>OU343221.1:89387843-89715016 GCA_910596185.1 Chrysanthemum makinoi | reverse complement strand
ATATAACCCTTGATATTTTATTGTGAGATTAGCCTTATCCGTTTCCAAATTGTTACCCCAAATCCACCAAATTTTGAGTGTCTTTGGTAGCTTGTAAACTTTAGAACTTGGCATTTGCATCATTTGAGACCATAAAGCGAGGTATGTTGAGTTAGCTTGATGTATTTGGACTTTTCAATTTAAGAAGGCAGTATTATAGGATTATCACCCAAATAGCCTACCATTGTGTGTCTATCGATTAGTCACCTCGACTTCCCGACCCCCATGTGAAACCCTTTTGTTGCACTCACCTTTAGTGCAAGATACCCCTAGATACACCCCTGTGAGCCATTCCTTTCATTTTGTTAATATATTATTTAGTTTACACCTATACCTTAGCCTACCCTGAAGTCTTTATTTGTGATTGGGAAGTCATCATTTGCCTAAGTTCAAGGTTCAAATGGAAAGGTTAGAATCACGCTTTATCGGCGACATATTCTTTAAGATGGTGACCCGAATTCTATTGTTCATCTCAAGTGGGGGGATGTTATGTTTATTGTTATGTTTATGATTCCTTAAATATATATATATATATATATATATATATATATATATATATATATATATATATATATATATATATATATATATATATATATATATATATATATATATATATATATATATATATAGTTATGTATTTGTTATTTAGTTGATTGTAAAGTGCGATGTTATAAGCACTATGTTATGAGCTTGTTATTGATTTAGTATCGAGGAGGTCACCTCGGTCACATTTGAAGATTAGAGTTGGTCATTGTGCCAATAGTTGGAGAAAAGGTAGTGTGCCCATCATGATGTCCTCTAATGACACATCTACCTAGTATATCATGATCCGGTTTCTTAACTTCGAAACTTGAAACTAGGTGGACGGTGAAGTGGTGATGACTTAGTTGTGGATTTAGACTATTTGCTTGATTTTTATTTTACACCATTTATATATCCCATGTCTTATCCTACCCTTTAGTCATGAAGCGTGTCTAGGTGGCCGCCAGAGCAATCTTTGGTGTCTTGTCCATAGATTTGGTCATGTATCATTGATTTTGTCCACTTCGCCTTGACATGTTAGTAATGATAAATCACCCTTAACCTTTGTCGTGTCTACCCATATTGCCTTCAAGAATTGTTTTGTCCTTAACTCTAGTGGTGGAGATTTGTGTAACCGCCAAACTTATGATAGAATACATGCTATGACTGCAATGGTGATCACTAAAAATTGACACTTAAAATAATTGAGAGATTTGAGTGTTTTGTTCCCATTTAGAGAGGTGTTCGGCTTTGTTTTATTCTAGCATAAGGGATTTGTAAACTTATATTTTCAGTGATGGGAGATATCATTTTAGGAATCTATCTAATAAGGTCTACTTGAGGGCAAGTAGAGTTCAAGTGGGGATATTTGATAACATCAAATTATCCCGAATATTAAGTGTCAATTTCCCGATATGCTTGTAATTTATATCATTTATATGGATTTCGCTTGTTTTTATTATATTTCACTTTCGAGTAAATTCACAGCATTGGAGCTAAAGAGGCAGCGGATTTGGAGAGTTTATTGAAGATTTATCATAGTATGCTCACTTTGAAGAAGTTACGGCTTAACTCCTCTCTCACATTCGCCCGTAACTAAAGCGTGGCTCAAAACCAACAATAAAGATTGCAGTAACTCTATCCAAGATTTCGGCGTAACCATATTAAGTCAAATGAGGTTCAGCCGCTACTAATTATGCCGTAACTCATGCAACAACTACGTCGTAACCAAGATTTATTGAAGATACGGCGTAACTCCTTCCAGAGGTTACCAGTAACGACATTATTAGTGCAAAATAATGAAGAATTGTATGTCACAACAATTTTTAATAGTTACTCATAACGGACGGCCTATAAATACTCCCACGATTTCCGGCAGATTTCAAATCATACCTACACACAACAATCGAGAACGAGGAAGCCAGTCTAGAGGAGCATATAGAGCTATCTCAAGGAGAAATCACTCTAAGATAAGTATTAGCTTTTATCTTTTTTCTTTACTTTCAATTCATGTATTTAAGTAACATTAAACATTGGATTGATTGTTATAGTTAATATGAGCGCTTAGCACCTCTTGGTGCTGCCTAGTTATGATTCCATAATTGTCTTGTTTATGCTTACATTGCTTCCGATAATTATTTCTAAGTGTATACATGCATGGTTTATTGGTAGCTACCCTTGTTTCGGTAGTTTTGAATGGCGGTAGAGGCTAGTTGCTTAGGAGATATGACCAACCTAATCTCTGGGTGAGTAGAACGAACGGGGTAAGATATGACCAACTCACGACCCTTTCTACTTGTGCGGTTTGACCAAGTGATCACCTACCGTTTGGATGAACTTAAGAGTGGGGTGAGTGTTTAAGTGCTAGCCTTGGGGCATTCACTATTATAAATCTAGCATGTAGCGGTACTTAGTGACTTGGCTTAAGGGACCAGGAACAACTGGACTTATGAGGGGACACCTGACTTCTCCAATGGTACCCTTTCATGATAGGTTAGGACGAACTGACCAAATTCTGTCCTAGCGACTTTGACCCCACCTGAAGTAATTAGACATAAACACTACTAGTTAGGATGAGTAGCTAGGTCAGCACCACTCTCCTCTTTTGATCACATCTTTTGCCTTTATTTTCTTTAGTAGTTAAATTATATCGAAATCATATTAAAATCTTTGACACCTAGACTTAGTATAAATCCACGCACATAGCTCTTGGGACGACCTTGGTTTTGAATTACTACACTACATAAGACCGGGTACACTGCCCGTTAGTGCATTAGGGTAGACCATAGGTATAACGAGTAATTATAAATAGGGAAAATGAGGCAAATAGACCAAGCGCCCTGAGGCTTATCACTTTCTGGACCACGCCTTTTTTTAATTTGAAAATAGACCGGTTGCCCACCGATTTTTTTGGACCCAACCAGGGTGCCACGTGTCCGGCAACTTATGATGACAAATGCGTATTTTGAAAGTATATGTCATGTATTGTAACGTATTGTTTTTGGGCAACTTGTATTATTTTTTGGGCATCTTTATATTTTTTGGGCAACTTGTATTTATACACGAGGATAGTTTGGTCATTTTACATTTTAAATTAAAAAAAAATCAAACGCCCACACAAAACACAGACTCAGACAGTCACACACCTCTTGTCCTCCATATAAACCATCACAACTAACACCACCACAACCACCCAACAACCCGACGCCACCACCATCCGGCCGCACCTCCACAAACGCCACCACCATCCGGCTGCACCTCCACAAACGCCACCACCATCCGGCGGCACGACCACACAATTGAACCTTCTTGTGCTATGGCCTGTTCTTGTTACAGGTAATTCAAATCACCTGAAGAAATCTTTTGTTATTATCTACTTAAGTGTCAAAAAATGAATCCTCTCAAAATTGCTCGTATCCAAACACAATCTTTTATTATTATCTACTTAATGTGTTTTATCTTTGATTTAATCTGTAATTTTAGTTAACTTTGCATTTGTGGTTGTTCCCTTGATGAAAGTCAAAATTAAGGTTATCACCCCTAAACTGAAAATCAGGTTTTGTAAATTTCTTAATTTGATGCAATTATGTTCTGCTAAAAAACATGATAATTAGGCTCGGTATTGATTATTGTATATAAATTATTATATCTTCTTTTATACTCTAGATTTAGGCTCGGTATTGATTATTGTATCTAAATTATTAGAGAAATGATAGAGAGGCCTAAAGTTAGGCCTAAACTTAGACCTAATTCCAAGTGGCATCATCTTGATGATTACAGACAGAGACCCACTTATACTACAACCCATCAAGATGATGCCACTTGGAATTAGGTCTAATTTTAGGCCTAACTTTAGGCCTCTCTATCATTTCCCAAATTATTATATCTTCTTTTATACTCTAGATGTATTTAGGAGGAATGGTGTTCTGAATGTGAGACATTGATTTGCAAATAGAGCAACTATAGCTTGTTAGGACTTCTTTTATATGATATTTTAAGGTATTGTTTGAATTGATTTCTCTAGCATACAAGTACTTCTAACTTTTAAGCTTTTATATCTTATCTTAAGCTTTTCAAGTAGCTGTTGAAGTTTATATCTACTATTTTCAGTCTAAAAGGGGCGTTTGGACGTACTTTTTATATGTCTACAGCACTTGGATGTATGGGTTGATTTGATGTGGTTGTTTAGACCAGCCAATGCAGATTGGGCTTTGGCAGGTGTAATTTCTCGCACTCAAATCCTATATGGCAAAATGCCTACCACTTATTAGATGGCACAACATACCTGTGGCTTGTCGAGATGTTGAAAAGGTCAGTTTGTGGACTCTTACCGTACAACACTACAGTTATAAACAACTTATAATATTCTGCATTTGTTTTATATATCATGTATAGTTTCCCATGAATGAAACTGAAATCACTTTGGTACTCGGCCATTGCTCCATATCCATACTGGCGTTGTTTACCTTTATGACTCTCTCGGTCACTGGAAGAGGTGCGGTTGGTCGCAGGTTAAAGAGAAAGTTACAAACACGTTAAATTGTACCTAACAAAGCACCGGGGTCTTGCATAGTAAGGGCATATCACCGAGGGATTATATAATCACATACCAGTGTCCAAAAGTCCCACAACAATCAGACTTATATGGCGATTGCGGAGTATGGGTGTGCATTATTTTGTACAAATTGCTCCTTAAACAGCCTCTGGAAGTAGACGACCCTCTTGAAACAGCTTTAGCTTACCGTGAACGGATGCTTGAATACTTCTAGAAGCACAAGGTTGACTACACAAATTGATAGCCGTCTTTCAAGGTACGATCCTTAATGTCCGTTTGACCCATAATTATTGTCAAATGTTCACTTGTGAAGTCTTTTTCTTTCAACTTTTACTATATGTATTTTTACTTGTGTTATATATTAGTCGATTATTATATTTTTTTTTAACTCAACGGCATTTCTTTTGTAAATACCCGTGCACATATACAAAAACGCCTATGGTTTGCAAACCACTTCTATATTGGTTATGTATACTTTATTAATATTTGCTATATAGCAGAATATAATATTTGGTTGCCCAAAAGTACATCACGGTACATGTCCTTTAATGTCTTCTGTTCTCAATCACTTTCTTCAATACAAATATTTCTTATTTTGTTTAACAAAATCTCTCTTTCTTCTTTTGGTCTATTGACTTCATATCTTTATCTCAGTATTTCTGCTTTTGTTTAAAAAAAATGTGTGACAAAATCCCACTGGATGTTCAACTAGATATCATCCGTAGGCTACCTCCTAAATCTATACTCCAACTACGTAGTGTTTGCAAGTTATGGAAGGCTAGTATAGATTGTGGAAGCTTCATCTTTAATTACGGTGTTCATCATAATGATGAGTGTTTATTTACGCTAACATTCGATATGGGTCACCAAGGTTTTATGTTAGCTTTAGATGAACAGCTAATCGCTACGCCACTTAATACAGATTTAATGCTTTCATCTATGATTACAAATCTAATGGTCTTTCGTGTTTTGTCTATGGTTCTAATCTAATGTCTGTTATTTGGAACCCGACAATCAAAAAATCACTTGCAGTATTTGTACCGCTTTACACGCATCAGATTGAATGTCAAAAGATTTGTTTTGGTTTTGCCGTCCGTCCGGACACTCTTGACCCGACGATCGTGAAGGTCTCCTATCCTGTTTTCCAAAGTGGTTTCTGGTATGTGTCTGTCTTTTCTTTGAACTCGTTAAGGTGGACACGCCTTGAAAATTTCACCCCTTTTGGAAACTATCAAATTGAAATGTAAAAGTCATGCAGTTGTAGGTCGTTTTATCTGTTGGACTGGGAGTGAAAAGTTAACTAATGAGGACGGTGTTATTTACAAGATTTATATGTTGATTTCTTTTGATTTGGTAACTAGCCAATTTAAAGTTATAGACCTACCGCAGATTTTAAAAAATGAACTCCCAGTTCCATTCAATGTTTTCGATCTTGGAACCTCTCTAGTGATTTCTGGGTTGATCATTGGACGTGAATGGTTCTTCCATAAGATCATTTAGAAGCCTATTTTCGGTTCGTTTGCTTGGGTTTACAAAGGATCAGGCTCCAATAGTGGAAGCATACAGCGGCAATCATTTGGGTCACTCGGTATTTGTGTACAACAAAGAACTTTGACTATTTTTCTTCATGGGAATGTTAGGAGATGCGGGATCTTTCTACATCGCCCCATACAAAGAATCTCTTCTTTTGTTAAATCAGCCAGACCGTGCTGTGTATAGTATGTTTTATTTTTAACTTACCATTCTATTCATGTTTTATTTTTAACTTACCATTATATTCATGTTCAACAGTGTTTGTTCAGAAGTTAGGGATCATGCTTAATGGGAATGAAGCTTTGTGGTTTTAGTATTGTATGTATGGGAAGGAAGCATGGAGTGTTTAGATTTTTCGTACTCGCTGAATGTTATAAATCAAGTGGTTATATAATATGTAACCATTAAACTTATAATTATGTAGTAATCGTAATATGTAGTAGGTTGTCTGTATGAAATGTTGTATGTCAACGTATTTACTATTTCCTCTGTTCTGTAATCCCATTATACATGTTTGTTTAATCTGGGCAACTAGCAGTTGTTTCCAAAAATCAATTTGGCAACTAACTATTGTATGTAGGGCAACTTCTTTTCCCTATGGACTAATTTTATAAACCAAGGAGTCCTTCTAGTTGTTACAAGTCGTATTCTACAATCTACTAATAACTACCAACTAGTGACTATGCACACTTGCAAAAAACAGATTTACTATTCACCACTGGTACAATATAACTAGCAGTTGTAATTTTTATACTAGCAGCACTAAACGACTATGTGCCTATTCAGGCCCAGAATAGTAAGAGCAACACCTACACAAGGGCACCAGAATGGTATCAGCAGCACCTACACACGAGCAGCACAAACACGGCCATACACAACAGCATTAACGACTGTGGCATCATTTCGTTGATGTCTTCTATCAGTAGCGGTAGTTACAATTGCAAACAGTTGTAAGCATATTACTAGCAGTTGTAAGTATACAACCAATTCAGTTTTACTAGCAGTAGTAAAAATAAATAGCGGTAGTAAAAATAACTAGCAGTTGTAAGTATACAACCAATTCATTTTATATTTTGAGATATTTAATTTAAGTAATCGAGCTTAAAAGCAGTGTAGCATTTTTTACGTTTAGAAATGTCGCATATAGTTCAAAATAAGCAACTCAAATGAATTTAACTCTACACATCTGATAACCTGATGTCGTTATGTGCTTACGTCAAAGTGAAGACGTTGATGTTTTTAGAATAAGTGATGGTCTATAAAATAGTTTCGTACGTTGATATAAAAATATAGTCGAAGGTATTAAAAATTAGGCAATTATATTGACTTAATTATAAACAGTTTGAATTTATCATTTTATAAACATACTTGTGTTAAATTGGACCCGACCCGGCATGACACGTCACAGCACATTGATCGTGTAATAGGTTTTTCCCTTATGTTTTCGCCTTAACTATTTTATTGGAAGGCACTACCTTAGTTTTGCGCGTAGGTCCGCCATATTACCATGGCTTACTAAAATATACCACTACATAATATTTTAGGGACCAAATTTTAAAAGCTTGTATCTTGGGCGCGCGAATCAATGAACCAACCCAAGAACCACATTTAATGATCATAATAACACACCCCCGTTCTGACCATCAATTGCAAATCAAAAACCCTCATCCAAAGGCTCCTGTCGAGAATTCAAAAAACCAACAAAATTTCCTTGAAAACCATGTCGTTTCGAGCTAATGTTAACACCAATAGGAGAGATTATATTAGCAACATGCCAGATATAGTGATCGGTAATATTTTGAATCGGTTTCCAATAAAAGAAGCGGTGAGCACCTCTACTTTATCTACAAACTGGAGGTTTAAGTGGACTTTGCTCACCGAAGTCATATTGATGAGGATTTCTTTTATTATTTAGCATATAAGTTTGATGGGAGGCATGTTACTAGACTATAAAATCAGCTTACGGGTCCCATAAAAAAGTTTGTCTTCTCTGTAGATCCCAAACCGTTGTCTGGAATGGAAGACTTAAATTATGAAGAGATTCGTGATTGGCATATGTTTTTGGCACTGCAAGGAATTGAGGACCTGACAATTAGAAACTGGTATGGACAACCAGTTACATTGCCATCCCAACTTTACTCTCGTATGGAATTGAAACATCTAGAAATTCATTGTTGTGCTTTTCCGAGTTTGGTGTTTTTAACTACTTTTCTAAATTTACTGAGCTTAGAATTGTGTTTAGTCAATTTTCTAACCGGTACAGTTTGTGATTTAATTGCTGGTTGTCCCTTACTTGAGTATCTTAGAATGGATGTTGAGAGTACAAACGGGATGAGACTATGGAATCAAGCAAGTCTTAGGAATTTGAAGAAGTTACATTTGGCATTCGGTATTTTGAATGTTGTCACGACATTCATAGCATCTGATATCTTTCACCTGACAAGACTTCCATCTCTTGAGGCCCTTACATTGGATTTTGACGATTGCACGGTAAGACCGTTTTGAGTTTTACACTTCTAATTTTACAATGTTAAAGATATGTGTAACTGTAACGACATTTAATCTTTAAAACTAACCCAAAAGTCGACCTGTTGTAGTTGATGCGTGATGGTAATTCTATGATGAATGTCCCTTTGCCGTTTGTATCCCTCGTTAATCTGAATCTAAAAGGAGTTGATTTTGGCGATACTGTTATCGTGTCACTCATCGTCCAAATGATTCGCGGATCTCCAAACTTGAAAATTCTGGAAACCAGAGTATGTGTAATGCTTTATTTCATACGTATCAAATAAACATCCGTAAATTGGCATGTTTTTGTATCTCAATACTATTTGATTTTCCAGGCTGCACACACGCTTAGTGTTTTACCTTTGGAACAAGTTTCATTAGATTTAGACATAACCACATTCAGCCATGGGCAGATTGAGACTGTGCTTTTTCAATCCTTTCCTAGATCAGAGAATGAATTATACATAATTAAGTTTATACTTGCTTGTTCCACGTCACTAAAGAAAATGTATATCAGGGTCAGCGATTTGGTGGACGATGGTTATGATAATATCAAGAAGAATTGGGAGTTCGCTAGGAAGCTATTGAAACTCCCCCGATCTTCCGTAACAGCCGTTGTAGACTTGTTTTAGTGGTTGTAGTTTTATGCGTGGGTTGAATACCCTGTGTCAATTAAATTTTTGTACGAAAAGTTTGGTGTGGCTGTATATCAAGTGGTTATATAATATGTAACCATTAAACTTATAATTATGTAGTAATCGTAATATGTAGTAGGTTGTCTGTATGAAACGTTGTATGTCAACGTATTTACTATTTCCTATGTTGTGTAATCCCATTATCCTTTTTTATTTCATCTGGGCAACTAGCAGTTGTTTCCAAAAATGAATTTGGCAACTAACTGTTGTACGTAAGGTAAGTTCTTTTCCCTTTGGACTACTTTTATAAACCAAGGAGTCCTTCTAGTCATACAAGTCGTATTCTACAATCTACTAATAACTACCAACTAGTGACTATTCATACTTACAAAAAACAGATTTATCATTCAACACTAGTACAATTTAACTAGGAGTTGTAAGTTAACTACCAGCAGCAGTAAACGACTATGTGCCTATTCAGGCCCAGAATAGTAATAGCAGCACCTACCCAAGGACACCAGAAACACAGCCATTCACAACAGCACTAACAACTGTTTAATCATTTCGTTGAGGTCTTCTATCACTGGCAATAGTAAAATTAAGTAGTAGTTGTGAGTATACTACTAGCAGCTGTAAACCAGCATGGGCCTATTCGGGCCGATAATGGTAACAGCACCACCTATACACGGTCAGCCGAAAAATGGTCATACACAACAACATCAACGACTGTCATAATTTCGTTGATGTCTTCTATCACTAGCAGTTGTTAGAATAACTAGCAGTTATGCGTATACTACTAGCAGTTGTAAGTATACAACCTATTCAGTTTACTAGCAGCAGTCAGAATAACTAGCAGTTGTAAGTATACAACCAATTCATTTTATAATTTAAGATATTTAATTTAAGTAATCGAGCCTAAAAGCAGTGTAGCATTTTTTTACGTTTAGAAATGTCGCATAACGCTCAAGATAATCAACTCAAATGAATGTAACTCTACACATCTAATAACCTAAAGCATTATGTGGTTACATCAAAGTGAAGATGTTAATGTTTTTAGAATTAGTGATGGTCTATAAAATAGTTTCGTACATCGATTCTGACTAAACGATCTATAGAAGCTGACTAAACGAACACAAGCTATTAAACACTATGCGGAATCTAGTGCTTAACCTTAAGAAGGATAATAATTAACGAACAGTTATTCTGACTAAACACCTGTATATATATTTAATACACAAATACTCTGAATAGTATTAGCGATTACAACCTTGAAGTGTGTCGACTCTAAATATGACCAGAAGTTATATCTAACTCTAGCCTAGGACCTCCTTTTATAGGCAAAGGAGTCCTTTACAATATACAGTATGTACTCTACAGGATAAATATACTTACCATACTTATCTAATACAAAAC
This sequence comes from Chrysanthemum makinoi, assembly GCA_910596185.1. Classification (NCBI taxonomy): domain Eukaryota; kingdom Viridiplantae; phylum Streptophyta; class Magnoliopsida; order Asterales; family Asteraceae; genus Chrysanthemum; species Chrysanthemum makinoi. The sequence goes on along the minus strand of OU343221.1, from coordinate 89,704,309 downwards.
ATCCTACCCAAGAAATTCTAGAATATTACATATTAAACCGACACAATCATACTAGCAGTGATAAACTACATTAGCAGTGGTACGCGACCTCTACTACCACTGGTTTATCTTTTGATGACATTGTCATTTTTCGCTGGCTTTCACGGTGCTGGTATTTTGCCTTTCTCTTGTGAGGGCGGAATCCTTCTTCTTGGTTGCTATCATTTTCTTAAAGGATTTCCCCGTGGCTTGCTTCCTCGTGGGGCGGCCGTATTTTTCCATGGGATTCCCTGAGAAGTTCGATAGGCCTTTCAAGGGGTTTCCCATGTAAATTCGCCCCTCTGCGCGGTACTGGAAGGGCTTTTAGTGAGGTAGCTTTTCCACCCGCGCAGCTTTTATTTTAGAGCAATTCTAGAACCACATAAAGAATTCACAAAAAGCAAATTCACACGCTGATGTGTCAGCGGGTGATTGGTTGAATTAGAAAGAGGAGAAAGAACTGTCACAAAATACACCAATCATCCACTGAAACGTCAGCATGTGATTTTTTTGTGAATTCTTTATGTGGTTTGCTCTTTATTTTATCCCAGTGCCCGTAAGCTGGTCATTTTTACCTTTAACCCAGTCTATCCAACCTGATCTGCCAGGATTGGTAGACGTACACTTGCTTGGGGGCCGGGCTGCAATCAACAGAGAACTGATGCCATAATTTTCAGCCGTTTTATTTGCCTTTCTTAGGGAAGCTTCTTGTTAATTAGGGGTTGCTTTACGTATTGCGCTGCCCCTAACTTCCTTTGTCGCCCTTCCCTAGGGACCCAACTCTTTGCACATTCTATCACTCACGTCGACCCAATACCCATGATATACTTCCTTCTTCCGCTCGGGAACGACGAGGTTAAGAAGGAACTGCCTGAACTTTGAAGATCCCAAATGGCTAATGAGAGTCTAATCGGTTTAAACTCCCACCTTTGGTACGCCATATGGTCTGGGCAGGCTTCTACAAACTTCAAAGGACACGGGTTTTGGGTGAAGGAATGTTGTGAATGGTCGCGGAGATGGGTTATTAGTCGTCATTTTAGAACAACTAATTTTTATTAGTAGTCATTTAAGAACATGTTTCAGTTGTCGCAGCATCTACTTTGCGCTTATGTTTTTCTTTTGGGGGGTAAAGGTTTAGGCTATGTATGGGCTTTTTGGAAACGATCGTGCGTGGGCAACGCGTTGTTGTTGACGGACAGATGTATTCTTTTTGTACTGTGTACCATCGTGTTCTTTTTCTAAATAACATCTTCAACTTCTCTTTGGTGTTTCTAAAATTTGTCTGTTGCCTGATGTACAGGTCGAACTATTTTTGTTGGTGGAGGAATGGTTGTTTTTTTGTTTTTTATGTACTTTCCCCTTTATTTACCTCGCGTATTTATAGCGAGGATTTTACTGTACTTGCACGCGCTATCATTAATTTTCATTTACTGTTTTGTAGGTAGGCATGTGCCTAGCCTCCTACCCTGGGCATCTATTTTTCCTGCTAGATTTGTCATAAAATTTCTAGGGAAGGAACGTCAATATTTACTTGCAGATTTTCTCTTCTTTTTTGGTATTTGGATAAGCCTTATCCGTAATTATAAACAGTTTGAATTTATCGGTTTATTAACATAGTGGTTGTCGTTTTATGTATGGGTTGAATGCCCTATGTCAATTAAGTTTTTGTACAGAAAGTTTGCTATGTCTATATACACTTTTTTTTGGTAAAATGTAACTTCCACATCTGTTGTTGCTTTTGGAAATGTTGCTTATGAACGTTTGACAAACTCAAGTAAAACATTCATATCGGCGCTTTAAATTTCACTTTTAAAATTTGAACTGCAATTTGTCAAATTTTTAATTCGCAAAAACCATTTTGTACTTTAGGTACTTTTTGAATATAAATGATCTGGAAAACACAAACAAAGTTGATATTTGCGTCGACACTAGCGGTGGTTTCAGCGACACTAGCAGTGGTTGCGTATACTGTAGCAGTGGTTGCGCATTTACATATGCACATACTTGAGAATTTGTTCAAACCCTGTAGCCTCCTTTGGTTTTTCCAAAAACGCAGCCATGTTGTGAGTTGCAGCAGAAGACTTGGGCACCATTGATGTTTATTTCGAAATTGATTGCAACAGATTGTTAGGGGTTGCGAATTATGTTGTGTGTGGGTCTAAACTATGTTTTGCGCTAGCAGTTGTAACTCTTTATTTTTTTTATCCCCAATTGAATCGAAATTAATTTGTACTTTCAAAGCAACAGTTTTAACACTTGTAGCAGTTGTTAGTATTTTTGGGCGTATTTATCCCCAATTGTGCTATTCTAATCAGCAAACGCTACCGTTATCGTCATCTACTATCTAGACACGAAAATTCTGACAATCTAGTTTATGTTATTGGGCAATTTCGTTTGTACCTCAGGCCACCGTCCAATTTGCAATCTGGGCAACTAAATGCCATAATTGGGCAATACTTCTTGTACAATCGGGCAACCATAATTCTTAACCATATGATCATAAATGATAGACTTAACAGCATAAACCTAACAGCACTAAGTTGGGCATAGAAGCACTATCTCATGGTTGGCAGCATAAACTCATATTTTTTTAAAGGCAACAAACATTCATAACAGGTGCAACCATGCATCTAAGGCATGTGTTGTGTTGTGTTGCGATATGATTGGTTGTAAGGCATTTGTTGCCTTATTCTTATTGGCTAAAAGAAATGTCTGAGTGATTTTCTAGAGTGGGTAAAACATCAATTAAAAGAGAACTATTAATAGAAGGGTTCATGGACTAAATAAAAGAATTTCTCTTTTCCCTTCTCGGCAGCATATCCAGTTTCGAGTTCCACACCCTCTTGTTGCAACAGTCATTCATTTCCTTGTGCACTACCCCTTTTTTCTCTGATCTTGAACCCTAAGGTCATACATTCGTCGAACGTCATTGTCTGTGTGCAACAATGTTAAAACATCTTCGAGTGCCTTATTTGGTGCACCATAAAATAAAGCCCATTTTTCCCCTCCAATATCATTGAAAACATGATCAAGCACCCTGGTAAATGCACCCCTGGTGGAGCTAAAACACCAGACATCAGCAAGGCGACCGCCTAGATAGGGGAGTGGCTGAAATTCAAATCTCCCGTTATGGTGAACTTTAAATATGACTTTTTTGGTTTCCGCCATGTCCTATAAAACATAAACCTTAATAACAATTAGAATCCACCACTAGACTTTAAGGGGTATACTGACCATACCTATAAAACATAAACCCTAATAACAATTTCAATAGCTTTTAATTAAATAAATATTTAATAATAGAATATAAAATATAAAGCTGCACAGTTATTTATATTCATGTACTCTATAAATATATGAATGAATAAGGTAAAAAAGTACATACGGGGGAGTACAACAAACCTGGATTTGTTTCAAAAAAAGAAGAAAAGAACAACGATTTTTTTATTTGGATTCTTCGATGAAAGTGACCTAGGGTATAAGAAGGAATGTGAGGATGTTGATTGTTGGGATGATAAGGATAACTGATGTGTGGTTGGGACCATAAAAGGATAAGTGGTGTGTGGGGTAAAAAGGTTTATGTGTTTGTCATTCTAGGTCCCTCTTGTATATTACGACTGTCACACTATAGAATAAAAAACTGCTTGTTCACGTTAGGACTGCTAGTGATGAAGACCATATAATATAAACGTGTCGTTACGATATGTTGTCTAAGGTTTCAGAATAAATACTTAAAAACAGCTATTACATGTTAGTACTACTAGTGCTGAAGGCCAAATAATATAAACGTGTTGTTACTACCTATTTTTTAAGGTGACAGGGCTGCCATTAGCTAATATATAATATATAAACTTTAAAAAACGTTATTGATCACAAAGTTGTTAGTACATTGCTGCTGATGTAGTAGTTTTGGTTCCTGCGGTCAGGTATATATTCCTTCTGGTATAGTAGTTATATGGTTTCTGTTGTTAATGCAGACTGGTTCCTACTGTTAGTTTCTCAAATGTGCATTTATTCTTATCTTTAAAACGAATTCAATGTTCCCAAAATATGCATTTAATCTTAACTCTAGCATTAGCTCATGTGTATAAATAGGCACATATACTATGTCTACAGATTGTTGAAGATTATTAAATTAACTTAAATGTGATTTAACTAGCAGGGATTTACTTTATGGTACATTATGCACATCAGGTCACTTAAAAATACACAAACCATTTCCCAAAAAGCAATTGACATCCTTACCTTTAAACAGGTGAAAACAAAATAGACAAACGCTAGAGTTCACAAAAACAGTAAAAAAAGTAAAATGCAGAGGCCATGATTTCAGGTTTGATAAAAACATTGGCTTACTGAGATGAAAACAAAACTATATTGATACTCTACTATTTTAGAAATCCACTTTAGATTCACATCCAAAACTATAGACTAACTCTTAGTGGCCACAAATAACCCATTTGCAAAGACCAATTCTTACAGTGACTTTGGATTATTCACACTATACACCAATTCAAATTGTCAATAAATAATACAGTTGTCTACACAAAATCTAAAAACACCATTTCATTTGTGAAATTTACCTTTCACTGGTACTGTGATATTTCAGTTAATTAACATTTAGATCAATTAGATTATCAATCATCACAATCATTTATGAAATGTCGTGTTCTTTGTGTCAAGATGGTACATGCGCTCCGATTTGTACTAATTTGCAGGATTCTTTATTTAAAGACATGATAGTCCGTTTCAAGAAAATGGTAATTGCTTGTGAGCCGGGAAAGAATTTCCCAATAGAAGGAAATTTTAGAGAGAAACAAAAGCTGATTGATAAGAGATAGAGAATGATTGAACAACTTCCAGAGTATGAATGTGAGTATGAAGATATGAAAGCGCGTTTCAAGAGGATCGAAGATGATAATGCTAATTTGGAAGCAACGTGTGAAGAGGCGATAGCTGATTTTAAGATTTACAAACATTATAATGCTGATGCTGAAGCGAAGTATGAAGAGATGATAACCAGTTTTAAGAATTTGAAAGATCAGAATGCTGTTGTCAAAGCTAAGTATCAAGAGATGGTTGAATGTGCCAAAAACCTTATCAACATACTCAAAGAAGTTGCAGCTGATGCTGATGATTTTTAGGATTATGAATGTGTTTTGTATATGTTTAAGAATGTGCTATTTTGGACTTATTTGGTATGTAAGCTAATAAGTATTTATCTAATTAACAATGTACTAGATTACTGCAACAAATTTTATGTTATGATTTTATGATATCATTTGTGAAAACTTAAATAATCAAAATAATAGCTAATCTCGATATTCTTTACATGCGAATATACTCTAACTAAACTTAAATACAATAATAGTCTCAAAAATCCATTACTTACTGATATTATTCACTAGCAAACATAATTTTTCAAAACTCAAATAATCAAAATAATCGCTAATATCGATATTCTTCACATGTGAAGATACTCTAACTAAACTTAAATCCAATAATAACCTAAAAATACCATTACATACTGATATTCTTCACTAGTGAAAATAAATGTTTCAAAACTCAAATAATCAAATAATCGCTAATATCGATATTCTTCACATGTGAAGATACTCTAACTAAACTTAAATACAATAATAACCTCAAAATACCATTACATACTGATAATCTTCACTAGTGAAAATAAATTTTTCAAAACTTAAATAATCAAAAAATCGCTAATCTTGATATTTTTCACATGTGAAGATACTCTAACTAAAATTAAATCCAATAATAACCTCAAAATTCCATTACATACTGATATACTTCACTAGCGAACATAATTTTAAAAAAGGTAAGTAAATCAAATAATCACTAATCTCGATATTCTTCAAAGGTAAACTATGAATAGCAAACAGTCGCTAATCTCGATAATCTTCAAAGATAAACCATGATTTATGCAATCTAAAAACATCTCTAAACATCAAACACCTAATTCGTAAACGATTCTTTCACAAACGCATCATCAGATAGTCAACGTAATAAACAAACACTAAAAACAGTATCTAAATAAATCAATAAACATCTTCACATGTGCAAAAATAGATATGTAATAAAAAAACACATCATGAGATAGTCAAAAGTAACAAACAAACAGTATCTAATAAATCAATTAACATCTTCACATGTGCAAAAAATAGATATGAAATTCAATTAACATATACACATGAGATAGTCAACGCCGGAGAAAAGTTGTTAAAAACTGAATCAGATTCAATCAAAAAAAGAAATTAGAGAGTCAATACCAGAGTCAACGCCGGAGATAAACAACGCCGGATTCAATCAGAAAATAGATGACGGAGATGCGATTAATATCCAGAACTGGTTGCTATTAGAGTTTGTGTGTTTTTTTAGTGCGTGTTTATGTGTTATTGAAGGAGACAGAGAGAAAAACAAGATAAACTTTAGGGGTGTGGAAGAAAATGACAATAATTCACTTAGACCCCTGAAAATTTCGTTCAATATTTACCAAAATGTCCCTCCGCCCAAAATTTAGTTCAACTTTAGGGGTGTGGTTTTTTAGTGTGTGTTTACGTGTTGTTACTACATGTTTTCTAAGGTTACTGCTGCTATTACAAATATAGGGATGCTTAACGTTACAACTGTCTGTGTACAATATAGGCATGTTATACTGGCAGTAGTGAACGAAGTTGATTACTTGGGTAGGTGTGTGTGTAAATGTGGGTATTTAATGCCGCTATCTTTTATAATAAGAAATCCAAACCGGTAAATTTCAATGTTGGCTGACCTTTTATTTGACTGCTCACAAGTTAATTGAATAGGTTAGAAAGAGTGTGTGTTACTCTTCAATTAAATTCTCCTACCAACTAGTATGGCACACCATTCAAGTATAATAAATGAAGAGAAAAAATACAGATAGTTATGCTAGTAGACGTTCTTATATAATCAGTGAATGCTATTCTTTTCTTTATAACATCAAACAAGTTTCACCATGGCTGAGGAAACCGGTTGTGAAATGATATGCATTGGGTGCTGGCTGGAAAGAGAAAACAAGGTCGGATTGACCTTTGATGCAAGGCATCCACCGAATAGAGAAATCATGTGGTATTGTTGTCCAATGCAATGACTTTGTACATGATGACATTTCCAATGATCTACCTTTCAGATCAGGTTACACAGGTCGAAGTGGTGAGGATACTATGAAACTCATTCTTGAATTGATGGATACACACACAACTATGGAGTCAAAGATCACTGGTCTTCAAAATTTGACAACTACTAAGGCTGAAACAATCAGGAGGTTGGGTATGTGTTTTGGAGAGACTAAGAAGGCCAAGGGTCACTGCATTCAGGAAAGCGAAGAAAACGGGAAAGAAAGCAAGCTCCTTTGGGAATCAAAGTTTGGAGGATGCATCCAAACAAGGGACGAGTGAGAGTACAAATTCAGGGGAGGCATTGGTAGATTAGGATTTGGATAGTGGAGACAAAGGTGAAGGTTATTTGGTGGCTCACATGGAAGGTAAAGAAGCAGTAATAGATGATTCTTTAAAGGCTGCAGTTGAAGAAAAGGAGAAGGAAGTGGTGCAGGCAACCACTGCCAGTGTTGTTGCATCCACTGCTAGTATTGCAGTAACCACTGCTGCAACCAATGCTGCTATTATTCTACCCACTGCCAGTTCAGACGTTTCCACTGCAGAGGCAACCACTGCTACAATTATAACCACCGCAATAACACCAACACCAAAACCAAAAGAGGCTGAGAATGAGATTGCCATACAATTGCTCAACCTAAAGCAATCTCACCCTATCCCTGCACCTAGGCTTATTGCTAAGAGTCTAAACATTGAAAACATGATCAAGCACCCTGGTAAATGCACCCCTGGTGGAGCTAAAACACCAGACATCAGCAAGGCGACCGCCTACATAGCGGAGTGGCTGAAATTCAAATCTCCCGTTGTGGTGAACTTTAAATATGACTTTTTTAGTTTCCGCCATGTCCTATAAAACATAAACCCTAATAACAATTAGAATCCACCACTAGACTTTAAGGGGTATACTGACCATACCTATAAAACATAAACCCTAATAACAATTTCAATAACTTTTAATTAAATAAATATTTAATAATAGAATATAAAATATAAAGTTGCACAGTTATTTATATTCATGTATCCTATAAATATATGAACGAATAAGGTAACAAAGTACATACGGGGGAGTACAACAAACCTGGATTTGTTTCTAAAAAAAAGAAAAGGACAACGATTTTTTTATTTGGATTCTTCGATGAAAGTGACCTAGGGTATAAGAAGGAATGTGAGGATGTTGATTGTTGGGATGATAAGGATAACGGATGTGTGGTTGGGACCATAAAAGGATAAGTTGTGTGTGGGGTAAAAAGGTTTATGTGTTTGTCATTCTAGGTCCTTCTTGTATATTACGACTGTCACACTATAGAATAAAAAACTGCTTGTTCACGTTAGGACTGCTAGTGCTGAAGACCATATAATATAAACGTGTTGTTACGATATGTTGTCTAAGGTTTCAGAATAAATACTTAAAAAACAGCTATTACATGTTAGTACTACTAGTGCTGAAGGCCAAATAATATAAACGTGTTGTTACTACATGTTTTCTAAGGTGACAGGGCTGCCATTAGCTAATATATAATATATAAACTTTCTAAAACGTTATTGATCACAAAGTTGTTAGTACATTGCTGCTGATGTAGTAGTTTTGGTTCCTGCTGTTAGGTAAATAGTTCCTTCTGGTATAGTAGTTATATGGTTTATGTTGTTAATGCAGACTGGTTCCTGCTGTTAGTTTCTCAAATATGCATTTATTCTTATCTTTAAAACAAAATCAATGTTCACAAAATATGAATTTAATCTTAACTCTAGCAATAGCTCATGTGTATAAATAGGCACATATACTATGTCTATAGATTGTTGAAGATTATTAAATTGATTTAAATGTGATTTAACTAGCAGGGATTTACTTTATGGTACATTATGCACATCAGGTCACTTAAAAATACACAAACCATTTCCCAAAAAGCAACTGACATCCTTACCTTTAAACAGGTGAAAACAAAATAGCCAAATGCTAGAGTTCACAAAAACAGTAAAAAAAGTAAAATGAAGAGGCCATGATTTCAGGTTTGATAAAAACATTGGCTCACTGAGATGAAAACAAAACTACATTGATACTCTACTATTTTAGAAATCCACTTTAGATTCACATCCAAAACTATACACTAACTCTTAGTGACCACAAATAACCGATTTGCAAACACCAATTCTTACAGTGACTTTGGATTATTCACACTATACACCAATTCAAATTGTCAATAAATAATACAGTTGTCTACACAAAATCTAAAAACACCATTTCATTTGTGAAATTTACCTTTCACTTGTACTGAGATATTTCAGTTAATTAACATTTAGATCAATTAGATTATCCATCATCACAATCATTTACGAAATGTTGTGTTCTTTGTGTCAAGATGGTACATGCACTCCGAATTGTACTAATTTGCAGGATTCTTTATTTAAAGACATGATAGACCGTTTCAAGAGAATGGTAATTGCTTGTGAGCCGGGAAAGTCTTTCCCAATAGAAGGAAATTTTAGTGAGAAACAAAATATAATTGATAAGAGGAAGAGAATGATTGAACAACTTCCAAAGTATGAATGTGAGTATGAAGATATGAAAGCGCGTTTCAAGAGAATCGAAGATGATAATGCTAATTTGGAAGCAACGAAGAGGCGATATCTGATTTTAAGATTTACAAACATTATAATGCTGATGCTGAAGCGAAGTATGAAGAGATGATAACCAGTTTTAAGAATTTGAAAGATCATAATGCTCTTGTCAAAGCTAAGTATCAAGAGATGGTTGAATGTGCCAAAAACCTTATCAACATACTCAAAGAAGTTGCAGCTGATGCTGATGATTTTTAGGATTATGAATGTGTTTTGTATATGTTTAAGAATGTGCTATTTTTGACTTATTTGGTATGTAAGCTAATAAGTATTTATCTAATTAACAATGTACTAGGTTACTGCATCAAATTTTATGTTATGATTTTATGATATCATTTGTGAAAACTTGAATAATCAAAATAATAACTAATCTCGATATTCTTCACATGCGAATATACTCTAACTAAACTTAAATACAATAATAACCTCAAAATTCCATTACTTACTGATATTATTCACTAGCAAACGTAATTTTTCAAAACTCAAATAATCAAAATAATCGCTAATATCGATATTCTTCACATGTGAAGATACTCTATGTTAGGATCGAAAAAGTATAAGATTTATGTGGTTCGGGAGGTCGGGGTTGGTGAAAGAAGATGAAGAACATCATCTTTCTAGAGAGAGAGGGAGGAGAAGATAAGGATAACTTTTATTGATAAACACACATTACACTTAACCAAATGCTTCACCTCACCCCTCATGGAGAGTCATGAGGGGTATTTATAGGCTCTAACTTTGCCACATAAACGATACTAGTCCCTAAGGGCAAAGTATACTACGCATCTAGTCCATTTCACGTAAGTGACGTTATCTTTATAAAAAAGCGAGGCTAACAATCTCCCTCCAAGATAGCGTCACACGTGAATGGTTACAATGAGACCTATAAATACAAAACAAAGTAAATTACAATAGTAATGAACAATGTTGACTTTCTTGAAGCGCAGAGTCTCTGTAGTCTAGATACTGAGGCAAACTTGAAGTTCTCCCTTCCGATGACCTCGGCATTTGATCTTTGGCGCTGACGGCACAAATTCTTGTAGCTCTGAACTTCAACTGTAATGGTCTAGTTAGGTTATTACTCCCTCCTAACTAGTGAGCCTTTTTTCTTTCTTTTGCTCCCTCCTGAACCGACAACACTCTTCCAACACGCAGCGGAGAAAGTAAACTCTTGAACGTACAATGGTTGTCGTTCTGGGAACATCGTAACAACATAACTCACTTAGTATTGCATCCAAGTTGGTAAAAAACCCCGATGTACACACACTACTTCTCCTTCTTCGGTCTTAAGCACAAATCCCTTCGTAATCCAATTACAGAAGAGGAAATACCAATTTCTCCCTCCTGATGGTTGCGAGCTATCGGAATCATCATAATGTTGCGTACATACCGTATTACCTTTTCCTTGATGCAATATTAACATCATAGCTTGATCAAAATTCTGTGAGAATATGTCGCAAAAATACTCTCAATAATTCTCTAAAACCAACCTTTAATCGAACCTCCTTTGAATTCACCGGCTAATAATAATGACCACATATGGAGAGAACCCGATACGACTAACTTGAAAATGAAGCAAACATCCCAACTTTGTGACTTACTGCTTGTTCTAAATTTTTGAACAATCCACAACGCCGTGTGACACTAAGCACTACAACGTAACTCCTTAAAGTGATGGTTACACACTGTCAGCACTACAACGTAACTCCTTACCAGTTATAACCAGATTTTCAAATTTCATAATGTGCTCCAACAAGTTATCTTGAGACATGCATCCAACCAACCATCGTCTCAAAGATAAAGAAGTCCACCCGTGAAATGTCACTTCAATTCCGCATCAATAATACCGTACAAATCCCTGTAGTCATTTTTCAAATTTCGCGCAAGCCGTGAATTATGTATCCCTCCGTGAAAATGTATGACCAAAATACCACTCTCTTTATGAAATGTTATCCAAATTTTTTTTGAAGAAAAAAATTCGAATAAACATAATTAACCGTTAAGTCCATGTCATCTTAACCTAACCATCAGCCCAACTTCATGAATAAAACTTCGAAGCCCACGATCCATTATCTCCACGGGCCAACAAAACACAAACGGTCAGGCCCAGTGCAAACAGATACCCGATCCAACAAATCTTATATCCGATCCAGACACAAACAATAACCGGTTATAAGAGATTAACCTAAACCTAAAATAACACTTGTGAGAAAAAGAGCGCCTACCACACGTTTTCCTCTCACCAAACCATTATTTCACAACATAGATTCATCTCACACATCTACATGATCACAGATTATGCTTACCAATCATAACTGTAACCCACAAACATAAATACCACGAGCACCACTTTTCTTGTAGCAGCTTCGAAGAACACAATTAGTACTTATGGCTTCAAGATCTCATATAGAGGTCACGGGTAGGTTTTAATTTATGTTATGTGTTTGAGATTTTGAACGAAACAAAGGAAAGGTATAACATACTTGTTGTAATCTTTCTTTTTTATTCGAATATTAAGGAACTATGATGGTAAGGATTCAATTGAAAAAATCTATAAAAGATTTCAAAAAATGAATCGATTTGAGGTCCATGTATAATCTGATTTTGATTTTAAGTTTGGAGAAGAGTCTTGAGTCTAGTATAGAATGGTTGTTGTTGGATTTTGAATTGGACTGATGATGGTTGTAAATGAAACTGAGGCCGATTGATGATGTTGGGGTAATTGGTATTGTGTATTGTGGTCATGGTCTTTGTAGTGTTTACGCATATCTTCCTTTTTCAGTTCTTAAGCGTAAAATAACTTCTTACGCGTAACTTTTGCTTTAAACCTTATGCGTAACTAGAGTTTATGCGTAAACAGGGTCTAGCTTATGCGTAACCAAGCTTAGGCGTAAGCATAGGCTTAGACGTAAAAGCATACGCGTAAACCATTTCATACGCGTAACTTCACAGCTACGCGTAACAACTCTGTAGATGCTCCTTATGCGTAGAAAAAGGGTTTTGACCCTTTGACTTTTTTTTCGGCGAGTTTTTCCGACCAATATATCCGTCCAGCTTCATGAAAAACCCAGAAAAGCATAAAAACTGCTTCTTGATGCCCAGTAGACCATATTTGACCACAAAAGAATCTGACTTTAACCACAAAATTTCACGGATAATGGTGCACAAATTATCTAAAGTAAACTGTTTGGACCAGTTATAGACCAAGACATATATTATACTGACTAGACCAGGACATTTTTTGACCAAAAAATAAGATACCAAAACTTTGTTAAAAACTGTTTTTCCTCAATATTCGGAAAAAATTTTCCGACCCACATAAATATCACAAAAAACAGTCAAAAACATGTGTAAAACCAACATAAATCAACACAAGATAACCATGGCTCTATACCACTTGTTAGGACCGAAAAACATATAGATTTATGTGGTTTGGAGGTCTAGGTTGGTGGAAGAAGATGAAGATCTTCATCCTTTTAGAGAGAGAAACTAGAGAGAAGGAGGAGAAGATAAGGATAACTTTTATTGAATAAACCAAACACTACACTAACCAAATGCTTCACCTCACCCCTCATGGAGAGTCATGAGGGGTATTTATAGGCTCTAACTTTGCCACATAAACGATACTAGTCCCTAAGGGCAAAGTATACTACGCATCTAGTCCATTTCACGTAAGTGACGTTAACTTTATAAAAAAGTGAGGCTAACACTCTAACTAAACTTAAATCTAATAATAACCTCAAAATACCATTACATACTGATATTCTTCACTAGTGAAAATAAATTTTTCAAAACTCAAATAATCAAATAATCGCTAATATCGATATTCTTCACATGTGAAGATACTCTAACTAAACTTAAATACAATAATAACCTCAAAATACCATTACATACTGATAATCTTCACTAGTGAAAATAAATTTTTCAAAACTTAAATAATCAAATAATCGCTAATCTCGATATTCTTCACATGTGAAGATACTCTAACTAAAATTAAATCCAATAATAACCTCAAAATTCCATTACTTACTGATATACTTCACTAGCAAACATAATTTTAAAAAATGTAAGTAAATCAAATAATCACTAATCTCGATATTCTTCAAAGCAAACAGTCGCTAATCTCGATATTCTTCAAAGATAAACTATGATTTATGCAATCTTGAAACATCTCTAAACATCAAACACCTAATTCGTAAACGATTCTTACACAAATGCATCATCAGATAGTCAACGTAATAAACAAACACTAAAAACAGTATCTAAATAAATCAATAAACATCTTCACATGTGCAAAAATAGATATGTAATAAAAAAACACATCATGAGATAGTCAAAAGTAACAAACAAACAGTATCTAATAAATCAATTAACATCTTCACATGTGAAAAAAATAGATATGAAATTCAATTAACATATTCACATGAGATAGTCAACGCCGGAGAAAAGTTGTTAAACACTGAATCAGATTCAATAAAAAAAATAAATTAGAGAGTCATTACCAGAGTCAAAGCCGGAGATAAACAACGCCATATTCAATCATAAAATAGATGACGGAGATGCGATTAATATCCAGAACTGGTTGCTATTAGAGTTTGTGTGTTTTTTTAGTGTGTGTTTATGTGTGATTGAAGGAGACAGAGAGAAAAATGGGATAAACTTTAGGGGTGTGGAAGCAAATGACAATAATTCACTTAGACCCCTGAAAATTTCGTTCAATATTTATCAAAATGTCCCTCCGCCCAAAATTTCGTTCAACTTTAGGGGTGTGTTTTTTTAATGTGTGTTTACGTGTTGTTACTACATGTTTTCTAAGGTTACTGCTGCTATTACAAATATAGGGATGCTTAACGTTACAACTGTCTATGTACAATATAGGCATGTTATACTGGCAGTAGTGAACGAACCTGATTACTTGGGTAGGTGTGTGTGTAAATGTGGGTATTTAATGCCGCTATCCTTTATAATAAAAAAGCCAAACCGGAAAATTTCAATGTTGGCTGACATTTTATTTGACTGCTCACAAGTTAATTGAATAGGTTAGAAAGAGTGTGTGTTACTCTTCAATTAAATTCTCCTACCAACTAGTATGGCACACCATTCAAGTATAATAAATGAAGAGAAAAAATACAGATGGTTATGCTAGTAGACGTTCTTATATAATCCGTGAATGCTATTCTTTTCTTTATAACATCAAACAAGTTTCACCATGGCTGAGGAAACCGGTTGTGAAATGATATGCATTGGGTGTTGGCTGGAAAGAGAAAACAAGGTTGGATTGACCTTTGATGCAAGGCGTCCACCGAATAGAGAAATGATGTGGTATTGTTGTCCAATGCAATGACTTTGTACATGATGACATGTCCAATGATCCACCTCTCAGATCAGGTTACACAGGTCGAAGTAGTGAGGATACTATGAAACCCATTCTTGAATTGATGGATACATGCACAATTATGGAGTCAAAGATCACTGGTCTTCAAAATTTGACAACTACTAAGGTTGAAACAATCAGGAGGTTGAAGCACAGGGTATGTGTTTTGGAGAGACTAAGAAGGCCAAGGGTCACTGCATTCAGGAAAGTGAAGAAAACGGGAAAGAAAGCAAGCTCCTCTGGGAATCAAAGTTTGGAGGATACATCCAAACAAGGGACGAGTGAGAGTACAAATTCAGGGGAGGCATTGGTAGATTAGGATTTGGATAGTGGAGACAAAGATGAAGGTTATTTGGTGGCTTAAATGGAAGGTAAAGAAGCAATAATAGATGATTCTTTAAAGGCTGCAGTTGAAGAAAATGAGAAGGAAGTGGTGCAGGCAACCACTGCCAGTGTTGCTGCATCCACTGCTAGTATTGCAGTAACCACTGCTGCAACCAATGCTCCTATTATTCTACCCACTGCTAGTTCAGACGTTTCCACTGCAGAGGCAACCACTGCTACAATTATAACCACCGCAATAACACCAACACCAAAAGAGGGTGAGAATGAGATTGCCATACAATTGTTCAACCTAAAGCAATCTCACCCTATCCCTGCACCTAGACTTATTGCTAAGATTCTAAACATTGGTGAACCTGTGCAGAAAGCTGTAGTTACTAAAACTGATATTGGAAAGGGTTGAGGGATTGCAGATCCAACTTTGGTGTTTGAAAGTACAGAGGAGCAGATAGCTTTTGATGAACAATTTGCTAAAAGATTACATATGGAAGTAAATTCTAAAGAAATTGCTAAAGAAAAGGAAAGGGCAAAGCAGGAAGAAGCCTCTAAACAAGCTGTAGAAGAGCGGTAAACGGAACAGATGTATTTTACCCTACATAATTACGAAAAGTAGTTCAGTTTACTCGTAATGATTAACTTAGCTTCATAGTCCTAAAAAGGGTCAACAAAAACCAAAAATAATTCAGGCCATAGAAGGAATCTATACCAACGTCGTAAACAATTGCATAGATGATGCATATAAACCACTCCTTATTAGTCTACAAACTGCCACTAAATTTTTTAATGAACCAAGTAATGTTACATACTTAACTAACGATATCTAAGGTATTATAAATTACGAATCAGACATACATAAAAAAGAGCAATGGATTATAAAATGAAACTAACACCTATCTAACATAGGTATTTGATTCGCTCCCGAACGGTCAATTTTAATCACACGAGCTGACCACCTGTGAATGGCCAACCGTAACAAACTTAAAACAGCTCAGAAACAAATGCAATTTAAATCAGAGGAATATAGTGGATTCCTGGGTCGTTAAGTCCCACGGAGGATGAATTGGTGTTTAACACAGACAGATGTCGAATAATCACTAAGGATAGTGATCAGTAAGGATTTTGAGTTATTTATACCTAAAGAGAAAGTTATGTAAATTACAGGGGCTTAAATGCAAATTAAAGAAAATTAAAAAGCTAAAATATATTAAATAAACGCTATCACTATTTTTACAATGATGTTTTTCTGATTTTATAAAATAAAATAACTTAAATAAACTATTTTAATTAAAACTTAAACTTAAATTACCTAAAAACGTAACTTAAAATGAAAACGAGCGTTATTTATAAAAATTACGCGAGTGCGCAAGCCAAAACGTAAAATTTATGAAATAAAAGACCTACAAGTGTAAAAACAATTTTCTTACGTACTATATGATAAAATAAAATTTTAGAAAAAAGATTTATATTTTTAGACTTTTATATTTTTTATTATGAATTAAATACGATTTTTCACTAATTAAATGTTTAAAAATACTAAAACTATTGAGAAAAATCTGAAACTTTTTTATAAAATACTTTATACTAATACAATTATATGAAAAATACAAAAGTTGAAAAAGCTATTTCAAATAAGCTAGAAATAAGCTTAAATACTCGTATAAGCTTAAACTGACAAAGTGTACTTAAGTATTAGATTGTGCAAAATAAAACCAGTCAAAGACCCAAGGGCAACTGGTATACAGGTACACACTTATCACTCTCAAAGGTGGGAGGTCTCAGGTTCGAGCCTGCCTCCCCACCTTTTTGCTAAACATTTTTTTTTTTTCGATTTTTCTTTTTACAAACTTATTAAGCACAAGAAAATAAGCAATTTTTACAACTACCACTTTTTACAAAAACAACTAATAAGCACTGATTCAGCTAAAGATTTTATCACAGTTAGCTTTTTTTTATGGAAATAAGCACAAGTTAAGCTGAAATGATTTGTAAGCTAGAAAATGAGCAAAGGCTATTTGAAATAAGCTAAACTAATGATTATAAGCTAAAATAAACACTGAATAAACACAATTACTTATGAAATAAGCACTACAAATTCAAATAAGCACTTAACTGAACTGGTACACAGTACACCTTTTTAATCACAAGGCACCTTCTAACTTATTTTTTAGCACTTTAATAAGCTAAGAATTTAAAACAAACACTGCAATTAACAAGTTGACCAAGTAAGCTATCCAAAAAGCTAATGTACAAAGATTGGTTTACTCTAATGAGCTTGTGAAAAGCTTTTGAAAAACTGGAAAACACTGACTAACTGGTACACTTAAATGATTTGGACAAAACTAAAAAACAATTGCAGGCTTATCTAATAAGCTGAAAATGGAAAAACTAGTACTGGATTAAAGAGATAGCTAGGTGAGCTTCTCAAAAAGTCAAGGTACACAAGCTAAGGTTCATTAATAAGCTCTCTGAGAGCTTGTGAAATAGGGTACCACAACTGTGCACAGAGCATGTTTTCAGAAAAGGACTCAAACTAAGCTAAGAAATAAGCTAGTAAATAAGCTGTTTGGAAAATATAAAAAATACTAGGTTAAAGATAAGCAGCTCTATTTTAATATCCTATTAGCTCAAGTTTTAAAGCTTAACAGTAAGTCCTATAGAAATTAATCTAGTTTATTAAAAAAAACGACCAAACTGAGAATTTGACTTTTTAAGATTAACTAGAAAGTTGACTAAATTGAACTTAGGATTAATCCTACTTATTAATTATGATATATTAAGGTGTATTAAGACTAAATTGAGCAATTATAACAACTTATGAACACAAAACCATGATCATAGAACTTTAAAATCTAACAGTGAATAAGAAAGATGTGATCAAATGGAATTTTGACTTTTGCTTAAACAAGGACTGTGTTTCTTGGTTTCTTTTAGCTACTAAGAACTAATGAGACATGTATTAACCAAGAGCAAAGACTAGAACACTCTCTAACTCAGTTAAAGAAGTGAAACCAAACACCCCTTAAAGTAAACTGTTTTTGAAGTTTTTAAAGGATCTCACAGATTAGGATCATGAACTTGATTAAAGGTTTTATATTATCCATTAATGAGACTAATGAAGCATTAAACAAGAACAATGACAGCATAAAACTTAGTAATGACAAATATGCTATTATTACTGTTAAACTAAAATTTTAACAACTACAAATTTTAATAAACAAGCAACTAGTTTTTTTGTTTATATTTACTCAACTACAACTCATGAACATAGAAATACAAAAATTTAGGCTAATTAACAACTTAAACAGTGAACTGCCAAAATGGAATAACAAGCTTACAAGATGATTTCAAGTGAAAGATGAGAACCAAGGACTGAGAACATATCCTATAGCTTCCCAAGAAGCTCTAAACCAATAAGCAATCCAAAATCAGCTCTGCTTCAGTCTTTAATCTTCATTACCATTGATTTTTGAATTTCAAGCTATTTTTGAGTATTTTTGTGATTTTTGGTATTTTGCTTCTAAACTGAATTTAAGAGTTTCTAATAGCTTTTATAAGCTATATAGGAGCTTATGTGTACTTAAGAGTCCAATACAACAACTAACAATAACATTAGAACATTTTGAGAATTTGAACATGAATTTGCATAAACTTGAAATAACACTGAAATTTGAAATTGAATACTGAAAACAGATTCACATATACTTGAAAAGTTTAAACAAAGTACTTTGAAAACTTAAATTACACTGGAAAGCTTAAAAAACTTAAAACGACATACAAAAAGTAAAATTACTCTAGATTGATCTGTACATTGCCTTTCTTCTCTTCTTTATAGACTTTTGAGACTCTGTTTATGTCTCTGAATCTTTCCCACCTCAATCCAACCATTGGATTGGTCAAAGCCATCATATACGTCCATTTGGATTTTTGGCGCCAAAATAGTCAAGAGCAGGTTTGGGCAATTAAAGAAACTTGGGAGGTTGTGGAGGTGGAGGGGGTTGGTATACAGCTGGGAGGATAAGGTGAGGTGGAGAGGTGGGGTGTCAAGTGGAAGAAACCATGGTGGTTTTGAAATTGCAGTGTTGGTGAGGGAGATGCACAGTAAACGCTGTTTGGGCGCGCGTTGACCTTATTTGACCAAGTATTAATATAGGGGGGGTCCAAAATTGGGGGGTCAAGGGTATTGACAGGGGTTCTTTTTGGTTTTGGCTGGGTTCTAAATACAAAAGGGTCCTAATGGTTTGTTTAATATTACAAGGACTAATTTTGTAATTATGCCAAACTTGAGGACTGATCTTGCCAATATTCCAAAGTTATCATAAGGACCAATCCTGCCAAATGTGAATAGTACAAGGACCATAGTGCATAAAATTCCATTTTTAATAAATCCAAGGACTATTTTTGTCATTTTCAAAACTTGAGGGACTAAAGTTGTAAATTGTGATTTTTGATTTCAAGGGCTTGTTTTGACAACTTTAAGAATCCCTAAGGACTTAAAATGATATTTTGATTTATTTTGATTTACCAGGGACTGTTTTTGATAAAATTTTAAACTTGGGGGACTAAAACTGCCAATTATGCAAACTTGATACGTTTTTCACCAGATTTTGATATTTTTGCATTTAAAACACATAAAACACTTGTTTGTGATATTTTCATCATTTTGATGCATTTCTGAGTGTTTTCAGATGTTTTTGGCATTCTAAACAGTATAAAAATGATGAGTATTTAGACACTCATCAGTATTAATCGAATAACAACAACGATTTATTATAACATAGAACCAATTGGAAATAATCATACGTAATAACCAACGAAAAGAATATTTACGTACCATATTTGACCACATTTTTAAAAAAAAACTTGATCAATCGAATGTGGTTTGCAATCAACACTGTAGCTTTATAGATGGTGACATAACTGACGTTACAAGGAAGAGAGTGGCTGACGAAGAAGACGGTTTGATTTGTGAAAACAGTAAGTAAGAATGCTTTTGTGCGAGAAGCAAAAACAGAGAAAAATGGTAACTATGGATATTTTTGTGTGAGTGGCTATTGGAATTTGAATAGAAATTTACTCTACTTTCACTATTCAAATGTGTAATTTCTATGTAATGTAAAATGACGAAACAACCTTTTTTAAAATATACGGTTGCCCAGCGAATTTTCGTTGCCTAAAAAACAATACCTTACACATACGGGACACTTGTCACAATGTCGATGAGTTGCCCAATGACAGCAGTTACCCTCGGTCCATTTTCAAATTAAAAAAAATGGTCCAAAAAGTGATAAGCCTTAGGGCGCGCGGTCCATTTGCGTCATTTTCCCTTATAAATATTAAAACCTGATCAGTAAAACCTAATTTATTATTCTAAGCTTCTTTATATATATGATCAAAATACACAATGAAAAAGAGAGCTCAACAAATACACACAATGAAGATATGGCATGTAACTGAGTGGCCCTGTGAAAAAAAAAGCCGTTTACGATCATCATTTTGCGAGTATATCTCAATAATTCATCAAAGTTTAACCCTAGAAGGGATACTTGAAATTTATCATACCATATCTTATTTTTTTATATAACAATGTGATGAAAGCCTTGTCTTTCTCAACTTTCTTCATAATGATAAGAAAATTGCAGTTACATGAATATCAAATACGCATGAACTTCTTAATTTTGTGGCACATGCATGTTTTTATGCCAAAATCCAACTACAAAGTTTCTTATAAAATAGAAAATGATACATTACTTTAATCAATTGCAAATGTATAAAACATGTAGTAGTCGTTTTCTGTTAGCATTTTTCATCCAATTTGACTCATCACATACATGAAATTAAAAATATATTATATATTTAACGAAACACGACCAAACAGAATAGGCACATAACCAAATGGACAATCTACACAAGCACCTCATATTCCACTTCCCATACACCCAATAGGGTGGGGCCCACGACCCAATCATTTGTTACTTTTTTTTGTTTTTGTTTTTTTTTTTTTTTTTTTTTTTTTTTTTTTTTGTTTTTTTGTTTTGTGTGTATTTAATTGTGTAGAGTTAATTTGTGTAGTGTATTTATTTGTTTAAATTGTGTAGTGTTTTAATATGTATAGTGTATTTATTTGTGTAGTGTTTTTATATGTAGAGTATATTTATTTGTGTAGTTTTTTACATTATGTTTTTTTAATTGTGTATTTGTTTCCATTTAATTAAACAATAACAATAAAACATTAGACATTAAAATATTAAACAAGTACAACAACAAATGTTACTAATATTACAACGAAATCTACTCCACATGAAGTGTAACAACCCAACCCGACAAGGGTAGAAGTGTCACATTCTGGTGTCATATCAGAACATACAATTAAAATCTTCACAAACGGAAACCTTAAAAATGAGGTATCAAATCATATAAACAATTGACTGACCAGGAAAATACAATATCCAAAATGAAAATAAAAACTCAAAACAAAAGCTCTTCAAAATAAGTCCCAAAGTAATAAGGTGCTAGGGTTGGTCCACTCAGATACTCTAACTCTCAGCCCATCGAAGCCCATCTTCCAACCTAAAACCTGCCGCAGGAAAAGAAATGCGGCTAAAAGCCCAGTGAACAGATATAACAAAATGAAAGCTAAATAAAATCAGAAATGCGAAATGGAATAATGAAACTGATAACAAAGTCGCAGCGAAATGAGGACAATGAGTCAATGAGGATCCTGCAGAACACAATTATACAGATATCCAAAGCACATATAACAAGGAGAACGAAGCAAAGCAAAGCATCATGACAAGCATACAAGCACATACAAACCAGGCATATAAGTACTGAAACATAAGCAAACATAGCAGACGTCATATCCACACAACATATACAGCATACAATCAATTCAGGAAATCATAAGCCATACAAGTCAAAGAGAAATCTAAGGCAAGCGGAAGCAATTAATTAGTAAGTGAACATGGCAAACACACATGTCAAAAACACTTATTTGAAAACATAATCAGCATCATAATCAACAGAAGTACCAACAGTAGTCAACACATGGCAGTCACACGTAACAAGTAAGAATACAACGTACGATATAATTGAATGAATCAAAGACATAGCAGGACAACAGATTAACAAGCCATACGTCACAAGTGGAACCATTTACCCAATCAAACCGTAGCATAGAGAGAATGTAAACATGGCAGGTCAACAATAAACAGATAAGAATACCACGGGATAGTCATAGTCCACGAGATTAACCAAACAAAGCACACATAATAAACCGACAAAACTATCGATTACACATTGGCATGGTCACCAGACAATTCAGAGGTTTACATAATAGTGAGATCACATATCATCAAATGAAAACAGGTAATTCAGATAACCGCATATTAATCACATCATAGCAGGATAATCAATGGTCACATAAAACATGAATAGCATAATCAAATTCAATAAACACATAAGAACCCGGTACGTGAATGGAACGATAGTCTGAAGTAACGGAATGAGAGTGTGACAGATCAAAGCAATGGAATATATATATCTTGGTAGTAAAGTGAGTCATATAAGGGTACTGAGTAATGAACAATTAACGTAGCATATTGTGCGTTGGGAAATACAAAAGGTACAATATAGGTATATCAAAGGTGTAAGGGTTGTCAGAAATCTACCACGAGCCCGGAACATATCATATCATATCATATCATATCATAAGTAACCATTGTATTCGGAGGGGTGACCTCGGAATACCATACATAATAGGAGGGGAGACCTCAGTAACAAATGGAGTAGCTAGCTCCGGAATGTGAAGACGTGTATTGCACACGACATCATTCACCATATAAATCATATCATATCATATTAAATCCACTAATATCATATCATATCTAGGATGCATCCATACGCCCCCCGTAAACATAGTGGCCAAATCATATACATATAGTTAGCTCATAATCATATCATAATGGGGACGGTGTGCAACATCACTGCGTGACACTGGAGTCATGCTATTGGTGCATCAATGACACGGTCATGTTACCTTCATGACTAGGAACACATATTTGGCTCGGGTATCAAACTGACGGGTCAAAGCATAATCATATCATATCATAAGGGTTCATATCAAAGTTCATATCAAACGTCATATCAGAGTTCCATAACATAGGTTCATAATCAGAGGTTCATAATCAAAGGGTTTATAACCAGAAGGTTCATAATCATAACAAACGAATATCATAGCGAACAGAATCGTACCAAAAGATTATGTCGGAATCATATCAAAGAATCATAGCATAAGGAAAATCATAGCAAAGGAATATCATAAGTGAAGCAAAGTCAAGTATTGAAAACTCAGGAGAAATCCCTACTGAAAAGGGATAGAATATCTGTACCTTATTCGAAGCAAACAAAATAGGAAAGTAAGGTCACACGATAAATCAATCCCGCCGTCCGGAACCTATGAATTAGATAACGCTTAATAAGAATCAGATTACTCGTTTTAGACGGCTTTCCATTTTTAGCAGATTTCTACTTTTAGTAATCTTTCTATTTTAGGTAACTTACTATTTTAGGCAGGTTTCCATAATTAGTAATCTTAAACATCCTTTAAACCTTCCCAACACAGCCCCTATCATTACCCTTACGACACACATTAACACCCATTTTAATACGCAAGTTTCATGTTCGTTTATACGCAAGTAAAGACCAAAAGAGAAAGGCATAACGAGGCTTTTACAAAGCATGACCATAGGACCTGTTTACATCCTTTTTAACGCCATATATATCAAGTTAAATCCTTGGTTTTACATGTTTGTTTCAAAGGGACCAAATTTATTTGACACAACGCATACATGCACATCATTAGATTATGTGACAAATATCCTTCACGTGACCATGACCCACCTATCATAAGTTTTATGTTGTTATACTTAGTTTTAAAACATGCGAATGATATATACCTAGTCACGACCAGTTTTAGCAAAAACAGAAAAGAAAGACGAGGTGACGAGTTACCTTCGTGGCGTGACACAGGGAGGATGAAACAACAGGCAAAACAAGCACACTCTTTTGTGCTTTTAATACCCACTGAATGCGAACAACCCACCCACGAGCAAAGCCAAACAAAACCCATACCGGCACGTGATTCCAAATGCCTACAATCACCCTCGGAACCCTTTCTTGGAGCCCTTCAGGTCGACAGAAACAAATGGAGGAGGGAGGTTTTATTTTTTTTCTCTTTGCCGTAATATTGAATGGGTGAGTTAGGGTTTATGTTTCTTTTGGAATTTGTCTTGGGTAGCAAATAAAAAGGGGGTTTTCGGTTATGTGAGGCCGAGTAAGAGGGGAGGTAAACAAGAAAAATACAAATTAAATAATTAGGATAATTGGAGCATGCCATATTTACTAAAATCATGAAT
This sequence comes from Chrysanthemum makinoi, assembly GCA_910596185.1. NCBI lineage: Eukaryota > Viridiplantae > Streptophyta > Magnoliopsida > Asterales > Asteraceae > Chrysanthemum > Chrysanthemum makinoi. The sequence goes on along the minus strand of OU343221.1, from coordinate 89,679,395 downwards.
CCGGTCTATATCCTCGCCTCGATACATTAGTCTGTTAAAAGAGGTTGACTAGGGGACGTTTCAAGAGAAGGAAAATATGTGTCGTGACTTAAACGTGTACAATTATTTAGCGTACGTTTTATATTCGAAATCCCAAAGAAAATCATTTATCATTTAATAGTTAGCGACGTTATCGATCTTGTTTCATTTTACGGATTATTACTTGAGGGTATAATAGTCTTTTAATGCGTTTACGATTTTTAGGGTTTTACAACTCTTCCCCTCTAAAAGAAAATTTTCGTCCTCGAAAATTGAAGTAGCAGAGTTGCCCAGAGACGTACGAGTTTAAGGCAGATGTAGCCATCCATAGTTCCACTCAGATCATAACGATTTCGGTTCCCAAAGCGTACAAAACTTATACGTAACAGATGTCGATGAGAATCTCGCAAAGAGGTACAGAATTCCAAAAGAACATGAGGAGTGACAGATAACGGATATAAGTCCTAGTCCATTCACGTACCAACCACAGGCATTTCCCAAAACATCGTATGACTTCAATAAGTTCGAATTATATGATCTCGGTATTATAACGTTGATCAGGCGTCATAATACTTGCATCACATAACAAGTTCTTATTGTCATCATATTCTGCCTCGGGTCATGACAAACCACATAACCAATATCACAACAAAACATATCACATACAGATATCAAGTAACATACCAAAGCAGACCAGATTCATATACACACAGCATAAACTACATTAAACAACTTACCATATCACGATGAAAGAAGGCCACCAATTTGCACAAAACGGTTCCTCATGACTCATTACTGATGATTCAAAAGAAAAGCTGAGATATTAGCAAAATTCCAAACGATAAAACTTCACGATTCAAACCGAATTCTGAACGAATCAAGAAAAGTAATGCCGATCAAAATCACATAGCAAGATATCAAATCACCTCAAAACGCGTGACAAACAAATCGGAGTAACACAAGTCGCGTCCAATCATATGAAGTAGATGAACCTTCTCAGCCACCAGTTAAGTCTTGTCCCCGTCTTTGCGCCTTTGGTTGATCCGTCCAGCTCCCTCCAGCAGTATCCTGACGTCTCTGGAAGCATAACGATCGGGTGTGGCTTCTGCTTCTCGAACCTCTCCAGCTCAGGGACTGTTGCAGCAACGCAGGGTCAGCACCATCATCTTCGGCTCCGCGGGTAGTCTCCATCTAACGATCGACAAACGGATGTGCGAAGACAAAATAAAAAAATTCGATGCGAAAAGAAGAAGGCCAAATCAGTGAAGACAAACGAATATCGAAGTCAAATCTGAACGACAATCAAAAGGAATCGAAAGAGATCGAATGCATCGGAAGCCTAATGTCTACCCAAATCCTCATAGGTCAATCCTAAGGTCAACAAAACGAAACCTGGGCTCTGATACCATAATTGTAACACCCCAACCCGACAAGGGTAGAAGTGTCACATTCTGGTGTCATATCAGAACATACAATTAAAATCTTCACAAACGGAAACCTTAAAAATGAGGTATCAAATCATATAAACAATTGACTGACCAGGAAAATACAATATCCAAAATGAAAAGAAAAACTCAAAACAAAAGCTCTTCAAAATAAGTCCCAAAGTAATAAGGTGCTAGGGTTGGTCCACTCAGATACTCTAACTCTCAGCCCATCGAAGCCCATCTTCCAACCTAAAACCTGTCGCAGGAAAAGAAATGCGGCTGAGCTTAAAAAGCCCAAAGGAATGAGATATAACAAAATGAAAGCTAAATAAAATCAGAAATGCAAAATGGAATAATGAAACTGATAACAAATCGCAAATAAATGAGAACAATGAATCAATGAGGATCCTGCAGAACACAATTATACAGATATCCAAAGCACATATAACAAGGAGTACGAAGCAAAGCAAAGCATCATGACAAGCATACAAGCACATACAAACCTGCATACAAGTATGAAACATAAGCAAGCATAGCAGACGTCATATCCACACAACATATACAAAGATACAATCAATTCAGGAAAATCATAAGCCATACAAGTCAAAGAGAAATCTAAGGCAAGCGGAAGCAATTAATTAGTAAGTGAACATGGCAAACACACATGTCAAAAACACTTATTTGAAAACATAATCAGATCATAATCAATGAAGTACCAACAAGTAGTCAACACATGGCAGTCACACGTAACAAGTAGGAATACAACGTACGATATAATTGAATGAATCAAAGACATAGCAGGACAACAGATTAACAAGCCATACGTCACAAGTGGAACCATTTACCCAATCAAACCGTAGCATAGACAGAATGTAAACATGGCAGGTCAACAATAAACAGATAAGAATACCACGGGATAGTCATAGTCCACGAGATTAACCAAACAAAGCACACATAATAAACCGACAAAACTATCGATTACACATTGGCATGGTCACCAGACAATTCAGAGGTTTACATAATAGTGAGATCACATATCATCAAATGAAAACAGGTAATTCAGATAACCGCATATTAATCACATCATAGCAGGATAATCAATGGTCACATAAAACATGAATAGCATAATCAAATTCAATAACACATAAGAACCCGGTACGTGAATGGAACGATAATCTGAAGTAACGGAATGAGAGTGTGACAGATCAAAGCAATGGAATATATATATCTTGGTAGTAGAGTGAGTCATATAAGGGTACTGAGTAATGAACAATTAACGTAGCATATGGTGTGTTGGGGAATACAAAAGGTACAATATAGGTATATCAAAGGTGTAAGGGTTGTCAGAAATCTACCACGAGCCCGGAACATATCATATCATATCATATCATAAGTAACCATTGTATTCGGAGGGGTGACCTCGGAATACCATACATAATAGGAGGGAGACCTCAAGAACAAATGGAGTAGCTAGCTCCCGGAATGTGAAGACGCGTATTGCACACGACATCATTCACCATATAAATCATATCGTATCATATTAAATCCACTAATATCATATCATATCTAGGATGCATCCATACGCCCCCCGAAAACATAGTGGCCAAATCATATACATATAGTGAGCTCATAATCATATCATAATGGGGACGGTGTGCAACATCACTTGTGCACACTGGAGTCATGCCATTGGTGCATCAATGACACGGTCATGTTACCTTCATGACTAGGAACACATATTTGGCTCGGGTATCAAACTGACGGGTCAAAGCATAATCATATCATATCATAAGGGTTCATATCAAAGTTCATATCAAAGTTCATATCAAACGTCATATCAGAGTTCCATAACATAGGTTCATAATCAGAGGTTCATAATCAAAGGGTTTATAACCAGAAGGTTCATAATCATAACAAACGAATATCATAGCGAACAGAATCGTACCAAAAGATTATGTCGGAATCATATCAAAGAATCATAGCATAAGGAAAATCATAGCAAAGGAATATCATAAGTGAAGCAAAGTCAAGTATTGAAAACTCAGGAGAAATCCCTACTGAAAAGGGATAGAATATCTGTACCTTATTCGAAGCAAACAAAATAGGAAAGTAAGGTCACACGATAAATCAATCCCGCCGTCCGGAACCTATGAATTAGATAACGCTTAATAAGAATCAGATTACTCGTTTTAGACGGCTTTCCATTTTTAGCAGATTTCTACTTTTAGTAATCTTTCTATTTTAGGTAACTTACTATTTTAGGCAGGTTTCCATAATTAGTAATCTTAAACATCCTTTAAACCTTCCCAACACAGCCCCTATCATTACCCTTACGACACACATTAACACCCATTTTAATACGCAAGTTTCATGTTCGTTTATACGCGTTAAAGACCAAAAGAGAAAGGCATAACGAGGCTTTTACAAAGCATGACCATAGGACCTGTTTTACATATGTTTTTAACGCCATATATATCAAGTTAAATCCTTGGTTTTACATGTTTGTTTCAAAGGGACCAGCTTATTTGACACAACGTACATGCACATCATTAGATTATGTGACAAATATCCTTCACGTGACCATGACCCACCTATCATAAGTTTTATGTTGTTATACTTAGTTTTAAAACATGCGAATGATATATACCTAGTCACGACCAGTTTTAGCAAAAACAGAAAAGAAAGACGAGGTGACGAGTTACCTTCGTGACGTGACACAGGGAGGATGAAACAACAGGCAAAACAAGCACACTCTTTTGTGCTTTTAATACCCACGGTAGCAAAGAACACCCACCCACGAGCAAAGCCAAACAAAACCCATACCAGGCACGTGATTCCAGCAGCCTACAATCACCCTCGGAACCCTTTCTTGGAGCCCTTTAGGTCGACAGAAACAAATGGAGGAGGGAGGTTTTATTTTTTTTCTCTTTGCTGTAATATTGAATGGGTGAGTTAGGGTTTATGTTTCTTTTGGAATTTGTCTTGGGTAGCAAATAAAAAGGGGGTTTTCGGTTATGTGAGGCCGAGTAAGAGGGGAGGTAAACAAGGAAAATACAAATTAAATAATTAGGATAATTGGAGCATGCCATATTTACTAAAATCATGAATCCGGTCTATATCCTCGCCTCGATACATTAGTCTGTTGCAAAGAGGTTGACTAGGGGACGTTTCAAGAGAAGGAAAATATGTGTCGTGAGTTAAACGTGTACAATTATTTAGCGTACGTTTTATATTCGAAATCCCAAAGAAAATCATTTATCATTTAATAGTTAGTGACGTTATCGATCTTGTTTCATTTTACGGATTATTACTTGAGGGTATAATAGTCTTTAAATGCGTTTACGATTTTTAGGGTTTTACATGAAGATTATTAATGTCATCTATAAGCTCATAGACTATTCCACTCGACTGACATGCGTGATCAACTGGATTTCTTGCCAATTCCAGTGATGCCTCCAACGTCTTTATTCTTGCCTTCAACAAATTGTTTTGAGCCAATAACATGTTGATCGTGTTATCTTTAGTTTCGCAGTTTGAGCACTGCGTTGAAGAAGTGCCTTGACCAAAGTAGTTTTGTTGAAATACATCCTTCAACATAAAGTATCGACACTCATAGTCTTTAGTCCCTGGCTTTACATGATGAAACAATTATAAGAAATGTATTCTTAACAAACAAGTTATTGATATATTTACGTAAATAAGCAAACGTTTAGTTATTTACCTTTGATAAAGGACATGCATAATACTTCTGACCACAACTTTTGGGCTTTTGGGATGTTCTTTCAATTATAAATTCCCGTCGACAACGACACAAGAAAGGATTTTCTTGTTGCATCTGGCCAAAAGAATTTGTATAATTATTTACAACATAAATTAGTAATATCATGTTTCACAAAATTAGAAGCTTCGAATACATAAATAACCAATCTTGTTATAGATTAATAGTTGATACATGGTTCACAAAATAACAATATAACTAGAAACTAAGATCAATCACGCCCGAGGCGTAGTCGCTCCAATGATGCTGCCATCTGTCCCACACGAAACTCTAACTCTGAAATGCGTCTCCTCAATCCGGCAATCTCTCGATCGTACTCGTCAATGAGAGATGGCTGTAACAAAAGATGAGGAAGAACCGGAGGACGGTGTATAAAATTCTCCTCATCTGCAGCTGGAGATATAGCTGGAGAGGGAGGCACATAAGATGGAGAAGAAGGCACATAATCTGGACTCTCAACACGAGCGGGTGTGTTGTTGACACAATGAATGTCCCTCCACTCAATGTCATCCGATTCCTGTAACAAAAGATGAGGAAGAACCGGAGCAGGAGCAGAAATCTGTAACAAAAGATGACGAGTCTTGTGGTAAAGACTGATTTTTTTTTTAAACTAAAAACTTGTTAGATCTAAAAATATATAAAGTGGTGGTGATGTTTCTGTGAAAAGTTGTTTGGTTTCGTTAACTATTTTTTAGATCTAAAAAAATATAAAGTGGTGGTGATGTTTCTGTGAGAAGTTGTTTGGTTTCGTTGACTATTTTTTAGATCTAACAAGATTTTAGATCTTCAAAAAAGATGAAAACTTTTTTGAAGATCTTGTGGTATATTTTTATCTGGTAAAGACTGATTTTTTTTTAAACTAAAAACTTGTTAGATCTAAAAAATATAAAGTTGTGGTGATGTTTCTGTGAGAAGTTGTTTGGTTTCGTTGACTATTTTTTAGATCTAACAAGATTTTAGATCTTCAAAAAAGATGAAAACTTTTTTGAAGATCTTGTGGTATATTTTTATCCGGTAAAGACTGATTTTTTTTTAAAACTAAAAACTTGTTAGATCTAAAAAAATATAAAGTTGTGGTGATGTTTATGTGAGAAGTTGTTTGGTTTCGTTGACTATTTTTTAGATCTAACAAGATTTTAGATCTTCAAAAAACTTTTTTGAAGATCTTGTGGTATATTTTTATCTGGTAAAGACTGATTTTTTTTTAAAACTAAAAACTTGTTAGATCTAAAAAAATATAATGTTGTGGTGATGTTTATGTGAGAAGTTGTTTGGTTTCGTTGACTATTTTTTAGATCTAACAAGATTTTAGATCTTCAAAAAAGATGAAAACTTTTTTGAAGATCTTGTGGTATATTTTTATCTGGTAAAGACTGATTTTTTTTTAAACTAAAAACTTGTTAGATCTAAAAAATATAAAGTTGTGGTGATGTTTCTGTGAGAAGTAGTTTGGTTTCGTTGACTATTTTTTAGATCTAACAAGCTTTTAGATCTTCAAAAAAGATGAAAACTTTTTTGAAGATCTTTGTGGTAAAGACTGTTTATCTGGTAAAGACTGGATTTTTTTTTTAAACTAAAAACTTGTTAGATCTTGAAAAAAGTTGACTTGTTAGATCTAAAAAAATGAAAACTTTTGGTATCCTTGTGGTAAAGACTGTTTATGTGGCAATGACTTATTTTTTGTGGGGATGTTTTACAGGTGATACTCTAATGAGTCACCTGATTATTTGTTGTGGTGATTTTTCATGTTGAAACTTGTTGGGGTGCCTATGCAGTTTCATTACTGGATGGTAAAGTGCAGTTTTATCTCACTTTGCAACTTTAAATAAAATAAATAGGTTTTAAAAAAAGAGGCAATGATGATTTTTTTTTTAAATTAAAAAAAAAAAAAAAAAAACTTAAGAGTTTTGGCATGGCAAATATGAATGGACGGTAAAGTGAGTTTATATCTCACTTTGCAACATTCATATTTGCAGCCAACATGATTGTTTATATCTCATAAAGAGCTAATAATCTGAGCCTTACCTCTTGTGTGTCAAATGGTGAACTAGACATGATTGTTTGTGGTGTGTGTTGCTTGTTGTTGTTGTTGCTTGTTGGTGCTGTTGGTTGTTGTGGTGGACCGCTTGTGTTGTCTGCTTTCTTGTTGGTGCTGTTGGTGTTGTTGGTTGTTACTTTCTTGTTGGTGCTTAGTTTTTTAGTTGTGTTGTTGTTTTCTTGTTGGTGTTGTTGGTACTGTTGGTGTTGTGGTGTTGTTGCTTTCTTGTGGCATTATAAGCCTGAAGTGCCTGCTATGCAGCTCCCCTTTGAGAATCTTAGTTACTTTCTTGTGAACTTTTGCAGTTTTGGAATCCTACTTACCACATTCATGCTGAAAACGTGTAACTTGTGAAATTTCTTGAACTTGTGAGGCTTGTGTCCTGAGAACTTGTGACTTGTGCAGTTAGTCAAGTGACTTGTGCAGTTTGAGACTTGTGAGACTTGTGCAGTTTTGGACTTGTGAGACTTGTGCAGTTCCTGTGAACTTGTGACTTTGTGCAGTTGTGACTTAAAATTTTTCGAGGCGATGATGATAACCGAAACCGAATGGACGGTAAAGTGAGATCAAATCTCACTTTACAACCTTCGAATCTGAGCCTCAAAAATTTTCCGAGGCGATGATGATTTTTGAGCCTTAAAATTTTTCGATGCGATGATGATAACCGAAACCGAATGGACGGCAAAGTGAGATAAAATCTCACTTTGCAACCTTCGAATCTGAGCCTCAAAAATTTTCCGACTACGTCTTTTTTTAAAAGTTATAAAACTGTAAAAAAGAACTTGTAAAAAAAGTCCTAAAACTAAAAGTAAAAGTTATAAAAAAAAAGTTGTAAAACTTGTAAAAAACCATTTAATGGAACCAAAAAAAACTTGTAAAAAAAATTGCCACCACAGCTAACCAAGCACAAAAAAAACAACTCTTTTAACATTTTAGCACGGAAATCGAGAAAAAACATCCCTCATCACCCAATGATTGGGAAAGGACAACACCCCAACACCCCCTACAACCCCTCTATGGGGTGCCTGCATAGCAGCTCCCTAACCAAAACACGATCAATAGGCACCTAACCAAAACGCAACCAAACAGATGAGTTGCTGCCAACCAAAAAAAAAGTACAAATAATACATTATCAATCTATGTTAAAAAAAACTTATTCAAAGAATTCTAACTCTTCCATACTCAAGATGGTAAATACAAAATTAGTATTGGTAATACACCTTATAATTCAATATTTTTTGTTGTTCAATATCCATAATTAAAATTTAAACAAGAAAAATAGAACTATATAGAACATTAGAACATGCATCAATCTTCTTCAGTTTGCCATTATCATTCTTGGTCATACACCTAAAATAATAATAATAATAATAATAATAATAATAATAATAATAATAATAATAATAATAATAAAATCGGAATACTATGTCTCGTAAAAAAATAGTAAAATCGAAACCGGAATAGTAACATACTCCCTCGGTTACTTTGACCCAGTTTCGATGCTCTTTGAATTTACCCGTCTTGGTTTGAGGGATTTTATCTCCCATATATGAAAATCACAATAGCAGCAGATAGAATTAATCAAGCGATGATAGAACTTTGATCACAATTCTAAAACTTATTGATTATGTCGGGCTTTATTGCAAGTTTGATATTCCAATTTGGGGATGTGAATTTTTGGTTTTTTTTTTCTTTTTTTTTTTCACACGATTAAATGAATGGTTGAAGTAGAAAAGGAATAGGGATGATAGCCTGTGTGCTTGGATGGTCGGAGAAGAAAAGGAATAGCCCATAATTTTTTAAAATTACATTTTTCGTTCGTAATTATAAAATAATAGCCTAAATGCCCTTGTGTATTTTTAGTTTTTTTATACTTTTGGGTACATAAACGTTTTTTTAAATATTTTTTAGGTAAATTAGGAAATAATAAGCTTTTATTATTTTTCAAAATTCAGAAAAAAAAAATCAATTCTAAAAAAATATTGCCAAATAAGTTATGAAATGATTTTTTGAAATGAAAAATTCTCACTATGAGTTTTGTTTTATTATATAAAAGATCTATTATGTTTAATTATATGAATACGAATATATGAACTTTGTATCTATTATGTACAAACTTTGCATATCGCCTTTCTTGATGGTTGTATCAAATAATTCCCTATTAAAAGTTTATAATTATAATTTCAGAACTAGGATGTTTATTAACATAAAATTAACTACTAGGAGAAGGGTTGAGTAATTGATTCATGTCTCGGTAATTGCATTGTATATGACTATGTGTCCATTGGAAGGTGCTCTATGAGGAAAAAAACAAAGTTACAATAATGAAAACTAGGTTTGTATTAGTATGTAATTGTTGATGAACTCGTCTTGGTTAATTAACGTCTTGTGCTCTTGTTATACATTTATACTTCATTTCATGGCTTGGAATCTAAGATTGTGATTGATCCTGTTGATAATTTGTGTGCAGATCAGGGATGGATTAGGAGAAAAACATGGTTGCGACTGTGATGTCTGTCATGGGAATGAGCAGATGTGCGCTTTCAAGGACATCAGTCGCATTTTTCCTTGATATTTTACCAATTTGAAAAACGTTGGGGTATATCTGTTAGCATATAGCCCATAAGTGGCCCACGACCCAATTAGCTATTAGGGTTTTACCATATTATTTTTCTTATAAATACTCTTGTAATCTCCTAGTTTGTTATCAATTCAATAATACTTTCACTCGATCTTTCGTTTCTTCATGGTATCGGAGCCATGATTCCGTATTTGTGACTTCTTTTGTTTGTTCATTCTTGTCAGACATTGGTTGGTTCTCATCGGTGCTTGTTGGTTATTTGTACACGACCTTTGTAGCCGTCGGTGATCTATTTCTCACTCGTGATTCATTGTTGAAGTAAGTTGCAATTTAAAGTGCCTTTTTTCTACTACTAGCATTTAATACATAGTGGGTCGGTGAATTTGGAAGCATATGAAGAATTGTCATTGCACCAATTAAATATTTGTTTGGTACCTGTTTGAATAAGATATTTGTTTTGGCTCTATTCGTTCTTGTTTGGCACTGCTCGCATTTTCGCATTCGGGTTTGATATTTTTTTTTAGTTGCTACTGTTCTTTTGGGTTTTGTTATTATGGTCGTTCGTAAAGATGATTCGTTACAATCCGTTAGTGTTCAGTCAGATGGCAAAAATTATTCATATTGGAGTTATGTTATGAAAAAAAATTTGCGGGGAAAATCGATGTGGGGTTATGTTTCGGGTACCAAAACAAAGCCTATTAATGGACTGCTTGTTGAGAATTATGAAGCGTTATTTGATACATGGGAGGTTGATAATTCCAAGGTTATAACTTGGATTAATAATTTTGTCACGCCATCTATAGGGGCTCAGTTAACAAAATATGACTCTGCTAAGGCTGTGTGGGATCATCTTGCTAGATTGTACACACAGTCTAACTTTGCCAAATAATATCAGCTCGAGACATATATTCGGTCACTTCAGTAGAATGATATGAGTATTCAAGATTTTTATTCAGCTATGTCAGCCTTGTGGATCAGTTAGCATTGACTGAACCACCAGAATTGAGCAGTTTAGATCCCTATGTTAAAAGGAGACACTCGCAACGTTTGGTTCTTATGGCACTACGTCATGACTTTGAGGGATTGCGAGGTTCTATTTTGCATCGTGATCCCTTACCATCTGTTGATTCTGTTGTTAGTGAACTACTTGCATAATAGGTTCGTTTAAAATCTCATGACGATAAGAAGATTGTTGGGCCTTCTGTTGTTGCTTCTACACACCGTACCACGACATCTACTGGCACTCAAAATAGGCCTCACTCTAAGGTTGCTATTGATGAGTGTGCTTATTTCAAACAAAAAGGTCATTGGAAATCTCAATGTCCTAATGTTCCAAAAGGGAAGCCACAGACACCTCAGAATCGGCCTCCATGATAACGCTCAAATTGTGCATGTTTTTAGTAGCGTTATCGGTGCTTTTATGTATGTTATTTGGTTATAATCATATTCTTTTGATGCTTAATCGTATAAAAGTGCGTTTGCTAGTTCATTTGTAGCCAAGTACAGGAAAATGGAGAAAAAGACGGAAAAAGAAGTAAAATACGAAGATTTCTCCATGTACGAAGAGTTCCCGTCAAAATCATGACTTGCGGAGTATATTCGAGAAGATAAAGTTATCAAGATGGTGGTCCAAAGACTCAAGAATAAAGTTCAAAAAAGAAAACGAGAAAGAAATGAAGAAAAGAAGCTAAAACGAAGATATATTGGAAGACTCGTTGTTCCCGACACATCTTCACCATTTTGGCCATAACTTTTGCATACGAACTCCGTTTGACCCCCGGTTCACGGCCACGGAAAGCTAAGAGAAAGATCTACAACTTTGGTTTTGTCAATTTCTGTCAAAAGGCTCCAACTGTTCGATCGGGCCCCGCAATCGGAACGGTTGGAGAGCAGTCAAGAAGACCAACCGAAACGGTTGGAGCCCAACCGATTCGGTTGGGAAGCCCTGGACAGCCATTTCTTCATTACTAAGGCTCCAAACTTGTCCCAAACGATTCTAGGTCCTTCCTACATGTATTCTAGGTCCTTCCAAGCTCCTTGGTGACCAAGAAATGCATTTATAACTCCAAGGGCTTGAGAGTAGTATAAATAGACCTTATTTGTGGTTGTTTTCATCATCCCTTCTCAATCCTTCTCATCCTTTTCACCTACCACTCCATCTCTAGGTGTGAAATTCGAGCCTCCACCCTTAAGGACGAATTTCCACCTATTACAACATCCCTCTCTCAACTTACCTTCCCCATAGGTGTGAAATTCAAGCCTCCACCCTTAAGGACGAATTTCCACCAACTATCCTATCCCAACTTGTGTGTAATTCTTGCCTCCACCCTTAAGGACGAAATTCCACCAAAATTATCTCTCCCAAAAGACCACAAACCTCTGTCATTTCCAGAAGTATGCTTGGTTAGAAGTTGTAGTTGATTGGAGGCTTGAAGGAGTGCTATAATCCTTCACCCTTGCCTAATGTAATCTTACTTTGGGTAAACCTTGTTACTTTTATGATGTTGAATGTTATTGTTCATGTTTGGTTCTTTGATTGTGTTGATTATGTGATTCTTGTGAATGATGTCTTGATACTTGTGTAACACCCCCAAATCTCGGTACAGCGGAAGACTTAATCAAGTTTTCGGGGCGTTACTTTTTGGATTGGTATCGCACACAAGTATAATAAAAGATAACCATTTAACCATTTAAAACCAATCCCAAATCAAATATTCAAACATTTAATCCGAAAGTATAAATATTAGGCCCGGAACATAGTTTAATAAAATAGGTCCCCATAGTTTATCAGAGTCAGAAATGATCCTTGAACCCCGCCTTCTTGCCAAGCTTCCATAATCCACATATTCCAAACATCTTTCAAATACCTGAGAAATCGTGCTAAAAGGTCAGCTTACGCTGGTGAGTTCATAGGTTTAAGTTCAACAAAATCATAGTGGACCAGTAAGAGTTGATTTGCTATACAAGACCTAAGATAGATAAATACCGTTTGCACACCGATCCTACCCGGATCACCAATCATAACACACGTCCCGCATCCAGGGACTACTCGAGCTCGCGACTCTAGTCCAAAGACTGTGTGGCAAAATCTAGAACAATTGCCAACCCCGAACTAGGTCGATGTAGAAGTCTATTCTTAGTTAGGCACGGTTAAACCTAAACTAAGGCAACAACTACCACACATCTATCTAAACAGTCAAGCATATAAGCAAATCCAAATAGTTTTAACGGTCCAAAAATAGCAGCATGATTCTCACCCCAAAGTAGTTCAAAACGTAGATAAAAGTGGGGCTATGAAACTCACCTCAAGCAATCAACGCACAAATATCACTAGCAGAAGATAACAGAAATCACAGCACAGCAACTATCGACTCGGCACAACCTATTAATGTAGACCAACTTTAATACACATATTCCTCAAAATCAACGTTATCTACCCCAATAAATTCCATTTTTTTATTTCCAAAAACGTCTCGTTTCACTATTAATCCTAGTGTTTGGTATCCTCATGTGGGTGTATTGACTCAATATGATGCCATGAATGCACTCAAACAACCAATATATAACTCAATGCGACACAATGAGACCTCTAAACGATAAGCTCCATAGTTCAATAAGTTTCGGAATAAATAGTAGACCTTATCGAATTCGTCAACTCGATAAACTCATTCATTTATTCGTGTCGCTTATTATCCCATAAATCAATCGTATCCTAAAGAGTCATAAGGATAATTCACCCATTAATAAGGTTACCCAACGTACCTAGCGAGCTCTTATTAGATTCGTCAACCTAATAAGTCCGCTACCTACGTGGATCAACACTATTAACGTTAGGTTATCCATAACCCATGCACACATAACGCAAATAAATAACTACTTATCCAATATTAAATGTCCACAATTGACATTTATTGATAAACGTGTACTCGAAATCTTAATTACTTATTTATTACAAAACCTTTTCAATTTAGTCGTTAGTTTCCGTTTAAAAATAGTAAATAACAAGATAAATCTTGTTATCGATATTTTCGGTACAAAAGCCCATTATTATTTACATTTCATAGTTTTCTTAGCATTTTCATATATATATATATATATATTTCGTCAAATTCCATTATTAATCTCATATCGTTATTCGTTTCGAGTCCACAAGCACGAGTCATAACTTCTCGGCTTTTAATCAATCAATTGTCCAAATTATACTAAAGTCCATGTTACGGCTTTGTCGGAGTCAACTATTAACTAAAAAGTCAAAGTGACGCCGACGTAGCTCAAAGTCAACATTATATATATCAAGTCCAAGTTAAATGTCACAATATCGCAATTTAATCCCAAACCAACTCAAAACAATCTCGCCAACCAATCATTTAATCAATTATACTCGAAACCAATGTTATGACCCTAATGGTCATGACACGGTCGCGGTCAAGACCACGTGAACCAAACAAGCTTCTAAAAGCTTTTCGGCTCCACGCGTCTCATCCAAACCTCAACAAAACCAATCAATAAGCTACCAAATCGACCCGACCCGGACCCAAGGTCCATGTGGGTCACGTACACCAACCCATGGGTCACGTACGTGACCATGGTGGTTCGTACGCCCCATGTTGCTCAACCAAACACAACCAAATCCAATCCACAACACTCAAATCCAATCATTCAAGCTTCAAACACTATCCAAACATAAAACCCATCAACTATTCCTAATCAAGAACATGCAACTAAACCCTAAAATGCAAAACCCATCAAATTATTACACCACACATGTACCAAACACTAATTACTTGTTTAATTAGTCACTAATTAGCTTTAATTTCATGTTCCACCCAAAAGCCCCAATTATAAAAATTAGTTCGAAACCATAATTTTCAATTCGTGGGTTTTTATTTCCCAATCAAGCTCAAAACATATTCCCTTTACCTTATCTAATTACCATTTGCAAAATCCCATTGAAAAACTAAAAGTATGAATCTTGATTCAAGGATTTGAAGGTGTTATTGAAGTCCAAATGGAGCTTGTAATATATGGTTGGAAAGAGGAGAAAGAGAGCTTCAATATGATGGTGGTGGTGGTGGGTGACGCGCCGGCGTACAGCGGTGGTAGCCGGAACAGTAGCCGGCGGCCACTATGGTGGTGATTAGGGTTTTTAGTGAGAGAAAGTTAGAGAGATAAAGTGGTGTGTGTTTTTTCTAGAGAGAGAAAAAAATGAGGTGAAATGAGGCTTGAGTGGGGATTATATACTAGGAGCTAGGGACTTAAAAAATAATTATTTAGGAGGGGGGGAGGTCAAGCAAAAAGGGAGGGTTCGGGTTGAAACTTTTCGTATCTATCTCGTTTACCCATTCTCGAGCTCATAAATTGTCCCCCGAGTGTCCCACGATATTTATTTAACTTTCCAACATCGTTACTCACGTTTTTCCACGAGTTTTGACTATTTATTTGTCAATTTTCGAGTTACGGTCTAAAAGTTACAATAACTCTTGTTTTAGGCTTTTCTAGTGCCGAATCGAATAGTGCCTACCAAATAGAGTTAAAACGCATACGATAACTCATTTAATAATAAAATAAACCGTAAAACCAATCGACGATATAAAATCAAGTCACGGTTTATAAAAATAGTGATAAAGGCAAAGCTCGGTTCAGTTTAACGTAATGCGGTTACCTAAAATAGTCTCCCTAAATTGCCAGTTGTCACAGCCACCCAGCCTCAGAAGAAACCCGTCCCGGGTTTCACTCTGAGTTGCTTGGTGTCATAAACAGTTTAGGATACTTCCTACGGAAAACGTCCTCCGTTCCCAAGTGAACTCCGGTCCATGCCGGGAGTTCCAACGAACTCTAACAATCGGAATACGGCTATTCTTCAGCCTCTTAACCTCACGATCCATAATCTCAATCAGTTCCTCAACAAAATTCAATTTCTCATCAATACGAATATCTCTTAAAGGCACAACTATATTTTCCTCCGAAAGACATTTCTTAAGGTTACTAACATGAAAGATATTGTGTACACTACTCAGTTCCGATGGTAGCTCCAGACGGTATGCTACCAGTCAGATTCTTTCCAGGATTGGAAAGGGACCAATATATCGGGGATTGAGTTTTCCACGTTTACCAAAACGAACCACTCCTTTCCAAGGAGAAACTTTCAACATAACACGATCTCCAACCTGAAATTCTAAAGGTTTACGTCTCTTATCGGCATAACTCTTTTGTCTATCTCGAGCGGTTTGCAACCGATTACGAATCTGTACTATTTTCTCAGTGGTTTCTAAGACAAGTTCGGGACCTGTAAGTTGACTCTCGCCAACTTCAGCCCAACAAACAGGAGAACGACATTTTCGGCCATACAGTGCCTCAAATGGGGCGGCCTTAATGCTAGAGTGATAACTATTGTTGTAAGATAATTCGGCCAAAGGGAGGTGTCTCTCCCAGCCTTTGCCGAAATCAATAACGCAGGCTCTAAGCATGTCCTCTAAAGTCTGAATGGTTCTCGCTTGACCATCGGTCGTGGATGGTAAGTAGTACTCATATCCAAATTCGTTCCTAACGCTGTCTGTAACGACTTCCAAAAGTGGGATGTAAAACGACTATCCCTATCGGAAATGATAGATATCGGTACTCCATGACGCGATACTATCTCCTTAAGATACAATCGAGCAAGTTTATCAAGACTATCAGTTTCACTAATAGCTAAGAAGTGAGCAGACTTAGTTAAACGATCAACTATTACCCAGATAGCGTCATTGCCGCTAACTATTCTCGGTAATTTAGTGATAAAGTCCATGGTTATTCGCTCCCATTTCCACTCCTGGAGTTCGGGTTGAACTAAAAGTCCTGATGGTTTCTGATGTTCGGCCTTGACTTTTGAACAAGTCAGGCACCTACTGACATACTAAGCTATATCGGCTTTCATATTGGGCCACCAATAAAGTTTCTTAAGATCCTGATACATCTTATCGGCTCCGGGTTGAATAGAGTATTTTGATTTATGCGACTCGTGCATAATCAACTCACGGATTCCACCATGAAATGGTATCCAGCTTCTGTCTCTGAAGCATAAAGTTCCATCAAAACGCTTCAAGAAGCCGTTTTCACTTTCTACCATTCCATGAAGATTCTCATAAGGATGGTTCTCTTCCACAATGCCTCTCGCTTTGGCTAAAATTTGAGACGGTAAGGGTGAAACAATGGTCATTCCTAAGGATCTAACAAGTAGGGGTGGAATGTCCTCCTTACGACTAAGGGCATCAGCCACAACGTTAGCCTTACCAGGATGATAACGAATCTCACAGTCATAATCACTAAGCAATTCCAACCAACGACGTTGTCTCATATTCAGTTCCTTCTGATCAAAGACATGCTTCAAGCTCTTATGGTCGGTAAATACTACACACTTGGTTCCATACAGGTAATGTCTCCAAATCCTAAGAGCAAACACTACAACACCTAACTCAAGGTCATTGGTGGTGTAGTTTTTCTCATGCTTCTTAAGTTGTCGGGATGCATAAGCAATCACCTTCTCTCGTTGCATCAAAACAGCACCTAAGCCTTTATACGAAGCGTCGCAGTACACGACAAAATCTTTGCTTCCTTCAGGCAAAGCTAGGATGGGCGCACTACACAACTTCTCCTTCAGAAGTTGGAATGCTTCTTCTTCATTTTCTCCCCATTCATACTTAACATCCTTCTGTGTTAGTTTGGTCAGCAACTTAGCTATCTTGGAAAATCCCTCAATGAATCTCCTATAATAGCCTGCTAACCCTAGAAACTGTCATATTTCTGATGGGTTCTTAGGAGCTGCCCATTCCTTAATGGCCTTAATCTTAGTTGGGTCAACATGAACACCTCGATTATCTATCACATGACCTAAGAATTGCACGGACGGAATCCAAAATTCACACTTAGAGAATTTGGCATACAGCTTCTCCTCTCTCAGCAATCCTAAAATGAGCCTCAAATGCTCTTCGTGCTCCTCATTACTCTTAGTGTATATCAAGATGTCGTCTATGAATACTATCACAAACTTATCCAAGTATGGCTTACACACTCGGTTCATGAGATCTATGAAAACCGCTGGTGCGTTGGTCAAACCAAATGACATCACTTGGAATTCATAGTGTCCATAACGAGTCCTAAACGCAGTCTTAGGGATATCCTCTTCTCGAACTCTAAGCTGGTGGTAACCAGATCGTAAATCGATCTTAGAAAAGACACTAGCTCCTTGGAGTTGGTCGAATAGATCATCTATTCTAGGTAACGGATATCGGTTCTTTACTGTTAACTTATTCAACTCCCTATAATCGATACACATCCGAAACGATCCATCCTTCTTCTTCACAAATAACACTAGTGCTCCCCACGGTGACGAACTTGGTCGAATGAATCCCTTCTCGACAATTCACCAACTGTTTAGACAGTTCCTCCAATTCTCTTGGAGCAAGTCGATAGGGTGCCCGGTCTACGGTGTCGCACCGTATCAACTCTATTTGGAATTCCACTTGTCAATAGGTGGAATCCCCGGCAGATCGTCGGGAAACACATCCGAAATTCTAAAGACGCGGTACATCGTTGAGGTTTCTTTCACTCTTCTCCTCACTTTTCCTTCAGAAATTGAGCCAAGAAAAGACAACCTCCTCTATCGATGCACTTTTGAGCCTTAATACAAGAGATGATGCTCAACGGGAAGGACTTCCATCGCTCCGATCTCCTTGTGTGCTCGAACTTTCCGCCATATGGTAAACGCACAATCTTCTCATCACAAATGATGTGTGCACCGTTCTTCGATAACCATCCATTCGACAATGACGTCAAAACTTCCTAAGGTAACGGCAATAGATCTATACTAAACGGGCAGGTCTAGGAAACTTAAGGTACAACCTCGAACTACTGTCTATCTTCTCTATTTCCATTCGCTAATTCCACATCGTAACTAAACCCTAGAGGTGTTTGGGAGATTCCTAGTAATGGCATAAAATTGGTGGATACGAAACTCATATCCGCACCAGTATCAAACAATATGGAAGCATAGCGATTATTGAGATGAACGCACCCGTAACTACGTTAGGGTCCTCACCAGCTTCCTTCCCAATAGCGTAAACACGCACTGTTCCCATGTCTCTCTGCTGATTCCTAGCACCATGGTTTCCCTGGTTTCCCACAACCTCACGCTTCACAGGGTTTAAGCCATTACCTCCTAAACCTCGGTTAGCAAATCCTCCTACATTACCGGGATTTCCTCTCATCCAAGGCTCTCGGCACTCATTCTTTAAGTGTCCCTTCTTTCCACATCCAAAACAGGTGACAGTGGCCTTCCAGTCCGATCCCTGTGCAGTTTGAGCTGCAGCAAGTGGTTTGGACCTATAGTCTTTGGCCATATGTCCTACCTTAGAGCACTTCCAACACGCATTCGGGCATGGTCCATGGTGGTGTCGGTTACAACGACCACACATAGGCTTACTACCCTCATAATCATTCCTATCTCCATTTCCTATAGCGAACACCCTGGCTGTCTCATGCCGTTTGTTCCCATTCCCTTTAACAACTTCGTTCCTCTTCCTCTTATCACTCCTATCATTCTTACTCTTGTCTCCTAATTCTAGCACACAAGAGTCCATCAAACTCTGAGCCACAGCAATTGCCTCTTGCAAATTAGTTGGCTTGGCAGCGATGACATAATTTCAAGTAGCTAAAGGCAATCCATCAGTATACCTCTCAATCTTAAGTTCTTCAGTGCGTACCATTTCAGGGCAAAGCAATGATAACTCTTGGAAACGATGAGTATAAGTCGCCATGTCAGTACCCTTAACTTTGTGGTTCCAGAACTCACTTTCTAACTTCTTAACTTCATTCCTAGGACAGTAAGTCTTAATCAGGAGAGCCTTAAACTGAGTCCAAGTCATACTATAAGCTACATCAATTCCTACTGATCTGTGGTAGTTATTCCACCAAGTCAACGCCTCATCCTTCAAAGTAAAGGTTGCATACTTAACCTTACAATCCTCATCACAATTACTAACGGCAAACACAGATTCAGTTTTCTCCAACCACCTAGTCAGGTAAACTACTCCCTCAGTTCCTCCGAACTCAATGGGACCACGGAATCGGAACTCTTTGTAGGTACAACCTCGAGTTCAATTATGCATTGGGGTTCCACTAGAGGTGTTAGAAAGATTAGCCTCAGCTAGCAGTTCAGCGACACACTGCGACACTAGCTGGTCAATGTGGGTTGGGTTCACAGGTGGAGGGTTTTGTGGAATAGGACCATTCTCAGCATGGTCATTCACATTCGGGTTTTCTACATCTGGGTTATCAGTGTTAGGGTTCTCAACAGGTGGTGTGGTCGGGGTCGGACGACGACCTCGACGACCATAGGCAACAACAGCAGCAGGAGCTGCTCGGTTGTTCCTACGCGGATTTCGTCTTGTTGCCACCATTCTATAGGCAAGAAGAACAGTTTCATAAGTTCACAATTCATGCTCTAAAATAGAGTTGGGTTCCAATGATCACTAAATAACGCTCAATATCATAATTAAGGTCAACAAGGACAACGCTATACCGAAGCGAAATAGTCAGATACCGCATCATAACTAAGGATGCACGTTCCAATAACCAAAACTCATAGGTTTCAAAAGTGGAAATACATGGAAGGATACGAAGAAATCAAAAACGATCCTAACGACGATACTAGTAAACAACTAGGATAATCCTACATCTCGAACCAAGTACTACTTAGTTTCAAGACGGTACAAAACCAGGAATCTAATACTATCTAGCCACGTCTACGAATATCACTCACTGACTTCCTAACGTCATCAACCTCTCTCCACAACGATGCTAGCTCAACACGTCGAGCGTCACGATCACTCTTAAGCTCTGCAACCTCTCTCTCTAACTCACCAATCCTACGCCAAATCGCTCTATCAGCATCACGAATTGTCGCGAACCCTCTAAGCAGGTCCCTAACCTGCTCCTGGAGCTCCGACATACCATCATGCAAAACCTTAGTCCTCCTGACTACAG
Source organism: Chrysanthemum makinoi (assembly GCA_910596185.1). Classification (NCBI taxonomy): domain Eukaryota; kingdom Viridiplantae; phylum Streptophyta; class Magnoliopsida; order Asterales; family Asteraceae; genus Chrysanthemum; species Chrysanthemum makinoi. The sequence goes on along the minus strand of OU343221.1, from coordinate 89,658,534 downwards.
TACCCATATCAGCTCTAAGATCCTCTATACTAGCTCTAGACACTCCAACCAAACGATAGGTCAATCTACTCAGCCTAGTACCCTGTGAGGTAATCCTCTCCCACATCAGACCCGTCGCACCAAACTCCTCTGGCTCGGAAGCAACCTCTGACGGTATCTCATATCCTAACGGGCTACCTATCTCAGGTGAATGTGGTGGTGAATCAAAACCAAAAGGCTGTCCAGGGGACTCAGGCTCATGCAAAGGAGAACCTGGTCCAGGAGAATGTGCAGGACTCTGCAAAGGAGGAGTACCCCCTTCTGGGATATCCTCATCATCCTCCTCCTGAGGATCCTCATCCTCATAAACATACTGCTCCTCAATCTCATCCTCCTCATCAACCTCATACTCCTCCTCAACCTCATGCTCCTCCTCGCCCTCATCCATAGGGGGAGAGTCCATGAGTTGGAGTCTCTGTGCAGGTAAATCCTGAGGTGATACACTAGGAGATCTAGGCCTCCTATGACATGGTGATGCTGCTAAACGGATAGGTGATGATGGTGGTCTCACGGACATGCGGGCAGTGCTATAAGCAAGCCTAGGAGTATGTGCTCGCGCTAAGACCTGATGTAAAGTGAGCTGCCTAGATGAACTAGGACGATCTGATGATGATGAACTAGTGTGATGGGCAATCTCATAAGGATCACCCTGCGCAACCGTCATGAGAGTCAATGCTGGTGAACTAGCTACAGCAAGGACCTCCTTAGACACATCAAAAGCTAGTGAAGGCATAGTCTGTGACAATGGCATAGGGTAGGTATAAGTGTTTGAAGACAACCAGTTCTAACAAGCGCATCAACTTAACCCAAAACACATATCTCATAATGAAAGCTTTTAAAAGTGGAGGTACCGCATTACTCAAAATATGCCTTTAAATAAAACACATAAGTTCCGTTCCATCACATATTCACATATCAAATCAATCAAGTTCAAAATCATAAGTTTCGTTCCATCATGTAATCACATGTCAAATCAATAGAGTTAAAAACTCCAAAATCATAATATACCGTTTACTCAAATCAAAATCCGTAATATCTCGATAATCACATCTCGTTTTTCCAAAACCAATAATCATATCTCATTTCCCAAAACCAATAATCATATCTCATTTTCCAAAACCAATAATCGTATCTCATTTCCAAAATCAATAATCATATCTCGTTTCCGAAATCAATAATCATATCTCCATATCATAACGTTTCCATAACCAGTTCACAATATCCCTTAACATATCATCTCATAATTCAATTCGCAGTTCATACCATAATCAAATAAGAAGCTTCGGCTTGGCAAGCGGGCGTGCGTCGGTCGAGGATCAATTTTTCTCAAAAGTGGTTATAGTTTAGGGTTTATAAAATACCTAATTCTCTATAACCTTGAGCTCGATACCAATCTGTAACACCCCCAAATCTCGGTATAGCGGAAGACTTAATCAAGTTTTCGGGCTTACTTTTTAGATTGGTATCGCACACAAGTATAATAAAAGATAACCATTTAACCATTTAAAACCAATCCCAAATCAAATATTCAAACATTTAATCCAAAAGTATAAATATTAGGCCCAAACATAGTTTAATAAAATAGGTCCCCATAGTTTATCAGAGTCAGAAATGATCCTTGAACCCGCCTTCTTGCCAAGCTTCCACAATCCACATATTCCAAACATCTTTCAAATACCTGAGAAATCATGCTAAAAGGTCAACTATTTGGTGAGTTCATAGGTTTAAGTTCAACAAAATCATAGTGGACCAGTAAGAGTTTATTTGCTATGCAAGACCTAAGATAGATAAATACCGTTTGCACACCGATCCTACCCGGATCACCAATCATAACACACACGTCCATCCGGGACTACTCGAGCTTCATGACTCTAGCCCAAAGACTGCCGTGGCAAAAACTAGAACAATTGCCAACCCCGAACTAGGTCGATGTAGAAGTCTATTCTTAGTTAGGCACGGTTAAACCTAAACTAAGGCAACAACTACCACACATCTATCTAAACAGTCAAGCATATAAGCAAATCCAAATAGTTTTAACGGTCCAAAAACAGCAGCATAATTCTCACCCCAAAGTAATTCAAAATGTAGTTAAAACGTAGATAAAAGTGGGGCTATGAAACTCACCTCAAGCAATCAACGCACAATCAACGCACAAATATCACTAGCAGAAGATAACAAAAATCACAGCACGGCAACTATCGACTCGGCACAACCTATTAATGTAGACCAACTTTAATACACATATTCCTCAAAATCAACGTTATCTACCCCAATATATTCCATTTCTTTATTTCCAAAACGTCCTCGTTTCACTATTAATCCTAGTGTTTGGTATCCTCATGTAGGTGTATTGACTCAATATGATGCCATGAATGCACTCAAACAACCAATATATAACTCAATGCGACACAATGAGACCTCTAAACGATAAGCTCCATAGTTCAATAAGTTTCGAATAAATAATAGACCTTATCGAATTCGTCAACTCGATAAACTCATTCATTTATTCAGACGCTTATTATCCCATAAATCAATCTTATCCTAAAGAGTCATAAGGATAATTCACCCATTAATAAGGTTACCCAACGCGCCTAGCGGGCTCTTATTAGATTCGTCAACCTAATAAGTCCGCTACCTACGTGGATCAATACTATTAACGTTAGGTTATCCGTAACCCATGCACACATAACGCAAATAAATAACTACTTATCCAATATTAAATGTCCACAATTGACATTTATTGATAAACGTGTACTCGAAACCTTAATTACTTATTTATTACAAAACCTTTCCAATTTAGTCGTTAGTTTCGCTTAAAAATAGTAAATAACAAGATAAATCTTGTTATCGATATTTTTTGTACAAAAGCCCATTATTATTTACATTTCATAGTTTTCTTAGCATTTTCATATATATATATATATATATATATATATATATATATATATATATATATATATATATATATATATATATATATATATATATATATATCGTCAAATTCCATTATTAATCTCATATCGTTATTAGTTTCGAGTCCACAAGCACGAGTCATAACTTCTCGGCTTTTAATCAATCAATTGTCCAAATTATACTAAAGTCCATGTTACAGCTTTGTCGGAGTCAACTATTGACTAAAAAGTCAAAGTGACGCCGACGTAGCTCAAAGTCAACATTATATATATCAAGTCCAAGTTAAATGTCACAATATCGCAATTTAATCCCAAACCAACTCAAAACAATCTCGCCAACCAATCATTTAATCAATTATACTCGAAACCAATGTTATGACCCTAATGGTCATGACACGATCGCGGTCAAGACCACGTGAACCAAACAAGCTTCTAAAAGCTTTTCGGCTCCACGCGTCTCATCCAAACCTCAACAAAACCAATCAATAAGCTACCAAATCGACCCGACCCGGACCCAAGGTCCATGTGGGTCACGTACACCAACCCATGGGTCACGTACGTGACCATGGTGGTTCGTACGCCCCATGTTGCTCAACCAAACACAACCAAATCCAATCCACAACACTCAAATCCAATCATTCAAGCTTCAAACACTATCCAAACATAAAACCCATCAACTATTCCTAATCAAGAACATGCAACTAAACCCTAAAATGCAAAACCCATCAAATTATTACACCACACATGTACCAAACACTAATTACTTGTTTACTTAGTCACTAATTAGCTTTAATTTCATGTTCCACCTAAAACCCTAATTTTTATTGCCCAATCAAGCTCAAAACATGTTCCATTTACCTTATCTAATCACCAATTGCAAAAACCCTTTGAAAAACTAAAAGTACGAATCTTGATTCAAGGATTTGAAGGTGTTATTGAAGTCCAAATGGAGCTTGTAATATATGGTTTGAAAGAGGAGAAAGAGAGCTTCAATATGGTGGTGGTGGTGGGTGACGCGCCGGCGTATGGCGGTGGTGGCCGAAACAGTGGCCGACGGCCACTATGGTGGTGATTACGGTTTTTAGTGAGAGAAAGTTAGAGAGATAAAGTGGTGTGTGTGTTTTCTAGAGAGAGAAACAAATGAGGTGAAATGAGGCTTGAGTGGGGATTATATACTAGGAGCTAGGGACTAGAAAAATAATTATTTAGGAGGTCAAGCAAAAAGAGAGGGTTCGGGTTGAAACTTTTCGTATCTATCTCGTTTACCCCATTCCCGAGCTCATAAATTGTCCCCCGAGTGTCCCACGACATTTATTTAACTTTCCAACATCGTTACTTACATTTTTTCACGAGTTTTGACTATTTATTTGTCAATTTTTGAGTTACGGTCTAAAAGTTACAATAACTCTTGTTTTACGCTTTTCTAGTGCTGAATCGAATAGTGCCTACCAAATAGAGTTAAAACGCATACGATAACTCATTTAATAATAAAATAAACCGTAAAACCAATCGACGATATAAAATCAAGTCACGGTTTATAAAAATAGTTATAAAGGCAAAGCTCGGTTCAGTTTAACGTAATGCGGTTACCTAAAATAGTCTCCCTAAATTGCCAGTTGTCACAACTTGGTTGTTCTTATATTGCTTTTCTTGTTGGTTTGATCCGTGACAATCATAACCATATACTATACTACAAGTCTCTTGGGACGACCTTGTAGTGCAAACAAACGACACTTGTAGTGTAACCAAGTCACTTAGGACGACCTTGATTTACCATATACTATACTACAACTTGACTAGGGTATACTTGCCTGAATGTGTTCCTAGTTAACCGGTAATTCTTGATTATAAATTTAAAACCCCGATGGAACCCATCAAGTTTTTGGCGCCGCTGCCGGGGACTTGCTTTTGTATTCTTGTGTTTGCTTGTTTGTTGAAATGTTTGCTTGATTCGATTGCTTACTCTTGATGTTTGCGTTTGAATAATTGTTGCTTTGATCTTGTTTGATTGCTCTTGATGTTTACTCATGATGTTTGCTTGAATGCTTGTCTTTTTCTTAAAATCTCTAATTTTTCAAAATTGCTCAAATGATCTTTGCATCAAAATCAAGTTTTTGATGTTGGGATTTCGTTTCATGTGTTCTAAAATTCTCATTTCAATGATTTCTTTCTAAGTGTGCTCGAAATCATTTGCGAAAAACCCCACCAAACCACCCCGAATCAACCAACCGATCGGTTGACACTCCAACCAGATCGGTTGGAAGCCTCGTACTTAATAAAATCACATTAACCGATCGGCTACGCACCCGCAGCCGATCCGGTTGTGTGTTCTGCTAAACAAAAAAAAATAATAATAATAAAAATAAAATAAAATTAGTCCGTGTGTTTGTGTTTTATATGTTATGTGATCTCTTGCATGTTTATGTTTCTTTTTATTCGTGTTAATCTTGTTTAGATTGGTTTAGTATTAATTTTAAATAAGATTATCTTGTTTGATTTGTGTTACGTGACTAAGTGTGTGTCCTTGCGTCTATGTGATTGTCGTTTTTTCTGTGATAGTGCTTCTATTTATTTTAAGTGTCGTTTTATGTTCTTGATGTTATTCTAGTTTATGTGTGTTGGTTTACCTGTGTTTATTTTTGTGTCCGTTACCTTCTGTGTCCTTATTTTATTTTACTAATAAAAGTTTTGAAATAAAACTTGTGTTTATTAAAAAAAATGAAAAAATCGCCTCCAACCGATCGGTCACCCCCCGTAACCGATTCGGTTGGAAGGTGGGTCGCATTTTGGTTCATTCCAACCGATCAGTTAGAATCTCTAACCGGATCGGCCGGACTAATCTGTTAAAAAAAATCAGTTTTCATTTTATTTTTTGTTTTGTTTTTGTGTGTTTTGTGTTTAGATAGATAAGTTTAAAAGTCATTTTGTTTTTGCAAGAGTATCATTTCTTTTATTTGGTTTTTGCTATTTTAAATTTTGTTATTTTTGGTACATTGTAAATAAATAAGCACTTGTTTTTAAATTAAATAAAATGTTTCGAACTTTGTGGGTATGTTCACTGGAAACCCTCACGAGACTATAACTCGTCCACTCGGGCCACCGAGGGGTTTAAAGGCTTGTTGCATACGCTAAATGCAACTGTGATGCCTACGAAAGTGAGTTTTAGAATTTTACGTGTTTTTGTAGTTTAGTTTATTTTTACAGATTTAATAAGCTCTTGGAGGAAGGATTGGTTGGATCATGAACCTTATGCTCTTGATTGGACATGTTTGGATGAGAAATCGATTGATCTCACGCGCTTATGCTAGCGTTTGCTTAGCACCTTATCATATGGAGTTTGATCGCGATTTCTTTTGCCCGGGAGGTTTCGTTTCTCTCATATTCTTATTATTTCAATTTTTCCCTATCTTACATGCTTTGAAGTTTTTCACAATTCATTTATTTTGCTTCCTTGTTATTTTTGCCTTGTTAAAAAAATAAAAATAAAAAGTGACTTCTTTTAGTACCTCGAAAGTAAGGCTCACCCATTGTAAACAAACTGTGTGAGAGGTATAAGGCGGGTCTCCCTGATTCTCTAAAGAAGTTGGGTTTTTAATATGCTTCATTGACCGACTTCTCCGCTTCTTTGCGCGTTTCAATGGAGCTACCGAGAACTCGTGGGAAAAGAATAAGTCATGTTTTTTTTTTTAAGTCGTGACTAGTTTATTTTTCAAAGTTTTGTCGTAGTAATAGTAATAATAATAGCAATTTTTTTTAAGTTATTTTTCTTTTGTGTGCTTAACTTAAGTGAGGGGGAAAATATTATTGTGAAAAACGAAACTAGCTTTAATTTCCAAAATTTTTGGGCTAATTTTTAAAATTTTGTATACTTGTTTGCCCTTATGATTTTCACGCTTATAGGATAATATATTAGAATAACTGGATCAATCCACTGGTGAAATCGGTAATTTTGAAAAACTTGAGATGTGTCCTGATTAATATTGCAATCCATTCTGGGATCGATAACATTTGCTTGCGCATTTTATAGCCCTTTCACTAAATTGTGAGGATTTTAGTCTGTTTCATATATAGCATACATCTTTTATGCTTAGATCTTTTGCTATGAGTGTGCTGGTGATTTTATTTATTCTAGAACTTGTACTTGTAAATCATTACTAGACCGCAGTAAGATCACATTCGTGTGATATAAGTGTATTCGTGTGATAAAGAGGCAACCTTAGGAATAAAACCAAATGGCCTTCCATTTACACCTAATGATATATTAGCTAACCACATCGGTTAGTTAACCACCTATATGGACCCATTTGTTAGCGCTCATCTTTAGCGCTAGATACCCTTAGTACACTCTTTGAGCCATTCTTTTCTCTTTGTTAAATTCAGAAAAATACAAAAATATTTTACACTTTAAACCTTAGCCTACCCTTTGTCAAAGTCTAAATGGTTGGTTGCTAGTTGCTTGGTTGTTGGATTGTTTTTTGATGATTATGAGTTAGCCACACTTTGCCATTCGTGTGTGCCATTCCGACAAAGATGAAGATTGATCACCTTTATATTTTGTATTTTGTGGTGATGCTTATACGAAGTGTGGGGGAGATGTGATGTATGTGGAAAAAAAATGTGAAAAAAACAGAGAATAAGTCATCGAAAAAAAAATGAAAAAAAATGTGATGACAATGTGCTATATTATTATGTAAGATGAAGTATGTTTGAGATATCGATTAGCCAATGTGCTAAGACGTGATATATATATTTGGTGATCTATATGTGAAGAGAAGATAGTAACTATAATCATTTTCGGGTTGGTGGTTTGTTCGTGACTAGCAACATGGGTATTAGACTTGACTTTACCCTTATTTTTCTTTTAACACCAATTTCAATAATAATCTCATGCCTTATCCATACCCTTTAATCACCCGAAGCCTATCATTTCAACCCGAATAAAAGCCCTCTTTAGATGTTTACACTTGGTGCTTACGCCACGTCGGTGGAGTTTTGTTTCTTGTACAAGCCTATGGTAATATTTAGATCATGACTGAGCAATGTGAGTGTACTATTCCTTAATACTATCCATCACTAAATATATTGAGTGTTGAGTGAATTATACATCCATTCCTTTTTCGTGAGGTGCTTAGCCATGTTATCAAGCAAGAGAATCCATGGGGTATTGTCAAACATCTCGGTTTTTCACCTCTTAAAGCTTAAAACGATGAATCTTATCGTGTACTTGTACTTGGTAGATTTGCATCATACTTTTATTAAACATATTTCATGCACCATGTGGGTTATTTATTTTTCTTAGTTTCTAGATTTTCTTGAGGGCAAGCAAACCCTTAAGTGTGGGGGAGTTTGCGCTCATTTTTCACTTGTTAAATATATATATATATATATACACACACACACACACATATATATATATATATATATATATATATATATATATAAACCAAAAATATTTTCATAATTTTTTAATTTTTTCTTTTCGTTTTGTCATTTCGGTATGTAGTTTAATTTTTCTTTTCTTAGATTTGCTTGAGGGCAAGCAAAGTTTAAGTGTGGGGGAATTTGATAACGCTCAAATTGTGCATGTTTTTAGTAGCGTTATCCGTGCTTTTATGTATGTTATTTGGTTATAATCATATGCTTTTGATGCTTAATCGTATAAACGTGCGTTTGCTAGTTCATTTGTAGCCAAGTACAGGAAATTGGAGAAAAAGACGGAAAAAGAAGTAAAATACGAAGATTTCTCCATGTACGAAGAGTTCCCGTCAAAATCATGACTTGCGGAGTATATTCGAGAAGATAAAGTTATCAAGATGGTGGTCCAAAGACTCAAGAATAAAGTTCAAGAAGGAAAACGAGAAATAAATGAAGAAAAGAAGCTAAAACGAATATATATTGGAAAACTCGTTGTTCCCGACACACCTTCACCATTTTGGCCATAACTTTTGTATACGAACTCCGTTTGACCCCCAGTTTGCGGCCACGGAAAGCTAAGAGAAAGATCTACAACTTTGGTTTTTGTCAATTTCTGTCAAAAGGCCTCAACCGTTCGGTCGGGGCCCGCAACCAGAATGGTTGGAGAGCAGTCAAGAAGACCAACCGAAACGGTTGGAGCCCAACTGATTCGGTTGGGAATCCATGGACAGCCATTTCTTCATTACTAAGACTCCAAACTTGTCCCAAACGATTCTAGGTCCTTGCTACATGTATTCTAGGTCCTTCCAAGCTCCTTGGTGACCAAGAAATGCATTTATAACCCCAAGGGCTTGAGAGTAGTATAAATAGACCTTATTTATGGCTGTTTTCATCATCCCTTCTCTATCCTTCTCATCCCTTTCACCCACCACTCCATCTCTAGGTGTGAAATTCGAGCCTCCACCCTCAAGGACGAATTTCCACCTATTACAACATCCCTCTCTCAACTTACCTTCCCCATAGGTGTGAAATTCAAGCCTCCACCCTTAAGGACGAATTTCCACCAACTATCATATCCCAACTTGTGTGTAATTCTTGCCTCCACCCTTAAGGACGAATTTCCACCAAAATTATCTCTCCCAAAATACCACAAACCTCTGCCATTTCTAGAAGTATGCTTGGTTAGAAGTTGTAGTTGATTGGAGGCTTGAAGGAGTGCTATAATCCTTCACCCTTGCCTAATGTAATCTTACTTTGGGTAAACCTTGTTACTTTTATGATTTTGAATGTTCATGTTCATGTTTGGTTCTTTGATTGTGTTGATTATGTGATTCTTGTGAATGATGTCTTGATACTTACTTGTTCTTATATTGCTTTTCTTGTTGGTTTGATCCGTGACAATCATAACCATCAACTTGTTACTTGCTTAAACAAACAAACGACACTTGTAGTGCAACTTAGTCTCTTGGGACGACCTTGATTTACCATATACTATACTACAACTTGACTAGGGTATACTTGCCCGAATGTGTTCCTAGTTAACCGGTAATTCTTGATTATAAATTTAAAACCCCGATGGAACCCATCACTCTACATCAGCAATGACCATCTCTGCCTAATAATGGCCTTCCAACCTCAAGCCTTAGCAACCTTTTCTGGTAACGGTTTATCATCCTCAGGTATTGCTTTTGTCAAGTGGATCTTGGATTCTGGTGCTAGTCACCATATGAGTCATCTTTTGTCTCAGTTTATTTCTTTATATCTTGATTCTTCAAAGTCTATTATGGCTGCTAATGGTGGTTCTATGCCATTAGCAGGTGTTGGGTCCATTTCCACACCGTCTGTTTCATTGTCTGATGTTTACTATATACCAAGTCTTACTATGAATCTGGCTTCTGTTGGTCAAATTTGTGATTCTGGATATGATGTCTATTTTCTATTTTTGATTGTTTTATTCAGGACCGACAAACTCAGGAAGTGATTGGGACAGGCCATAGGGAAGGGGGACTCTATGTCTTGGATAACTTTAAAGATCCAAGAGCTGTTGCAGCCTCTAGTATGGACTTATCTTCATTTTGGTTGAATCGTTCTTCTTCAATATTTTATTTATGGCATTCTCGTTTAGGTCATGTTTTTGCATCTCATTTAAAGTTTTTAGTGTCGTCAGGGGCGTTAGGGCAGTTAGAAAGTCATGATATTTCTGACTGTAGTGGTTGTAAACTTGCAAAATTTTCAGCCTTGCCATTTAATAAAAGTGTTTCTTGTTCTAATGCTCCTTTTGATCTTGTGCATTCTGATGTGTAGGGACCTTCTCCTGTTTCGACAAAAGGAGGTTCCAAATACTATGTTTTGTTTATTGATGACTATACTCGATTAACTTGGGTTTATCTTATGAAACGTCGCTTTGACTTTCTTTCAATATTTAAGGATTTTAGAGCTCTTGTGAAAACACAACACTCAAGTGTCATAAAATGTTTTCGTTGTGATTTGGGGGGTGAGTACACGTCTAAAGATCTTTGCTTGCTTCAGATGAGACAGTATACCAAACGTCTTGTACTGACACTCCACAAAAGAATGGTGTTGCTGAAAGAAAGCATCGCCATCTTGTTGAAACAACAAGATCTTTTCTTTTGTCTGCCAAGGTTCCTAGTGTCTATTGGGGGAAGAGGTTCTTATTGTTACTTATGTAGAAAATAGGATCCCAACCTCTCATAATTATGGGAAATCTCCTTTTGAAAGATTGCATGGTCAAGTCCCTGATTACTCTAGTTTGTGTGTCTTTGGTTGTACTTGTTTTGTTCTAAAACCTCATGTTGAGCGTACCAAATTGACAGCCAAATCCACCTTGTGTGTCTTTCTGGGTTATGGTAGTGGTCAAAAGGGTTATCGTTGTTATGATCTAGTTGGTCGAAAATTGTACACTTCACGGCATGTTCAGTTTTTGGAACATATTCCCTATTTTTTTGTTCCTGCTAGCTCACATCATTTGACTCAACCTGAACTCATCAAATTAGACCCTTTTGATGATGCAACTGAAACAATCCAAGAAACACCTCAAGAAATACCCCAAGAAACACCACATGTTACAATCGTTACTCAACCTCCTCCTATGGCTACCCAATCATCTATTGAAGTTGTTGGTCCTCCTCCAAGTGGTCGACCAAAACGTAATTGTAAGTCTACAAAAAGGGATGATTTTGTTTATTCGTGTTATTCTCATTCCTTTAATTCATTTCTTGCTTCTGTCATCGTCTTCATGAACCTATGTCGTATAGAGAGGCTGTTTGTGATCCAATTTGGTAGGTTGCTATGGCTGAGGAACTCGCTGCTTTGCATCAGACTCAGACATGGGACTTAGTACCATTGCCAGTTGGCAAGCGTGTTATTGGCTCTCATTGGGTCTACAAGATTAAAACTAAATCTGATGGATCAATTGAAAGGTATAAGGCCCGTCTTGTTGCTAAAGGTTATGCTCAAGAGTATGGTATGGATTATGAAGAGACATTTGCTCCGGTTGCAAAAATGACAACGATAAGAACCTTGATTGCCGTTGCTTCTAGTCGTAAATGGAAAATATCTTAGTTGGATGTCAAAAATGCTTTTTTGAATGGTGACCTAAATGAAGAAGTGTTTATGACACCACCACCTGGCGTCTCTCACAAACCAGGAGAAGTTTGTAAGCTCATAAAAGCTCTTTGTGGTCTCAAACAGGCACCACGTGCTTGGTATGAGAAATTTACAACAGTTGTTGGCTTTGTGTCTAGCCATCATGATTCTGCGTTATTTGTTAAAAAATCAAGTGCTGGGCTTATACTTTTGTCGTTATATGTTGATGATATGATTATCACCGGAGATGATTGTGTTGGAATTGAATCACTGAAATTGGAGTTGGCTCATCGTTTTGCTATGAAGGATTTGGGCTTACTTCGTTATTTTCTGGGTATTGAAGTTGCTTCTTAACCCAAAGAATATATTTTGTCTCAATCCAAGTATACAGGTGATTTACTTGATCGTGCAAGAATTACAGACAAAATGGTTGAAGATATTCCTATTGATGCTAAGGCAAAATATACTCCGACGGATGGTGATCCTTTGCCAGACCCAATTTTGTATCGGACTATTGTGGGCAGTTTGGTTTACCTTACAGTTACACGTCCAGATATTTCTTATGCAGTTCATATTGTAAGTCAGTTTGTTCTTTGCTCCAACAACGGTTCATTGGGCTCCTATTTTACATATTCCCAGGTATCTTCGAGGTTCTTAGTTCCAGACACTTTTGTTTCCTTCTACGTCTACCTTGGACCTGCGTGCTTATTGTGATTCTGATTGGGCTGGTGATGTTGTTTCACGCAAGTCAACTACTGGGTTTTGTATATTTCTGGGTGATTCCCTTATTTTGTGGAAGAGTAAGAAACAAGATGTTCTTTCTAAATCTTCTACTGAAGCCGAGTATCATGCCATGGCAGTGTCTACTAGTGAAGTTGTTTGGTTAAGTTGGTTGCTTGCAGATATGGGTGTTCGTATCAGCCATTCTACTCAGTTACATTGTGATACTCGTAGTGCTATTCAGATTGCGCGTAACTTGGTGTTTCATGAACGCACCAAGCATATTGAGATAGATTGTCATTTCACACGTCATCATCTACAGGCCGGGGCTATCTCTCTACCGTTTGTTCCTTCTGCTTTACAGATCGCAGATGTATTTACCAAGCCACACTATGGACCACGGTTTCGTTTTTTGACTAACAAACTCTCAATGTTTCCCGCTGCAACATTGTGAGTTTGAGGGGAGATGTTAGCATACAACCCATAAGTGACCCACGACCCAGTTAGCTATTAGGGTTTTACCATACTATTTGTCTTATACATACTCTTGTAATCTCCTAGTTTGTTATCAATTCAATAATACTTTCACTCGATCTTTGGTTTCTTCAATATCGATAAAAACTTTTTTATGTTGTAATAATGAAATTGCACTTTCTGCAATACTATCTATTTGGGCTACAAATAGTTGGTTTCGTGTACTTTGAATTTCTCTATCTTTGGTTTTACAATTAAATTCAACAATATCTGCCATGGGAGTGAGCAGATCTGCGCTTTTAAGGAAATCGGTCATATAGTTCCCTCATAATTTTATCAATTAGAAAACCGTTGGGGTATCAACATAAACTTTTTTATATTTTAATGATAACATTGCACTTTCTCCACTAATATGACTAGTCCATTTGGGCTACGAACAGTTTGGTTTCGTGCACTTTGAATTTCGGTCTTTGGTGTTGCAATTGAATTCAACAATATTCTTCTTTTGTTTCACGTTTTATCCAGATAATTGGTAATCAAGCCAATTTGACGCTAATTTCACTAGCTTTAATGAGCCAGCTAAAACTTATTTTGTTGCTACTTCTATTAATAATCGAGTTTGTTTAGTTTTTCTTGCATAGATAACTATATTTATTTCAATTTTTTTTTGTTGCGTGTCATGGATTTAAGGTGCTTTGTTGTTGGATTGTTTCCCATGATGTCAAATCGAAGTAATGATGTAAAGGTCATTACATCTAATTTAGGTGCCTAAATTACCTTTTACATCATTTCTGGAAAGCTACAATGACCTCTTGTTAGATGATGTAGCAGTAAGCTAGGAGCAACGTACCTCAAGATGGCATAGTTACATTATGATATTAAGGATAAGGATTATAGCATATGCCCCTGAAGATTTTGGACTATAAATTGTTTTCAGTAGATTGCTTTTAGAGAACAATACCAGTTAGGAATTCTTGTTAGGGCATTTATGCCTCGGTAGATTTTGGACTATAAATTGTTTTCAGTAGATTGCTTTGGAATGCTTTAAGTAGATTGCTTGAAAAATACTATGTATATAGATATTATGCTAACATACATGATTGTAACTAGTAGGATACCCGCGCGTTGCAGTGACAAGTACTCTAAAATAAATTTTAACGACATCAAAAGGCAAAAGTGATGGCTAGGAGTTATACGCTTGAGTTATGTTCATATGATTGTCTTTTAAGTGCTTGGTCTTTTAGTAGCTTTCTTAAATTGTATCATGTGATAATATAATTGTAATTTTGAGTGAAGGGGTGTTTTAACAAGAGCATTAATTAGGTTTGTTGAATTTATGTATTTGTATATTAAGTATTTGCAAACTCAACTATTCAAGTTGTAATGCTTAAAAAGTATTTATTATATACAAGCAATAACATTTAATAAAGAGATTGTATTTAAATTGGTTGTACATTTTGTTTTACTACTTGTAATGCTTAATTTTAAGTTTTTAACGTCTTAGTGTAATTAAGGCTCTAAAAGGACTTTTCTCCATTATAAGATAACTAGCAGGGTACCCTCGCGATGCGGTGGCGGATACCCTATGACTATATTCTTTGTCAATGTGATGTTATGCGGCCATACTTTTATTAAACAGTTAATTTACAAATAACAATTACTTTAGTTAAGACAATTGAAATAATTCAATCTCCTGATAACTGAAGCTACCACATGCAAAATCTTGATTCTTTCCTTCAGCACAATCATCCTTCGTTAATTTTGAAGCCAACCGGCCCAGTTCGACCCTCACGCTGCAATGGCGGCGACCGAATCGGTCGACCGACCACTGCAGGCATCCTAATGGCTTTATTTTTAATTGTTTGGCTTAGTATCTTGATTAGACTGTACATTGTGGTTAAATTTATTTTGGTGAAAGGTGAATTAAATAGTGTATTAATTGTATGTGTTGAATAATGTTTTTTGTGCTTCAAATAGTTTGTACATTGGGTTTTTTTAGTTATACCTTTTATCAAATGGGTGTTTTAAATATGACATTTATTACAAATGTTGACCAGTCAATATGTGTAGGTGTTTATGCATAAGTTAATTGTACTTATAGCTTAAGTAGTTTTATTTGCTTAAAATCTATATATGAAAGTTTTAAAAAATTGAAAGAGGGAGAGTGCTAAATGATTAATCTATCTAATATAATAAACAAGAGTTTTGTACCACCTAATAAAGCAGCCAAAATAATCAATGCTCTTACGTGTCTTGAATCTGATTGGTCAATGGATTTGGAATGTACAACTGCGTTGCAAACACTAAATAAAAACATAACTAAAAACTTCTTTGGTACGCCATTGTTCAAACACTTTTACATCAGTTACATCTATACAATTAATTCCTCAAATTCAAAACAACATCCAAAAATAAAAAACAATTACACCTTGCCAAGTTCATTACAATCAATCATTACCTTAAATACTCTTGAAACAACTATTGATTTGACCATTTCAAAATAAGAAAAACATACGAATTATAATGTATTTGAAAACAAAACGCCTATTGTTTTGTTGTCAAGATTGAAATATGGAAATGATTTAGTAATTCCTGTGGAATCCTATTTTGGGCATATATATCATAAGAGAGTGATAACCGAGATTGATTGTAAGTTTTTTTCTTTTTTCTTTCTTTTTTTTAATTTTGTTTTAATTTTTTTATTTAAATTCATTATAATACGTACTCATTGTCGATCTATGGTTTGATTGGAATATCTTTCGATTGAGTCCGCATTTTACGAGAAAACCCTGAAAGATAATTTGGGGCAGATGTTCCAAGCTCGATTTTGATGTTGGTAAATAACCTGTTTGAATTAATTGGTTATTTGATTTTATTTTTTATTTCGTAAATTAAAAAAGGATATGTTTCTAATATCCAATTTGAATCATGCCAAAGAATCATAATATTAAATACCTTCCAATGTATCTTTGATTTAATTTTAGGAACTTTTGTACTATATAATGGAAAATCCCTTTGCGCTAAATGTACAAGTCAAACACGATTTTCACTGTCCGATCTTAAAAAATAACTGCTAACTTTGTATGTATCTGGCTATATTAAAGATTGGAGTGCTCCGAAAGACAACATCAAGTTGCGTCTTCGAATCCTACGAACATGGATGCAATCTGTTTATGGGAAGCCGCACCTGATCAACATGGAGATGATATTCATAGATGAATAGTCAAGTATACACAATGTATTAGGTTCATTTTAATGTACATATATTTATTGTGTGCTACAAAATGTCGATATATTTTATCTGTTTTTTGTAATTGAGAATAATGATGCTTAAAACAATGTATATGCTTATTAGCTTTAAATTGGCGATTTGTGAAAGCTTAATCCATTTGATGATAAAAAAAAAGGTACGGTTGTGTTGAATGTTTGTGTTATAATTTGAAAGTTTATGCTATAAATAACAATAAACACTTGTGTAGAGGATCTGCATTCTTGAATGAAGCCGCTAAGGGAAAACATCTGGTGCTTGGAAGCGTAACTTTGGAAATCTTTATATTCATTTCATCGATGATGATGATGATGATGATGATGATGATGAAGATGATGATGACCTGTTTGGATATTTTACAAGATTTTATAAGGTACGTATTTTGTTTTAAAAAATATTAGACCCCTCCAATTTTATTGGTCCTATAAATCATTGCTTTGCAGTCTATCTATTGCATGGGAGTGAAAGTGATATCTCTCACACCATCTGAAGGCACATACAAAATATAAAGGCCATAAAGAGACCGTCGCTGTGCACTGGTTCAGTAAAGGTATGTGCATCTTCTTTATATCCTTATATTTGCAATACAGTTATAATTGCCTTCAACAAGCCATTTTGTTATTTTTGGTACATTAGGTAGATATAAACTTTGTATGCTATTTGGGTTAGGCTAAACCTTTTGATCGCAAATGGATTATTAAGTCATAAGTCATAAAACTCATAATATTAATGTATTTTTTTTACTATTCATTAGTCTAACATGAATTACTAATAGCGATTTTGGGAGAATGAGATTCGAGAAAGGAAAGGTTCTTCTCTTCTTTTGGACGTCCATGAAGTATCTCCATAGAAGGGTTTTCATGTTTATCTTCAGGGAAATCCATAATAAAATCCGATTAGAAATATGACTGGGCCTTTTCTCACATATGTTTCTACCAAATATGTTTCCATCAATGACTATTATGCAAAAACGCCTCAATATTATTACCCGAAAGCATGTTGGTTGTAGCTTTGGAACATTGTGAAAGATCTGCATCCGTTTGTACACAGGATATATGATCAATTTTCTTGATATTTTTTTTATGGTTAGAATTCCATCACGGTGTTGTGGTGGCATCCAGTAGTTGTTGGGTCCTTAATGCCCGGCTGGTTATACATAGGCATGTATCGTAAATTAAGGAATGTGGTTTTCTTTGCATCTTTGATGGTCTCTTCATTGGAAAACCAGATAACTATACTCATCATGTGTAAACATATGGATCAATGCTCACAAATGATTTTTTTAATGCCTTTAACTTTAACTTGCTCACAAATAGTTTTCTTTATTTTGAAGTACTATATGAAATTTGTGTTATGTCATGAAATATTCCGTAAAAACATTACAGTTAAGAGTTAGGTACCTATCTTAGCAAGTTGATAAGCAATAGAGAAGAAAAAAATCATTTGTGAGCATGACATGGTTTGTGAAATCAAAGGTGAGCAATAGCAAATTTGCAAATTTCTCAATAGAAGCCCACAACAAGAGAGTATCAATGGGTTGAAATTCTCTTGTGCTCCAAACTACAAACTTGTGTTAAAAGTAGGTGTCCCGGTACGGTTGTTGAGGAATATAGATCAATTAAATGGATTATGTAACAGGACAAAGACTTCAAATAGTTCGATTATCAAGAACTTCTATTCAGGCACACATAATTAACGGAACACATTTTGGAAAGAAGGTTATCATACCGAAGTTGAAATTTACGGGTCCGATAAACGCGTCTACCGCTAAAGATTGTTAGGAAACAATTTCATTTGTCAGTGTCATTTTCTATGACAATAAACAAAAGCCAAGGTCAATCACTTTCAAAAGTTAGTTTATAACATTTTATAACATTTTTTAAATTTACAATATACATTTTAAATCATTTATAACATTTTAAATTTACATGTGTTAAAAATCACATACTCCTTTTATTTACACATTTAATATTTTTTTTACTTATTAGGTGTTGACGGAATGGACATTGGCTTATCAATTCATAGATTTGCTTGTGAAGATCATCAAATTTGATGATGACGATTCATGAATGTTTATTATATTAATAATTATAAACATAGTTGTTTATAGGATCGTTGGCTTATTATTTATTATTTCTTTAAAAAAAATAAAACTTATATCGTTCGTTGTTGCTTATTTCATTATTCTCACACTCAACTTTTTGATGAATTATTTCTTTAAAAACCCGTGAATTTCACGGGTCTATAAGCTAGTAAGTAATATAAATAAGATAAGATGTATATGAAATTGATGAATTTGGAGTGACTAGGCAAAAAGTGCTCATTGCTCCATATTTAACATTCAAAATGATAAAATAAGCTCGAACTAACAAGAAAGACTTACTTGTTTAGTACTTCTACCAATAATATGATGCAAGTAAACATAAAGATATTTGTCATTCTTGTTACGAAAACTCATTTACGATGTTTACCTAAACTCGGGCATTCCTAATTGCTTAATGCCGAATAGGGATGAAAAGTATTACGGAATGTGAAATTTGTATATGTGTTTTAAATATATCATCTTCAATGGGGAGTTAAGAAAGAGTTGAAAATGGGTTAAAGATGGGTTAATGCATCGGAAGGAAAACTTAAAGGACTTATTTAAGTAATAGGTTAAAGTTGCTCAACGGAGCGAAGCGAAGCGCCCTAAAGCGTAGAAGTGCGAAAAGCGAGTGCTTAAGTGAAGAAGCGAAGCGAAGTGCCCTAAAGCGCTTTGCTTCTAAAGAAGCGAGGCGTTTTACTAGAGCGAGAAAAAGCGTTGTCAGGCAACCGAAAAGCGACAGAAAAGCGCTCGTTTTTTTGTATGACAGATAGTTTTTTATTTTTTAGCTAATGAAGTTGTACAACCGGCCCTAGTCTTCTAAATTAGGTTAAATAATTACAAAACTAACCCTTTAGTATAATATTATAAATACTAACACTTATTAATCATACAATCAAAAGCTCAAGGCCTATTATGATAACATGAAAACCATTGACCCTATTTGTTTAGATGACGTGGATGAGAGCAATGAGTGGCTCATAGAACATAATGATGTCGAAAGGGGGTTTGTGTTTGGTGAGGATGAAGCACTAACTAGGGGTACCATAGCTAGTGCTGGTGGTGTAAATGAGCCCAGGCATTATATAAGAAGAAATGCATCGGCATCTTCAAGTAGGACACTCTATGATGAATCCGACGAGGATCTTGTAGATGAAGATGATATAGTGGATCTCAGAAACGATGGGAAAATAAGAAATGGGAACTTAGATGATTATTCCGAATAAAAATAGTATACTTTAAGCTTTAACTATTTGAATAAACTTCTCTTTTGTGGTTTTTTAAGCAAAAATGAAGATTTTGAGATAATTATGTATTTATTTAATCATTGTTTTCATACTAGACACTATTATATGCAGAAAGGGTAAAAGCCGAAGCGCTCGCTTTTGTCGCTTCTCGCTTTAAGAAAGGCATGTCGCTTTGAGGTTGCTTTCACCTTTAACTATCTTGGCTCAACCTATTTGTTATTTTTGTATGTGAGAGATGATTATAGGTTGAGATTTGGTTATAAAGGTTTTTAGCATTGGAGCAATAGGTTAATGATAAGTTGATTTTTTAAGCACTTCTTGCATTATAGATGCTCTTACATATATGTGTTTTAAAAAATCTCTATTTCAATGTTATTTTTAGTGTTGTTTTGACAACTTCTGTGTTCCCACACCCTTTGCCATAATAAATCATAATGAAATAATAACACTATTCGAACTTAAAACCATATGCATATATATCTATTTATATTTTGATAATATAAAACTTTGCTATTTTTCAATATGGTATTACCTTGAAGAACTATTATTGCAAACTAGCACGCTATTGTATATAGGAAAAACAAAGTAATCTTTACACAACTTCTTGTATTTTTCTTTTTACACATATTTAGTTAAAAAGGCAACATACAATTAAAAATTCAAAATTGATTAATTAATACTTATTATTTCCAAACATAATATGCAAAAGGGCAAATCAAAATTGATTGATTAATACTTATTATTTCCAAACATAATATGCAAAAGGGCAAATCGCATAAAAAACATCACATTTTAGGTTAATTTTAATTTTAGTTACTTAACTTTTATTTTATTTTTCTCAATTTAAGGTATCGAAGTTACTTTTTATGCAATACAAGTTTTTTTTTTGAATTTTCGAAAGCGGATACTAGTCATAATATTAGCCAAAATGACTTTTAAACGCTCAATTATAACGATATATCACATTAGTTAACCAATTCAACTAAAAAAATGGCCGATAACACCTTTCAAAAAGTTGAAAATTGCACGAAAAATAACTTCGATATCTTAAATTGAGAAGAATAAAGTTGAGTACCTATGAAAACTTCATATAGTTTCAATGAAACAACCAAACTCAAACACAACCTGTTAAAAGAATCAAGCCAATTACATGAAACACATCTACATATAACCCGAAAAACTCCACGCTGAACCAAAACACGACCCCAACACCTATTCAAAACATTTTTTAACTTTCTTCTTTCGGGGCAATTACAGATCATACCAATCTATACTACATATAATAGAAAAACGGTCAAATCTTGAAAATTGAAATGTTGAAAGTCAAAGGTGAGAGAAATGTATGGTGTAATTAATGATCTTATTAAAACACCTCATTACTTAAAAGTACAATAAATTATTCACATTGTACAACCAATTAAAAGCATATCTACCAAATTAAAAACAATCAATTAAAACACCCTTTACTAAAAAGTATAATAAAATTTTCATAGTGTACAATTTAAACAAGCTACAACATAATACAAAATATAAAATAATTAAACACACTAATTAATATTATTTTTAAAACACCATAAAATGAAAATACATGTTATTATACATATTATACAAATTAATAAAATACACAAAACTTCATACAAACTAACAAGTTGATGATACATATAGTTTTGAAAATTGGACCGGACCAACGGGTTCAACCGGGAACCAGTGCGCCACCGGTTCGGTTAATCGTCGCAGAGTACCCGTCTGCGCAACACGCGGGTATCCTGCTATACTATATATAAAGGAAAAACAAAAAGTAAAAAGTGAAAAGTTGAAACTAAAAAAAAATGTTGAAAACATATATTTCAAAAGGAAACTATTAATACATAACGAAAACCGGGTTGATCCGGGACGCCAAAACCCGGTGGGTTTACCCGGTTTAATTTGACCAATTTTTTACCCAACCCGTCTGATTGACTTGGTTTAAATCGACCCGTTTTTCAACCGGTTGAACCACCAACACCGAAACACTACACCAGTCGACAAGATAACGGCCCCCAACACCGATTCAAAACACATGCGTATCTTTCTATTTTCGTGTCAGTTCTAAATAATAAAGATATCTGATAAAAATAGAAAAAAACCAATGTATAAGGCCTTAAAGTGAAATTATCAAAAGATATAAATCCCTAAAAAACAAATCACGCAGCCACACAACTCTTTGTTTCACTCCCGCTAATTCAATTGCAAATATTATCCCCCAAATCACAAACCCTAACCCTAACCCTAACCCTAAAGTAAGTTCATATTTTTAACAAAATTAGTCACAATTACTAACTGTTAATAAGTAATTGATTCTATATATCGTTTATGTTTTTTGTTTTGTATCGTTCTTGACGGTTTTTATGCGTAATTATTGATTTATATCGTTTTTTACTGTTTTTAGCGTTGAATGATTCTTTTAATTATTTAAAGTTACTGCGTGTATAGCTGATATTTAACCTCTAAAGGCTTGTGAATTAAAATTTGTAACTTAGGTTTAGTATTTGTTTTGGCGCGAGACTTATGAGGGTTTATAGGGACTTAAGCTTCTAAAATTAGCTAGCTTATAAAATAAGCTTTGTTTGTCACCTATACTTATGGAAGCTTTTATAAGCCATAAGCCCAAGCCCATTGAAGGGGCTTATGAAGGCTTATAGCTAATCAAATTACTTAAATACCCTTTAAAATATAATGGATTATCCCGCAAAAGCTGGAAATATATCTGAATTATTTTGATTTATTTTTATGCGATTTTACATTAATAAGCTTTATCTCCAAATAATTCGCCAACCAGCTTTATAAAAATATAAGCTCTAGCTTTCGGCTTATAATATAAGGTCTAGCCCAGCTCCAGCCCCATAAGTTTTATTTATTTTTATGTGATATAGGGGGTGTTTGTTTAAACTTTTTTGTGGGCTTATGGGTTTATTTGATTTTGACTTATATTTCATAAGCCCGGATTTTCTTATGGGCCTATTTTGAGGCTTATGGGCCTATTTTAAGCTTATCATGATATAATTAGCTTATATAGTCCCATAAGTTTCAGAATAAGCTAGAAAATCTGGGAAACCCACAAATAAGCTTTTAAAATTAACTCTCCCTTAACTGGATGGTAACTGTTAATTGCTTTTTCGTAAGCTCTCATCCTCTTAGTTGTTTTCCGTCAAGGTTTATGGTGTGTTTGCATTAGTTTGAAGGTATTAGTTTATGGCTTTGAATAAACGAGATAACTTTGTTTATGTTTATCGGATATTTTATATGTATGAGCTCTCTTAATAGTTATGAACTGTATAGTATATAAGTGTAGAATATGCGGGCTGTTAGAAATGTTAATCTTGTTATTGCTTTGTTATTTGTAAGTAGTAACTGATATTCAACTGTTTACCGGCTGTTAATAAGTAGTCACAAGTTAGGTTTTTGGTCCGTATTCGTATTACGTCTTGTTGGCTTTTTTTCTGAAATTGTAATGGTGTTAATTGGTTTCATTTTTTCTTAAGTTTTTAGAAAATGGCAGAAGAAAACATTATTGAACACGAGGTGGAGGAGGCGTTGCTTGACAACTCTGTTCCAGTTGAAACACAACTTCTCGAGAACGAACAGGGTGACGGGGCCGTAGAAACTCAAGACAACGAGGAAGAGCAAGAAAATGGGGAAGAGGAAGAACAAGAACCAGAACAAGGTGGTGTTGAGGTCGAAGGTGATGCTAGCGTGGAAGGTGGCACTCCTGTGGAAGGTGAGGCTGCTGCAGAAGGTGTTCCGGAAAGGAAATGGCCCGGGTATCCTGGAGAGAATGTTTTTAGAATGTTGGTTCCGGTGCAGAAAGTTGGTGGCATCATTGGTCGTAAGGGTGAATATATAAAGAAAACGTGTGAAGAAACTAGGGCTCGTATTAAAATTCTTGATGGTCCTCCCGGTACTTCTGAAAGAACTGTAAGTTTCTCGGGATATATATTTCTATTGGATTTTTTAGCTGAAATGTATTATACATGCAAATGTTTGTTGGAGTATGTAGACCTTTGGTAAACTAGGCGGCTACATTTTTTGTTTGATTATATGTGCGATATAGGTTGATAATACTGTTAAATAACAACATAGAGTTCTTATAAGGTGTGGGTGTGATGGATATACGAAGACCAAATAAAACTACCAACAATGTCAAATGGAAACCGAAAATGAGTTTCTTAAAGGAACGTATCATACAAAAGAGTTCATTTGAAGTTTTGGCTACATCATCAGATATATAAGGAACTAATAAGCAACTAAACATGTCAAATGGTAACTGACTAATAACTGGTGAAATATGTTTATTTAAGGAACATATATATGTAATTTTACAAAATGCAGCGGATGTTAGTATCAGTTATTCAATTTATTTGAGTCATAGATAAACTATTAAACTACTAAAACATCGATTGGTATGTGACTAGTGAAAGGTGACGATTGGTTAATTAAAGGAATGTATATTCTAATAAAATGAAGCAGTTATCATATCAATCAATTATGTAAATCATAGATATAAAATAAACTTTAGAACGTAATCGCCAACTGAAAACATGGATAAATGAAGTTATGATCATATAAACCTTGAACAATGGGGTTAAATCTAAATAAATTTATATTATCCCTGTAACTTAGATGGATGTGTGCAGGTTTTCTGAAATATAAGGCAACATTTCAGTTGTCAAAGTGGTTCCATTTAGAAGAGCCAACTATCCAGATTGCTGTTCGGAGTTGAGAAGCATGTAAGTTACCTAGTAACTTCAGAACTGGGTGGAATGATGATGTCTTGACAAATGTTGCTAATTGACAAGTAAACATAACTAATCTACTAGTAAACATAACTAAAAGAATAGGATCTTATCTAAGATTACAGATAAATAAGTATAAATCTAAAATGTAACAAGAACATCTTGAATGGTCATGTTAAATATGGTAAATACACATACAAATATTTAATTAACACAATGAAGATTGGTCAGGATCTATCTATACAAAAATCAATAAAATTGGTGGGGATAGCAACAAACCTTTAAGTACAAAAAGTTAAAAGATGAACATGAAGTTTGCAGGAGTTAAGACAATTGTAAACGATAAGCCGACCAATGTCTTTCTTGACAATTTTTATGCTCCATATTCATAGTTTTTCATGTCTATTCTTCTTGTACATTATTGAAGTTTTTGCGATTATTGCCGTTGCTTGATAAAATATATGCTATTTTACTAGGTGTTAATTTCTGCAAAAGAAGAACCCGATGCTGCCTTTTCTCCTGCAATGGACGGTTTGATGAAGGTTCATCAACGCATCATTGATGCGGACAAGGAAACTGGTCATGCCCCGGTTGGGGGTACTATTACCTCAAGGCTACTTGTGGCAGGTTCACAGGGTGGAAGCTTGATAGGGAAACAGGGTGCCGTTATTAAGACCATTCAAGATGCTTCAAATTGTAAAATCCGGGTTGGAGGAGGTTTGTTCAATAATCATTCTTTCTTCTTTCTAATTTCCACCCATATACTTTGAAACAGGCTGATTTTGGGTATTTCTCAACTCCAAATGAGTCATTGGGCCAAAATTTAATTTGGCTGATTTTGGAAATTTAGCGACATGGTGTTGACAGTTTCCCAAAGCTCTTTTTGAAAGTTTTCAGCCTAACAAATTGATTTTGTTAAACACATTATATACAGTAATAATTCTTTGAAACGTATAGTTTTTGTTATAAAGTTCAGTTCATAAGTTATTTTGTCAAATTCAGAAAAAAAAAATGGAGAATACGTGATGGTGGGTGGTTGACCCAGTTTATTTTGGCCCGTGTTAAAAGTTATAGGCTGGCCCGCTCATTTTGCCATGTCTACTTGTTAGGGATCTACACTTTGAGTTTCTAAAGATGACATTGACACGGTTCTGTTTGATATAATTTTTCAGATAACCTACCGGTTTTTGCTCTACCTGATGATAGTGTTGTGGATATACAAGGGGAGCCTGAAGGCGTGTATAAGGCATTGGAATTGGTTGCAGCTCATCTAAGAAAGTTCTTAGTTGATCGTAGCGTTGTTGGGATATTTGAGACACAAGTAAGTTTTCTTGTTGAAGTCTTTTTTGTGGTTTTGGCTCTCTAGTATTTCCCTTATTAGATTAGGGAGATGTTTGGATGTGCATTATCAAAAGTAGTTATTGCATCTGATTTACATAATTTTGGGGTCAAAATGTCACATAATCTACCAGCCATCACAAAACAACTTATCTAGAGCTTTAATAAAAGGGTTTTGTTAACCACAACACCCATTGGGTTGTGTTTTGTTAACCACAACCCATTGGGTTGTGTTTGCCATACCTTAATTAAATTTTTTGCATTAAATGAACTAGAATATTCCATAATTATATATATTTTTTCATTTTAAACATGGAATGTGATGTTAAATATAGAATTTTTAGTGTTTATTTAATGCAAAAAATTTAATTAAGGTATGTTAAAACACAATTTCTATTACTTCAAACCTGATATCACGATTCTAAATAACTAAGGGGCCGTTTGATTTGTTGCTAGGAATCACAATAGGTATCGGATTTGGTATTGGATAAAGAGACTCGCGGGAATGGATTTCATAGATACCAAATTAGTGTGTAATGAATCTATGACTATGATATACCTATTTAATTACTGGGCCACAAAACAAACACCTTTAGTCACTTTCATAGTCATAGTCTCATTCCCATAGTGGGATACCAAACGCACCCTAAAAGTAATTATCATGATCCTAATTATAATCAGTTTTTGACCAACACTCTAAACTGATTATCATCGGTTCACCACTTCAAGATGCAGTGATCACTTAAAAGTGCAATACTCAAACAACCTTTTTAGTGTTAAGGTTCAGTTCAGTTCTTTCTTAAGGATCATGAATTGATGATGCTTTTTTCATTGTGACTGTAACTTCATTTTTCTTTTTATTGTGATAGATGCAAATGTCAAATGCTCGTCAAAACCAGGAGATGCCACCTCAACAATGGGGACCACCCCCTCAAGGTTTTCCGATGAATGCTGGTGGGCCCGGTTTTGGACTAAATCAATTTATGCCACCTCAGCACCAATTTGACAACTTCTTTCAACCTCCACCGATGGATAAACCTCCTCGTCAGGGTCCACCTTATGGTAGGGACCCACCACCGCACACTGCAAATACTCAGCCACAACAGTCTATGACAGTCACAAAGGTATAGCTTGACCCATTTTTATATTTGTCATGTTTTGTTCTAATATTCTGTTGCTTTATTGTAAGCGTTTATTTATATTAACTAAACTATGGTATTATTACATGTAGATCTCACAGAACATGCAAATTCCACTTTCATATGCTGATGCTGTTATTGGTACCTCGGGGGCTAACATTAGCTATATCCGACGAGCCAGTGGTGCAACTATAGCAATACAAGAAACTAGGGGCATTCCTGATGAAATGACTGTTGAGATAAATGGATCTGCATCACAAGTTCAAACGGCTCAACAGTTGATACAGGTTTGTGATTCAGTCAATAATCAGCTTTTAATGTTTGGATAAAGAGGTTACGCTTTTTAGCATCTGCTTATTGAGGTTAAAATGATAATGTTATTCTACACATTCTGAATGTGTACTTTAACAATTACTACTGTGTTGTACGTCTTATGCATGGGCGACTAATATTTCTATTTGGTTTATTGATCTTTTTGTTGGTCCAGAATTTCGTTGCTGAAGCAGCAGCTGCAGCAGGTCAGAATCAAGCCGCTCCACCGCCAGCCCAAGGCTATAACCCATACCCTGGTCATGCCCCTGCTTATCCATCTCAACAGCCGCCTGCCGCCCATCAACCACCACCTGCTGCAGATTATGGTGGCGGGCCTGTGTACGGAGGAAATTATGGGTATTAATGTTTTTGACAGAAAAGCCCTTGTGAAATTTCTTTATGAGTGACAACATGTATGGAGGGAATAGGATTAATGTTGTAACAAGATGTTTTCGAAAATAGCTAGATCTAATGATCTGCTCAGAACATGAGATTTCATCTCTCATTTGCATTTTAATTCCTTGATCTTAGTCAATGTTAACTGTGTGTTATTGACGTTATTTTGAAACCTGATACAATTCTACACACGAGCTTTAGCGGCTATAAACTTTGTTTGGCATTGATTGGGCTTCTCTATTCTAGATTGCGAAATCTTCTACTAATTAATCTACTCGTTCTCGTGATCATGGTAATATTAACAATATCTAAGCTATTGCTTGTTTTGTATCACCTATGCCTTAAATTTGGTCGAGAGGCAAAGTTACATAACTTTTGAACTAGAGGAGTTATAAACCGGATTGTATAAATGCTGTCTTGGTTTATAGGCAACTCTGTAGAGATATTCCAAAAAAATGATCATCTTATTCCCTGGATTAACAGTTGACTATAAGTAATCTTGACTTTAAACATTAATTAAAGATTGCTCTTTCCAACCCTTGTAAAACCAAGAGTTTTGTTAGACTAACAAAGAAATACTATCCATATTACTACGATGGCAAAAACAATGTTATTGCCTAAAGCATTAGAATTCAGGTTAACTTTAGTCTTATAAACTGACAACAGCACGGATTTAATCAACCCACATTACGAGAACAAGATTCTCTAGAGAACTGAGAAAAAAGACATCACTGAGAATTTGGTGGAAATGTATGATCATGACACCTTCAGTATATATTACAAGTAGCTTGGTATTGAAAACAATAATAGCTATAATACGTAAAGCTTTATATAAAATTCACTCAGTTTATATGCTACGACTAGTATAATGTACCGATCTATGTCTTCACCTCTCATTAAACATAACTTACCAAAAAAATAGCATAAAGACAACCACTAAAAACAAGTTGCCGCGGTTGTGATTTCATAGGGTTATTTCAGGTCTAAAATGTTGGTCAGCTGCTAATTCATGTAGTCTGCTGATAATTTTGTCAGCTACATCACCATATGCTTTGGAAACAGCAGAATTCGGATGCGATACAACCACAGGGACACCATCGTCAGACCCGCTTCTGATCTCCTCCTCCAAGGGTATCTAAAGCCACATCACGTCATAACTAATTAGTAACGTAATAGTAAAATATATATTTCAGTTAGTATGTTTTTTAGGGTGTGTTTGGCATTGTTTTTAAAGTGAGAGTTTGATACCGAATAATCTGAATCGAATAACCAGCTGTAACAAAACAGGATGCAGGGATGGTGTACGGATGTGCTTTTGTAGTTTGAGGTTGTGATAATTAAATAAATTGTTATTCAAGTGTTTTTGATAATTTCTGGTTATTTTAAAACTTACAAACGACCCCTGAATAATCAGAAGATCATAATCAGTTTTGTTACAAAAATGAATATTTGACCCTGAACTAGTATATGTGACTTTAAAACGCAACACTCCCTTGGTTGTGGTTACACTGTTCGGTTTGGTCAGTTGGTAGTCTTTTTCAAATTTGTACTTCAGTTGATTGATGCATACCATCTTTGTATGCTATCTTTTTCAGTCTACTACTTTTTTTACTCTTAAAAATGTATAGGTAATGTAATGGCAGAAAGGTCTCGATAACATGAGGTATAGTATAAAAACAAATTATAAGGGAATAAACGTACTTCACCAACAAATCCCAATCCCATTTCATCAGCTGTTTTGCGTGCTCCGCCTTTTCCAAAAATGTAAGAAGGCTCACTACAGTGAGGACATTTGAAGTAGCTCATGTTCTCTATGAGCCCCAATATCTGCACATTTAGTTACAGAAAAAGTAAAATAAATTGTTAGTCCTTTTTCAATGAATCCACAGAACAACGGTATAAAGACAAGAATATATGAAGTATATCAGTGTATGAGCACCCTTTAGCCAAGATTAAACTAGTTAAATTATGGATAAGTGG
Organism: Chrysanthemum makinoi; assembly: GCA_910596185.1. Lineage (NCBI taxonomy): Eukaryota > Viridiplantae > Streptophyta > Magnoliopsida > Asterales > Asteraceae > Chrysanthemum > Chrysanthemum makinoi. Next base: position 89,628,833 of record OU343221.1, on the reverse strand, counting down.
CGATACCCCTAAACTAACGCTGGCATTTTAACTTTCTGATTACGTTCATTTACAAGGCCATGCACAGCCATATCTAAGATATACTGATATAGTATATAGTTTGAGGAAATAAACACTTGAAATTATCATACAGGAACCGAGACTTTGGAGAACATTTTGACTCCTCTGCGAGCATCCATTAATGCAACATCTTGAGGAGTTGATACAATCAATGCTCCTGCCATCATGTATCAAAATATAACGATTCAAACCATAAAAAATATAATTTTACAAGAAAGGAAGCATATCATATATGGAAGGACATAGAATTTGATAAAGAGTATATACCTGATAATTGCAGCCTCTGTGACATGGAGATCTGAGCATCTCCGGTGCCAGGTGGCATATCCACCACTAGAATATCTAGCTGGCCCCACTCGACTCCTCTTGTCATTTGTTCAAGAGCTTTCATCACCTACAAACGATGCTTATATCAAAATCTTAAAAAAAATCCGGTGTTCATTTGCAAGGTTTTCAACATATTGAACAAGGAGAGAGTATTAGCAAACGCGTACCATAGGACCCCTCCACACGATTGGAGCATCTTTCTCAACAAGAGACCCCATTGATATACATTTGACTCCATGGTTTTCAATTGGAATCATTTTATTGCCTGATTGCGAAAAAAAAAAAGAAAAAAAGAAAATGAAATTAAAAACACACAAGTTTCAGACACAGAAGTTTAAAACATGAAAATGTCAAGTCCTAGTCCTAGTATGTAGTCATGAAAAATAAAACCTACATTTATGCTAAGTTTCAGGATAAATAATCAATTATCTCGTTCTCATGGTTTCAAGCGTTATTTGTAGCAGTGACGTGATTCCTTTATCTTCAGGTAGGCATAGAAAGTCTTATGATTGTCAAACACTTGCAAAAAAGTTAAAAGGCGTGACTGCAACATATATGTTGAATGCATTTGTATATCTTTCATTTTAAGGTTAACATTTCTATTTTTATACCTACAAGGCTACAAAAAGAAAACTAGATGTAAATCCTTATATCAGTGACTTGAAAAACTCCGATGACTATTTCTAACACGCATCCTAATAACAGCATACAACAATGTTAAAGTAAACTTTGAAAAAACATTACACATCACCTTTACTTACTTCAGGCTTCCCGTGTAATTTCATCATTGTAGGGATTGATGGTCCATATACATCAGCATCTAATAATCCAACACTAAGTTGACACTTATTGGCTAGTGAAACTGCCAAATTAACTGCAGATACAAAATCAACAATTTTATCAATATCTATTTTTTATAACGGATCCTGCAGATGTAAAAGTACCCAGCCACCCATTATTCAGTTAACTTTAAAGACTTAATGAACAGTGATTATATTAATGGATGTGCTGTATAACTGAGTGTCATTCTGATCATCCAATTATTATGGCCAAATTGATCAAATCTGGACAACCTCAGTTGCTACAAAAGAATATGATTTTGGAGAGTAAATGTAAAGCTAACTACGTATCCCAACGTAAACGGAAATAAAGTATACTCCATTGTTTGTGGTTTTTAGAAGTAACAGACAGAAAGCAGATACGAGCAAATAACTCTGTGTTTAGTTGCAGAAAAAATTTCCTAGTTTCCTTTCTCTAGTTTTCTTGAGAATGGGATAACTTTTCTTTCTCCGAATAACTTTTTGAAACCGGAGAACTCTTTTTTTTTTTAACGGCAAATTTTATTAGAAACACTCTAGCAAGGAGCTAGAAAAACGATATTACATAGGAATTGTACAAGCTTTTATTGGATCAAAAATCCAATCAATCCAATTGGGATTGATTTTCCTATTCCTCTGAAGAAACCACGAGTGAAAGAATTTTAGGGTGCGTTTAGTTGAAGAAAAAAATTTCTTGTTTTCTATCTCTAGTTTTGTAAAAAATTGGATGGGAAATTTATCTCCACAAAACACTTGAAAATATAGAAAACGCGTTTAGTTGATATTTGTATTTTCTATTTTGAAGAAAGGGAGAGACGGTTGAGGGTTTCAAAGGAAAACAAGGAAAACAAGAAAAACAACTAAAATTTGTTTTGTAATTTTGCTTGTTAGATTAGAAATAGGGGATTTTGTGTTTTGCAAAACATTTTGTTGGAAAATGATAATTTGAACGCGATATCTGTTTTCCTTGTTTTCCACAAAACATTTTATGGAAAACAAGGGTGTTTTCCCCTAACTAAACGCACGCTCTTAATTTCAATGGAGAGATCTTTTCTTGGGGTTTTAAGATCAAAAACAAACCGGTTGGTTACCGCCAAGCTATGAAACTTTTTGACCTAGCCATTGCCAAGATATTATGATGAAAACCGGAGAAACTCGATAAGTACATGTATCAAACTCTAGTGGAATATATTATAGAAGGTAAAACCTAGGTCATTAGTTGGTGAAAAATTTCCCATTTTTCCAGGAAATTTTTCATATGAAAAATGAAAAATTGAAAATCCGTTTAGTTACATTTTTTTCCAACAATTTTCCAAAAATGTGAAATTCTCATTTTCCAAATTTTAACTACAAATTTGAAAAGCTCATTTTACTCTTCTCACTTTTTTCATTCTCAATTTTTATACGTCCGTTTTAATACGTTTTCATCCGTTTTTTCGATTTTATGCGTTTCTTTACGTTGTCGTCCGTTTTCTAACGTTTTTGTCCCTTTATTATTGCTAATTCGTTTTCTGCACCCGTTTTCTGTTCATTTTTGCTTTTTAGTTTCCGTTTACGGCTTTGGTTTTACGTTTTCGCTTTCCATTACGCTTTTGTCATTCATTATTTTACGTTTATTTCCGTTCCGTTTGTTTTATGTTTTCATCCGTTTTTACATTTTCGTCCGGTTTACATTTTACGTTTTTAAACGTTTGTTTTGATTTTTTTTTTTTGCATTTTTGTTTACATTTTGTCCTTTTTAACGTTTATATATTTTTAACGCGCGTCCGGTTTTTAACTTTGTTTTTGTCTTCTTCAGGTTTTAACGTTTTCGGTTTTGACGGAAATGGAGCGTTTTTGGTTTTGACGCGACGACGCAACGGATAAAAAACGGAAAACAGCGAAAACGTAAAATGGATCGAAAAAAGCAGTGAAACAAAAGACTGAAAATCGTGAAAACGCGACGAAAAAAAATCCAGAAGCGAAAATGCACTAAAACGAAGATGCGGTGACGAAAGTAAAAAAAACGAAACTAAAGATGTGAAAAACGAAACGGAATGAAACGGAATGGAAAAGGACAAAAACGGAATGGACGGATGGAAAAATGGAATGGAATGGAATGGAATAAAATGGAAATAACATAAAAAACGGAAATAAAACAGGAATGGAATGAAACGTATGGAATGGAAAACAAATGATAACGTACAAAAACGGAAAAAAACAGATGAAAACGTATAAACCCGTACAAAAACGTATAAAATGAATAAAAACGTACAAAGATTCAATATGGAAAAGAAAGTTGATTTAAAAAAAATGTTTGAAAAGAGCTTTATCTAAACATCTTTTCATTTTTAAAAAAATTAAAAATATAAATCCATCTAAACGGGTTTTCAAAATTCTCAACTCTTTTCTAGAGAAGAAAAACCAATCCCTTCTCTAGGAATTTGGAAACAGAAAAACAAAAAAAAAATTCACCAACTAAACGGCCCCCTAGTTTTCTGTTTTCAACAGAGAAAGTTCAAAAAATACTCAGTTTGAACAGGTTTTCTGTTTTCTGCACTTTTTTTCAGAGAGCTTTCAGGAAAATCTCCCATTTCTCCACAACTAAACATACCCTAAAGTTCTCAGCATTATAATGCAATTAATCCGTTGGAAAAACACAGGACTCAACCCTATAATGTCGAAAAGTGACAGTTATCTGGTTAAATAGGCAAATATATTGATTATGAAGGTCATATTACCTAAGAGTCCGAGCTCTGTGGCATTGCAATTTAAATATTGGTCACGTGGTATATGGAATAATCGAAATCATACAATCAGTTGTAATACAATGGACCAGATATAGTTTAACAGTGCTTATGCTATTTTATATTGTGATAATCAGTTATTTGAGTGATTATCAAAATATGCTTATTTAAGGATGTACATGTAAAATGACCTTTAATTATCCGGTAATCATTACCAATTTCGTTGCAGCTACTCCTAAACATTTTATATAAACAGCTTATCTACTTATTGTGTTCCTTAAAAGCTACTCAACTGATTCAAAATTGTTTAGATAAGGAAAGTGCTTCAAGCAATTTGAGATTACTTATTTTGGGGGTGTTCGTTTAAGCATAATTTTTCGGCTTATGTTTTATAAGCTCACTTTTTTTGAAACTTTTCGGCTTATAAAGCTTATATAAGCAGAAAATTTTCAAAATAAGCCAGAAAAAAGTGAGCTTATAAGATCAAAATGCAAAAAAGGCGCGACTCGAATACCCAAAAAGATAGTAATAACTTTGAAACCCCAATGCCAAAAAGATCAAAATTTATAAAATTTATTTACCAGCAGTAGTTGACTTGCCAACACCACCTTTACCAGAAGCAACAGCAATAATATCCTTAACCCCTTCAATCCTCAAACTTTTCACATTTTCTGAACCAACTGCTGCATACCCTCTTCTACTGTACCCTCCTACAATCTTATTCTTTATAATACAACAAAAATTATCAAACTTTATAAAAATATATAAAAACAGCATTAAAGGGTATACAAAAATTTCATATGAGCTTACAGTTGTGACTCTGAAGAATCGATTCATGTGTAAAGTAGGATATTTGAGTACTTGATTTGAAAAGGGAAATGTTTCTGCGAGTTTTGAGAGTTGCGTTTGGTTTCTTGAAACGGGTTTGTAAATCGGGTCGGGTTCGCAATCTTAAACCCACTTGGACACCGGTGAAAAAAGGTTACCCGTTACCCGTTTACAAGGTATAACTAGGTTTGAAAATAAAGGCGGTGTTTTTTTTAAGAGAAAATTACCAAAAGAGTCCAATTTTTCAGTTGTCTATTTTTCTAGACATTTTTCTCATCTCTTTCTTAAAAGAGTCATGCTCAACTGCTCGACTCTATACATATTGTGACATGTGGCATTCTCAAGTACTTTTTCTATGGTCCACTAAGTGTCACATCAAATCTCAAAGCTATCTTTTATTTTGTTTTTTTATTAATAGTCATCGCTCAACCGAAGGTGCTCAACCGTCGGTGCTCAACTGGGGGCTAACTTTTTACTTAGGAAATTGAAAAAGGTACACCAATAGATTGCCCAAATCTTACTGATCTGACATTTTTTTTTCTTTTTTTTTTCTTTTACTACTTTAACGTTTCCATATCAACAAAAAAACACACACTAAACACACACTAACAGTACATGGCTTAGATAAAAAAAAAATACGAAACTTTGATCACACAACACCCGTTTTGTTGTTGAGATCATTTCCAGACCAGATCCGTCGATTCACTGTTTGTGCGATTTGAACAGCAACACATACATCTGTTTTTGTGGAAGACGATTATATGATAATGGCTTATAGACAAGTAAGTAAAAAGTGCGATTTGCACAGTAACACATACATCTGTTTTATAGCATTTGATTATTAATCGATTTTTTTCGATTTGTACATTAACTTTGATTATTAAAATTTTTTAGGGTTTTTAAAAAATTTTAGATTATTTGATGTTAATTGTGGTTATTGTTATTATTATTGTAGCTTTTATTGTTTATTTTGCATTATTGTTGTTAGAAAAACCATTTAGATAGTATACATGTTAGGGTTTGCTTATTCTAGGTTTGAGAAAATCAACTATGTTAGGGTTTGCTTTTTCTGCACAATAACCCACGTTTGTTTGCTATTTTTTTAGTGTATTTGAGGTTCATTCATTGTGTTTATGGTTTGCTTAACATATCTGAAATGTCTTGATTATCTGAATATTTGGACACCTGCATATGTGAAATGTTTGACTTATTAAGCTTATTAAGCTATTGGTCATTAGTATATTTTTATTGTTCATCAGTTTATAACATATGCTAATATGGGTATGCATCTTTTGTTTTTTTTGTTGTGTATAGGTGTATTCTGCGAAGCTCAGTACTAGAACAAAGTTGCACTATATCAAAACGATAAGGCAAAAGTTGAGTTTCAATCCTGATCGTCTTGAACTTTTTAAAAGCAATTTTTGGGAAATGGTTAAACATAAAACAGCATATGATAACCATTTGCTTTATTATTTGCATCAACATCAACGCTTTGTTGAAAACCCTAATATAAATACTCCCTTGTATTTTGATATCCGGGGACACTTTAGAATTTGGTCGACAAGATATGTGTCTAGTATTAGGTTTTCGCTTTGGTGATGTTTCTTTAGAGCAATTAAAGAAACGGCAATCTGGATTTGTAAATGCTAAGTTTTCTAGAGAGGCATACCGAGAAAATCGTAATATAAAAAGTGAACAACTAGTTAGGGTTCTTAGTGATCAAGTTGAGTTTAATGAACTTTCAAATGATGATGTTGTTCGCCTTTGTCTGGTTCTGATGTTAGAGAACGTTTTTATCGGCAAACATGAAAGAAATTTAATCTCCCATGAGATATTGGTTTTAGTAGATGACCTTTATGCATGGAATGCATTTCCATGGGGCGAGTACATTTGGGTTGAGTTTTACAAGAAGATTTATAATGCTATCTCAAAGGTTAGAGATAGACATTTGATGAAATGGCTACTGGGCGATTGTTACATTGCAACTTATACATTGAATGGATTTTATGCTTTGAAGGTGCGTAACTATTGTTTAAATACTAAGAATTTAATTCAGTATTGTAGCATGAACCTTAGTGTAGTAATTTTTATGCTAACAGTAATAATAATTCCTTCAGATTTGGCTTTTGGAAACCTGTCGCAATTCAACAAATTGGTGGGTTAAAGAAGAGAAGTGATCCCTCGAGGTGTTGCTTGGGAGGATGCACACAGGTTTGAGAAGACCGATGATCTTTTTTCGTAATGCAGAAATGGTTCGCTTTGTGACGACAGGTTATACTCTACTCTTTTAGAAAAATTGTTTATGATTTTTAATGGTATTTGGGTTAGTGTATAACAATTTTTTTATATGCAGTGACTGAGATGAAAGAACTTTGGTGGACATCTAGTGTAGACTTTTTCAAGAAGTATACGCCAGCAATGTTATACAATAATATACCACCTAGTCTTCCCATTCATGATACACCAGCATTCAATAGATCCGGTCGACCGGAGAAGTTGAGACCACGGAGACATTGTTCAGTCTCTAATGCAGATACACCACCAGTCATTAGGAAGGCGGATCAAGGCATGCCGTATATGGAGGATTTCATGCCATCTACAGCAACAATTGTTGCTCAAATGGCTAAAATGAAACAACAAATTAATCAATTACATAAATATGTCAAGCATTTGAGGCCTGATGGGAATAGCCAGATTCCGGGTATGGATGGAGAATTGCCACCTAGTGCAACAATTTTAGATCAGATGGCTAATATGCAACGGCAAATTGATGAACTTCAGAAATATATCCATACGAATTTGAAGCTTGATGGGGTTAGTGAGAAGAATGGGGGTCAATCGATATCAAGACGCTGTTTTGAAAAGGTTATATTTCTTGCAATCCTTTTAATCTGTTTCTATATTTTGTTTTGCTTCTATGCGGACTCATTTGATGTATTACTTATTCATACGTGTTTTATGTGGTATGATATAGTGAATTGTTACATTTTTTACACGTGCATTTGATTATGAGTTTTGGAAATACATTTTAAAAACTTCACCTAAACTACTATAGTTCATTTGGTTAAAATCTATAGCATTTAAGTAATAAAAAGTTAATTGTAAATTATAAATTTTTAATAATGGAAGAGATAGAGTATGGGTAGTGAGTGGGCATGAAGATGGTTTGATCAGTGGATGTCATGGACTATGAAGATGGTTTGAGTAGTTTAGATAATTTCACATTTTTTGGTTGTAGAATTTTACTTTTTTTTAAAGCTTTTTGTTGTTGTTAAAATTAATAAATAACTATGCTACTTTAAAAACTTCACCTAAACTACTATAGTTCATTTATGACACTAGTGTTTTGTATTTAATAACTTCACCTACACTACTAGTTCATTAACTTCACCTAAACTACTTAGTCTATAAATAAGTCTTCAACACATTCATAGTCTTCTACACATTCATAGTCTTTAATTTCCATTATTTCTAAAAAATGTCCGACAACATTCCCTTCGAAATTCAAATGGAAATCATTTCTAAACTTCCTGTACATGCTTTACTTCAGTTTAGAACTGTTTCAAAGACATGGAAGTCATTCATCGACAGCTCCAAATTCCTTGTTGGTTTCGGTGTTCGCACGTCTCTGCCTTGTAGTTTTCTTATTCACTATCAGCAAGGATTTGTTGAGTCACAATTTATATTTTTTGTTGATGATAATGTCAATTTGTTCCAGCAACGTCTCTTTTTTCCAAGTATTCCTAAATTCATCTGCAATACAAGTCTCAAATTTTTGAATCTTTTGCCAATTGGCACCTCTCATGGTTTGTGGTGTTTTTCTGATTCTTTTAAGATGGCTGTTCTTTGGAACCCGTCAATAAGAAAATCAGTTGCTATAGTTCTCCCTGGTTGGTTAAGTTAATCTAAATCTGATAAAGTAGTTATCGGTTTTGGTGTTAATCCAGTCACTTTTGACCCTACCATTTTAAGGATTTCATATCCGCTTGATGGACACGGAACATGGAATGTTTCAGTGTTTACATTGAGCTCCCAATTTGGAAGAAGTTAGAAAGTGAACATATGCATTGTCAGTCAATCCGACTTAAACAGTCAAGTCAGGCTGTATTAGGTAGTTTTATTTATTGGGTGGCTTCTCAACGGACTTTAGGCTCTTCTCAAAAATCTTATATGATTGTCTCTTTTGATTTGGTTAACCACAGCTTTTCGGTATTAGATATACCACAGCTTTTCGGTATTAAATATACCTTACAGCTTACGTATTAGGATTCCAAGACCTTTCTATATTTCAAAACTAAGAGAGTCTCTTGTCATTTTTGGCAACATGATAGGAGATCAGTGGCACATGGCCTGTTTATGGGAGATAATGTTGGATGGTAACAAAATAAAATCCTTTAAAACACTATTTAACATTTTCACTCCTCATTTACTAAAATTAATTGGATTTACGAAGATCGGGATCCGTTTTTGAATCTGACAGCCTTACCAAATAGATCACACTCTTGAAGTCTTCCAAGTTCGGTCACAAGAATTTATTAATCTTCGTGTTGAAGCAGACGCAGGTCCTTCTTCATGAGCCCTTTCAACGAAGTGCCGCCTGCACGCATCCAGATTGTTCATTATATTAAGTTGTAGCTTATGGAGGGTTTGTATGTTTGAGTTTGTATGTTTTTGTCTAGTTGTTTGTATGTTAGTTTCTAGGTTTTTCTATAGTTGTTTGTATGTTTGAGTTTGTATGGTTTTCTAATTGTTATGTATAATAAAACCATATTTTGCTATTGGGACTTACTCATTCTCATATGTTTTTTATGTACATAGTAATAAATCTCCCATCCTAATTAACAAATGTAATTTAACTTTTATTTTTTTCAGACCGGTACTGAAAATGATGGTAGTATGGATGTAGATGATGATTCAAAGGTTTGTTATAACAATGGTTTTTTCTGTATTCGGTACACATCAATTAGTTGACCAAGTACTTAACATAACTATATATTTATTTTTCAGACCGGTACTCAAAATGACGGTGATATGGATGTAGATCATGTTGTAAAGGATGTTAATGTTAATGCAAATCTGAATGTGCAAGAAGATATATTCAGTTCTACGAACGATTTATCTTCACAATAAGTGCAAGAAGTAATAAATGACTTTTTTGACTCACCGCAAGATCGTACAGATGTTCAGGTAATGTATGCTAGGAATTACATATCCATCTTATGAGTTAATACATACCCAATATTTTGGCTGTTTACACGTGCATTTGATTAGGATGGGAATGTTTGTGAAGTTGAGCAAGATGTGCCAAACAAGCAAGAAATGAACGAGCCCCAACAGATAGATTCACCTTTAATCCCGGAATATGTGTTGACTGATTAATCTAATGATAGATTCACCTTTTAATCTGGTAACACGCACATTCAAAAATATATATGTTTTTTTATAGGTCGAGACTCGTTGTGAAGTTGAACATGTTCAACATGTGGATCTGATGAGTGAGGACAAAAACTTACAGTCTCCTTTATGCATGGTAAATATACTTTGAACATGTTAATATATTTTCTCTAAAAAAAAACCGAACATGACATTAACACAAAGTAAACTTCTTTTCAGGATGATAATGTTCTTAAAGTTGATGAAGATGTGGAAATGAAGGCCGTGATGAGTGACGACAAAAACTTACAATCTCCTGTATGCATGGTGAGTATACTCGGAACATGTTAATATAATAAAATAAAAAAACGAACATGACATTCACACAAAGTAAACTTTTTTTTCAGGATGAGAATGTTGTTAAAGTAGATGAAGATGTGGAAATGAAGGGTGTGATGAGCGAGGAAAAAAAATTACAGTCGCCTGTATCCATGGTAAATATACTTTGAACATGTTAATATAATAAAAAATTTAACAAACATGATATTGAAACAAAGTTTTTTTGTTTTTCAGGATGAGAATAATGTTAAAGTTGATGAAGATATGCAAATGAAGGGTGTGATGAGTGAGGCACAAAACTCACAGTCTCATGTTTTTCAGGATGAGAATGTCGTGATGAGTGAGGCACAAATCTCAGACTCTCCTTTTAATCCAGTAAATATTTGTTGAACATGTAAATCTAATAAAAAAATTAACCAGTACTTACGCAAGATAAATTGTTTTTCAGGATGTTCTTCTTTTTGACGAGGACCAACATGTTCAAGTGATGTCAGAGTCTGTCTCTAGTCCTGTAATTAGCACTCCTGGTGATGTGAAGTATGTTGACGCTATTGACTGTGATGAAAATAAGGTAACTACTGTACGCCGTTCCTTTTGAACGGGAGAGGAAGCTGAGCAAGGTCTTTCAATCCCCATATATGCAGCAACCTTCGACTACACCAAGAAGGAGGCGACATGTGAAACATGTACTTCCTGTTGTCATTGGACCGGATGGGAAAGAAATCAAACTCAAACCGTTCAAAGAGGTATTTAGTGATAACATTTTTTTTATAATGTTAATAACAATGATATAGCTTCTATATTTTTATTATAATCCTTATTTCCATTGGACATTTCAGAATCTCTGTCGTACTGGTCTAGGGACAATGTTCAGAGCTTTTGTACATCCAGAAATAAAATTGTTCTTGGATAAACAAAAAAAGAATAAGAACAAGGAGTTGTTTATGTTCCCATGGGGCGGCGGAAGGACGACTGCTAATCCGCAGTTTTGGCTAGGATTATTGGGGATAGACGAGGGACACAGGGGTTGGCTAAGTGATGTGGTACGTATTTGTTACAATTCTATAGTTCAAAGTTTTATGTGCGGGTGTTTCGTACCTAATGTCTCTCCTGTTTCATTTTTGAAATTACAGCATGTTGGATTGTTTGTGGATTTAATGATGAATTTTAGACCTGCCGATGCTGATTGGGTCATGGTTAGCCCATTTTGGGCCACAATGATCCTTGACTCGCAAATGCCGCTCTATTATGCAGACGGAGTGATGAACGGCATCCCGTGGTTTCGTGAAGGCGTCAATAAGGTGTCTCTTACTTTAATTATTACATATTACGAATGACTTATGAAACCTGTATCTTGGCAGGGTAGCCACACCTTTGATTGTGGTTGCAGCCATGGCGGGTGTTTTGTACGGTTCATACATTTGTAGATCTGAGCCTTACTTTCCAAATATCCAAGTTTGGTCCATTTTCTAGACACTTTTCTCATCTCTTTCCCATTTAGGCCATGTTCAACTGCTCAACTGCTCGACTCCATTCATATTATGACATGTGGCATTCTCTAGTACTTTTTCTATGGTCCACTAAGTGTCACATCAAATCTCCCATGTCATGAGAACATAAATGGCAAACAGATTTACTTTTATGTGATTGTTAAGACTATGTGAGAACATAAATGGCAAACAGATTTACTTCTATATAAGCATTGGTATTTAATAATTAATGTACAAAAGATTTTGAAGAACATAAATGGCAAACAGATTTACATCCCGTATTTGAAAAGATCCTAGACAACTATGGCCCCTTAGAGACAGATCCTTGTTGGTTTGGTACATCTTTATAGGCTGACTTGCCTTTCTCGCAATGTGGTACCTTAATGTTAACAGTACCACGTGGTTTACCACCTTCTACTTGTTCATCCATCTAAACTTGTTGTCTTAGCTCTTCTAGAATTTTAGCTGGTAATCGGTCCCTTGGTTCAGCATTTGGGCCATATCTCTCTTCAATCTCAGGAAATATGACCTCTCTTAGTGCCTTGATTGACCATTCCATATCAAAGATCGCCTTGAATGTAACTTTTTTACCTTTTGACATATTTAGAATAAAGTGAAGTAGGGTTAATGCTGAATTAAGTGTGTCCACTATTAAATAGGAAAAACCACACCTACCAAAGGTAGAATCAATACTGTTTGGTTTTGAATGACACTTGATTCCTGACCTATATTATTGTCAAAACTGACAGTTGAAAATCTGAAAATCACATGCAAATATTCCTGATCTACAATACCTGACCTATATTATTGTCAATACTGTTATCATTTCAAATAGACTAAAAAAAACAAAAAAACTTTTGATTGGCAACAGTGATGTGATATGTAAGAGGCTGTGATGACGATGAATCAAATGATGCGATGTACCACATCTTGGCATGGCAATTTTATAGCATTATTTTGCAGCCATGGGTGGTTACGTCCTGATGTTGTTTTGCTGATGTGAGCCTCTTGATCTGAGCCTTGTTTTGGTTCAGATTGTGGGTTTGTGCGTGTGTTTTTTTGTTGATATGGGAAATGTAAAAGTGGAAAAAGAAAAACTATCAAATCACTTGGACATGGTAAATCTGTTGGTGTATCTTTTCAATTACCCAAGTAAGCCCTCAATGTGCATACATTATATATGCTTTAGTAAGGCGATGATGAATATTTTCTGCAAATGGTTTATCGGACTACAATTACATAACCGTATCTTGGCAGGGTAGCCACACCTTAGGGAATGTGGTTGCAGCCATGGCGGGTGTTTTGTATGGTTCATACATTTGTAGATCTGAGCCTTACCTTTCACTTGCATTAATAGAAAACTGACGTTTCTAACCGGGGGCTTACAGAATTACTCTTATATGAGCATACATTCTATATTCTTAAATTAGGCGATGGTGAAACTTTTCTTGAAATTGTTTATCGGACTGACAACCGTATCTTGGCAGGGTAGCCACACCATAGGCAATGTGGTTGCAGCTATAGCGGGTGTATTGTACCGTTCATACATTTCTAGATCTGAGCCTTACTCGTTAATGTCAAACATTACTTATTTGCTTACAGATGCTAAGCATAGTGTATAGAAAATGGACCAACCTTGGATTTTGGGCCTCCTTTGGTAAATTTCTCTTGTTTTATGCATGTTACTAGATTCAGTCCCACAATAGGCCCTGATCAGCGGTAAAGTGCATTTCACCAAATAAAGATGGGACACTAAAGAGAATGTCAAGGTAATTCGGCAGCATTAGTTTTTTCGCATCATCCTCTTTTGTTTCCCATCTTTCTTTGAGAACCTCTATTATTGATCTGGGCCTTTTGTGGAACTGGAACCGAAAGCATGCAAGAACGTATTATTGATCACGGCCTTTGGCATCTTGAGAGATTGCGTAAAGATTTTATGTGACACTTAGTGGACCATAGAAAAAGTACTAGAGAATGACACATGTCATAATATGAATGTAGTTGAGCAGTTGAGCGTTGCCTGAATGGGAAAGAGATGAGAAAGGTGTCTAGAATATGCTTTAGTTCACACCTTTGCCATGGTAGATGACTAAATTATGCACCTGATGTTAATAGTTTTAGTTTTAGTAAGGCGATGATGATCCTTTCTCGCAAATGGTTTATCGGACTAGAATTTAATGACACCCGTATCTTGGCAGGGTAGCCACACCTTAGGGAATGTGGTTGCAACCATGGCGGGTGTTTTGTACCGTTAATACATTTGTAGATCTGAGCCTTACTTTTAGCAGTCAAAAATATAAAATTGACATTTGTAACCGGGGGCTTACTTTTTCGAACCCATCAAACAGTTTTAGTTTTAGAAAGGCGATGATGAACCTTTTCTGCAAATGGTTTATCGGACTATAATTCAATGACACCCGTATCTTGGCAGGGTAGCCACACCTTAGGGAATGTGGTTGCAGCCATGGCGGGTGTTTTGTACCGATAATACATTTGAAGATCTGAGCCTTACTTTAGCAATCAAAAATATAAAATTGACATTTGTAACAGGGGGCTTACTTTTTTGAAAAGAGGCCAATTTTTCAAGGTTGGTCCATCAAACAGATTTAGTTTTAGTAAGGCGATGATGAACCTTTTCTGCAAATGGTTTATCGGACTAGAATTTAATGACACCCGTATTCTGGCAGGTAGCCACACCTTAGGGAATGGTTGTTCATGGCAGGGTGTTTTGTACCGTTAATACATTTGAAGATCTGAGCCTTACTTTTGACTGTCAAACTTGCATGTTGAAGGTTAGTGCAAATACAATTGGTTGTAGATGGTTAGAATCTGATCATTCTAATCATGTGTGTAAACTTGCATGTAATTTTATTTGAGATGGAGACTTTTTATGATTCTAAACATTATAATCATTTGGCTTTCCGATGAATCTGATGCAACTATTTACATCTTTAGGTGTTCTTTCCAATCAATGAACCTGAAACACACTGGTGCCTGGGTGAACTATCCATCAAAATAGGTGTTATAACTTTATATGATAGCCTTGGGAGCCTGAAAGTTGAAACACGTAGCTGGTGGCTAACTTTCAGGGAAGTTTTTGCTTGTCAACTACCCACGTATCTTGTTGAGAGTGAGGTGGTGGAAAAGAAGAAAATCGATGCCAATAACTATCATGTTTCCTTTCAGATGCACCGATGTCCCTAAACAAGGTGGTCTTTATGGGGATTGTGGTGTTTGGTCTCCGTATACTTTGTACGGTTGTCTAATAAGCTATCATTGAAGGTGAAGAATCCTGTCCAATCTGCTTTGGCTTACCGTGAGTATTTGACTGAATATTTCTGGAAATACAAGATTCCAATCCCGAGAGACATTTGACATTTAAGTTATGTAAACAATCTAACTTATGTAAACAATCTAACTTCTGCTGTTGGTATGCTATTGTTGGTATGCTAGTGTATGCTAGTGTATGGTCGTTTGACATTTACGAATGGCTTATTGTGATCCTGGTGCTTGTATCAGGCTGCTGTTGGTATGCTAGTGTATGGTTGTTTTTTTGTAAACAGGTTATGTAAACATTAATATGTATATATTTAACGTATCTTGCTAATGTATCATATTACTAGTGTATGGTGGTTTTATTAAATATTGCACGACTGCTCGACTGGTGGTTGGGGAGATGGTAGTTGGGGAGATGTTACATTTAATGTTTCTTGTGTGATTGTCGATATAAATATAAGTTAATAACATATGGAATTTCCACAAACAATTATATACCTGCTAGAAACTAAACATCAAAATGAATTCACCACCAAATTGGGAAGAATTACTTGATATAGATGACTCTTATCTCCGACTATCAGCCACATCCCAACTACCAGCCATATGGAAACACTACAACTCAAATTATGCTAAAATGCCGGTTAGGATAATACGAGGTCCTGCAGGTATTGTTCAAACGGCGAATGATATGGGTGTGGATGGTGGTATAATGGCGACACAGGAGTACATTAGAAAATTAGTGTATGATGTGGGAGAGGATTCCGATTTTAATAGTAGGCCATGGGTTAGCGCAGTTGAGTATATGAAACCTGATGGCGGTATCATGGTTGGTTGTTTCGCCAATATCAAGAAATTTACCAAGAAAGGGAAACTTGACAACGTTGTTGCTATAATTAAGTCTTGTACCCCAAACGTCTTGGGTGATCTCACAGTATCATTGAAAGATGTTTCAGGTTTAATATCAGGTTCAATACATTACAAAGTGGTTAATGACGAGAGGTATGAAAAGTCGCTACCGTCGAGTCGTTTGATCCTTCATAACGTTTCTGTGTTTTCTCCCAAACAATCTGGAAATCACTATCTTAATATTACATTAAAAAATGTTGTTAAGGTTTTCTCCAAGGATAGTGTTCCTAACAATGAAAGTGGGGTTAGAAGTAGTGGAAATGTAATCTGAATTTTAATTAATGTAATTTTCTATTAATTCAATATTTTAATCTACTTAGTTAGATGTGATGTGGTATTGAACAATCAAACAATATAAGATATAAAATAACTAAATGAGACGCATTTGATTCCAAATTGACTAACGTCGAACATAAGTCAACACATTAAACATACGTTAATTACTACTCCACACTAAGATTTCCAACCGATTCTAACAGCTCATTTAGCAATGCACCTGACATACATGTGTGGTTTTCTGGATTCATTGCTAATTCGAGTTTGGTCTCCAACATCTTTATTCTTGTCTCTAGCATGTTTATTTGTAAATCTTTGAACTTGAAGTTGGAACATTCGTTAGTTCGGATGTATAAGCGGTGGAGTTGAAGGTCCCGAGAATTAAAATTAGGTTGTGAAGGATTATAACCGATGGTTATCAAATTCTTCCTTCCACATAAAAAATCTACACCGTATTCTTTTTGTTGGCTGTTAAATATTAAAAGTAAGAGATGGTTATGAAATAATTTTTTAACACCTAAGTTACATATACGGGAAACATAAGACAACTAACCTTTGAACGAGGACATGAATAGAAAAGTTGACCATAGCTATGCTCCTTGTGTGATTTTCGTAGCACTATGTTTCCAGCTCCACATCGACACATAAATCGATCCATACGAATTTGTTTGGGGATAGGATTCTTTGAGATTCAATATAAACGTGCTCGACTGCTCAACTGGTAGTTAGGGAGATGGGTATGTATAATGTGTTCGACTGCTCAACTGCTCGACTGGTAGTTGGGGAGATGGATATATTTAATTTAATATTTAATGTGGTGAGGTAGATGAAAAATTTAATGTGGTTAGTTGGTTATATTAAATGTGGCATTAAATATCCATCTCCCCAACTACCAGTCGAGCAGTTGTTGCATTAAATATCCCCATCTCCCCAACTAACAGTCGAGCAGTCAACTCAAGCCATATTTCAACACGTGTCCCATGCTCGACTGCTCGACTGATAGTTGGGGAGATGGATATATTTAATTTAATATTTAATGTTGTGAGGTAGGTGGGTTTGATTAATGGTGTATTAACTACCATTTAATCTATCTTAACTAATAAAATAGAGTTTTCTTCAGCATTCTAATTAATTTTTTCTAAATATAACTACTAACCTACTGCTGCCACGTGGCATTTGAAAAGTTAGCCATACAATTAACTCAACCATTCTTCTTGGTAACTCATTAACCTCTAAAACAGTTTCACCTACAAAGATAACGCTCCATGATCTTCTCCTAAAAAAAATCACCTACAAAGATATTATATTTAAGCTTCAAATCAACGCTCCATGATCTTCTCCTAAAAAAAATCACCAACAAAGATATCATATTTAAGCTTCAAATCAACAATCCTAAAGATCGGATGGTTCAAAAAATCTCCACACAAGGTACACTGATTTTTATTAAAGACTCACAATTTAGGTTGTGTACATTTTTTTTGAGGTTTGATTTAAATAAATTGCATACTAATAAGTTTTAGGATGTTTAATAATTTTTTGAGGTTTAATTTAAATGATATAGTTTTCTTAGGTTTTTAATTAGATTCTTTTAATTAGGATTTCTGATATAATTTTAATTTTTTTTTCTGTCGATGGTAATTGGTTGTCTTGCGAATGTACAGTTTGGGCCAAATCCAACCAAACTATCGAATTGTAAGCAACCCTTTGAAGCTTAACTTTGTTAGCAAGACCCAGGTAAATCAGTGTGTTGATTTCAAAGGATCTGTGCACGGCTTTGTGTTCAAGCCTTTCAAAGAAATTGTGCAGTGTAAAACCGAAGCGGTTGGCCAATTTGGTAAAATTTTGAACATGAATTATTTTCTGCTTAGATGAATTGCCGTTTGGGTGTATATGTTTAACATTATATGAATGCGGTGCTCTAATGCATTGCATGTTTAACATTAGATATTTTTACTAGATGTCATTGGGCAAGTAATTGAGTCTCCGGAGTTAGACAACTATGGGGCAAACGGTTCAGGAAAAAAGAAGCCCTTGAAGCTTATCGACCTTGAGTACGTCCATGAATATGTATTCCAAAATAGGCTGCTCTGTGTTAACATAACTAATATACGTAGAATCATATTTCGTTAATACAGTCATCTCTCTTTTTTAGGGGCACGGAACTTAATTGTATGCTATGGGGTGATTTTGCCGAACAATTTACCGAGTTTCTGAAATCATGTACTGATGTTGGCCTGCTTATTGTTGTGATTCAACTTGGTCGTATGAATTTTTGGGATGGTAATTTTAATTAAATCCAAAATTGATCTAAAGTACGTATACCTTTATGAAATCTAACTACTGTATTTGTTATAAGTGTAATGCAAGTGCAAAATGCTTTTTGGGGTACCAAATTATTTATGCACAATGGAAAGGAAAGCATTATGAACAACCAATTGGAAGATATTGAGGCTTTTAGAAAAAGGTATACCTAAGTCTATCTTGAATTGGTTAGTGCTATACAAGGCCCAATAATGACCAATCGCTTGATACTGCCTCCAAGTTCTCGGCACATGAGGAGTTTGTTGGCAAGTTTCCATACAGAAACATCGATGAACTTCTTGACTTTCAGAATGTATGTAAATCTGTTAACAACCATTATTATGTATACATTTCTGTTATTTATATTGCCATATACCCATGTTGACGGTAATTTTCTTACATTTTCTTCTGTGGTAGGGTGAAGTGTCCATAATTGTGGCAACTATCATCCTAATACAGGAGGAAGAGGGTTGGTGGTATTTAGGATGTAGAAAATGCAACAAAAAGGTGGAGAATGCAAATGAACTCAAGGATGGAGAACATGAAGATACCTCACTCCCAAAAAACCACTAATGGCTTTTTTGCCAAACCAATGTAACGTTCCATGTTCGAGTGTTGTGACAAGGTATTTCAACAGTTTTGTTATACTTTCATCCTGCTGATTGGTATGATTTGTTATATTACTTATACATATTCATCCATTCTATCATTAGATTCAGTATGCAGTGTCGTGTGAGGATGAGACGGCACTGCAAGCTTGGTCCTCTTTGAAAAAGATGTCAAAAGTTTATTAGATGGAACTTCTGCATATCAACTATTGGCCACATAAGAAAAGGTAAACATTTTAGGCCTTCTACGAATTAGTACATTTTTTGACATGAACCTCATAAAATACTCTTATTTATGCAAAATGGTAAGCTGGATGAATTCCCAGCTGACTTTAATCGTATACTTGGTAAAAAGTATGCATTCAAAGTTAATATGGATGAGTGGCAATCAAAGAAGTTGTTAAAATCATGGACATCGAAAATGATGGTGATCCTGAAATCATCAATGCACTCATTCCGATGATAACACCATCAAAGGTACACCAACCATCTATTGCTCACAATATTGTTTGGCCTTACCATGTTCTTATGTATGCTTTAATTGCAACAGGGTGAAACAAGTAAGGCCGCTGTCAAAGACAAAAATGTGTCACCGCTGGTAATTATGAGAATGAATTATAACCTTTACTTATAACCTTTAGTTGTACACTTTTAGATAATTCCATATGTTTTTTCTTTTATTAGGATCTTGCATCTGCTATGGATGATAATGGGACCCCCAGTGAAGTTTTGAAAAGTACAACAAGTAGTCCTAATGACCAGAGTTCGGCCAAAAAATGTACGGGAGATGATGTGCTGGCAGATGATAGCTCAAACATGAAGAGGCAGCTAATTGACGGGATAGGCGATAAGAATTGAAGCCACTCTAAAGATCATATTTTGATTCTTGAATAATTATGATCCTCTGAACATTTTTAATGTCGTAATTTACGTTTCATTTTGTTTGTTTTCATAAGTTGAATTGGGTATGCCACTTCAACATAACTATTTTAGTACTTCTGTTGGGTATTGTTACTACTTTGTGACATATGATGCATTTGCATAAGTATTTTTTTAATAGAGGATCAACATTATGTACTTCACATCATTAATCATGGTTTACTTTATTGTTTGTCCAAATCACAGGACAAAAATAGTTAAGTAGCGATTATGGTTAAGTATTTGGTTTTTCCATCACTACTGTAGTTATCTTTGTAGATTCATATCAAAGTCTGATCCAATATAGCATTAGGTTCCTATGTAGTTAGAGTTGTGTTGCCAGTAGTTGGATGGAAACGAATAAGACTGACGAGAAGGCAAGGTGAATTTCCTACAAAGTATGTTTGGAACTCTCAAAAATGGATATGGACACCTAGAAAGCAGAAGGAGTGTATTGGAAGGATTCATAATGTCCCTATTTCGGCAGGCGATGCTTTCTATTGTAGGATGCTACTAAACCATCTAAAAGGCATAAGGACACACTACGAACTTAAGACTATAGATGGCGTGGTCTATCCTACATACAAAGATGCTTGCTATGCTATGGGCCTTTTGGAAGATGATAAAGAGCACATTGAGGCTATAAAGGAAGCAAGTCACTGGGCACCACCCGATCATCTCCGCGAGCTTTTTGTAACACTTCTTGCCTCAAAAGAACTTAGCACATCGTTGAATGTTTGGTTAGAAACATAGCATCTCCTTTCACAAGACGTTGAACACAAACGGAGACTCATCCTTAAAATTCCAGGTATACGCAATTTAACGCTTACCCATTGCATAACTTTAGGATTCATAAACTTTACGAACATGACTAATATATAAACATATTGGAACCAGGTCATTCAACATGCTTAGAGATCATTTTGAAGCAAGACACTATTAATTGTAATTTTAATATCTTTTAGATGCAAGTTGACGATATGCTTGATTGCTATAATAAGATATTAGATTCACTACATTCAGTATTTTGTTGACAAGGGTGACTTCCAAAGTAATTGAATTAGCCTCTTGTGCTCTAGCCTAATGTTTTGTTGTTCAACTCTGCTGCTTAATCTAGACATATATTTTGTGGTCTGTATTTTGTAAATCTGAGCTCATGAAATTGTTAAAGAAAATAGACACAGATTTGAATGTGCCGCATATATGCTGCTTATGAATTATAAACACATCCAGATACACCAATAAAACACGCATCTGTGGTTGCTCTATCTTTGTTAATTGGTCAATTTTGTTACTAGTTATATTCAAATGTTAACAATACGTAATGTAAAAATACATTCATTTATTGGGTCCAATAATTTGTTTTAGTGTACAACATTTGACATCCTTTAAAGTTTTTATTACAAGCATAATAAGCACATACACACAAAAGTTATTTGAAATCCTTTGGGTATTGAATAGTTATATTGAAATGTTAACACTACGTAATGTAAAAATACATTCATATTAACACATTTATGTCTCATTTGGTTGCATTAAATCTGTACATACTCTATTAAGGCTTTAGTTAAAAAGTTAGCGATAGTCAAGTTAACACATTTATGTTTTTTTTAAAATTTGGTCCTTACTGATGAGGAAAAGAAAAATGTTGCATTGTTCTTTATAGAGGAGCTAATGCGTACTCGAGGCAGCTCTTTAAGGAAATTTGAGGACATGCCATATCCAAGTGACAAGTTCATATCAGATTTTGGTAACCGATTGCTATATGATGAGTTTGATTATGATCCAGCCGAGTTGCAAAGAGAGTATATGCAGCTACATAGTCGTTTAACTTTGGAACAAAAGGGTGTTCATGACACCATCATGGACTCGTCGAGAGGCAGTAATGGAGGTGTTTTTTTTTGTGTACGGATATGGTGGCACAGGAAAAACTTTCTTATGGAAGACACTTGCAGCTGGTATAAGGCGGAAAGGTGATGTTGTTTTGAACGTGGTCTCGAGTGGCATAGCATCTTTATTAATGACTGGTGGGAGAACTGCACATTCACGATTCAAAATTCCCATCAACGTTGATGAATACTCTACATGTTCCATTAATCCTCAAAGTGATCTTGCTGCATTGGTGCGCAAATGCAAACTAATTATATGGGATGAAGCCCTAATGACTCACAAGCACTGCTTTGAGGCATTAGACAGATCATTAAGGGACATTTTGCGAAAGTCAAAACATGACACAATGGACACTCCATTCGGAAACATGACTATGGTTTTTGGTGGCGATTTCAGGCAGGTCCTACCCGTCATTCCAAAAGGATCCCGACAAGATATTGTTGGAGCCTCTTTAAAACAATCTTGCTTGTGGGACCATTGTAAAGTGTTGCGGTTAACCACAAATATGCGTCTAATGAGATTAAAGACTTTGCTGAAAGCTCGGAGAGGAAAATGATGGGGATGTTAACATTGAAATACCCGATGAGATGCTCATTAAGGATTCAAGTAACCCAGTAGGCTCAATCATTGACTTTACTTACCCGAATATGCTAAATAACCTTGACAACAAAAAATATTTCACGGAAAAAGCCATACTTGCTCCTACAAACGAGGTTGTCGACACTATAAATGATGAAATGTTGTCAGCTATTCCAGGCGAACAGGTCACGTACTACAGTTGCGACAGTGTTTGCAAGTCAGAAAAGGGTACAAGTATAAACGAAGATGTGTTCTCTACAGAGTTCGTTAATGGTTTAAAATTCTCTGGTGTACCTAACCATGAACTTAAATTAAAAGTGGGTACTCCGATCATGTTGTTACGAAACATTGATCAATCCAATGGTTTGTGCAACGGAACTCGACTTCGTGCGGATCGGTTGATGAAAAGTTGCATTGACGCCACTATAATCATCGGAAGCCATTTTGGTAAACGAGTTCTTATCGCACGGATGAAAATATCACCTTCAGATAAACGTTTGCCGTTAAAGATTGTAAGGAAGCAGTTCCCCGTGTCTGTCTCTTTCGCAATGACTATCAACAAAAGTCAGGGACAATCACTCGGGCAAGTCGGTTTGTATTTTCCACGACCTGTTTTTACACATGGCCAACTATGTGTAGCCGTATCCCGAGTTAGGAGCAAAAAGGGATTGAAGATGGTTATTCTCGACGAAGAAGGAAATCTCACTAATACCACCGCCAACGTGGTCTACAAAGAAGTGCTACACAATTTATGATCGCATCTACATGTACATGTTGATCACATTCGTATAATAAAGGATTAAAGATTTTTATTTTTTTCTTTTTGAAGTTTTTGACTATTGTGTTTGATATAATACATGTTTCATGCTTACCTACTGCAATCCTTTACAATTGTTTATCCATATGTGCTTCAATCTAATTAATAACTTTGTAATACGCAATGTTATTTACTACCTACTTTGACGTTCCTTTAAAATACCCGTGAATTTCACGGGTCTTTTAGCTAGTGTTTATATATGAGTTAGTTGGTTATATTAAATGTGACATTAAATATATCCATCTCCCCAACTGCCAGTCGAGCAGTTGAACAGTTGAGCAGTTGAGCAGTTGAGCAGTTGTTGAGATGTTGCATTAAATATCCCCATCTCCCCAAATACCAGTCGAGCAGTTGAGCAGTTGACCAGTCGAGCATGGGACACATGTCCAAATATGGCTTGAGTTGACTGCTCGACTGGTAGTTGAGGAGATGGGGATATTTAATGTGGTGAGGTAGTTGAAAAATTTAATCATATATTAAATGTGAGTTAATATGAGTTAGTTGGTAAATTTAATGGGTATTAAATGTGAGTTATTGTATGATAGGTGGTTTTAATAAATGTGGAATTAAATATCCATCTCCCCAAATACCAGTCGAGCATCAAACACTGATCGACTCATCACTAATCGACTGATCGACTGCTCGATTACTCGACTTTTACCAAAATATTTAATAGATATATATTCATATGGAAAATTATTGAAACGTATTCTCACATGTCCATACCATTCATATGGAAAAATTTCGTGTGTTTCTTGTGTTTAAAGATGGCAATAGTTATGGTGTTTCACTAAGCAGAGATATTAGATATGCTGGGTTAGTTTCAATTATGAAGAAAAAGTTCAAAATTAGCAAATGATACGATTTAGGTTTTGTTGGGTTTTAGGTTCCTTGCATCAAGAATTACTTTAAGTACTGGAACCACGGACAGGCTTGATAGAACCACGGACAGAAGAGTGTAACC
The DNA here is from genome assembly GCA_910596185.1 of Chrysanthemum makinoi. NCBI lineage: Eukaryota > Viridiplantae > Streptophyta > Magnoliopsida > Asterales > Asteraceae > Chrysanthemum > Chrysanthemum makinoi. The sequence continues at coordinate 89,604,334 of OU343221.1, read as the reverse complement.
ACGGATGAAGACAACCGCGGCTAGTAGTAATATGTAACCACTGATGATATATTGTAACTACTGCTAGTGTTTTGTATAGTCGGTTAGATAAATATGGAAAAGATATTTATCTTGTAGGTTACGTATTGTATAATGTATAGGACTCCTTAGCTTATAAAAGGAGGTTCTAGGTTTGATTAGATACGTAAGTTTTATATCTAAGATCGATACACTTCAAGGTTGCAAAACCCTAATACTGTAAGAGTATTAGTATTAATAAATAATATTGAGGTGTTGAATGTTAACTGTTCTTCTTCTTAAGGTTAAGTGTTAAATTCCGCATAATACTTAATAAGTTGTTATTCTAAGTCAGTTTCTATATTAGATCGTTTGCTCAACTGGGATCAACAAGTGGTATCGGAGCTTGTGATCTAGAAACTGTAATCAAGAAGAGGTTAAGTTAAGTTTTGTTCAAAGAAGATAAGATGTCAGACGAAACTCACATGGTGACGCTTCAAGGTACCCATGCTCAAGCATGGTGAGTATCAAATCTGGAGAATGCGAATGAGACAATACATTTGCATGATTGATTATGCTCTCTGGGATGTCGTTGAAAAGGGAGACACTCTTCCTAAGAAGGGTGAGGATGGCAAAGAAATTTCCATTGTTAGTGAAATTGATAAGGCTAAGAGAAAGCTGGAGATCAAGGCTCCAGTATTCTCTCCATTGGAATACCAAATGATTATGCTTTGGATTTTGAGCAATATGAATCTGCTAAAGAGTTATTGGATGCTCTTGAGACAAGGTTTGCTGGCAATGAAGCTACTAAGAAGTCCAGGATGAATATGCTCAAGCATCAATTTGAAACCTTCTTTGCTCTCGGTGGAGAAAAGATTGATGGCACATATAATAGACTTCAAAACTTATCATGCCAACCGAAGTCTCAGATTATAAGGTTCTTTAAGAAGATATTAATTTGAAGTTCATTAGGAGTCTATCATCTGAATGGGCTATTCATACAATTGTGTGGAGGAATAAGGAGGACTTTCCTAAGATGACTTTGGATAATCTCTTCAACAACTTGAAGGTTTATGAGTCCGAGAATAACTTTGCTAATGCATCTCTTGCTAATCCAAACATTGCTTTTGTCTATACTAATCACAAGAGCACACAAGATGTATCCACTGCTGCCTATGGTATATCCACGGCTATTGCAAACAATACCACTTTGTTAGTGATAATGTCAGTGATGGTGCAATTTGTGCTTTTCTGGTTGATTTAACTACTAGTGTTACTGTGTTGAATCAAGATCTGGATCAAATTGATCCGGATGATCTAGAAGAGATTAATCTTCAATGGCAAATGGCAATGTTAACTCTCCAAGCAAGGAAGTTTTGAGGAGGACCGAAGACAAGTTAAGTATGATGGTCAAAGGAGAGCATGGTTCGACAAAAGCAAGATGGAGTGCTTCAACTGCAAGAAGAAGGGTCACTTTGCAAGGGAATGTCAAGCTCCTAAGAGGATTGAAGGTGTTAAGAAGATCACTGAAGAGTCTGCTCCTTCTTCAGCATTGGTGGCTCAAGATGGTCTTGGTGATTATGATTGGAGTGATCGGATTGAAGAAGGACCTAATGCAGCTTTTCTTGCTAGTGAAGCTTCAAAAGAGCATAACTTTGCTCTTATGGCTTATGCTTCATCTTCTGTTCAGTTCCGAGGTATCTAATGAGCCTACTTGCTCTTTTAAATCATGTAATGATAACTTAGAATCTCAAAAGGCTATCACTGAAAGTATGAGGAAAGAAGTAGAAAGACTAACCATGGATAACTTAGGTTATAGGGTTGGTCTAGAGAGTGTGGAAGAGAAGCTTAGATATCAGATTAAATGTGAGTTTTAGTATGTAGATAAGATCAATATATTAGGTGGTGAAATTGATCTTAAAAATAGAGATTAAAATGCTTAAAGAGAAACTTGAACTAGCAGAGAGTGAAAAACAAAAGGCCCTAGATGAAAAAGAAAAACATGTTGTTAGGGTAGCTAAAACACAATTTGCTTCGACGGTTCATAAATCTATAGAGAGTCATCTAATGCAAAAGGGTTCTGGGATAGGATACAACAATATGCCACCACCCACTCTTATGCAACATGCACCACCGGCTAAAGAACTGTCATTTAGTAGTGAATTCAGTTTTAACAAACTTGTTGAAGGAATAAGTAAGACTGAGACACCTAAGATAAGTTCGATATGTCCTCGATGCTCCCATCATTGGTGATTGGGAATCGATTCGAGGAAGAAAGTAAAGTATCAACACAGACTAAAAAGTTAGAACCTATTAAGAAAGTTGATACTAGACAAGCTAATCTTGTACCTAGATTTGGAGCTAAAGTTACCAAGAATGTAGTAGAGTACAGGGAAATACCTAGGAACCAAATGAAACAATATAAACCTAGGGGTAATCAAAGAAGCTTAAATGGTTTAATTTCTAACAGACTTAGGTGATGAGTTTCAATGTGTCAAGAAGGCTTGTTTTATATGTGGTAGTTTTGAGCACTTACAGAGAAATTGTAATAAAAAAGTACCACAAGTTTGGAATAAATGGAGGAGGGTAAATCACCAAAACTTTTCAAAGAAAACAAACCCTCATCCTAACAGAAACATGATTCCTAAAGCGGTGTTAATGAGGAATGGGAATACAAAATCAATTGTCACTGCTTCTCCCAAATGGGTTCCAACCACTGCTAAGCAAAGTGTAAACACGGCTAAGCAAAATCAAACCAATGATAAGCCAAAAATCACCACAGATAACAAAGAAGTTTTAAAAATTCCAAAGGTGATAACCGATCTGACAGTTGGTTGGGAATCATTTATCTTTGTTAAGGCCTCGGCTAGTTGGCAATGGAAACCTAAGACCAAGGTTTTACATCATGTCAACTGTGCATCAATGGACCTAACCAAATTTGATTATATTGATGCATAGACCAAGTCAGATTGGCTTGGGTCCACAAGAACTAACTTGTTTACTTTCATGTGCGTGGCAATCTACAAGATGAGCTAAAAGATAAAGGAGTTTTTGATAGTGGTTGCCTCGGGCACATGACTTGGGATGGGAGCAACCCGGAAGATTTTGAAGCTTTTGATGGAGGATATGTGGCTTTTGGCAATGATCCAAAGGGAGGAAAGATACTTGGAAGAGGCACCATCGAACAGAAATTTGGACTTTGAAAAAGTCTACTTGGTACAAGGACTTAAGTACAATTTATTCAGTGTTTCTCAAATGTGTGATAAGAAAAACTGGGTACTTTTGGTGAAAATGAGTGTGTGGTGTTGTCTCACGAGTTTAAGATGCCTTATGAGAAGTTTATACAACTTAGGGTACCTAGGAAGGAAAATATATATTGTTTTGATCTTAAAGATGTAATTCCTAATAGGTCCTTAACTTGTTTATTTGCTAAAGCATCTGTGGATGAGTCTAAGTTATGGCATAGAAGATTAGGTCACCTCAATTTCAAAACAATCAATAAAATGGTTAAAGGGAACTTAGTGAGAGGGTTACCTTCAAAGGTTTTTGAGTGTAAGGAACTGTGTGTGGCTTGTCAGAAAAGAAAACAACATAGAGCTTCTTGTAAGTCCAAAACTGTCAACACCATTTCACAACCACTTTTTATGCTTCATATGGACTTATTTGGACCTACTTTTGTCAAGAGTTTGAACCATAAGCGGTATTGCCTAGTTATCACTGATGATTATAGTAGATTTTCTTGGGTTTACTTTTGGTCGCTAAGAGTGAAACTAGTGAAGTTCTCAAGAGTTTCATTATTAAGATAGAAAATCTAGTGAATGATAAAGTCAAGATAATCAGATGTGATAATGGAACTGAGTTTAAGAATGCAGTGATGAATCAGTTTTGTGTAGATAAAGGTATAGAAAGACAGTTTAGTGTGGCTAGAACACCACAACAAAATGGTGTGGCTGAAAGGAAAAATAGAACACTAATTGAGCCTGCTAGGACTATGTTGTCTGAGTCTAAGTTATCAACTACCTTTTGGGTGAAGCTGTATGCACCTTGCATGTTATGTGCAGAATAGAGTAAGGTAGTAAAGCCTCATAACAAGACCCCTATGGTACTGTTACATGATAGGAAGGCAATGATTGCATTCCTAAAACCTTTTGGGTGTCTTGTTACTATCTTGAATACCATAGACTACCTAGGCAAGTTTCAAGAAAAGTCGATGATGGATACTTTTAGGCTATTCATCAAATAGTAAAGCCTTTAGAGTATACAATAGGAGGACTAGAATTGTTGAAGAGAATTTACATGTTCAATTAAGTGAAAAGACTCCTAGTATTGAGACCAAAGGACCAGGACTGGCATTTAACATTGATATGCTAACCAAATCTATGAATTATGAGCCTATCATTGCGGGAACTTCCACTAATGTTGATGCAGGTACTCAAAAGAATTCTGGTGAAGAAGCAATTTCTAAGGAAGCTGATTCTCCTCAAGAGTTCTATTTGTTTGAAAAGTGGAAAGCTAGTTCGGTCTCACCCATCATTGATAAGCAAGGTCCCACTGATGATGATGTTTTGAATACTGGAGGCAATAGTGCTCATCATCAAGATAAGGATGAGTTATTGAAAGATAATTCAGTGTTGGTAGAAGAAATTGAAAAGAAGAAAAGCAATCTGCAAGCACGGATAAGCCAAACATAAGCACGGATAGAGTTAATACAACCATCGCTAAGCCAACACCTTCTACCACTTGTCACATTACAAGTGAAATCCCGGCTGTAAGTAATCGATAGCAGTACTTTCTTTGGACCACATGCAAAGCCATTACATGGTGAAGAGGAGTATCCACATGATCCTGATATGCCGGCTTTGATTGAAATTGATACTCCTACTGATGATGAAGACATGGATGATTTCTTTAATGCTGATTTAACTAATTTGGAACATGTCATTCATGAAAGTCCTGTTACCTCCACAAGGATACACAAGATTCATCCCAAGGAACAAATACTTGGAAATTTGAATACTCCAGTTCAAACAAGAAGCAAGGTTAAGAACACGTAACCCTTTCCGAACATGGGTTCTTTGCAAGATCTCTTCACAAAAGAAACAGTCATAAATATCTGCAAAATTGCCTGTTTGCTTGTTTTCTGTCTCAAAAGGAACCAAAGAGAGTTGAAGAAGCATTATCTGAAGAAGGTTGGGTAGAATCAATGCAAGAGGAGCTTCTTTAGTTCAAACTTCAAGAGGTTTGGACATTGGTAGAACTTCCAAATGGTAAGAGGGCCATTGGGACAAAATGGGTGTTCAGAAACAAAAGGGATGAAATAGGTATTGTTGTAAGGAACAAGTCAAGGTTGGTTGCTCAAGGATACACACAAACCGAAGGCTTGGATTATGATGAAGTGTTTGCTCCAGTTGCAAGAATTGAGGCTATTAGATTGTTTTTAGCTTATGCTTCATTCAAAACTTTGTGGTGTATCGATGGATGTTAAAAGTGCATTTTTATATGGCATAATTGATGAGGAGGTTTATGTTTGTCAACCTCCTGGTTTTGAAGATCCCGATCATCCTGACAAGGTCTACAGGGTGAGGAAGGCTATGTATGGTTTGCATCAAGCTCCTAGGGCATGGTATGAGTGCCTGTCCACTTATTTGATGGACAATGGGTTTAAAAGAGGACTGATTGATAAAACTTTGTTCATAAGAAAGCACAAAGATGATATTTTACTGGTTCAGGTTTATGTAGATGACATCATCTTTGGCTCAACCAATAAAGAGCTATGCAAAGATTTTGAGAAGCTTATGCATGATAAGTTTCAGATGAGTTCTATGGGAGAACTCACTTTCTTTTGGGGCTACTGTGTTCAACAAAGGACTGATGGTATCTTCATTAGTCAAGACAAGCATGTAGCAGATGTTTTGAAGAAGTTTGGGTTTCAGGATGTGAAAAGTGCTAGTACACCAATGGAGACACATAAACCCTGCTACCGATGATGGAAGTACCGAGTTGATCGAAGTTGTACAGGTCCATGATTGGATCTTTGATGTATCTCACTGCATCTAGGCCGGATATAATGTTCTCAGTATGTGTGTGTGCAAGATTTCAAGTCACACCTAATTCATCACACATGAATGCTTTGTTAAGAGAATTTTTAAGTATCTTAAGGGTCATCCTAAATTGGGCCTTTGGTACTCAAAGGATTCTCCTTTTGACTTGGTGGCCTACAAGATAGTGACTATCTTTGGTGCTAGTTTGGATAGGAAGTCTACAACCGGAGGATGTCAGCTTTTGGGAAGAGACTTATTTCATGGCGTGTAAAAGCAAACTATTGTGGCAAATTCTACAACCTGGCTGAGTATGTGGGCTGCACGCTAGTTGCCGTGGTCAAGTTCTATGGATTAAGAATCAATTGCTGGACTTTGGGTACAATTTTATGCATACTAAGATTTACATTGATAATAACAGATACAATATGCATCATTAAAAATCCTGTTTTACGTTCTAGAACTAAACATATTGAGATAAGACATCATTTTATTAGAGATTGTAATGAGAAAAGGTTGATTCAAATGGTAAAAATCCATACTTGATTTCAATGTTGCTGATCTTCTCACCAAAGCTTTTGATGTGGGGAGGTTTCATATCTTGTTGTTAGTATTGGAATGATTAATCTCTAAATTCTCAAATTGTTTTGTACGGTGTGTATATGTATCGTGACTGTTATTATGTAATCTTAGTTTTGCTATTTTTGTTTCTAACCCCTGATAGTTTGTTTCTAACCACCGATAGTTTGGTTCAAACCACTGCTAGTTGTCCTGTTTTTCACTAACCATTTTGCGTTACTAGAATGATCATTATAGAAGTAAAAGACGTAGTGATGCAAAGTGTTCATTCATTCATTAGAGAAACAACTTACAGCTTACAAAGTACAATCAACATCAAATGCAACTACAAGAACAGAGCTATACATGATCTACTAATCCTAATCTAGTTCATCTCATCTATTCCAACATCTAACAGGTACATGGATATGCATGATCGCCACATCTTTCACACTAGATGCTTTGGATATGCGTTGTAAAGTCTTGCATAACCACCCATTCCTTCTTCTCAATGGCTGGAGATGCATGACTACTATGACGAGGATGCTAAGGATCAAAATGAAAAGGATGGATTGATGAAAACGTTGATGATGACGATGACCACATTAGATGAAGCACGGAGGACATAGTCATATCACCAAAAAGCATCATTCCATTTTCCTTTTCCCTTCCCCTTTACGATGTGTGAAGAAGCACCATAACTTGGTACTTGAAGACCAAGAACCACCTCTCTGTCTTTTGGAAGTGGTGGGTTTCTTGCTCGTGGTCTTGTTTGGGGTTGAGATGTTGAAGGTTGGGAGTATGAAGATCTCTTCTTTGAGGAATCATCAGAGTCCTCGGATGCATTACTTGGATTCACCACACTATCATCTTCAGATGATGGAAGAAATGGAGATTTTATTGGTCTTGTTTCTTGTGGAGGGAGGTAGAACTGCCATGGGTTACCTTCTTCACTTGATGATGAAGATGATGATGAGGATGAGGAGGATGTTAGATTGACTATTTCTGGTTTATTCCAACTAGGGTTCCACATTGTGATTGCAGTTGATTGGAGACTTTGAAGCAATTAGGGTTTTGATATTGATTGGTGTGTAGCGTATGTAAGATTTGGGTTCTTTTTATAAGTGGGGTTTAGGGTTATGGAAGTAAATAAGAGGGTGTTTAATGTGGTTGACGAGTTAATGAGATTCTTGGGAGTTGGACTAATATTAGTTCTAGAAGTTGACCATATTGACTTACCTGTTCAAACCACGGATAGGTCTTTTGGAACCACTTTTAGCTCTTTCTAACCACTGACAACAATAACCTTATACTACGTGGTTGGTTTTGTGTTTTTGTCTTACCGATATGAAGGTTTTGGGTGCATAAGGAGCTGATTTACTTGCTATATCTCTTGGTCATTTGGAAGAAGTGATCCCATGTATGTGATGGTATGTTGTAACCACGGATAGTAGTACTTTGAACCGGATAGCATGGAGTTTAGTTTTGGATAGTACAGGGGCTGTTTGGTAACATTGGCGAATCTATATCACACTCCCCAAATCCCGGACGGATCATTTATTTGATTCTCAAACCACTTCCAATTGGCGCTCAACCTTAACCCTAATCACTTTCTTTGCATAATTCACCAACTCACATCATTATTTTTCTTAATCAAAATGGCTGAAAAGTATTCCACTTCACATAACCTAGTTGCCATTCTCACCAAGAATGCTCGATTCTGATTTCATCAAATGATTGATTTCTTAGTTCACATCCCATTCATTATGCTTTAACTGCTTACTCCCGCTATTCTTAAAGCCTACATACATCAGTTCTGGAAGAATGCTACACTTGCAACGGTTGATGGTGTGGAGATGTTTCATTCTGAAGTGGATGAGCATGTTATTTCTGTCACTGAGGATATCATTCGAGAAGTTTTGCAGTTTGATGATGCTGATGGGGTTGACAATCTTCGATGTTGAGATTGTTGCCGGGTTTAGAGAGATTATGATATACACATAGAGGTGAAAAGGTACAATTCTTTAAGAGTTTGTTTTCACAACAATGGAAGTTTTTGATTCACACCTTGTTGATGTGTATGAGTAACAAGACCACGAGTTTTAATGACTTTCCTTCAAAATTGCTCTGCTATTATTTGTTTATCTGAGGGAAGGAAGTTTAATTGGTCTAGAATGATTTATGAGGGTTTAGTACAAAACATTAGGAAGAAGGGTAAATACTATTTGTATCCTCGGTTTGTTCAACTGATTGTAGCACATCAAATTGTTAATCCTATTAAACATTCTAGAGAGTATGAAGTACATCATATGCTTCCTAAGGTTTTTGCACATATGAGGAATCAGCCACAGAATGTACAAATTATAGATGTTCCTTTATTTCCTCACATGCTTACTTAATAAGTTGTTATTCTAAATGCCATATGGTCCGGTCCACATAGCCGATGATGATGATGTTGAATTTTTCGTTAACGAAGTTTGTAAACCGAAGGCTGCATTGCCTAAAATGTTAATCAAAATGATTGTTAAAAGTTCAAAGGTAAATCCATCTTCTTCTAATGATTTTGATCTTAATGATTCCTTATTTCATAATGATTTTGATCCTCAATGTTTTTATAATCATTCGGAAATACCACAAAATGAACCTTTTGACAATCTCAACCAATCTAACAATGAATGTGTCAATAACTATATAAACCAGCCAAAAAATGAAATTTTTAAAAATTTTGGGAGTACATCTTCTTTAAATGATCAATTTCTGCTTAAATGGCAAACAACAAATACATTCAAAAATATGCCTCCTCCACCCGATCCACCAAGTCCTGAAATTAAGATCCCGAATACATTGAAATACAAAGAGGGTGATGAATTTGATACTAAAGAATTATGCATGTTTGCAATTGCTAAAAAAGCTATCAAAGATGGATTTGAATTTAAGGCTAGGAAAAAAATAAGTCTAGGTACGATGTAATTTGTGTGCAAGATGGGTGCAAATGGAAGATGTTGTCTGGTAAGAACAAAAATGGTGTTAAATGGAGTTTAGGAAGGTTTGATGTTCACACTTGTTCAAGAACACAAATTCACCCTAATCACCGTAATGCTACCAAAAACTTTTGGGACATTTACTCGAACCCAAGATGAAAGATAGCAGTCGAATTTATACCCCAAAGGACATAATGGAAGATATTAGTCAAGAGTATAAAATTGACATTTCTTATAAAAAAGCATGGGGTGGAAAAAACCGAGCATTGGAATTGGTAAATGGTTGCCCTAAGGACTCTTTTGAGCAGTTACCTTTTTATTGTCATAATTTAAAGATGAAAAATGACGGTGTTAACACATATTGATATCGATGATGGAGGACACTTTAAAATCTGTTTTATAGCCTTTGGTGTTGCGGTAAGCATTTGTATATTGTTTATGAATTAACTGTTTTTTTTTAATATATTATATTTTGTGTGACTAATAGTTTGTACATAAAACAGTTGAGTTTCTTACTTATACGGTATATCGACCATTGCTTATAATTGATGTAGCACATCTTAAAGGGAAGTACCTTGGGACAAATTTGCTTGTCGTTGGAATGGATGGTAACAATCAAATTATACCTATTGCTACCGGTGTTTGTCAAGGTGAGACTGGGGAGGCATGGACATGGTTTTTGTCCAAATTGAAAGAATGCATAGGGAACGACCAGGTTTGGCTATTATATCGGATAGACATTATTCTGGACAAGTGTAACACGGTTTCCCAAATTCATTTCATGGTTACTTTTTTGCCATGATGATGAACTGCGATTTGAATGGTAGTAGAAAGTTAAAGTCAAAATATTGGAAAACATGCAAAGTTTACACCGAGGAAGAATTTGATAGAGCGATTTCGGATCTTAGGGTATATAGAAATGGTATGGCTTATAACAAACTTCTTGGTGGGTTTCATAAATGGTCTAGGGCACATTGCCTTTGTGTCGGCAACATGACTTCAAACAGTCTGAGAGTCAATAAATGCATTTACAAGGGATGTGAGAAAAGTACCAATAACAATGCTTATGGAGTGGTACAGAGAAAGCTTTTAGCGGTGGTATTATTATGACCGTCGACACAATTATGAAGGTAATGGACTTTTTAAAATATGTTTTTTTCCTTCTTAGTCAATATAAGATGAAAATAACTATTATTTTATTTTGTAAATATTATTTCAGGTGCACCGAGGAGAACTTAGTGATTGGTTTGCCCGAAAGTACAGACGTAATGTTGAAGAGCGCTAATCACAGGGTTGTGTATGGGATTGAACAGTTTAAACTCTACATGGTAGATGATCGTCGAAAACAACATACCGTGGATCGAGTTAGTAATTCATGTACTTGTCGTAAATGGCAACTTTCCGGCATACCATGTGGTCATGCGATAGTGGTTACTAGAGTTCTTAGATTATCTGATTGTAATCATTTGGCTTTTGATTGGTTCAAGAAAACAACACTGCAAGGTACGTACCAAGGATTGATTTATGATGTAGGAGAAATGTCAAGTTGGGAACTTCCTAATGGCTTGCAAGTTGTGAAGCCACCAATTTTGGTAGTGCGTCAATCTGGAAGACCCAAAAACAAAGATCGTGTTAGATCTCAAGGAGAGGAACCAACTCCAGTAAGGTGCTCAAGGTGCCAATCCATTGACACAAGCGAACCACATACGCAGGGAACCATTGCCAAAAAAAAAATGTAAGTGACTAATATTTGTATTCAAAAAACAAAATTTTATTTGGTAACTAACAAAGAAAGAAATATCACAAATGTTCAAACTTTGTAGGGAAATGTATCTAATAGAAGAAGCTCAAGTAGGGAACTACCATCGATGGAGATTGATATGGTGCAAAGCTTTGATCCTATTAACTTAGCTGACCCGTAAGATCAACTAGTGGAGACATTAGATGTGTTGCCACTTTCCTTATTTTGGTTGTTGTGGAATTATGTAAGATGCTTTTGTTTTTTGTTTAGTTTGAATATGTACTTGTCGTAAAATATTCGCTGGGTCTCTTGGAAATGTTAATGTTGAACCTTGTTTGCTACTGCTTATGTTGCATATAATACTCTCTAATAAGTATTAGTTATCCTATATCATCATGCACCTTATTAGTCATGCAATCCAGGAGGAATACAAAACAATTTAGAAACATAAGAGCAGCAAATATATACAAAAACATGGGTGCCAAAGTTATCCAGGAGGAATACATACATTGAACTAGGGTGCCAAAGATGGTCAATTGTTTACAAAACACAAAAGTGACAACTATACATACGTGTTTTAGACCCATAAACCATACAATTGTTTACAAATTCGACAACCAAATGTTTAACAAAACAAGCACATAAAACATTCAGCCAATATGGATCTTGTGCTTGTAATAAAACCTAACCATTCTCTCACGGTACGCCAATGCAGCCTGAACTGGATTATCCACATCCAAAAGTTTGCCATTCCCTAACCTGTACATTTATAAGCTTCATTTAAGAGTGTGATTTTGAGTGGACACCTACTATAGCAATATCGATCTAACATTTCGCACTTCCTAATGTAGCTGCTAAACTGGTAAACATGTTTTACGTTTCACATTACAGTTATAGTCCTACTCTAGCAATGCATTCACCCTAGAATACCACTTCCAAATATATCAATCGACACCCTAGAATACCACTTCCAACTAGTACACCTATTTTACGTTCAACATTACATTCATAATAACATGACAAATAGTCCATTAAAAAGATCGCTAACCTCAATAAGAAGATGCACCACACACCACAATCATCATACAATCCACCTGCTGGGAACATTCATAGCATTGTTAAAAGGAATCCTATAGGTCATAGGATCAATTCCCTTCTTCTAAAAACACACCTCTTTCAACACTTCCTAAGCCTAGTCTCGAGACATTTCCTCACACTCAGATAGAATGGATGAGTTTCAGGATCATATACAGGTCCACTATCATAGAATGTAACTCGACCGGTCCGGATCGATACAACGCCAAGGGACCAATGTGTTTTCGCTGATTTATGGAATGAAAACTCGTTCAACATCACCCCAACCCAGGGTACGCTTTCTTTGTTTACGTACACGGGCATCCTTCCGTTCATCAGTAATGGTAGGAAAAGCAGCCTACCATAGACCAGCCCATATCTGATGGTCTTGTATGCCACATGTAGCTAATCCAAAGATCAATGTGCTGTAGGTAAAACAAACAACAAATATATTCAGTCATTTATAAAAAAACTGTGCTTTTCATTTTCTCTACGTGTACTAGATATCAAGTAAGATAGTGTTACGAGACAAGCATCATTGGCACACCTTCCTACTTTTAGCCTCTGCTCAAAAACCCATTCCCATGAAGACGTAACATGTACAATGGCTTACACCAACACCCATTGCTACGTCGTCATGGCAATGGATTTTCGAGGGGAAACTCAAAATAGAAAGTTGGATCAAATACTTCCAGTAAATTAGGCATCTTAGCATAACATCCACCAAATTCACAAAATGCAATTCTCAAATAAGATCACTACTGGTTCAAAAAAATGTTGTGTACAAGAAAAAATTGAAGTTAATCAAGACTTGTAAAATTTGTACTACTAAAAGCAGCAAAGTTTTGAAGTCATGAATAATATACTCTTCTCTGTGGCTACACTACACTTTTTTTAACAAATAGTAATGTCATTTGAGAAAAAATTTAATGGATTTGGTGGATGTTATACTAAAATACCTAAAGTGCTTAAAGTAAATGATGGATTAATGATACTTATATCTAGTATCTCATGTAACACTAAAATGTAATAATTACTTAAAATCAATTCATTAAGGTGCAGAGACAACCAAAAGCATGTTTTATAAAAAACTTAGTAAAGTAAATAAAATTTACTTTACCTCGTCACGTAGCCATCCTTTACGATTATCGTCGAAACCGATTAAACAATCCCAGAAATAACGATCAACAACGATATAAGACCAAGGGAACACACAGTTACGCCACCCGTCCCTAACCAGGAATCGATCAACTTCAAAGCTAACATAAATTTTCTCGATGTTTTGGTATGGTCGTTCTAGAACCTAAAAAGAAAACAAAATAAAGACAAGGTAAATCATTCATGTAATAATACGTTTACACGTTTACAGTTAACTACTGACTGATATTTCAAAGCAAATGAATCATTTCTCATACCTCTACCCATGGTTTGACTTTTACTAACTTCTCAACCATAACTGGACTATGAACTGGTATATTCTTTCGACCCTTCAACATATCTTCTAGGCTACGAACATCAGAAGTTTTACTTCGCTTCTCGACATATGGTGACCTAGGAACATGTTCAAGCATACTCTTCTTTGTTTCGCATTGCTCCAGAGCCCTTTTCATGGGAGGTGAATTCAGTTTCTCAATAAGCTTCCTTCTATTTTCAACTTCAACACTCTCTTTCAGACTCTTGTCCCTCTCGGCCTCCTCCTCTTCCTCATGTTTTTCAGCTTTCTCAAGTTTTCCTTTTGAAACGTTTTCCAATCCATCAACCTTGTCATCCACATCAACATGTGGCGTATCAAACAACTTGAAAAAATCATTGACTTGACTGCAATACTCATTAGCAATATCTACAGCCTGTGAATGATATGAAAAAGGTTAACAAACTTTTATTATCGCAAGTTATTAATTATATCAGAAATGAAATAAGAACATAACAAAAGATCATTAAATTACCTGTTCTCCATCAACTGTGTTAACTATGTCTCCATAAACCTGCATACCAAAGTGGTTGACACTTATTAGTAGAACATTAGAATGAAAGGTATATTCACATAAATACCATTTACAATTACCTTTTCATATGTATCTTTCTTCATTTTGTCTCCATCAACTGTGTTAACTTTGTTTCCATAAACCAGCATACAAAAGTGTTTAACACTTATTAGTAGAACATTAGAATTAAAGGTGTACTTACATTAATACAATTTATAGTTACCTTTTCATAGGTTTCTTCGTTCATTTTGTCTCTGTCACTCGTTATAACCTGCAGAATAAAGTATTTCAAACAAAATTCGCGTATTAGCATACCACATGGTAATTGTTTGATAACAATGTAACTTGGTCAACAATTGCTAAAGGTAAAAAGCTAACTTGAATAATAGTCTCAAGTTTGAAAGTGCGGGCTTCCAAAGCCTTAACCCGCCTCAACAAACAACTTCTCCTCTTTACCCATGCTCTCCATTGAATAACCCTTGGTATACCACTTGAAAAATTCAATGCTTCGTCAACCATTCAAAACCTCAAAGCTTGTTGGGATAATCACGTTTGGTTTCGAGTCCTAGGTAAAATATATAAGTTATGTGGTATCTAAAATTGTGTACATGTTTAAAGTTAACCAATAAATTAAAAACTATATATATTTACCTTGTCAAAAAGTTGGTCGAAATAATCAGTCTTACTAAATGGTGTGTGTTTCGACCATGCAAGTGCTCTTGGGATCACCCCTGGAGCCTTGTTCCACCATCTGCTTACTTTTACTCATATCAGCACTCTCTATGATCCATATCTACAAAAAGTTAACACAACAAATATAAGTTACAAGGAAGAGAAACATATGAAGATAACTTTGAACCCCTTCCATTACAGGAAAAAAACAGTAAACTAATGATAGCAAAGTTTTTTAGTGGTAACCTTGAAAGCAGAACCTAATCCCTTCAAGCTATAGGTAGGAACATCGTTGGATTCTTTATGACCAATTCTTTGACGGTAAACCGCTGGATGATTTGAAGAGACATTTCTAATTGACTCATAAAGATGCCTCCAAACAAGTTCCCCCCATGGAAATGCATTCCATTCATCAAGATCCTCACCATCCTCAGAAAATATCATCAATGATAGACCCCAAGTCTTTACCCATGAATATCACCGAAAGTGTTAGCAACAGACAAACCCGATCGCATCCTCATCATGGACAGATTTATAAACAACTCTTCATCTTCAATAAACGATAATAGATCAATTAATTTAACATGTTGCCCTACATGGTTTGGAAAAACTCGGTGACGGAAAGGGATATCACCACTACGCGATTTCCTAAAACTGACCATACCAAATCTAAAACCAAAGAATCAGCATAATTCATTTCGACCAAAATGAAGACAATGTCCATTCAAATAGTATACAAGTGGAAGATCATAGCTATCATTTTTTTGATGGAATTTTTTTCGAAGCATGTAATGAACAAGCCCTTCCTCGTTATCGACATAGGTAAGATCGAGCCATGGTCCAAAAACATGTGGCTTTAAATATGGAACGGCGGGGTCTAATCGATCCTTCATAAGTAATTAAGTAATGCAATTTGCTTTTAACGATAACTCTAGCATCATACCACAAGAAATAACATATTCAAAAACGTTAAAACAAACAAGACATACGACATCTAAAAAGTAAGAACAACTTGCTACAAGCACACTATCATTGGCTTTTAAAAAGCACTCATCAAGACAGGCATACGACATCTAAACTACAAGTATCTACAAGTAAAAGCATCTCAAGATCTTGACAACCAAATCTTGACAAGAGAGGACAACCAAATCTTGACAAGAGAGGTTGTCAACAATATGAAGGGTTGCATCAACACCGCCAGTATTCAGACTAAGAATTCATCGCTAAGTGTACATTCTGTCTAGATCAAGTGCGAATAATCAACTACGAATACACGTTAATTATATAGCTCTAACACACAATCGTTTTTACAGTTTCGAACCACTACAGTGTCTCAATTGAGAACTAACCCTAAACCTCTTATTAAATGGCCCACTCACAAATACCCTCTCATTTCACGCATTTCATCGTAACATGATTCTATATAAAAATGAGACTAATACACAATGATTCTATATAAACATGATTCATCGTAGGGATGAGCATTTCGAACCGAATCCCGAAACCGAACCGGCACCGTACCGAAACGGTACCGATTCTTGAAATACGGTACGGTACCGGGACTACGAAATAAGGTGAAAAAAAATCGGGACCACTAATTCGGCATTTAGATCGGACCGCACCAAATCGGAAATTCCGAAAAAAGAGGGAAACCCGATTTTGGTACTCTGCGATCTTATCCGAATCCAATCCCGCTCTTCGTACAACGGTACCACTAATTTATGCTCGGAAAAAATCTGCACCACTAATTCGGGGATCGGACGCAGAACGCAACCTGCATTCTTAATTGCTCATCCTAATTCATCGAATATATGTTACTTACACCTATATAGCTCTAACACACAATCGTTTTTACCAATCAACTCAACCGCTGGAGAAATGAAAACTACAGTGTCATTTAATAATACTAAAATTAGGCAAACATGTTCAGCTTTTTATTCATTTTTCTTAACCATCTCAAAAAGGCAAAAAAAGACTCAAAAAACCACAACCGTGTATGATTTTTCCCCTTTTGGTAATTTTCAACATAAAACAAAACATGATGTAAACGTGAAATTAACTAAAATTAAAAAATGCATGCACTTTGAAAAGGGATGCTACAAAAGAGTCACAACAAAAGGGATGCAACAAAACCCTAAGTTTCTGCAGTAAAAACAAAATTAATCAAGTGTGAATACTTACCATTTTGATTTTTTAGCGTCTACGTTGTGATCCGGATCAAACGTCCGCTTGGTTATGGAACGCATTTCAAACCGCATAAATTGTGTGTTAGTGTATGTTTAGTGTGTGTTGTGTGTGTGTTTTTTTGTTGATATTGAAACGTTAAAGTGGTAAAAGAAAAAAAAAAGAAATTAAAAGTGTCAAATCACATGGATTTGGTAAATCTTTTGGTGTATCTTTTTCAATTTCATAAGTAAAAAGTTAGCCCATCACTGAGCATCGACGGTTGAAAGACCATCGCCGAGTTGGCGTTACTTTTAATAAAAAAACAAAATAGGAGATTGCTTTGAGATATGATGTGACACTTAGTGGACCATAGGAAAAGTACTTGAGAATGGCACATGTCACAATATGTATGAAGTCGAGCAGTTGAGCATGGCTATTTTGGGAAAAAAATGAGAAAAGTGTCTAGAAAATGGACCAACCTTGAAAAATTGGCATCTTTTGATAATTTTCTCTTTTTTTAAATGTCTTAACAGGCTTTTAATGAGCCAAAACTCTAAATCGGTCAGATAATTTGAAGTCGACGTTTTAGATGCGCATCGAGAGTAATAACTTCTTACCTGAGAATCTTTTGGTAAGAACATATCCTCGTCAAAAGTTTGCGTTTAATTTTTCTTAATCTTTTACAAAGTTTATTAATAATAAAAATTAAAAAAAAAAGTAAAAAAAAAACAATTAAAGTAAAAAGAAAAGAAAAAAATCATTTAATACAAAAGGTGGTGCATATCATGAGCCTTTGTAGAGATTGATTTGCACACCATTTATTTTTATTTATTTATTTATTTTATTTTTTTACCGTACAACACTGTAATGTATAGATTGTTGCGAAAAAACAAAAAGTTGTGACATGCGTATCATAAGCCTTTGTATAACCTTCCCCGTTTGTAATAAGATAAAAGAAAAAAAATCCACATAACCATAGTATTTTTATAATAAAAAAAGGCATAATTTCATGTATATCCTTGTAAATTTCAAAAATTACATATATATCCTTTTTACCAGTTTTTGATGCATAAAGTACAATGCTTTTAATGCATCAAAAGAATATATATGTAATTTTTGAATTTTGCAAGAATATCTATACTATATAAAATGGAAAAATGGTCAAAGTGGAAAAGTCAAAATGCTGGAAAGTTGAATGCTGAAAACATTCACCAAATTATATAGAAGAAATAATATTATTAATACTCTTATTAAAACACCCCATTACTTAAAAGTACAATAATTTATTTATCACATTGACAACCAATTAAAAGCTCATCTACCAAATTAAAAACAACCAATTAAAACACCATTTACTAAAAAGTACAATAAAATTTTCATAACGAGCAATAATTTAAAGTTACCACATAATACAAAATATAAAATAATTAAACACACTAATTAATGCTATTTTTTAAACACCCTAAAATTAAAAGTAAATGTTATTATACACATTGTACATATTTATAAAACACGTAAAGCTTCATACAAGCTAAAAAGTGACATTTACATATAGTTTTGAAAATAGACTGTAATTTAATTCAACGTGTAATCAGAACCGGTACACACTACCGCTTCGGCTTAACCAATTAAAGTCATCCGAAAATGAACCAGATAGGACCCGTGAAACCGATCTTGGGTTGACTTCGCTGACGCTTCAAACCCTCGTGGGACCGGTTTAATTTGATCATTTTTTCGACCCAACCTATCGGCTTGACTCCTTTTAAATCGACCTGCTTTTTTTTGATCGAATCCGTTCAACCAGTTGAACCACCCGTGAAATCGGCTTCAAATGTTGCTCTGCACCATTTAAGGAGACCAATTTTTTTTAAAGGAGCACCAAAATTATATGAGAAATGATGAAGTAGTTGTGTAAGTTTAAGCCAGTTAATATATATTGATATAGCCCTTTCATTCAGCCAGATCACTAATGTTATGTAAGTTTATTAAAATCACAAAAATAAATAGTATTGTTATCTTTAACATAATTATTTGTACCTCAAACAAATAAATTAACAATGATAAATATCTATACAAATTGATAGTACAAAATAATCTTATATGATATCCACCTTTGCAAGTTACAATTTTAAAAGCCACACACCAAATGATAAACGCTACATGTAAAAAATAGTTATCGCCTAAATTCCATCTGACATTTTTCAAACAAGAAAAAGCGTCACACATGCCGGCTATACCTCTAAACTACAATATAATATTGACAACTACATAATACCGCTGCTTGAATGCTTCAATCTATTATTACTAAAAATCTTAATAACTTAAAACAATCCTATTAGAAAATATACTCACACACTAGATCGACTCCACATAAATTTTTAAAAACTATACATTTACGCTTCAAGCATGAACCACGCATCAATTCAGAATTTAGTTATCAAATTGATTCTCTAATGCTACAAATACAGCCATTTTGTTGAAAGAAACTTATGGGTCGTTTAATTGCAGTACTTCAGACATCATTGCCGTTACGGTTTCCAAGATTTCGTCATGTAAATGCCCAAAAAAAAATGATACGTGTCACGATTTTAAGAAAGTTGCACAATCGGTAAGTAAAACATGATCATTTTAGGAAGAGATTTTTTTTTAAGTCATGAACGTTGGTGCCCATTCGGTATGTTTATGGAATTTTCTCTTTAAAGTATTTCTTATTTGTGTCAAAAATTTCAACTGGCAATTATATCGAATGCAACTAAATTCTAAAAACATGTCGATTGTATAAAGTAGATTTGGCTAAAGAGTATAGAATTGTACATTGTGTTGTTTCTTTCTTCGACACCCACTGAGTGTAACAATTTGGTCGATCTCGAAAATTCATATCCAAACAAATGGAAGCATCGATTTCAACTTTAATGCTTGATAGAGAAGGCCGCGAGCCATTTAATTGGCACCAAGCTACACCCAACAACTTTTTATTTTGTTGTGATTTGAAGTCTAGTAAAGATATAGATGCATAAATTTATTTGATGATATACAAAAGGACACACTATTCCTACGGCTTACCCGTAGGATTGAATACGGGGTCTACCCCTACACTGTCATTCGTCCTTTTCATGTGGGGCCCTCCCTCTCTCTCTCACTTTTTCTTTTTTTTTTTTATTTGATTTGATATGTATAATTTATTTTGTATGTATAAAAATTAATTGTAGAAATGCTTTTTATATGTATAGTGATTTATTTACAGTAGATATTTAATTTATAGTATTGCTTTTATATGTATATACCAGTGTATTTATTTGTGTGGTATATTTAATTCCATGTGTAGTATTTTATATATGTATAGATATTTATTTCATGTAGATATTTAATTTGTGTAGTAAGTTCCATTTAATTAAATAATAACAATAAAACATTTTATAAAGTTTTTTGATGTTACTTTTTATAAAAAATTTTTATAAACTTTTATAAACTTTTTTATAAACTTTTTTTAAACTTTTTTTAACTTTTTAAACTTTTTTAAACTTTTTTATAAATTTTTATAAACTTTTTTATAAACTTTTTTTAACTTTTTTAAACTTATTTTATAAACTTTTAAAAAAATTTTTTTTAAACTTTTTTAAACTTTTATAAAACAAATAAATACTCTACATATAAAAACACTACACAAATAAATACATTATACACATATAAAAACACTACACAAATTAAATATACCATACAAATAAATACACTATACATATAAAAACACTATACAATTAAATTTAAAAAAATGAAAGCCTCATGTGGGGACCCACAACTGGAAGAGAGGAGGGACAAATTGACAAAAATTGCCAGGGGAAGTATATGTAGATTTGCCTAATAAAAAATGTAGAATTAGACCAGTATTAATAACTCCTATACAAATTGATGTTGAGTGTGACATATAAATAAAAATACTTTGCAAGTTGATACTACCCTTTTTTTCTCTCTTTTTTTAATTATTATTTTTTTAGTTCATACAATCTATACCATATATAAAAGGGGCAATTGCATATATACCCACTAAAACTTGCATATTTGCATATATACCCAAAACATGCTTAAGTTGTATTGTACATCATGCATTAAAAACTTGTATTATGGGGAAATATGTAAATTTTTGAGTTTTAGTGGGTATATATGCAATTCCCCCTATATAAAATGTCAATGACCATTCTTTAAATCTTGAAAACTTAAATAATACTCGTTCTCAAATTTTTTTAGTAAAAAAATAATAATAACAAACATTTTCAACTCAATTTTGAAAATAAATATTTTACTTCAAAATCAATTGACAACCGAATTCTGCTTTGATTAATTTATTCTGCTCACATAAAGTGAAACTTCGTAAATCCGTGTTATGAAGTTATGTGATATTTTTTGTTAGCTACTATGTAACGATTTAATGGTAGTTTATGTACACCGAGACTCAAAGCTAAAAAGATATTCTACCGGTAAAGATTTTAGGCCAAAACACATATTAGTGACCCGAACTTTGCAAACTGAATCATTTAATACCCTGAACTTTTAAGGGAGCAAAATTATACTTTGGACTTTGCAAATTTGAATTACTACTATCCTATCCTAAATTAACTCTATAATTTATCATTTTTTAATTTAAGCTAAAAAAAATCAATTTACTAAGTCCTAATGTCATATAAACGATTTGTTGTTAAATCAAGGATAATTTATCATATTTTTTTGAAAATTTAGTTATTTTTATTCCTTTTTTTAAATAATATACTATTATTTTTTGTTATTGAGAATAAATATATGTTTGAAATAATACTTTATCCAAAGTGAATTTACCACACTACTTTTGATATATAGACATCCGTATTGTGTATACTTGAATGTTTGTTTCAAATAATTTTGAGACCATAACAAGTTAACTATTTATTTCTTCATATGCATATGTTATATACAAAATTACAAAAACTTCTTTATAGTTAGTTATAAGTTGATCAAAAATTATTTGAAGCAAATATTTAATAATAATATGAAGATATATTAAGAGTAGTGCGTTAAAAATATTTTAGATATAATGATGCATATTTATTCTTTATATTCCAAATAATCAATTAAAATAATATATTGATTTTTAAAAATGAAAATAATTAAATTTTAGAAAAACATATATTTGCCTGGCCAAAATTTTAATATAAATTATTTATTACAAAAGATTTTACTAAACTGATATGTAAAAATAGAAAAACAATTAAGTGTTGAGTTAATTAGTATAAGGCAGTAGAAATTTCATTTTGTTAAACTGAGAGTAATATTTTGTACCTTTAAAAGTCCATGATACTAGACGATCCTCTCCATCAAGTTCGGAGTATCAAAGTGTTTTGGCCAAGATTTTAATTGTTCGACAAAATATTTAAGTCCAATCTATCAAGCCATACAATACAAATATGTTATTTTTGTGGCTTCTTTGTGGTGGCTCTGGAGGTTTCGTAATAGCATCGTTTTTGGTCAGGATCCTATTAAGAGAAATGTCATTTACGATAACATTCGGTCTTTTACCTTCTATTGGCTTCATCATAGAGGCGTGATGTCTTGCAGTTGGATCGACCGCTCAAGTCCCCTTAATGGTTTCGAAAGCTGATGCTATTTGATTCTTTTTGGTGGATGCTACGTGTCTTTTGTTTGCCATATCCCTTTTGTTGGTTTGGCTCTATGTTTTGTTAGTTTTTTATTTAGTCTGTTGCTTGTAATTATAGACTCGTTTTGGTTTTTTGGGCTTCTAGTTTCTTGCTAGAAGTTTTCTTTTATATATTATCAGCCGTTAAAAAAAACAAAAAAACAAAAAACAAATATGCAACTGAAATGCCTCGTGATCCGGTTGGACTTCATATTAGTGTGTGAGAACTAAACAAATACGTGTGGATCAAATAATTGTAAAAAACGAGTGTGGAAACCCGCGCGATGCAGCGAGATTGCCTTCAAAGGACTTACTTTGTAGCGACACTTAAACCTTAGGGACTAATTTTGCCAGGTTGCTATAGTTAGCAATTAATTCTACAGGACTTACCTTGCAACGTCGCTTAAACCTTAGGGACTATTTTTGCCAGATTGCTATAGATAGCAATTAATGATGCATGACTTATTTTCAAATACCACTTGAACCTCAGGGACTATTTTTGTTTTGAAAAGTTTGCATTTAATGCATGGTTTGTGAAGCAACTTGTACACTTTTTAGTATATAGATACAAATATGTGATAAAGTTAAAAAAAATATGAATAAAGATAAAAAGTAAAAATAAAAACAAAACCGTAAGTTAAATATGGAATATAAACTATAATAATAAAAGCACAATATTTTGTAAGGGTGACAATCAAGTCGTGTTCAAGTTAATTTATTCGGGTTCGTAGGTTTGCGAGTTGGTATAACCTCTATCCAAACACAGCCTGTATATTAATCGTGTCAAGAAAATCGACCCTAACCTAGACTTCAGATAACACGTGTAACCCGTTTATTCCCCGTTTAACCTGTTTAGATAAATAGATCAAGCGATGAATACGATTGGTGAAGTTTGTCGATTCAACTAGTTTAAATACAAAAATAATATTTTAGATACAAAAATAATATAATGATTTGAAAAATTAGAAAAGATAACTTTATAACAATTTCACTAATATTCAAGTTATGATTGTAATTCAATATCATATCAAATACATAACAAAATAACATTTAAATTCAAATTCCACATAAATCCAAGCTATATATTTTATTTTTTTAGACACTTAATATTTAAACGGTCTTATGAGTTGAAGTGTTTAATAATTGCTTAATTTATACACGACTCGTTTATTAAACAAGTTAGACATGTCGACCTATTTTTGATCCAAACATCTTTATCCTCAACCCAAATCAGCTTAACTTCGTGTCGATTATCACCTTGTGTCGACAATCATCACCCCTAATATTTTCTATAAAAGTATGAAAATGACAATTAGAAGATATTTGATCCTAGTGTTGGATATGGGACATTGGATGATATTATTAAAAGAAATTTCTTATTAAAATTATTGCATTCAAAGAAAAAAAGAAGGAAAAAATAAATTTATAAAAATAATAACCAAATAATGCTAAAATTTAGGGCACATTTCATATGTTACCCTCCTTTGATCTCCAATTCAACCCTTCTTCAACCTACACTTTTCAGGTATTCATTTTTTCTGTCATTCTTTTTTGTGAATTATAAAGGTAATATTATCATTAAGTGCTCAAAATTTGAATTTAGGGGTTATTTCCATTTTCATATATTTGATGTTTTTATTTCAAGATTATGGTTTTTGCATATACCCTTTTGTTGAAAAGTTTTATTTTTTATGAAATGTGGAGCTAATTTGGTGATAATGGTGCTCAAATATGAATTAGGCTTACTTCCAATTTCATAAATTTGATGTTTTTATTTCAAGATTTTGGATTTTGCGTATACCCTTTTATTGAAAAGTTTTAGTTTTTATGAAATGTGGAGGTGTTTTGGTGATAATGGTGCTCAAATGTGAATTATGGTTAGCTACAATTTCTTATATTTGATAATGTTTATATCCAAATTTATGGATTTGCAAATGCTTTCATAATGGTTTAGGATTTTGCATCATTTAAAATTTTCAGTTTTTATGAATATTAGAGGTAGTTTGGTGATAATGGTGCTTACATTTGAATAAGAATTTGATGTTATTATATCAAGATTAAAGGGTTTGGATTGGATAATTGGGTTTTGCAGAAATTTGTCAAAAGTTTCATTTTTTTATTAACTATAGAGGTAATTTGGTGATAATGTTGCTCAATTTGAGCTAGAGTTAGTTTTGATTTCTTAGTCTTAATGTTTTTTAATAAGATTGTAGGGGTTGGATATGATAATAGGGCTTATTTTTATTATTGTTTTGTAAATGTATTAATAATGACTTTTGTGTCTTTTGTGCGTCATCATGATCTTAAAAAAACAAGTGTATATGGATCAGATTCAAGGTGTCTTTGGATTTTGGATATCGTAAAGTTGGTGTTTTTATAAGATTTAAGGGATTGGATTCAATAATGGTCTTGGGTTTAATTGTTTATGAATGAATGCCGAATGATTTCGTGATGAGTTATAAGAGGTAATTTGATCACCAAGAATCTTTAAGTACTAATCCGAATCAGGACTTCTGATTTTGTATATTTGATGTTCCTATTTAAGGGGTTGAATTCGTTTGTGTTTAATTTCCTTAACGCTTGTAAATGCATTCATCATGATTATGTATTTGCACCCTGTCATAAAATTTACAAGTTATGGTGGTAGTTTTGATAAGTGCTAAAATCTCTATTAGGGCACCTTCGATTTCATTAAGTTGATGTTTTTATGAGAGCTATAGGGTTGAATCAATTTATTCGGCTGAATTTTACCATTGTTTGTAGTCATTCATATTAATTTGTTGTTTTTTATTTGTAATTTCTGCAGCCTTGACTCCTTAATGGTATTTGATTGATATCATTGAGGCAGTTTCGTGCTCTCAAGATATATGCAAATCACGAAGCTACACTCAATGTGTTCAATCAGATACTTGCCGTTTTCACAGTAAAAGGAAAAATCCCACCTTCTGAATGCAATCATGTCGACCACAAATGAATTTATGCATCACTTATCTATGGCCGCTTGCGAATGTTTTTTAATATTTCTTATGCTTATTGACTATGCATTGGGATTCATCCTCACCAAATTTGCTCATCATTGTAAATTACAACCCCCTTGTTTGTTTTGCTGGAAACACCATGTATTTGGTAATGAATGCAATAAACATCGGGTCCATCTTTCTTCTTTGATATCTTGTCAACTTCATTGTAAACTAGCTGATGTTCGGGAAATGTGTGATGATTGTTTCATGTCAATTAGAAAACAGAAGAATCAACCTTTTTTGGTTAAGAATCTTGTTCGTACACCTGGGATGTGTTCGTGTTGTAAAAGATTATGGAAACTGAAACCAAAAGGGTTAGTGAAGCTAGGGGTGAATAGAGGAATTACAAAACCTCCATTGCCACTAATTACAGGACGGACACGGTATCGGCGGCGGAATAATTTTAAGAGGGGTCGGGATAGAATTTCAGGAAATTCAACTCCTATACTTGTCGAGAAAAATAGTATCCATGTTGGCGCGTTATCGGATTCGGGTTGTGCTAATATCCGGTTCAATTTCGATTCTGATTCTGGTTCTGACTCTGAAGATTCGTTTTATGAGATTGAATGTGGCGAAAACGGGGATTCTGAGGATGATTCTTGTGCTATGAAGCGAGCAGAAAGTTTTCATAATGTTTCTAATCCTGAGCCTTCACTTGTAAACAGACCCCCTAGCAGAAGTGTAACGGCCCCCCCTTTTATGACATCCAATGGTTCAATCGAGCATGATATTAAAGAAAACGGGACTTTAGAAGGCAGTAAAGAAACAAGTTCATTACCATCAAGGGGCTCTATTCAAGATTTGAGTTCTGTTAATGATCATGCTTCTATTTCTTCAGATAAATATGAAGGTTATGAATCTCAGGGCACACACAGTTTGGGTGATATCGAGGGTGAAACTGACATGGAAAAGCTAAAACGACAGGTGGAGTATGATCAACAACGCTTAAATTTATTACATAAAGAATTAGAAGAAGAAAGAAATGCAGCTGCTATAGCTGCCGATGAGGCGATGGCGATGATTACAAGGCTGCAGGAAGAAAAAGCTGCTTTACATATGGAAGCATTACAATATTTAAGAATGATGGATGAGCAAGCAGAGTATGACGTTGAAGCTCTAGAGAAGGCTAATGATCTCGTTGCTGAAAAAGACAAAGAAATTCAAGATTTAGAAGCTGACTTGGAATATTTCAGAAGCCGATACGATGATGAATTATTTATGGGAAATGGGAAAGTCGAACCAGGCAAACCTCCAGTTTTAGGCCTTGAGGATGAAAAGAAATATATTTTACAGTCGTTATCAGACTTGGAAAAGAAATTTCTACAGTTCTCTAATGGTAATAATAAAGATGATGGTGAAAATGATGTGGATACGCTTGAAAATGAAATTTCTGACCTAAACGAGAGGTTAGAAGCACTTGAGGCTGATCGGGATTTCCTTGAGCATGCTTGTAACATGCTCCAGACTCAAGGGGGATTAGAATTTATTCAAGAAATAGCCCATCATTTACAGGATTTAAGGAGGGTTAGGTTTGATAGATGATGTCAATCTTTCGCTTGAAGAAACTACATTCATCAATACAATTGAGGTATGTGTAAAGTACCATTTTTTTTAAATGTAAAATGCGATTTTATTGTATCATTACCTGTTTGATATGTCAATAGATCATTGTTATGCATAAAGTCAACACATTTACTTATGAATGGGTTGATCCCGGTTCGTTATATCTCTAACGGGTGAAATTAAAGGGTAATATTCAAAAGGAGACGGGTCGAAAGTCGCACTAAGAGTATTTTTAATGTATAAACCTCTTAATCCTTCTAATTTAAAGTATCTCAGTATTTATGAAAAAAATGTAATGGTTAATCATAAAAAAAAAAAAAAAGTAACTCCCAATGCCGTCTTCCACGGGTTATGGGTACCCAATACCGTTTCCGGTGTTTGGGGGAGGTTAAGATGTAGATACCACCTACCTAAGGTAGACTGCTCAGTTCTACCAAAGGTTGAAAGGACCTCCGGCCTTTGTAGGGAGTGAGGATCGAACCCCTGACCTCTCGGTTGAGAGGCAAGGGGTTTTCCAACTGATCCAACCCTACTTGTTTAATCATATTGACACTAATTATTTAAAGTTTTTCTAATGGAAAAAAAGGTGTTTTGGGTCATCTGAGCTTGTACTTAAAACTACTCGTTTTGACCCATCACCAACCCACATAACCCATCATTCCACCTAAGTTCCTCTTTGTGAGGGGTCACATGAATTCAAGCCCAACAACACCTGCAAAGGACCCAAGTTCATAGTTTATATCAACCAACTACCTTACCTGGAACCAGTGTGCCCATTGTGTAGGCTGTTTAACTTTTGATTTTGATGGTCCCATTTCTATGATGTGAGATGACAAAGATATGATAAGAGCCCCATTTACTTGGTGAAACAACGATTTGGCCAGAAATGGAAAACTAAGAACCAAATGGAAATGCTATTAAACAAGGATTTGACCATACATGGTGCTTCTTTGTAGCAGCAGGTGGGCATACATGGTCTGTTGGGTACGTGCATATTTTGAAAACAGTTTTGTAGTGTAATAAAGTAAGAACAAAAATAGCAATGAATCCATAATGTATCGCCTGGAAATTTTCTGCTAAGGTATGGATACCCTTGCAAGATGGTTTGACCAGCCACGTATCATGTGGTTTACCCACATTTGCCTTGTTTTGATGTTTGTATGCGGGTGTTAGTTAATAAATTCGATCTTGGAACAATACTGTTTTTCAGAATGAGTCGTTTGACTGATGACATTGTTAGAACACACTGCCGTTAAACCTCTCTTTTTATTTTTGTTGCGTTCAGAAAACTTGAACTATAAGTTCAAATTAAGTTAGGAACTCTGTAGAATTAACAGGGTTCTTCCTCATTGCTTGCCTTGTTAATTGATTTCTCAGATATGTGCTGGAAAGGCTAACTCTCGATAATCAGTATATAAAAGATAGAGCGAAGATCTTGTTCATGAAAAGATCATTCCGTTTATTTTATCAAGGAGTTGAATTCAAGTTGGGAAAGCACTTCTGGCTCTGTTACAGCTGTTCATACGTTAAAAAAATGATGTTTCCGTTTGCATATTCTTTCAGTAGCCTATTTTTCCGTTCCATTTAAGTGTTATCGATATCTTAGTGTCGGCTTCTGTCATAATTTGAATGATACATGCTTGTGCATATGATGTATCTGCACAAATTCTTTCTTTTTGAAATCGAGAATATAAAGTGTTTCTGATTGAAGTTTCAAAATGTTATGATTTAGTTTAACTCGCATACACCTTCCGTAAACTGATCACCTGATTTCATTACTGTAATTAGAAACTATTGATTATCTAATGCAACTCAAACGTAGAATGATGAAGTGATGGTCCAAATTTAAAAAGTCAGCAAAAGTGGCAATATTGACTTTTCAATTTTGCCTAAAAAAGGTTGAACTTTTGGGTTTTGCGGTTGGCAACCCAAATGGCCAAATGGAACTGCTGAAAAAACGCAAAGGTGAAAGTACAACCCTTGATGCATAATGTACAGCCTACACTCGACCTCTTCACATGTATTTATACCCCATATTCTACATGTACATAAATGCTCATACAAGAAATGACAGACTGCCAAGGTAAAATCATATGAGTTGGTTCGGTTTTTATTTTCCACTTTATCGACTATTTTTATAAACAATGTTGGTGTTTGGATATTTGATACAGGAAAGAGTTCATGGCCCGAGTTGGTAGGGGCAACAGGAGAAGCTGCTGCAGCTACAATTGAGAGAGAGAATTCGCTTGTAGATGCAATGGTTATATTGAACGGAAGTGACACGACTACTGACTTCCGTTGTGACCGTGTGCGTGTCAGGGTGAACTCTCGTGGGATTGTCGTTCAAGTTCCTGCAATCGGCTAAGTTCAATGACTGAGCGAGAGGGGCAAGGAGTTGCAGACTTGCAGTCATGTTTTATGGTATTCTTGATAAATAAATGATGTACCTCTTGTCGATTTTCTGGCCTTACTACAGTTTAAATTATGTGAAGAAATGTGATTTGTAAAATCATAAATAAATAAATGTGTAACATATGTATTTCATATTGCAAGTTATGTAACTATTTATTTGTTTTGTTAATTGCTTCTTGTCGAATGTTTGATACCAATTGTAGCAATATACGCGAAACAACAAATTGCTATGCCAATTAAGATTCAGTGACTCAATAAACTTAAGCAATATGAGCTTGAATTAACAAAGTTATACAAGTTTTTAAACTAGCAGAATATATCTCCATATCAAACCTGTAAAATTACTTGAATGACTTGAGAAGTGACTGCTATAATAAAACTATAGTAGGCTTTCTTACACGACCTGTTCATTGTGAATTTGTTGTACATCAAGTATCTTTTTTGTGAAATGTCAACCCCCCCACAAAAACACACACACACACACACAAAAATTTTGCTCTCTTTAAAATATACATTTCACACATTGGTTGTTATTGGAATTACACATAATTTGGAAAAATCAAAACTTGTAGTTGGCTTTCAACCCATTTGGCGTGATTCAGCCCGTCTGACATGTATCAGTTAACTTATTATAAATTGTAGCCCAGCATGTTAACACATTTTCATGGAACTGGAATGGTGACTGGTGACTGGTGAGTATGTGGGTAACATCTCAAAATGGTTACATACATTCAATGATTGTATTACGGGTATATATGAAATTAATGATGAAAATAGGGTGATATATGAAATTCTCCCTAAACATAACCCAAAGTCACCCATTTCATGTAGACACATGGTATGCCAGGAACATTAAGCACTGTGACATATGTTGCTTCTGCATACTTTGGGTTCTAAACTTCCAATGATGTTCAAGTTTGTTTATTCTTGCTTCTTAAAGGGGCATACAATGTTATCATGATTTAGATTTTGGCTCTGCTCATTGTCTCAACACAGGAACCACTACTACTGGTGGCAAGTGCTAATGCAATCCCTTGTCATCTTAGTCATGCACCATTTTTTCTCATTGGGTGTGATATCGTTTTTTTGATATAGGATGCAAAAGACACAGCGAGCATGTTCGTCCCTTATAAATTGCTTGATTTTTTTCAAATGAATCCCTAAAACAAAATCATGGTTTGATACATCTTGTTTATTTGAATTCGTTTAGTTTCCCTACAAAGTCTCAACAAAACGCAACATTATGTTTTGAAATAAAGTGTGACTTGCAACATTTATCACAAAAATGTTAGTTTGCTAAATGACAAAAATGGTCCCATAAATTTATCAAGCGTTTATAAATAGCTTATGATTAGGGGTTGAAACGAGCCGAGCCGTTCGTGAAAAGCTCAAGATTGGATCGGTAAAAAACTCGAACGAGCCGAGCATAAACAAGCTCAATCCCGAGCTCGAGCCTAAGTTTGGGCTCGTTTAATAATCGAGCTCGAGCCCGAGCTCTATACAAAAAGCTCGAGTAGGCTCGCGAGCCCTAGAAATATATACGTATATATATTGTCTGTACATATAAACGAGCTTAAAAGTAGTAAACGAGCTCGAGCCTTATGTAATTAACGAGCCGAGCTCCATTTGAACTTTGTTTTCTTTAACACATCATATAAATTAGTCGAGCTCGAGCCAAGCTCGAGCTTGTGAAAATTTTCACGAACCGAGCTCAAGCTCAAAATATGAGACTCGAAACGAGCTCGAGCATTATATATATAAATGAGCCGAGCTCGAGCTCGGCTCGGCTCATTTCCACCCCAACTTATGATATTTAGCACTAAAACAAATTACTCCCCATAGCTATTTAACTTTAGATTTTAACGCCCTTCAATTTCATTTAATACTTATTTTATCAAACTCTAAATTTTTATTAACTTACTCTATTAATGTTACTGACAACACAAAAAATCCTTTAAACCCATTAAGTTTTATATCTTAATACATTTTACTTTAATAATACAATAAATAAAACTTAAAAGCATCAATTTTATATTTTTACTTTTTTACATCATTTTTTTTTAATTATTGTTAATATTATTGATTGAAAAAATATATTATTGTTAAAATTGTATTATTCACTACAACAAAATAGCTAACTTTTCACACTTATTAAAGCATATTTTCACACTATAAAGTGTGTGGAATTGAAAAGTTCACACTTAGCTTGTGTGTGAACAATGTTGATGTAGCAAATAATTTCACATTTCTAAATGTGAAGATTAATAAAAACTTCACACTTTAAAGTGTGATGATTTTGAAACAATTCTTCACACTTTCATGCGTGATAACTTTAAAACAATTCCTCACACTTTTAAATGTGAGCTTTTAACTCTTCACACTTAAAAGTGTGAGGATTTGAAACAATTCTTCACACTTTTAAGTGTGATATATTAATTCTTCACACTTTTAAGTGTGAGGATTTAAATAAAAAATCTTCACACCTTTAAAAGTGAAGAATTCTAAATGTCTATTTAATGAATAAATAAATTTTTATATATTAAGTTTTAACAATTTCTGGAATTAAAAAATCAAATATTACATAAAAGTGTTGTACAATTTCAAACACAAATAACCCAAATTTATAAACACCATGATCGGGTACATCAAGTAAGTATTTCCTGGAACAAGTTACAAATTCAAAAACAAGTTGCAAACAACAAAACAATATTCCTGAAGGATTTCTCCTAAATCCTGCCCCAAGAAACATTTCCACCATTCTTCCGAAGGTGCCAAGTACAAGACCCGTGGCTCAAGTTTTGAATCTGCATGAAGATAAAACAGTCACTATATAGGTTCATCTAATACACCCTCACAATCAGATTCCACCAAACACACTCATTTCATTAAACCTACTAAACCATTTTCATATGCCTGCAACAAACTATTTCTGCGAAGTCAAATCTTTAATCAATTAGAATTTTGTGAACGCTACTAAACCATTACAACATCATAACGCATACTAAAATGTCTTATTATACCCTTATCATGGATGCATTAAAAATTCAGTTTGACATTCCTCTAAAAGTCGTCGACCTTTCTAAAGATACCAAAAACTGACTAAACTCTCTCATTTTACGCTCAATTCCTCAAAAAGTTTAAATTGCAAGAAAACTATATACTAACATTGCAAGAAAACTATACACTAACATTGCAAGAAAATTAAGGACGCTTTTACAAAAATACTTACGATTAATTCTTCCATGAGCTCTGCATGTTCTTCTTGCCATAACCTGTGAAATACGTCGAAATAACATATCATTAAAAATGAGAAAACTATATACTAACATTGCAAGAAAATTATATACTAACATTGCAAGAAAATTAAGGACGCATTTACGAAAATACTTACGATTAATTCTTCCATGAGCTCTGCATGTTCTTCTTGCCATAACCTGTGAAATACATCGAAATAACATATCATTAAAAATGAGACTAATCTTTAAAAAATTACAAAATAATAGGATTAGACCTGCTGGGACAGCTGCTATAGCATTACTATCTATACAAAAAATGAAACAAGAAATGCGTTCAACTCAACCCAAGCCAACCTAATCCAACTCACTTTGACCCGTTATCCAACCCACCCATCTTGCCACTTATTATTTGCAACATGTGAGGTAAGTGTAGATCATTTTGGAATATCTAGTCTTTTATCACAGTTTATTGTTTTTCTAGATGAGGAAAGGTCATATTTGATCTGCGGGGGTACAATAGGTGATGGGAGAGATGCGACGTTCTGAATTTCTGTTGTATCCTATTGTATACATGTACTCTCTATCAATGGCAGCTCGCTTTTCATTATCAATCTCTTCTTCTGGGCAACCTAACTCCGAGATCTTTCTTGAGATCTCTTTCTTTGCTTCAACCTGAAAGATTATGTAAAGATAAAGAAAGAGTTTTGATACATGTACTTTTAGTAAGAATTAAAATTCAATCAGCGAAATAAATATATACCACGAGATCTCTTGATGCATCTTCAACATAAGATCCATCAGTTGCTTGATGTACAATCTCAAAGATCTCGACATAACCTGGTGATCTTTTGTTCTTCGATTTCTGTAGAATATTAAGTACACGTCATTATATTTCTTTTAGTTTTTTCTTTTGGGTCAGAAAAAGTACTGGTAACTCGTGTCAATATAAGTAGAAGTATATGCACAGCGTATGCGATATTGTGTTTGTTTAAGCTTATAAAGAACATGACATTCAATAACGTATAGCATTTAAAGTACCAAATACATTCTCATCTTTTATCTCAAGTTCAACAACTTTAATATTTTCCTTTACGCGCCTAAACTAAACTAAAGCACACAGAGCATAGCTCAAGCAGGGATTGAACAATGAAGTTGACTACTCACGATAATTCCAAACTTCACACAAAACACGCGAGCCATTTCGATGCCCCGACCTTTAATTGGATATAGTACCATGTGCCTTGAAAGGCCATTATATAGTAACACACACCTCATAGAGGAAATGGAATGTGAGAATGTCAAGTTGGAGGAAGAAAACCGTGAGTTGGTTTTCTCTCTCAAGCAACATGAAGAATCCCAAGCGAGTTTTTCTTCTTTTGTGGAAAAGCTTCAGAACAAGCTTAAAACATTAGAGCGATTCATAATGACTGCTTCCGATCACAAGAAGGCCGGGAAGCTGAATGGAGCTCCAGATTTGAAAAAGTGGTTGCGATTTGAATTCTTGCACACCCGGTTAGGAAATAAAGAGGCTCATGTGAAGGAGATTACAAAGGAGTTAGATGATTATAACTCTGGTGTTACAGCTTAACGATGGAGAAACAGAGTCTAAATCATGCTGGTGGCGATGAAATCTACAATTTTGGAGGCCAAATCAAAGATTGATGAAGAGAACTGTAATCTCGTAAAAGTCCCAGCAGAAATTGTGTCCGTGAAGATGGTGGAAGAGAAACCTGTGCAAACAAGGAGTGAGCTAATGAATGTTTATGATTTGTTAGAAAGGCAAATGAAGAACCAGATGAAGAGAACAAAGAGTGAGCTAATGAAGTGGCTACCGAAGTCAACCTCAAAGAAGATTATTTAAACTATATAGGTTCATCTAATACCGCCAAACACCCCGATTATATCCATCAACCATTACATTTCATCTCTAACAACACCATCAGATAGTAACTCGTAATTTTCATTTAACTAACACCATAAGTTCAACTCTAATTGACATATGCTAGCATTCTGAAGCGCAAAAGTTAATACATATAACCACGAACTATGTGTAACCTAGTCGAATATATTGAATTTGCTAATTTAACCAAACTGCCAAAACCTCACTATGTAATATTCCAAACCAAAATAAGCTACTTAAACTTGCATAAGAAGCTAATCAGATTATTATACTCCAACTCATTAAGTCTATAAACTTGTTTATTAAAATAAGCATGAATTCAATCAAAACATGAATTCAAAACTATTTATTAAAATAAGCTATTTAAACTACAATAAGCATGAATTCAATCAAAACTATTTATTAAAATAAAAACAGCTTATTTAAACTGCGATAAGCATGAATTCAATCAAAACAGCTTATATAAAATAAGCTAGCGGTGAATTATCTAACCTTTAAGCGAGCTTCAAACGAGCTTCAAATCGCCTAACCGTCAAATCGCCTGGTTACTGATGTGGATCCGCCATGGTTACTGATGGAATTGATATGGAAGATGATGAATGAATCTTTGATTCAAAGGAATTTTTGATGATGAACGAATATTAAGGAGTAGATATTTCAGAAAGGGGTTTTTTTATGAAGATGATAGAACTTTAGGTTAATGCCAAATATTTCATAAAGGGGTTTTTTTATCCGCGCGCTCTTAAGGAGTAGATATAAACTAATATGGAGGTTTTTTTTTGGTTTTTTTATACATAAACAATCATCACACTTTGTATAAGTGTGAGGTTTTTTTAAGAATTAGTAATTTTACATCTTTTCACATTTTTAAGTGTGACAAAAAATATTTAGTTTTAAAAGTGTGAGGTTTTTTATAATTCTTCACATTAAAAAGTGTCAAAAAGATATAGTTATATTAGTTCACATTTATAAGCGTGAGCTTTTGTTTTCACAATTAAATGGGTGAAGTTTTTTTTGACACTTCATATTTATCACACTTATTAGTGAAAATAATTTTTACACACTCATAAGTGTGAATATCCTAAAAATAAAGTTCACGGTTGATTAAGTGTGAAGAAAATTAAGTGTGAAGAAAAAAGTGTGTACAAATGACCAATTTGTTGTAGTGTATGTAGCTACAAAATAAATGTTCCTGCATCCGCTCCAATGCATGGACATAAAACATCTTGTTTTTTAACAAATTCTCCAACAGTAATCTTTAGTTCTTTTAATGTTATTTTGACCTTTTGAAAAAAAATTAGTATCATAATCATGCAACTCAATGATAAAATGATGATAAGATTATCCGAATTTAGAAAGTCAACAAAATTGGCAAGTTAGACTTTTTATTTTGACTAAAAAAGTTTGACTTTTGCATTTTTGCCTACCCAAAACTATTGAAAAAACTCAAATATGACGGAACAATGGGTTTTGCGATATCATGAAACCTTGATAAATTTTTGATTTGTAATGCTAAATTTTGTAAAAAAAATATAAAATTTTCGTAAATACGTCTAAAAAAATTGTGTTTAAAATAATTACCTATTTGATCCGATAGTTTGTGAAAAATAGACATAATTTATATTAAACTCAATCCTTTTAGCTAAAATCGCACTTTTTTTACATTTTTTCCCTTGTATTGTGTAGCTTCAAAAGAATTTGCACACCTAGTCAGTTTTAAGGCCATCTGTAATAAAGAGAATGAAGCTGCATGCATTGCCAATGTGGCACCCCGAAGACGCGTCTATCACTATTACATTACGGCCACCTTTAAGCACGCGTTTTGGATATGAAGAAAGCAAGACTCGGTCGTGAGTCGTGTGAGGTTTGTTGTGTGTGTGCGGGTGTTTTTATTAAATGGTTTTGTTGGGTATATATTTGTACATGTTTAAGTGGAGTATATATTGATGGTGAAGTTGTTGGTGATGAAATTGGTTGTAGAGAGAGAAAGATGATGAATACGGTCTTGGATGCTTTTTATCCAGGTCTAAGCTATACGAAAGTACACTTTATTCCTTAAGAGGAGTATATATTGATGCTTTTTACATCTATTTAAACACCACGATTTTCATGTTGTTCCATGCTCATACAAGAATGTCAGACTGCGAAGGTAACAAAATTCAATAACCTCCTCTAGCATTTTATATTTAGCATGATTATTTGAGCATTTTTTTTCTTATTATTTTGTTTTCGAATATATGACACAGAAAAGAGTTCATGGCCCGAGTTGGTAGGGGCGACGGGAGAAGCTGCAGCAGCTAGGATTGAGCGAGAGAATCCACGTGTGGATGCGATCGTGCTATTGGACGGAACTCCGACGACTAGGGACTTCCGATGTGATCGTGTGTGGGTGTGGGTAAATTCTAGTGGAATTGTCCTTCGACCTCCTATAATTCGTTAAGCATGCATAGTCACCAATTTCTGTGCTGATCACGGTCAGCTTGTATGTATTTAGTATTCATGATCAATAAATGATGTATTTCCTATATATCGATCAATGTTGTGGCTACACAACTGTTTAAGCTATCAGTTCTGTTTAAGGGTTTAACAATGTATGATGTACGTATGCATGAATAAATATGGCGATCGAGTAGCATATACCTCGTCGTAATTTGGTTCTTTCTTATTGTCTAATGTTTGGTGTTAGTTACTACTTACTAGTATGACATACTTGAAATGGTACTGAATTTTAGGTGCTCCATGTTGGTTGAGATTCAATGACTCGATAAGCTTATTTATTTCAAGCTTTAAATAGCTGAACATACGCATGAGCGAAAGTGATCCCTAGAAGATCAATTCTAAATAGAATGTTTCAACTATTTGTTAGATACAACAAAACAAAAAGTAATTACAGTAAAACGTCTATAAATTAATAACCTCGATAAAATTAATAATTTGTCCGGTCCCAACTTGGGACCAGTGCAAATTTGAACCCCAATCGATAAAATAATAAGATAATAATTTTTTTGAAACCCCGTGTATATATATTAGTCCCAACAAAACTATAAATTAATAATTATAAATAAATTTCATATCTTTACTATATAAAATGAAAAAATTGTCAAAGAGAAAAAATGAAAAGTTGAAAATTGAATATTGAAAGTCAAGTTTTTTTAAACCTTTTCAAATGTCAAAATAAAAATTACTTAAACTTAAAACGTCAAAACTAAAAATTGAATACAATATGAAAATAGTCAAAAGATTCTCAATCAATATTAAATGTATCTTGCATGGAAAATAGTCTTGTTGTCATGTGTGCATGGAAAGCAGTTAAAAGAATTATATCATGTCAAAGGAATGAATTGGTGCCAGATGGATGATCCAAATGCTTTTAAGCTTGATTCGTATTTTTATACCAATCCAAATGCTTTTA
Source organism: Chrysanthemum makinoi (assembly GCA_910596185.1). Classification (NCBI taxonomy): domain Eukaryota; kingdom Viridiplantae; phylum Streptophyta; class Magnoliopsida; order Asterales; family Asteraceae; genus Chrysanthemum; species Chrysanthemum makinoi. The sequence continues at coordinate 89,565,917 of OU343221.1, read as the reverse complement.
GCATCACAATAGGGTAACGCATTTGTTATATTCATATCCTATTTCACATGTATTTGTACTCCCCAGTTAAGTTAATCCCTATATAAGATGACCATTGGATGGCTACCAGGAAAATGTTTGAACAATTGTTTTTAAAGAATAGTGAACTTTTCTTTAACTTCTTTAACCATCAAAAACGACGAAGAAAAGTATTATGTTAAAAAGACGACCTGCTCTTTTTTTTAGTGTATGTTTACGCTATGTGTAGTTGTGGCTTTTTGCAACTTTTTAGCTTTTACATAAATTGTATGTCTAAGCAGGTCCAAAAGAATAGAATAATGTCTTTGAAATTTGGTATATATCTGATGTGAGATGAAACTTTGAAAAACCATTTGCATCCAAAAAGTTTATCCAACAGTTAAAAAATATGTCTGGGTTGAAATGGGTCACATGGGTGGGGTTGGGTTGATTTGTTGTGGTCACATCCAATGGGTCAATTTGTTGTGGTTTTACATTGAATTTGTTAATGCTTTATAAGTAAACAACAGTAGTTATATGTTGTATATTACAGTACCTAAATGCTACAAAAAATTGCTTCGGTAAACTAAATAACAGCTAATGCGCAAAAATAAAAATTGAACCACCAGCATCTACTATGCAAGTAACTGTAAATGCCAACTTAGAACCAAAAATATATTGCATTCCTCATGTCAAAGATATGAGCCAATTGCATTACTATACTATATGACTATAAAAGCATAAAAAGTTCTCAGCTATATCATACAACTTGATAATAAGTTCTGAACTATTACTTATCGTTTTTTTTGTAGAAATGGGATCCTTACTTTACCGTTGAAACTTTCAAATCCCTTAAAAGCCCACACGCGTGGTACAAACTGGATCAAGTGCGCGTCTACTATGTTTGGACAGATAAGAAAGAGAACAAACTGTATTTGTTCTTGCACGACAAACATGTAAGGGTTGTAAAATACATAAGACATCATTAATTAGAACAAGTATATATACTAACCTCAATATCGCACACATCTAATACCAGGGTGAAAGGATGGCGGCCGTAGTGCCGCAAGACCTGGTGGAAGAGTATAAAAACAAAAACTTGGATAACACTTTTGTTTCTATCCACCATTTTCAAATTCACTATGTTGACCCAACAGAATATCCAAGGCATGAAAAATACAGCTTCGTGCGAAATGATGTGTTAATTGCGGTAAACAGTAAGACAACCGTCTATGAACTTTTGTTTCCTGACGAAACCGAGTTTGTGAAGCATCCGTGGTTACCTTCAATAAGGGCTATTCTAGGTGATAAAACACCAAGGAAAATGCTGACCTGTACATATAATTAAATGATGTTCTATTCATCGAGCTTGATTAATCTTACGTATTCCTAAACATCTTCTTTTATTTATTTATAGATACTATTGGAAGAGTAATTAAAGGAGAGCTAAAAAAACACGCAGGTTATAACACGTGCCAATTGTTTCTAAGAGATATAACGTAAGTGTGCCTTAAAAAATGTTTTACATATACTATTTGTGTTCACGAGCTGACATTTATTAAATCTTGATTGAGGGGCGGAGATTAAGTTTATAGCGTTTCATACCTTGCGAAAAAAATATGCAATGCTCGCACGGGTTATCGAAGAGAAAGGAGTCATACACATAACCCCGTGTTAAGCTCGTGCATGCCGAACCAAGTACAAACTCTACTCAAATTTATACTTGCCTTTTTCATTAAATATTTTTATATGTCGTTTGATATATGTTAAGAATTTTTGCTAGAGTTGAATTATCACATGTTAGAATCGTTTGTAATTACATATTGATCATTTTTCACGTTCTATTTTGAACGTTATACAAAATACTTACCACAATATCGCATATCGTTAATTGTCTGCCGCTAGAAACCGATGCCGCTAGGCACGGGTACTCGCCTAGTATATATAAAGTCCATACATAATTGGAACTTATACGAATTCAATTAATTCAATTAAGGCCATACATAATTGAAATTTGTCCCAACGAAACTAACTATTAACTTATTCAAAAACAATAAACTTAACAAATTCAACTAATTTGTGAATGTAAATTCATAAAATGTTAATTGAAACTTGTTTTTCTAATTTATTTTTCATCTCTAACTAATATACATTGTAACTAGTATGTTGAATTTAGAATTTAAAGGTCATACGTAAAACCTCTTTAAATTAATAAATTATTAATTTATCGATATAATAATATCTCGTTAAATTAATAAAATATCCCGGTCCCAACATCATTAATTTATAAAGGTTTTACTGTAGTATGTAAAAAATGTCTTTGTTATGGTATTATCTGATGTAAAAGCTCTAACCAAATCTTCAAGTCAATTTGCTCTAAAATGGATTGCGGATTTTGAGTAAAAATAACGAATTTTTTTCAAATAATAAGGAAAAAAGTTACCTTTGAATCTTTGATTTCATATGATTGTCCTAAACTTGTACACCTGTAATGTTTTTTGTTTGAAATATTTTGAAATGGCTTAGTTCACATATGCATGCGAAAAGATCCAACAAGAATGAAAAAATAGCCCCATGATATAACCTTTGACCCCGAGAATGTCAGCATCCAAGAGCTCGTTAAAAGGAACTTTTTCACCTAATGACCTTTTTAGTACAAATATATGAGGTGAATTTTGGAGGCTCTCGAATTTGAGGGTCGCGGCAGTGCCCACCTCATACGTCCACTCTCTAATGGCAATTTTTTTGTAGTGCATGTGGATTTTTTTCGGATGTTACATTCTATATACTAAATCAAAAGAGAGCTTGCCATTAATATTTGTTTCTCATTTTTTGTGATTAATTTGTAAGCGTGATGAAATCGTAAAGAATATAATCAGTTGAACTAATTGTCAAGCTGGAACCAAAAAGGATTTGGTCCGGCCTGCCCCGCTAATCTGGATCATTAAACATCTGTGGCCCAAGTTTGATAACATACATATTTTTATAGCCAATGGAAGATGATATCTTCTCCAAAATATTTGTTCTTGTACAGCCTAGACCTTAGTCATCCTTTAAAGTTCGTGACAATCACACTTGTAAATATAATTGAACTATATCATGAGAAGAGAAACCTGTCATTAACACATGTTATATTTTGTGGCCAGGAGGATGCATCAGACGATAGTACTATAAACGCATGAGAGTTCTTAACAAGACCGTTAGTATGTAGTTAATATGTAAGGTTTGTTTAGTTTATGATATATAAAATACATATGCTACATAAAGGTCGGACAAAAGGGGAGATCTCATAAAGTCGACACATTTACTTTTGAACGGGCTGATCCCGGTTATGTTATATATCTGCTAAGGTATGGATACCCTTGCAAGATGGTTTGCACAGCTACATATCATGTGCTTTACCCACGTTTGCCTTGTTTTGATGTATGCATGAGGGTACTAGTTAATACTATCTTGGAACAATACTGTTTTTCATAATGAGTCGTTTGACTGACGATGTTGTCAGAACACACTGCCCTTTTTTATGCGTTCAGAAAACTTGAACTACAAGTTCAAACTAAGTTAAGAACTCTGTAGAATTAACAGGGTTCTTCCTCATTGCTTGCCTTGTTAATTGATTTGTCAGATATGTGCTGGAAAGGCTAACTCTCGATAATCAGTATATAAAAGATAGAGCGAAGATCTTGTTCATGAAAAGATCATTCCGTTTTTTTTATCAAGGAGTTGAATTCAAGTTGGGAAAGCACTTCTGGCTCTGTTGCAGCTGTTCATACGTTAAAAAAATGTTGTTTCAGTTTGCATATTCTTTCAGTAGTCTATTTCTCCGTTCCTTTTAAGTGTTATCGATATCTTAGTGTCGGCTTCTGTCATAATTTGAATGATACATGCTTGTGCATATGATGTATCTGCACAAATTCTTTCTTTTTGATATCGAGAATATAAAGTGTTTCTGATTGAAGTTTCAAAATGTTATAATTTAGTTTAACTCGCATACACCTTCCGTACACCGATCACCTGGTTCCATTAGTGTAATTAGAAACTATTGATTATCTAATGCAACTCAAACATAGAATGATGAAGTGATAGTCCAAATTTAGAAAGTCAACAAAAGTGGCAATATTGACTTTTCAGTTTTGACAAAAAAAGGTTGGACTTTTAGGTTTTGTCTGTTGGAATATACTAATCATAACAAAAAAAAGGATTATTAGGTTCGGTTAAAAGGATTTTTAAGAACGGTTTTTGAACCGTCTTAACAAATGGCGTTCCAAAAGATTAATCGTTTTTTAGTTCGGTCTTTTAACCGCCTTAAAACTGATTTTAAGTCACTCGGTTGTTTACCCGCTTAAAATGGTTTTTCTTTAAAGTCAATTTTGGTTTTGGAGCGTTCCTTAAAATGGGTTTGTTGTAGCCTTTAAAATGGTATGGGTTTGTGAACGCTTTTGGTTTTCGAGCAAAAGCACCTTAATTTGCTTTCTGAGCTAAATGTTATTGAACAATTGAATGCTAAATTTTATTGGACGGATTATTAAACAATTACAAAACAAGAAGTGCTTCAACAATCTCATTTAAAAACAACATATTACTAAATAAACAAAAAGGTCTAGCCATACAAAGAGGCACAAAGCCATCCAACAAATAAAAGATCCAAAACATCCTATTTAAATGAAAACAAACATCGTACTTGATTGAAGACATACTTGACACAAGCACTAAAACCTTCTAACGACACTAAGAAAACAAATAAAATACCATTCTTGAACCTACTAAAGTAATCCGCCAACAACAAAGAACTAGAAAACCAATTGAGCAACCGGGTGAAAACCAAATATTTCCCACGTCTTATAGAATTCATCAATTAAGCCTAATCGTCATTGCAATAATCCTTGAAAAACTTTCCTCCCTCATTGATTATCCATCCGTCCAACTCATCTTTCCTTAAAGCTCTTCTAGAGTCATGAAGCTGTAAACATAATAAGATAAAACATTAATAATTTCACATAAGTAATTCGATTAAATGCAAATAAGAAAAGTTCATAAACATTTACCTGATCCGGGAAGGTTTTTTGTTTTACAAACAAAGTTTCAAAAACAAACTTCATCACGTAGTACCCGCATTCCCATTTATCTACTTGCTGATTACACTATGATCAAATAACAGCTATACGTTACATATTATATGTATATTTAAAAGCTAATATACACAAAAATAGTGGATGATTTACCTCAAGCATAGTCCATTTGAATGAATTGCCAAAAGCCCTAAACAAGAATAGTGTTAAGAGTTTATTTTTATAGAACAAATATATGGGCAGATGTATTAGATACAGGATGTGTAATGGTGGTGCCATTACTTCAAACTATTATTGAACTGATAGAGTTGAATTTAACAAAACTGATTTTGACTTTAAATTCTGACTTAGTTTGACTATTTTGCAAAAGCTTGAAATTGAACAAATTAAAACACTAATAAGCTTACATAAGCTTCAATAAGCTTAAGTAAGCTTACATGAAGCGAACTAAAGCTTAAAAACAGATTTCAAATAGTGGAAGCTTATAATAAAATGACAAATGCTTCTTTCTTAGTTCTTAACGGTTAACTAAAAATACATCAGTAATAGCAAGTAGTCAAGTACTAACCTTTCCTTTGTCTTGCTCAAATAGAAAATGTTCGGGGTCTTTTTCTTATCTCGATTGTATGAATCGAATATGTATCCGAACCTTGTCTTGGGGCAGATTAAAAATAAGTTCAAAGGAGAACTACACAAAAAGTTTAAACATCTTAGTATAAACAAAGTATGTTAATTAAACCTATATTATAACAAGAAAATAGCGTGCATTGCAAATGAAATACGCGAAGAATATATCTTTCTCTTTATGTTCTTCAACAGTAGTGACAATATGTTGTATGGCAAAATCTCTCTCAAGATCACACACACGCCCTTGGACGATTGTCGGGTTGAAAAATGCACATTTGTTAAACTCTTCCTTGCTTACCATCTCAAACATGTGCCTAAATCAAGAATATAATAATTATTATAATTGATTAGAAAGAATTTTTTTTATCATAATTATTAAAACATAAACTTACATGCACCACCAATGTAGTATTGTACCATCGCCAAGCGTTTGTCATCCAACCTAACAAAGACTCTATTCAATATACTCTCAGACATGGTTGTATCATACATTCCATCGGAGATGCAACAATGATACGTTCGTTTTGTTTGCGGTTTATGAAACGATTAGCTAAGGCTTGAATTTGTGGCCTATTTGGTAACATCATCGCCATAGCTCTTTTGATTGTTTTTATGGCAATGGCTCTTCAATCTACATTAACAAACCATTTTATAATATCAGTTAGTTGTAGGTGCTATATCTATTAACTTATATAGATTCGAAGTTTAAGTATAATATGATTAATCCAAACCATCTGATGGTGACCATGTCTAATTAATGGTGCTTGTGATGGCATAGGTACATCAATCTACATAAAAAAGAACCATTAACTCAAATCAATTAGTTAGATAGGAATAGTATGGTTGCAAGATGATAAAACTTTGATGATTGCATATATATTAACATCTGATGTAGTTATAAGGAAAACAATGCGTGAATTTGACTTCGTACTTTAAACTAAGTTATCCACATGTGTATATAGAGTATAATGATTGAGCGCTACCGTGTATGACGAACACGCGTTGTAGTTTGATATCTCGATAGCCCATTGCTAGAAGGAGGACTTATGAACTTGTGTGATGAAATTTTCTTGGAAACCTACATTTAATAATGTATAGGTTAATAATTACGGAATACTATAATATTGCACAAACTCGCATATAATTAACGGATATATACCCTGATGTATTTTCGTGGCCATTGGATAAATTGGCCACCTAACGCTTCATTCAAGGTTTTCACTTCATCAGTCGGTCTAGCAACAGGGAATGCCGAGCATCCCTCTTCCACCGTGTCTACTTGTACCTTAACGAAACCGGGCTCCATAGGTAATCCATGTAGTATCCCATCTCTACTTGGATAAACCTGCCCTCTAGCTACTATTTTTTCTGCTCCAAACCATTCGATTATCAACTCACATTCCTGCACAACATAGAATTTTGTTACTATTTCTAACTTATATTAACACAATACTATAATGTACAGAACTCAACACAATATCTTATTGTAACTTATATTAGCAATATACTATTTCTAACTTATATTAACGTAATACTATAATGTACGTAACAAAGTATATAAGCTCCTAATTCATCTATATTAACATAATACTATTTATAACTTATATTAACTTATATTAACAGAATACTATATTGACTCAACACAATATACTATTTCTATATTAACAGAATATCTGATTGGGAGAATACTATATTAACGTAATACTATATTGACTCAACACAATATACTATTTCTAACTTATACAAATACTATAATGTATGTAACTCGTATATAAGCTCCTAATTCATCTAATCCATATTATATTAATGCATACAAAGATACTCCTGCTATGTATATATAGTATTCCATTCTACAAACATAGCTCACTAAAACATATTATATTAATGCATACAAAACCGACAATATTTTAGATAACATAGTATTCCCCCACTTGCAAAGTTGAATACTATGAATACTATGCATACAAACATAGCTCACTAAGCTCAATATTTGCAAAGAAACAAAAATAAAGCAAACAACAAAATCGACAATAACACTACACATAGTACTCACACAAAGTATTTACATGTACAAAGTTACCTCGATTTCATTAAACTCATCCAATGATCCACCTGAAGCAAGAGTAGATTTGATTTGTTGACTTGTCCCAGAGTCTTTAGTAATTCAAGTAAACCAAACGATGTTTGAACAAGAACAAAACCCAAAACCCTAACTTTAGGGTTTATACAATTCGACCCACACAAGATCGACCACCAAGGAATTCACAAACACAAATGCGTTTGTTCTTCGTTCTTGTACACACGTATTAATAGCGATTTGATGTGAAAAGCTAGGTTCTTGAATCACAAATAAAACCAAACACTTGTTTCTTGAGCTTGGAAAAATCGATCCTCGAGGAGGGGGTACCGACGTCGGCCGCAAAAGAGGAGGAGGAGAAGAAAAAATTAGATTATTGGTGATCCAAGATTAAGTTGTGAATGAATACAAGGGTTTGTATTTATAGTTAACTTAACTTGATGACCAAGTTTGAGTGGGATTGGGTTTGGGAACCCATCCGATCGGCCACATCAACCCAAGAGGGGTTCTAGATCTTTCCCGACTTCTAATTTCAATTCTAGTCCCTCTAGTTTATATTTAACGACCGTTAACCAAACCTCGTTAAATATTTAACTATCGTTATGTTTTATTTCGTGACTAATAATTAATAATAACATTTTATATATTAATTATTAACATCAACTCTCATACGTAATGTGTGCAATCCCGAAGTCTCGAGCTCGAACCCGGACATACTAATATTTAAATATCCATAAAACCTCTCAGCTCCCACTTGGATATTACTAAATATTGTAATGACATTGGTTTAGTCTAGCCTAACACGCCAATGCCCCCAGATCGAATCGAGTATGGTTTCCTAGAAAAACCATTTAATGATTCATCATTTTTACTTATCCTTTTGTTACTAATACTACATTAACTATGAATATGGATCAAGTCATTTCATAAGTTAATATTCGTTTCGTTGTATTCGATTGAACAAGATTACCAAATCATTCAACGTATTCCAGATAGATCTTGGGTATGGCCATACAAACATCTTGTCAACCCTACAAGAGGCCCAAATATAGTATTATGCTTTGAAACAAATTCAAAGGAACAAATTCTCTTGACTACAAACATAACTCATGAACTTTGTAACACTTCTGAAAATAGCCCTTATAACTACCAGTTACTTAAGCGTTAGAATATCTTACACAAATGCACTACATTCATATCAGTTATCTGGTATCTCAAGTCTGAGGATAAATACTTAATGATATACTTAATGACAAAGATCCATAAAGTATCATCATGTAAAGTTGGGATGAGTCATATATTCAATTCATTGAATATCATGTGAATTTGGTATGTCCCACGCATCAATATACTTTAAAAGTATATTCTACCAAAACTCAGATTTGTCTTAATTCAATGACATTCCCACATCATTGATCGACAACGGACTATTTAGAATAACATAAGTTGTTCACGGATTAAAACATGCAAATATAGGATATAATATTAAGAAAATGAAAAATAAACATAAACAACTATTTTATTTCATTAAAGTAATATTTGTTCATAACATCCTTTATCCAAATACTAATCGCACGACTGCATGAAACTACTAGCTAAACGAGGTCCTATCCCATCGCATGGTCGAGTAAGTTTTTCTTTGGCAAAGGCTTCGTAAAGGGATCACTAGATTATCATCTGTGTGAACTTTGAGTAGATTGATTTCACCTATTTCGACTTGTTCTCAAACATAGTGATATCGTCGAGGAAAATGTCTGGTGCCCTTCATGACTCCAAGCTCATTGGCAAATGTTATTGCAGCAGAGTTGTCACAATACACATTTAAAGGTAATTAGATTGAGGGCATTACTCGAGTCCCAAATGAATTTCCTAATCCAAACAGCTTCCATCGCAGCTTCTGAGCAGCTATGTACTCATTCAGTAATAGACATCGCAACCATTGTTTCTTCATTCTCTTCCAGTCCAATCAAGCTCCTCCATTAATGACAAAGACATAACCCGTCTTGGACTTCCGTATCATCTTTATCGGTTTGGAATGACGCATCGCAAAAACCTGTAACATCAAGTTCTGCATCTGGATTTCCTCCATACACTAGAAACATTTATTTAGTAGCCCTTAGATACTTAAGAATGTTCTTAACAGCTTGCCAGTGTTTCACACTTGGGTTCTGTTGATACCTGTAGGATCGATATATTTATTGTGTTGATGATTCGGGTGGTCTTGGATGATCAAAATACATGTTAGACATTTTAGAGAGAGAAAGTAGAGAGATGGGTGTTCAAGCTAGAGACTTGGTTCACAAATTGTAAAAGGTTAGATTGAAAAGCACCACCCCTTCCATGGATGGAAGGGGTATTTATAGTTACAAGAAATACGACCTCCTATCGGCCTGTGGATCAGGTATACAGTGGGTAAAGACCTGTCCTTCCTCCACGGTGTTACACTACGCTAAACTAAACTAATAACTAACTAATAAACTGATAAATAACGATATGTCTACGAGCTAACTTATGCTAAATTATATTTGGGGTGACCGACACTTCACTATGGAATTTCCAATTCCTAACAATCTCCCCCTAAGGGAGGTCACCCCATGTTTTACATTTCGAATCTTAGCATTCTATTCTTTGACTTTGTTCTTGAGCTCGTAGACTTGAATTCTTCAACTTCTGCATCTTTGTGCTTTAGCAGTGATTCTTTAAAGTCCGCATAGTTTTGTACTTTCAGTGGAGGTCTTTGAACTGATCCACATCTTTGATGATCTTCGAGCTTTCATTGAGATCATCAACCACAGTAAATCTCTCTGGATCATCCATAGTTGTGTTGCCTTCATGTGATGTTGTGACATTTGGACCGACATGCTCACACTTTTGAATCATGACATCTTTCCATCAGAGTAGCGGAAGCCTTACTGGTTCATGATATTTGCAGATGAAGCAGAAGCATAGTATGAAATATCGAGCAGGTTATGTAGATATGCACCAGTCATGATTTCTTCAAATTAAGTGTGGATGCTGTAAGCATGCGGCTTTGGATTGACTCCTCAATTCTGATCAGCTGCAACCGTCCAAATATACCTGCAAACAACAATTAGCAATAAAACGGAGTGAGTGAACCAGCGAATTGAGATTCAATGATTGATGAAAATTTGATTTGAACACAATCGCGTATTGCTTAAGAGAAAGAGTTTTGCAATACGACGAAGGTTTTATGAGAAAGATCAATTTTCAATCAAAAATACTTTTTGTATTTGAAAAGAGTACACATTCGACGTGCTAGAGAAAAGAAGAGATTCGCACATCGAACGGTTTTTCCAAAAGTATTTTTTTCAATCAGAGATACTTTTTGAATTTGAATAATACACATTCGATGCGCTAGAGAAAAGAAGATTTGCACATCGAATGGTTTTTCCAAAAGTATTCGTCAATTCCATTCCTGGACCAAGGTTGATTCACGAGTGAATCGCCCCATTATTTCTATCCAGTTGTCACAAGCTTGATCTTACGAGAAGATCTCACAAGCCACCTACCAAGAGCTTGTTTGATGTTGGCTCTAGAAGGCTTTCCATCTTCATTGTGAATATTTTACATATCACTCGGATGTTCTGGCAATACCACAAGGATAATGCGTAGGACTCTTAATATATTCTTACTTTCCACATTGTGTGAAACAACAAGCCTTCATTAATTTTGTGTCCTAATGAGATATTGTGGATGATCTCTTGTCTCTAGACTCAATAGTGCACATTTGGTTCCTATGCCGGAGACTAGGGAGAGGGTCTCCTTCTTCAATATCAACTATCTCTAAGAGAAAGTCGATAGATTATGTAGGTTCCCCGTGAGAATGAAACAAGCCCTTTTAAGAGGAACTTGAGTAGCTTGGGAAGTTTAGTGCAGTGCGTCACTGGGTCCATGACGTCTTGTATTCAATACCAGTGTTACCTTAGTAAACACCTGTAGCATATGTATTGAACCCGGTTTCTGCCCTAAGGTTGAATTATTGGAGGGCTATTTCTTTTCACCCTTTTCACATTCAATTCTTTTTCATTCTTCAACCCCTTCAGTGCTTACCGAGACTTCATAACTAGAACCTTGTTGGGTTTATTCCAGTTCTAGCTCTATCTCAAACCGTACTCTTCCCATATCTCATTTTTCTCCTTTTTTCAATATACCTAAGGACTCTACACTATCTAGTGGATTGTCCCTGGGTAGATCCCTCCTGTTCTGGCGGATCGTGGGAACGAATACCTAACCTAACCATCCTTATGACACCATGCATAAAGTAAATTGGTCGGTCTTTTGGTATTGTTCTTTCCTTCATGAAACCAATTGAAAAATCATTTGGAAAAACCAATCAAGGTACTTGTGATACAAGATCAAAGCATTTTGTACCTTAATAGTTTTGATCATTTAGAAAACCTCCCCCTCAACATGTGCATATGATTTAGAAATTGTTTAGCACATGGAGGCAAGAGGACTTTGAAATATTTTCTTTGATCACTATTTTCATTAGAAAAAGCCATTTGATTTTCTTGGTAAATTCTCCCCCTCAATATGTGCATAGGATAAGAGAAATCATTTTAACACATAGAGGCAAGAGTTCTTTTGAAGCACATCCACGAACACAAAAGCCATTTAAGAAACCATTCGCTCCCTCTCAATATGTGCTTCGAGATTCGAAAGCGTTTAGCACATATGAGAGAGCAGCCTGCACAATTGAATCAAAATGATCACCTTTTATCAAATTTCATTATTAAATCACAAATTCTCCCCCGATCAAAAATATCAAACCCTTTGAGATTTTGGATCCCAAGTGATTTAATAAGGTTTAGAAAAAACATGGGAGAATATGTGGCCAGGTTTAAATACTCATTTGGTTTTTGGATAAATCCTCCTCCTCAACATGTGCATTGTATATTTGAAATCGTTTGGCACATGGAGGCAGGAGTGCCTATAAAGGACTAAAACCAATTCTATTAAAACAGATTTGAGATTTAAATCACGATCTCTCCCCCGAACAAAAATTTCAAACATTTTGAGATTTGTGATCCCAATTGATTTAAATCATTTAAAAGATTTTGGGAAAAGACGTGGCAAAATTTAATTTTGAAAAATGACTGATAAGGAACAGTTTAAGACATTAAAGATTGTTAGTGTCAGGTATGATTGTTTTAAGAGATCTTTAAGTAAAATAAAAACAATTTCACAATCAAACAAGAACAGAAAAAATTTCATTTTGAAAGATCTTGATTCTAAAGAAAAATCATACCATGACATAACATTAAATCTTTAGATCACCACATTAATTCGTACAAACGGAACTTTTGTGAAGAAATATCGTTTGAAAATATTTTATTTTAAATCACTCTCCCCCTCAATCCATGACAGAAGTCAATAATTGAGTGACTTAGGTTTTGATAAAAAGAAGTCCGGTGATTTTCAAAATTTAGTCCGATTAATTTTCAAAACAATATATTCCATTTTCAAAACAATTTATTCAAATTTATTCAAAATTGTTTAAAAATGGTATCCTGCACAAAGATACGTTAGGTGGAGAGAATCATAAGCTGCTTTTGTTGATGTTGTTGTAGGGCTTGGAAGAAAAACCGCCTGCTGATGCAGTGAGACTTCTTCTTACGTTGCATTTTGAATGCCAACTGAGGTCAAATTAAGCGCCGTTTCTTCAATCACTTAGAAGAAAACCATCTGCTGATGCAGTGAGACCTCTTGCGTTGCATTTATGCCAACTCTCTATAGAAGTCCAATTAAGCTCCATTTCTTCATTTGTCAACCCAAGATATAGTTACCCTTTCCTTTCGGCATCCAATCGTCTTCAATTGTGGGATCCGAATCGGGAACATTCTTATATACCAATGTACCTGCATACGTTAGTGAACACACATACAGATATATGGTGGTCGACATCACCCAAACAGTAATCGACTAATAAAAGTAAATCCAACATATCAATCAATTCATATATGGCATGGGAATAATGTGTTTATCAAACTACAATCATCTAATCCTAACAATCATATCCTGGGCACCTAGTCCTTCAACATAGGTTAACATCATTTTTAATTAAGCATATTAGGATAATTAGAAAGCTCGTTAGATGATATAGATTTGAAAACATTCTCCCCCTCAATCAATGACTTATTTTCTGAAAAGATTAAAAGCGCTGAAGTCATTGATTGAGTTTTCAATTTTTATGAAAACTATGAATCTGATTGATTTTCAAACAACTCATTTTACCACCATTTTGTTAAAACAAATATTTTTCTGAAGAATTTTAGACGGAAAAATATTTGAGTAGGAACAGCAGTCCTTCGACATACTTTCCTTGTTTAGTTTTAGGATAAGTGCACGAATTTTGAAAAATGGTTTAGCGCAACACTTTCCTTTCTTGAAGAACGGGTTGCTATCTGAAATAATTGCAAGCCATAGTTTTAAGCGCGGGTCACAGTCTGAAATAACTGCAAGCCATAGTTTGTGACATATTTTAAAAAAATATTTACACCTCCTGCTCGAACTTCATCTATGGTCCCGTGCCATTATTGAATGACATTTCTAAGACCGTAGATGTTATCGATACCAGAAGACATGTCTTGATAAAACAATATTTTTGGTATTTTTCAAATTTTCTGATTTTTATGGGTTTTTGAAGGTTTTATATTTTTCTATTTTGTTTTGCTGGTTTTCTATTTTTGTATTTTGGTTTTTGATAAATATATACAAAGATAGAGTAGATGATATAATTTAAGAGGATGATGATACGAGTACCGAGATAAGGATATCAAGCAGCACGTCGTAGAAGATAGAATACGTCATCTCTTAAACTTCCACCACCAAAGCTTTCGAGGCTCCAGAATTAAAGAAAGAAATTGAACCATCCGAAAGTGAGACTTTGGCAGCTTCCCCCCAAACCGAAAGTCCTTTAGCTGAGCAGATTCGAAGCTCTATTTCAAGCTTGCTTTAGCCAGGTGCACATAGAAGCACACAATTATCCTAAATCCCACTGCTCCTTTTAAGAATAATCACCGTGATTCTTCGTTCGAGGTTATATCATCCAATAGAACAACATCAACGTATCATCCCACACATAAAACAATATTCTCAAATATCTTTTCTACTGACGTCTGAAGCAATCCATTCCAAAAGGTGTCAAGAGACCACTTCCTCCGAGTAGTTGAATTGATGCAGTCAATCTCTTAGACTAGAGCTCTTGAACCCGAATACACATATACCCAAAGACAAAGAAACTTATACCATCGAAGTAGCAGATTAAGTCCAATAGCCAAAGAATAGCCCCGATGTATACTTTTCTCCCCCCCTGAAGACAGTGCATGAAGCTCAAGAACCCGAAGTACCCGAATGCCCGAAGAGAGAATAACCGATAACATTGAAGAAGCAGGCCGAATCACTGATTATCTCTACGGAGGACTATCTCTGCGAATTTCAACTCCGGAATAAGTGATTATATCTCTGAATCACTGATTAAGCACTCAAGTGAAATAGCTGAGCGTCCCCAATGTACACAATCTCTCTCCCCTGATGATTGTGATAACATCAAAATCATCACACACTTGTGTACCTCTTTTTATCATCAGAAGCTAACTCTTACATCTCTTCTCCCACGTAGTTGGAATAAGAACACTAAACGCCTTGATGAGTAAACCTTGAGTTTCTCTGCGGTCATGACATATGTCTTCCCGGGATATCTTCAATCACTTAGAAGAATTAAGTTCATCAAGTTTACTCGCCATGAGTCAAACCTTGAGTTTCTCTGCGGTAATAACATTTGTCTTCCCGGGATATCTTCAATTACTTAGAAGTATTAAGTTCATCAAGTTTTACTCGCGTTTAGATACGTGTCTCCTTCCCCCTTGCTGGTTTTGACACTTCAGAATCAGCAACATATTATCAGCCCAAATACTTGAAATTTGTTGAGAAGATCGCTTGAAGTCATTGTGAGAATCAACTTGCTGAAGAACAAAATGAGCAAGTCTAATTGGGGATTAAATTTGACATATCACTCTCCCCCAATTAGTGCTCTCCCCTAAACCGACAATCTGTTTGATAAATGCCCAGATTAAGAAGAAGTCTTTGGATAATCAAATGCAACTCGTCTTTAGTCTTCTAACATGCAATAGAAAATGTAGAACCGACTGTAGACTCGACCTTCTTCAAGATTGTCCAGTTGGGGAATAGAAATTCAGCATCTTCAACTCACCAAATGCATTCCCGTTAACTTATATGTTGCAAATCCCCTTAAATCAAATCCCTCCCAATCAAACAAGAACAGAAAGATGTTCATTAAGAAAATCAGCCCAGAAACTAGAAGCACTTTGTCATTAATCAAATCAGCCCGTGTGAAGATGTCAACCAACAACTCTTTAAAAGAAACTCCATGTAAAGATGACCCGATAAGAAGAAGCTCGGTTCTTACATGAGTTTGGAGCCGTTTGACCATTTATTCTCATATATCAATCAACCATGCAGAATTATCATACTTCTTCTCCCCCTCAAGAATTGCATACAGAGATGCCATTCTTGATTAAACAAGTGATTATCTTTAAAATGTAGACTATTCACACTTCTCCCCCGCAAAATTAGCACATGATGTCGCCATCGTCATTATAGTTGAGCAAGTTGAATAAGAAAACAATCAATGGTAGCCTGGTTCACTTGATGACTGAAGCGCATGGAAAAAGTATGAAGCATGTTGATGAGAATGGTCATAATAAGAAGAGTTCTCTTCTTTTTAAGATAAAGCGCATTGAGACGTACACTTTTCTTTTCTTTAGAGTACGAGGCTTGAACTGATGTGTTCAAACGTCATAATGTTGAAGTACGAGGCCTGAACTGATGTGAACAGACGTCATAATCTCTCTCTTTTCATCATCTCTTGGCTAAACATGTAATTAACCCCATTATCATTCAGTAGGCTCTTTGTCGTGACAGCTGATGGAGAAAACCCAATATGATAAATTTGACCTTGAAGTAAACTAACCCGAACTCGTGACTTAAACTTGCACATATGTAACAAAGAGCGGTGCCGATTTCCATTAGCATCTCTAAGTACTCTCTATGTACTCTATACTCTTCAACCAACCAACCATCAAGTATAAGACGTACATCACCTCTTGAAAATCCACAATTGAATGTGACACTGAGCACTACAACGTAACTCCTTAAAGTGATAGTTATTTTGTGGTGGTATGAGCCCAATTCCCCCAAGTGGTAAAAGAAAAGGTAAAAGACACCCAACAATAACTAGATTTCCAAGTCTTCGTTTTTGATAATAAGCTCGAACAAGGATCTTGAAGAATCTTCATCCAACCATCCCCGATACTTTCAGATACTAAGTACACTCGCCCGTGATATTTCACTTCAACCTCAAATAAATAATAGTAAATTAACTCCGTTGTCACATCTTCTTGGTTAAAAGCTCAAATCTAGCCTCCTTTGACATTTAAACGAACTTTGATAATGGTTTCATCCCGACCATGGTTAAAAGCACAGAACCCCGTAAAACCAAGTAATAACCATACTACCATGACGAATATCCAAACACACATCCAATTCATGAAGTACACCCGTTTATCCCTTCTTCGAAACAGAAAACGTAGCACCAGCATCAAATAAGATCCCGAAATACACTTTCCTTTCTCCAAGATAGTTCCATCAATACGGGATTTTACAATTCTATGGTTTAAACCGAGAAATAAGTTCTTTCGCAGGATTTTACAAAACCAAAAAAAAACCATAATATAGATCCGGAAATGCACTTTACTATTACCAGGATGTTTCCATTGTTACGGGATTTTACAAGTCTATGATTTAAACCGAGAAATAGGTTCTTTCGCGGGATTTTACAAAATCAAGACTAAACCGCAAACAATGTTAGCTTGAATGTGTTATGACAACTTCGGTTTTGGTGAATATTTGTTTTAGGGGAACATGCAGCGGTTCATCAACGGTTCATTATCCAACATCAATAATATCATCAACCATCCAATAAATACTTTGGCAAACACATCATTCACGCACTCTGTCAGCTATTGCAGTGACAACATGGAGAAGTAAACCCGATATGCCGAACTTGACCATGAAGAGAAATTCCCCAGATTTGTTACTTAACCTAGCACTAATCCTTGTGAAAAAGAAACGGTGTACCCAATGTAAAAAACCTCTTGATGTATCCTCAACTAAATAGCCAAGTCTTTATCACACTCTATAAATGCGCAAACAAGTCATCTTCGCGGAATGGTAAAAAGAAAGAAGACGAGATAAGTAAATGTGCCCGGAAAACCTCACTTCAAATCCAAATGAGAAATATCGTATGAACAACCCCGTAGTCATTTTTTCACTTTTTCGCTCAAGCCGTGAATTTATGTAACCTCCGTGCATTTTTTAATACCAAAAATACCTCACCTTATAATATGGTAACAAAAAGTGTATCCAATATTTTGTAAACAAAAAAAATCGGATGACAAGTTTTGAATACACATGCGTTATTAGCTGAAATATCATACCACCAGCCCGGTCCATGATTTAAACACAAAGCCCAATAATCCTAGGCCCGTTTGAAGAAAGAAGAAAAAAATCCCAGATCCAATACACCATGTCTATAACCGGTTATATGTATACATCATCCTAATCTTTAGGTCATTACATAACCCAAAGACACTTTCTCATTATCAATGCCTACCAATAAAACATTTTCTCCCAATATCTCAAAAATACGCCTCATCAAATCCAATATCAAAAGTCGCTCCCAATTAAGATCTGAAGATAAACGTATCACTCACCACACGATGGTATCCATCTTCATCAAAACTACTTTAACAACATACAAATTGACCTCTTTAGCACCTTATTGCCTCGTTGTTCCAAAGTATCTCGCCACAGGGATGGCTTGAGTAGACCACAGGGATGGTTAGAAGCGTGACAAAGGCTTCAAGATTGTACCACATGTAGGTTTATGTGATGTTAATGTTTTTGTTTTTGTTTTTGATATGAGTTAAAGACAGAGAACGAATCAAAGAAAGTATGAAACTATCAAAGTTTTGTACTTTCTTGATACGATTCGGATATTGAATGAGGTTAAGCTTCAACATGATCAATGAGGATAATCGTTTACCGAAAAAAAATCTTATAAAGATTTAAGGAAACGTTGAGACAAGTCTGAGATTATGATTTTGTTTAAAAGGTTAAGATAGTTTTTGGGATATGATGAAGAGGTTGGTTGACATATGTTTCGGATCTGTTTGCAGATTTTTGAGTTAAATCGTTTTAAGTTTTAACATGGACCAATGATGGTGTATCCAGAGGTCGAGTCAGATAATGGTATTTGTATTTGGTTATTGATATAGTGGTCAAGTCGCTACATTCAAGGGGTCAAACCATACAAATCGTTATTGACTCAATAGTCAAAACGGTTTAGTTAAGTCGCTATCTTTTCTGTCACAAGTCGCTAAGTCACTACTTTGATAAGTCAAAAAACAGCCAAGTCGCTAGATTAGAAACAACTCGCTAGATAAGTCAAGTCGCTAACCATCCAACTTGCTAACCCAACTCGCTACGACTTGTAAATACAAGTCGCTAGGCAAAACACGACCAAGTCGCTAGGTAGATTCAATGAATTTGGACATCTTGTTCCGTCAACTCGCTAGCATGAATACATGAGTTTTCCGACCACTTTCTGATTATTTTCCGACCATATTCAAAGAAACCCAGAAAACTGCACATTTTTACCGTTTTGACCACACTTTGACCACTCATAAACTGAATAATGACCAGTTTGACCAAGAAAAAAAAACAGATTCATATAACCCCGACTACAGTTTGGACCCATGTTAGACTTGTTGATGACCAATATTGACCACATATATGACCCAAAAAGATATGTTGACAAGATAGCACAAAGACTTTTATTGGACCAAAGATACATAAGCAGTTTTTAAATCTGTTAACCAAAGTAGGAAAAAAAAAACAATTTTCAGACCCAACAAAGTAGTTAAAACAGCTTCAAAACATATACAAAACCACAATAAATCATCAAAACACAAAAACCTGTGCTCTGGTACCATTTGTAGGATCGATTTATTTATTGTGTTGATGATTCGGGTGGTCTTGGATGATCAAAATACATGTTAGACATTTTAGAGAGAAAAAGTAGAGAGATGGGTGTTCAAGCTAGAGACTTGGTTCACAAATTGTAAAAGGTTAGATTGAAAAGCACCACCCCTTCCATGGATGAAAGGGGTATTTATAGTTACAAGAAATACGACCTCCTATCGGCCTGTGGATCAGGTATACAGTGGGTAAAGACCCGTCCTTCCTCTACGGTGTTACACTACGCTAAACTAAACTAATAACTAACTAATAAACTGATAAATAACGATATGTCTACGAGCTCACTTATGCTAAATTATATTTGGGGTGACCGACACTTCACTATGGAATTTCCAATTCCTAACAATACCGACTGGTGATATTCTGTGCAAACGCCACATCAGGCCTTGTACATCTCACAGCATACATGATAGATCCTACAGCCGAAGCATAAGGAACTTTCTTCATGTGTGCCACCTCTTCGTGTGTTGACGCGCATAGTATATTACTTAAGCCATGTTCAACTTGCATCGGCAAATATCCCTTCTTGGAATCTTGCATATTGAATCTCTTCAATATTTTATCAATGTAAGCACTTTGGCTTAGTCCAATTAACCGCTTTGATCTATCTCGTAAATCTTGATTCCCAGAATAAATGCGCTCCCCTAAATCCTTCATAGAAAGCACTTTCCAAGATAAGACTTTACATCTTGCAAACTTGGAATGTCTTTTCCCATGATCAATATGTCATCGACATACAAGATAAGGAAAATAACATTACTCCCACTAGCTTTGTGATACACACATGGCTCATCAAGATTTTGAGTGAAACCAAATTTCTTGATTTCTTCATCAAACTTCTTGTTCCATTGCCTTGATGCTTGCTTCAATCCATAAATGGATCTTTGAAGTTTGCATACACGCTTGGGAAACTTTGGATTCACAAACCCTTCAGGCTGCGCCATATAGATGTCCTCATCTAGGCGACCGTTTAAGAAGACAGTTTTGACATCCATTTGCCATATCTCATAGTCATAGTACGCAGCTATGGCTATAAGAATCCTAATAGCTCTAATGTCTGCTACAGGAGAAAACGTCTCCTCATAGTCTATCCCAAAGGTTTGAGTATACCCTTGAGCTACAAGACGAGCTTTATAGGTGTGTGCATTGCCATCCATGTCAGTCTTTATCTTATAGAGCCACTTACTTCCAACTACCTTAGCATTTGGAGGTAAGTCAACCTCTATCCAAACTTCATTATCTTTCATGGATTGCATTTTCCCATTCATTGCAACTCGCCATTTTTCCTTTTCAGGACTCATCATGACAGCTTTATAGTTAGCAGGTTCACCAAGATCCCCTAACATATTTTCCTCAGCTTCTACGTTGAGACATAGACGCTCAGGTGCACGCGTAGCCCTTGCGGATCTACGAATGGGAACCACTTCAACTTCAGGTGGAACGCCCAGAATTTCAGGTTCTACTTGAGGTTGGCTATTGTTTTCAGAAAGTGTTGTATCTTCTTGATCATATTCCAGATCATAAACTCTCCCACTGAATTCATGAGATATGAGATCCTTTCAAGGAATTCTCCATACCTAGCAACAATTACTTTGTTTTCAAGTGGAAAGTAAAAGTAGTAACCCATAGTTTCCTTTGGGTATCCTACGAAGATACACTTAACAGATCTTTGTTGCAGCTTATCAACAGAGTCACGTTTAACAAACGCCACAACCCCTGCACCTTTAAGTAAGACACGTTGGGAGCTTTCCCATACCACACTTCATAAGGAGTCTTATCAACCTTCTTAGTTGGAACCATATTCAATATGCGAACAACAGTTTCTAAAGCATAATCCCAAAAGGATAAGGGAAGAGTTGTAAGATTAAACATTGATCGCACCATGTCTAACAATGTACGATTTCTTCTCTCGATACACCATTTTGTTGTGCAAGTATATGGAGATGTGAGTTGCAGGACGATACCACACTCAGCTAGATAATCTTTAAACTCTTGGCTTAAATATTCACCACCTCTATCGAATCGAAGAGCTTTAATCTTCTTTCCTAGTTGCAGTTCTACTTCACTCTTAAAAACCTTAAATGTTTCAAAGACTTCATGTTTATGTTTAAGTAAATAAACATAACCATAACGACTCGAAATCATCAAGTAAGGTTAAGAAGTAGCTAGCACCCTTCCTTGACACATGTCTTAGTGGTCCACATACGCCAAGATGTATCACACCAAAAAGATCGAAAGCCCTTTCTAAACTATTTGTAAAAGGTTTCTTGGTCATCTTCCCAGATATGCAAGATTTGAATTTATCAAATGATTCATCATTGATGTCTTGCAAAAGCCCATCATGTTGCAAAATAAGCATGCTTTCTTGCCTATATGAACAAGTCTACAATGCCAAAGAAATGAAGAATCCAAATCACCTTTGATTCTTTTATTATTGATGATAAAGACGTAATTATTTTTGTCAATCATATTATCATGCAAATCAATTTCAAACACACCATTTACTGGAATAACATTAAAGTAAAAAACACCATTTAAAGAAACCGAAATTCCATAATCAGTAAATGTATGAACGAAACCAATATCTTTTAACAAGGAAACAGAAACGACACCCCTAACAATGGAAGGTGCGTAATGACAATCGTTCAATGACAGTACTAAACCCGAAGGTAAAACTAAATCAAACGTGCCTGGTATGTGCTAAAACACATACCTTTTCATTATCAAAATTGACCCAAAACAACCAAGAAAGGCCGTTTATTGCTAACATTTGTGGTTTTCTTGAGTTTGTGCTTGTGCAGGTACGGATATTTAAAAACACACAAAAAGGAGCCAAAACCGAAGAAAACCGAGCACGAGAGAAAGAAAAGTGCAAAAGCCGATGCCGGGGATGCTATTTCAGGGATTTTGATGCTCAAAAGATCAAATTACGGAGTTCGAGACATGGTTTGGGAGATTTCACTGTAAACCCGTCATTATACCTTCACTTTCACAAATTTACCATTTTACCCCTCCACTTTCCTAAATTGTCACCTTTAACCCCTCAACTTTCCATAATTTACCTTTTCACCCCTCATTAATTTCACTTACACATTTTACCACCTTTCCCTTACCATTTCATAAATACACCTTTGGTCCTTGGTTTTAACAAAATTACATGTTTGGTCCTTGGTTTTTGTTACAATACACTTTTGGTCCTTTATGCTAAAATAACAAAACAAATCTAAATATTCTAAGCCATAGTCCAATCCAAAAGCCAAGTCTCGGCCCAATTCTTATCAAATCCAATCCTACACCCGGCCCCCTTTAATATTATATCAACCCGTTTGATAAAACCACCCAACCCGAAATAAGCCACTTAACCCGACCAATTACCCGGTCAAATACCCGTACCCCAGTCAACATTCAACTTGAAAAATATTAAACAATCCCAAACAACCCCGCGCCCAACTGTAGCACTCTTTCTTCTCCAAATTCCAAACACACCCGTACACCATTTTTCCACCCATTAACCAATCCCAAACACTCAACTTCGTACTAAGAATCCTTCTAGAAGCCTTCTGCCAAGGTGTCAGAAGATATGATGCAATAGACTGCCACTGTGGACAAAAGGAGCAATTCTATTGGCTTAGCCACCTCACCACAATGATCCTAAGGCCAAGAATGAGTGGAATGACAAGAATGATGATCAATGGCTCAGATTAGAAGTCCCAGAACCTTCTCAAAGGCATCCAAAGCTCGGATATATAAAGACCTCTCATCACATTAGCTCCTTTGTCCAATCTCTTAAGCTTTAGAGAGATTTTGACCCTTTCATTTGCTGTCATTTATTGTTTTAGTAGCTTAGTAAAGTCTTTTACAGTGTAATTTTCATTTTTAATTGTAAACTCATTTTACTTTAATGCAAAAGTTCTTTATTTCTCACTTAGCTTCTTTTAAAGATTACAATCATTCAAGTTTGTTTAATTAGCTGTCCTTACTGTTCAAATAAGCTCAGTTAAGCTTGTGAAAGCTTAAGTGAGCTTATCTCTGCTCTCATACTGCTTAACTTTGAGTTTTTGATAAAAGTCAACATCAGTCAACAAAAGTCAAAATTCTAAATGCCAAGTCAGTTCTTAGATTGGTTTCAGTTTTGAGTTGAATTATTGGTCTTCAATATGTGTTTAAACTTTTAAATTCAGGTGTAGATTTAATTCATCAAGTTTTATAAAGTTTATTTGCAACTAAGTTTCATTAAGGGGTGTTTGGTTATAGCTTAATCTTGGACTATTTGTTAAAGTCAATTGTTGCATTTGTAGTTACTGATTGTTACAGTTGTTTGCTAAGTCATTTCAAGTTAAACATTCAAGTTTTCAAGTCTAGAGTAGTAGTTTCAATGCTTAATCAAATCTGTCATCAGTCCATTTCTGTTCCATTTGCAGCTTTTCTCATTGTTCATGTGAGCATAAGTAGAGCTTGATTGTGATTTCCTAGATAGTTTGTAGACTTGATATTCAGCTTTTAGCTTTTAGTTGCAGCTTAGGAGCTTCTCAGATAGCTTATTTAGGTGCTTTTCTAGGCCTGCAATTCTGATCTCTTTCCCTTTAAGTCTGCTGGTACAGTTTTAGACAAGTGCTTAAATTCATTTTGCTATTACTTATTTGCTCAGTCTAGTTTCTTATTTAGGTCCACTATTAGTTGTTCATTGGTATTGCTAGCTTACCTTAGGAATTATCTAGCTTATTAGGACAGCTTATTGAGTCTGCAACTGCACCTATCTGTCTTACTGTTATTGCTTAAGCAGATTTTGATGTTTTAGCCCTTTTTGTTTGATCTGTAACTGCTTCATTACTGGTCTTCTTGAGCTGAAATTTTGGATATATACTCTCTGCCAGGTGGTCTTGAGATCTCCACTGTTAGTTTTCATTTCGGCTTATTGGATAAGCAGTGCTAGTGCTAGAAAGTAGGGTCCCATAATCTGTTTGTGCTTAAGTGAGCAGTTAGCTCAAATCATAAGTAGTATGCTTATTAGGTGTTAGAATTAGTTTGAATTAGTTGAGTTACAGTAGTTATAGTATAATCTACCTTCTGTAGTTAATTGGTTCCATTTAGAGCTTATTTACTTATTTTAAAAGTGCTTATTCCATTTCAGTTACATAGCAGCTCTCTATTTCTCCACATAAGACCATGTTTTTATATTTTTCCCTGCTTTAGAATTACATTTTAGAATTTCCCTGCAAGTTTCATAATTTTTAGTCACTATTTGCTATTTTTCTAGATTAAAATCAGTTTTTAATCATTTTAAATTAGCTTTAATTGCATTTAATTCAGAAAAAGTTCCAAAAAATAGTTTTTCAATTTTAATAGTTTAAGATAAATATAAAAAGCATAAAAAAGATTTTTCCATATTTTTCCCCTTTTATTTGGTATTTTTCATAATTTAAATTAGATTAAAATAGTTTAAAATTCATAGAAAATAGGAAATTAATCAGAAAAATACAAAAATAGTTTTTAAAAGTCTTTTATGATATTTTAGATTTTTAGAAAGTAATTCCATAATTTTCCCTCTCTCTCTCTCATAATTTTTAGATAATTAGTTCATTTTTATTAGTTAATAATTAGTTTTTAGTTAAAATAAATTCAAGAAAATTCCTAAAAAAATAGTTTTAATTCATAAATAGTTTTCTTATATCATTTTTAGCATAAAAGTAGTTTTAGGTTATTTTTAGGAGTTAGATCAGTCGTTCTTGCTTTTTATTCGCGTTTCGTTTAAATTCCCGTTTGCGTTTTAGCGTAGAATTGCGTAGTTTGCCTTAGTTCTTAGGATTTCCCGTAGATTAGATGTTCCTTTTACTTTCCTTATCCCGTAGTTTAGAAGATATCATATTACCCCCTTTTTTTCATTCAAATCCCGATTATTGAGACGTGAGTTGGAAATTCCATTCAACCCTCGTTCGGAACGATCTCGGTGCTCAAACCTAACACGTTTGAGTTACCCATATACTATACACTTCTCTATTATTGGTTTTTATGAAATCAATTTTTGGCGCCGCTGCCGGGGAGGGCTTGTAGCGAGTTTTCGTATTCCGTCTCGAATCGTGTGCATTTGAAGATCCTTCCCCGAGTGAAGTTACCGTCATTTTTGTAAATATATCTTTTCAAAACCCAAAAGATTTTCCTTTTCAAGATTTGTTTTAAAAACCCAAAAATATTCTTCTTTACCCTCTGAACCGTCAATTCTTTATCTCTTTACCCTCTTATTCATATAATTCTTCTCGATGTCTTCATCTTACCATTATGGTTGTCAATGGTGTGGGGGACCTCATAATGGTGGGAATTGTCCCGGATGTAGCATTGTGAATACGGAGACGAAGTTTGTCTACGACCAACACCCCTACAATGATACGACTGATTTCCTTAACCAATCCCCATACCATGAGACGGAGTCATACTCGTGTGAGTAATGTGGAGGTCCTCACCAAGGTTTTCAATGTCAAGCTCAATATAACAATCAGACCTTTGGTTATGAACCTTATCCATATACTTCACCAAACCCGTCACAACAATCATATTGTTGTGAGTATTGTGGAGGTCCGCATGTTAACTCCGATTGTCAAATGCAAAACCCGCTTGTCTATGAGCAGGTTCCTTGTGATAATTATGACTATTCTTATGACCCACCTCCACAATACCAAGAGATTCAACCACAATACCCGCAAATTCCTCAAGATAGTTTCCAAAGATGTATTAATACACTCGAAGAATTTATGGATCCTCATCAGAAAACGTATGGTGAATTACTTGCCGAAGATCGAGCATCTCGCAACGAAAGATCTATGTTAGAATTACTCGAAGAAGAAAACGAAGCAATGATTGAAAAGTGTCTTGAAGAAATACGAATTGAGGAGCAAGCACTTGCAAGACGTGCCCGATGGCTCGCGACTTGCATTGACGATGATGATGATGAGGATTCCATCCAAATGAAAGAATACTATGAAAGTTTGTCGGCTGAAACCACTCCCGTTTCTGCGCCTTGCATTTCCGACTCTTCCCCTTCTCTCACGCCGGTTGAGAGAAGTGACGTTCTTATGGAAGAGGTCGATGATTCTATTGTTACAAACATTGTTGAACCCGTTGACTCTCTCATAATGGGGGATGAGCATCTTAGTACTATTCCGGAAACGGAAGAGACTAGTATTGAGATCCTTATCCCAATCCCAATTGAGTCTGGGGTTGTTGATATTTGTGATGAGCCTTCTCTTGATATTTCGAATGATCATGTTGAGATGTTCTCCGATTCCGATGATGATTCTTATGGAGACATCGATTTCGCCGACGATTTACCTTCGAGCCCGAGCCAAGAAGAAGAAGAGATTGAGCCCGATGATATTGAGATCGAGGATCCAAAGATTACGTGAAACATTGTCGAGAGTTTATCTTCTCATTTCCAAAATTAAAGCCCTTAACGATAATTCGAGTTCGCATCCTATCTCCGCTAAAGATAGTGATTTCTCTCCCGAGCTTGAGACTTTCCGATTTGATGAAGAGATTAGTGGCAATCCCACTATTGATGATGTTTATCCTCCGATTCTTGAGAAATTCTACTTCGATATTGATGAGAACAAGGTTTTTCCCGATATCTCACAAATGACCGATCATTGAGGAAGCCGACTCATTTCTTGTTATTGATGACCCAATACCACCAGGTATTGAGGATGTTGTTATGAATGATCCCGACGGGGATATGGTGTTTCTTGATGGACTTCTTGACTCTCCTTCTTCTGATGAGTCCACCATCACGTATCCCGTTGAGCCCGCATGTGAAGACAAGATCTTTAAACCCGGGATATTCATAGATGAGCTTTGTGCTAAAACTGTTATTCGTGATAAGGATCCTCACTTGGATGCCTTCAGTATTGAGCCTACACCTCTTATCTTTTACCATGAGCTCCCGTCTTTCTTGGAGCATTATCATTGTGATCCGTCATTCATTCGTCCACCCGCAAAACCACCGGATGATGGATCATTCTTTCATGTTATCCCATTTGTGCTGATGCCCGACACTTTCTTTCCCACCCGACCCATCCAGTCTCATTCTTTCGGGAATGAAGACACCGTTTTTGACCCTGGTATCTCTACTACTTTCTTCCCCAAGGACAAATGAATTCGGGACGAGTAGTCGCTAGCGACTCGGTGAATAAAAACAGTAGCGCTTCGTGGGAGGCACCCCATGCTTATCCATCTATCTTCTTTCTATTTTCTAATAAGTGACGCCGAAGGGTCTCGCCTCTCGATTTCTCGTGTTTGATTGTTTGTGATGTTGTGTAGGATGTTCCCGATATGAAGACTCTCGTGCTCGAAGTTTGTTATTTATCCACTCGAGTTTCATGATCGATGCTGATGGAAATCCGATATCCTAATCTTATCGACTAACGCTTATCTTTGAGCATACTTAATAAACGGCTTTTAGATTTTCGTGATACCCTTGTTTTAAACATTGAGGACAATGTTTCGCTCTAGTCTGGGGTAGGGTAATATTCGATTTGATTTGACCGCACTTGCTTATTTCGTCGTGTTTCTCTCGCAACCCCGTTTTTCCTTAGAAAATGAAAAATTGTGCAAAAATGTGAAAATTTAAAATTTTTGTAAGCTTTTGTTAAGTCTTTTTGATTGAAAAGTCTTGCTAGTCTCTTAGATTAGAAGCTATAAAATGCGAATTCTAGCTCAAAAGGCCAAGATTTTGCAAGTTTCCCTGAGTGACTTTAAATATGCATAACTTGATTTCATTAGATCTAAGCATTTGCTAAGCTAATATATGTTTTGACACCTTGATTGACTTTCACTGGTGAGAGTAGGAATAGAATTTGACTTGACCTGCGTGTTGAGCCCTAGCTTGTACCCTTAACCATAGATAATCTAAAAATTATCGGCTAAGCATCCATGATCTCATTATTTGGTATTTTAAATTTGCAGAGATCGAGAAATGATAGAGTTACTTATGAGTTTAGATGCTAAACGTGGAGTAGTTGGTTCTCTTTAGAGCCCATCGAAGGTACTTATGGCTTTTTGTTCCCACAAAATTGTTTCACCCCATATCTGTCTAATAATAATTAGAGATGTCGAGTTTTTGGCGATAGTTAGTTCTTTATCTTCTTAAAAGAATCTTTATCAAAATACATACTTTTTAGATAGTTTCGTCTGGGGTATTTTGGTATGTGCTAAAACACATACTTTTTCTTTATCAAAATAGACCCAAAATAACCAATAAAAAGCCGTTTATTGCTAATATTTGTGGTTTTCTTGAGTTTGTGCTTGTGCAGGTATGGATATTTAAAAAACACACAAAAAGGAGCCAAAACAGACGTAAATCCGAGCACGGGAGATTAAGAGAGCTTAAGCTGAGTCGGAAGAAATGGCCCTTGAAGATTCAGAAAGTTGCAAAATCAGTCCCTGGATTACTTATGAATGACAAGTTCAGTCCTTGAAAGATGATTTCAGAATTACATGTTTGATCCCTCAACTTTCAACCTTTACATGTTTGGTCCCTATGGTTACCTAATGGATCACTACTAGCCTATTATCTATCTAGTCCATTAATACCAATCCATTATATCCAATATCCTATTATCCAAACTTTCGGCCCAATATCACCAATTAAAACCCACTATCCAATCCAATTCACATAACCCGGCCACCCCGTTTGTATTAAACCCGAATCAACCACCTTGACCCGTATTCCACCCAAATACACCCTTATACCCGAATGTTATACCCGGTCAAAAACCAACCCACCCAAGTCAAATAATTATATTAAAACACCTGAAAAACCAAACGCGCCCAAACCTTATCCCTCCATTGTTATCGTACCCATCTCACCATTTACCCTGCTCACCTCATTTACCCCACTTAAATGGCTTCTAGAAGATCTCTGCCAAGGTGTCAGAGGTGTGTCAGCATTGGGACTGCCACAGTGGATGAATGGGGGCTTCTCATTGGTTTAAACACCTCACCAATCCAATCCAATGGCTAAGAATAGATTCGATGACAATATGGGATGATCAAGGGTAGAGAATAGAGTTCCAGAAGCATCCCTCACTCCTCAGCTGAGCTATTAATACACCCATTCAGTCACAAGATGAGAGGGTCCATTTTTTTTCAAGCATTTAGAAAAGTGTTACCATTTTCATTTCCTGTCATGTATTTGTTTTTCCAGTAGATTTTAAATCATCTTAGTGTAATTTGTATCTTAATTTCCATTAATGCAATTTTTCCTTGTTATTTCCAAAAAAAAAAAAAAAAAAAAAAAAGTTGAAAATTGAAAAAAGTCAAAAGTTAGTTAATAAAATTCCTTGATGTGGACCTCATTTTTACAACAATGGTTCTTGAGAGAAGGCGGATAACTAATTATCGACTTAGCTTTATATCTTTATCGGAATAATTCTTATCGAAACGAGAACTTGAAGAAATTCATTTCTCACAAAAATAAAAAAAGTCTAGAGGAAAATAGGAAAATGGGAACGAAAAGTAAGTACACAAGTAACTTCCATGGGTAGTGTTAGCATCTAGAATCATATGTAACAATGATTTCGGTTTTACGCTTAGTTTGGGAGCTCGTGAAAAATCAGGGACGATGTATTCTATCCGTATGGTCACTTCACGCTGTGTTGTGTTTTCTACTCCGTGATCCTAACGTGTCGTTTGAAAAATGTTTGAGTTATTGATCGACATGAAAGTTCAACAAACCGTCATTCATAATCGGATGTGCTTAATCGTTATATCTATATGAGAATTAAAAGGTAAACGGGGCGTTTTTAGAATTAGGGGTTTCTTAATCTCTTTTGAGGAATCTTTGCTACTTTTTCTCTTATTATTGGGTTGTCTAAATTGTTTGAAGTTTCTTACAGTTAGTCATTCACAAGTGGCTAGCTTGTGTGAGACAACTTGATGGTTTGGACACACTAATTTAAGAGTTTTCATAGGTTTAGTAGAAAGAGATGGAAATCCTTGGTTTTAGAAGCGTGAGTTGATTGCATTGCGTGAGGACACGACAATGGTCTCGTCTGGGGTATTTTGGTATGTGCTAAAACACATACCTTTTCATTATCAAAATTGACCCAAAACAACCAAGAAAGGCCGTTTATTGCTAACATTTGTGGTTTTCTTGAGTTTGTGCTTGTGCAGGTACGGATATTTAAAAACACACAAAAAGGAGCCAAAACCGAAGAAAACCGAGCACGAGAGAAAGAAAAGTGCAAAAGCCGATGCCGGGATGCTATTTCAGGAATTTTGATGCTCAAAAGATCAAATTACGGAGTTCGAGACATGGTTTGGGAGATTTCACTCGTAAACCCGGCTATTATACCTTCACTTTCACAAATTTACCATTTTACCCCTCAACTTTCCCAAATTGTCACCTTTAATCCCTCAACTTTCCATAATTTACCTTTTCACCCCTCATTAATTTCACTTACACATTTTACCACCTTTCCCTTACCATTTCATAAATACACCTTTGGTCCTTGGTTTTAACAAAATTACATGTTTGGTCCTTGGTTTTTGTTACAATACACTTTTGGTCCTTTATGCTAAAATAACAAAACAAATCTAAATATTCTAAGCCATAGTCCAATCCAAAAGCCAAGTCTCGGCCCAATTCTTATCAAATCCAATCCTACACCCGGCCCCCTTTAATATTATATCAACCCGTTTGATAAAACCACCCAACCCGAAATAAGCCACTTAACCCACCAATTACCCTCAAATACGCCGTATCAAATAACATTCAACTTGAAAAATATTAAACAATCCCAAACAACCCCGCCCAATCAGTAGCACTCTTTCTTCTCAAATTCCAAACACACCCGCATAACCATTTTTCCACCCATTAACAAATCCCAAACACTCAACTTCGTACTAAGAATCCTTCTAGAAGCCTTCTCGCCAAGGTGTCAAGATATGATGCAATAGACGCCCACTGTGGACAAAAGGAGCAATTCTATTGGCTTAGCCACCTCACCACAATGATCCTAAGGCCAAGAATGAGTGGAATGACAAGAATGATGATCAATGGCTCGATTAGAAGTCCTGAACCTTCTCAAAGGCATCCAAAGCTCG
Organism: Chrysanthemum makinoi; assembly: GCA_910596185.1. Lineage (NCBI taxonomy): Eukaryota > Viridiplantae > Streptophyta > Magnoliopsida > Asterales > Asteraceae > Chrysanthemum > Chrysanthemum makinoi. The sequence continues at coordinate 89,533,913 of OU343221.1, read as the reverse complement.
GATATATAAAGACCTCTCATCACATTAGCTCCTTTGTCCAATCTCTTAAGCTTTAGAGAGATTTTGACCCTTTCATTTGCTGTCATTTATTGTTTTAGTAGCTTAGTAAAGTCTTTACAAAGTAATTTTCATTTTTAATTGTAAACTCATTTTACTTTAATGCAAAAGTTCTTTATTTCTCACTTAGCTTCTTTTAAAGATTACAATCATTCAAGTTTGTTTAATTAGCTGTCCTTATTGTTCAAATAAGCTCGCTAAGCTTGTGAAAGCTTAAGTGAGCTTATCTCTGCCTCATACCGCTAACTTGAGTTTTTGATAAAAGTCAACATCACCAACAAAAGTCAAAATTCTAAATGCCAAGTCAGTTCTTAGATTGGTTTCAGTTTTGAGTTGAATTATTGGTCTTCAATATGTGTTTAAACTTTTAAATTCAGGTGTAGATTTAATTCATCAAGTTTTATAAAGTTTATTTGCAACTAAGTTTCATTAAGGGGTGTTTGGTTTTAGCTTAATATTAGACTATTTGTTATAGTTGATTGTTGCTTTTGTAGTTATTGATTGTTGCAGTTGTTTGCTAAGTCATTTCAAGTTAAACATTCAAGTTTTCAAGTCTAGAGTAGTAGTTTCAATGCTTAATCAAATCACATCAGTCCATTGCTCCATTTGCAGCTTTTCTCATTGTTCATGTGAGCATAAGTAGAGCTTGATTGTGATTTCCTAGATAGTTTGTAGACTTGATATTCAGCTTTTAGCTTTTAGTTGCAGCTTAGGAGCTTCTCAGATAGCTTATTTAGGTGCTTTTCTAGGCCTGCATTCGATCTCTTTCCCTTTAAGTCTGCTGGTACAGTTTTAGACAAGTGCTTAAATTCATTTTGCTATTACTTATTTGCTCAGTCTAGTTTCTTATTTAGGTCCACTATTAGTTGTTCATTGGTATTGCTAGCTTACCTTAGGAATTATCTAGCTTATTAGGACAGCTTATTGAGTCTGCAACTGCACCTATCTGTCTTACTGTTATTGCTTAAGCAGATTTTGATGTTTTAGCCCTTTTTGTTTGATCTGTAACTGCTTCATTACTGGTCTTCTTGAGCTGAAATTTTGGATATATACTCTCTGCCAGGTGGTCTTGAGATCTCCACTGTTAGTTTTCATTTCAGCTTATTGGATAAGCAAAGTAGTGCTAGAAAGTAGGTCCCATAACTCTGTTATGCTTAAGTGAGCGCTAGCTCAAATCATAGGTAGTATGCTTATTAGGTGTTAGAATTAGTTTGAATTAGTTGAGTTACAGTAGTTATAGTATAATCTACCTTCTGTAGTTAATTGGTTCCATTTAGAGCTTATTTACTTATTTTAAAAGTGCTTATTCCATTTCAGTTACATAGCAGCTCTCTATTTCTCCACATAAGACCATGTTTTTATATTTTTCCCTGCTTTAGAATTACATTTTAGAATTTCCCTGCAAGTTTCATAATTTTTAGTCACTATTTGCTATTTTTCTAGATTAAAATCAGTTTTTAATCATTTTAAATTAGCTTTAATTGCATTTAATTCAGAAAAAGTTCCAAAAATAATTTTTCAATTTTAATAGTTTAAGATAAATATAAAAAGCATAAAAAAGATTTTTCCATATTTTTCCCCTTTATTTGGTATTTTTCATAATTTAAATTAGATTAAAATAGTTTAAAATTCATAGAAAATAGAAATTAATCAAAAATACAAAAATAGTTTTTAAAAGTCTTTTATGATATTTTAGATTTTTAGAAAGTAATTCCATAATTTTCCCTCTCTCTCTCATAATTTTTAGATAATTAGTTCACTTTTATTAGTTAATAATTAGTTTTTAGTTAAAATAAATTCAAGAAAATTCCTAAAAAATAGTTTTAATTCATAAATAGTTTTCTTATATCATTTTTAGCATAAAAGTAGTTTTAGGTTATTTTTAGGAGTTAGATCAGTCGTTCTTGCTTTTTATTCGCGTTTCGTTTAAATTCCCGTTTGCGTTTTAGCGTAGAATTGCGTAGTTTGCCTTAGTTCTTAGGATTTCCCGTAGATTAGATGTTCCTTTTACTTTCCTTATCCCGTAGTTTAGAAGATATCATATTACCCCCTTTTTTTCATTCAAATCCCGATTATTGAGACGTGAGTTGGAAATTCCATTCAACCCTCGTTCGGAACGATCTCGGTGCTCAAACCTAACACGTTTGAGTTACCCATATACTATACACTTCTCTATTATTGGTTTTTATGAAATCAGTGCCTATAGCTTCAACGACTGCATGTGCTCCATTACCCACGTGCAGGTATTGCTGTCCATAGACAAGCTTCCTTGCTCCTCTAAGTCCCTGCAATGTATTACAAATGTGAATACCACATCCAAGATCATATACCCAGAATTTATTTTATGAGGAAAGCAAATAATTCTATCATCAAAAGAGTACTGAAGTACCGCCACAGTGCCATTTTTATACCTCTTATTGCGAACTCATCAAGGTAGAGGGGACAGTGCCTCTTCCAGTGTCCTACCCTCGGTGCAGTTGATGACAAGCCATATCCTTCTTCGATTCTCACGCTTTTGGGAGGGTACTTCTTGGGTTCTTGGCCGATAAGTCATAACTTGTTTTCCTTATCAACTTTACCCTTACCTTTCCCTTTCTTGTTCGCTAGCGGCTTATTAGGCTTAGAAATCCTACCATTCTGGATGGTCAAAACCGTAGGTGTAGGGGCCTTCTTGGGCAAACCTTTCTTGTAATCAATGAGCATTGCATGTACCTCATCACCGCTTCCCCTGCAATGCATATTGTAATTGCAAGACGAAACCATCAAACTCCTTGTTAAGGAATCTGTTGATAAGGCCAATTTATATGTCATTGAGGTAGACATAGTTAAGTCGCCTCGAAGCTGGTCCATGTAACTCATCATTTCCAGTCATGCTACATGTTTCCCTTCTCCTTGCTTGCAACTATGAAGAGCATCTATCAGATCATACAGCTCTACAGTAACAGGCTTTTCAAACAACCTTTGCAATTCTTCAAGCATGAGATTAGGTAGTAATTCTCAAACCGCTTTTGCAAGTTTGAGTTCATACTCCCGAGCATAATGCAAGCGACCTCATTATACTTGTCATACTCGTGATTGCCACGCAGCTTGCTTCAAGCAGTAGCACCTGCCGCAGTTCAGGAGGACAAGTCGTAGTCAAATAATCTAGTCTTTTGGCAACCCTCAAGACAATTCTGAGTTGCCGATACCAATCATTGAAATTACGCTACAATCAATTCTCTCGATCAAACATAGATTTGAACGACGAGGCTAGTGCAGGAGATTCAGCTTGAGCCATTTCTACAGAAAATAAAAGTTCAAAAGTGATTACTTTCGATAAGTAAACATTCAAGAAAATAAAATACCATTTGGTCAATATTCATATTAACCATAGTATTTTCTTTGAATTTTGGATCCTCTTTATCATAGTTTCACCACATCAGCTTGATCTCGCTAGTGGTGAAAGTATAGAATAGGTAATTGTTGAAAACAATAATTGACAAACAAGTTTTCAATTCCAAAAGTTATGGGATTTACAATTTTGCCAAAATAATTAATGCAAAACGTAAGCATGTTTTATCCCATCTTATGCCTTAAGTCATAGGTCTCACTAACTAACTTAATTAAGTTGTCTAATTTAGAAACTCCAAATAATTAAGCTGAGGTCTCACACAACAAAATAATTCACCTTGTTATTGTAATCTAGATCAAGGTCTCACATAACTAAATTACAACTTCAAGTGTTTCATATCATTAGATGGCATAAACTTAAATTTAAAGGGTACAATTTTTTACGTGTAATCAAAACTTATGTATAAAGAAGCATGCATACAACTTTATATCATAAAATTTTCGAAAAACTTACATAAGATTTTAATTGCTAAGATTGAATTCTACAAAGTTTTAATCGATGCGTTTATAAACTTACAACTTTGCACTAAGATGCTTCGTACATAGAATGGTTATATTAGGTAGCTCCAATCGAACTCACAAGGGGCAGAGGACCAGGTAAGCGCAAAAGCATAACCTTAGACATCCATTCAAGCGATCAGTGCGCACTTCTTAAACAACCCCTTTATAGTTTGTTCTAGTGGGTGAGCCGTTCTAACCATTTAGTACAATCGCATCAATCGATTAAAAGTTCAAGAATAATACTTAGATAACAAATCAGCTTCGCCATTATTTAGTCCATTTAATTTTTCTATTCAAAAACCCTTTTTGCTTACTAACATGTCAAACAATATATAAAAAAAAAAGCACTTTAATAAAAAATTAAACACACTCAAATAATATAAACATATAACTAAACAATTTAACATATGTAAAAACAATTAGCCACATGCATAATTATTTCAATAAACTCTAATAAACAATTTAGGCGTGAAATAAATGCATACATTAACTAGGGCTTTCACCTACAAGGTAGATGGGCCACATGCATCGACAAGTCGATTGCGTAAGCCAAAGTTAATAATATACCAATTAGCACGTAATCTAATTTTATTAGTTATAATCGAGGTCTTCCCCAATTCAATAATTATCAAATAAATAAAACATGTGTGTATCACTAAACAATTTATTACAAACAATACTCCATGGCAAAACATGCATGTTCCACCATGGATTGCGCATAACAATTATCACCCAAGATAATGATATTACATGACACATAATAATTATTCATTAATTAACCACATAAAATTAGCATGCAACCTAGGGTTTCTACAAGTTTTTCAAAATTAAAACCTAATTAAATAATAAAAGGGTAATCGACCCTATAATTAAAAAATTAGGGTTTCGAATTCAAAACCCTAGAAACCATAAAAAGCATACATATAATCATAAAGATTCAATTTTATGTGTTTCGGTAATTAATTATATCATATTAACGGCTCGTGATGCCACTGTTGGAATATACTAATCATAACAAATTATAAAAGCAAGTAAACATCATCAAAGCATGCAATGAAGTAAATAGGAATAATACATGTAAGTAATTAACCGAACAAGAAAGTGCTGCATCTTTTAGCAATTCAATTAAACCAAACGATGTTTGAACAAGAACAAAACCCAAAACCCTAACTTTAGGGTTTATACAATTCGACCCACACAAGATCAACCACCAAGGAATTCACAAACACAAATGCGTTTGTTCTTCGTTCTTGTACACACGTACTAATAGCGATTTGATGTGAAAAGCTAGGTTCTTGAATCACAAATAAAACCAAACACTTGTTTCTTGAGCTTGGAAAAATCGATCCCTTGAGGAGGGGGTTGTACCGATCGGCCAAGCAAAAGAGGGAGGAGAGGAGAATAAAAATTAGGTTATTGGTGATCCAAGATTAAGTTGTGAATGAATACAAGGGTTTGTATTTATAGTTAACTTAACTTGATGACCAAGTTTGAGTGGGATTGGGTTTGGGAACCCATCCGATTGGCCACATCAACCCAAGAGGGGTTCTAGATCTTTCCCGACTTCTAATTTCAATTCTAGTCCCTCTAGTTTATATTTAACGACCGTTAACCAAACCTCGTTAAATATTTAACTATCGTTATGTTTTATTTCGTGACTAATAATTAATAATAACATTTTATATATTAATTATTAACATCAACTCTCATACGTAATGTGTGCAATCCCGAAGTCTCGAGTTCGAACCCGGACATACTAATATTTAAATATCCATAAAACCTTTCATTGTCAACCCAAATGGAGTTGCTGAAAAAATGCAAGGTGAAAGTACAACCCTTGATGCATAGTGTACAATCCACACTCGATCTATTCACATGTATTTATACCCCATATTCTACATGTACATAAATGCTTATACAAGAAATGACAGACTGCCAAGGTAAAATCATATAAGCTGGTTTATGCTTTTTAGAAATATATATGTTTCGTCTTTGTCTTTGTGGTTTATTCGAAATCATACTTGTCGTTTTTATTCGATTTTAATTACACCATACTTATTTTTAAACTAGTTGAATCGATGGTTCCTATTTTGAAAATAGGGATCATCCGTGTAATAATATATATATTTTTTATTACAGAGGTAGTCTCTATCGTTATTGGACGGTTAGTCCCTATGTTTCAAAAACGATAGATAGTAATGTGAGAATGTGTAAGTATATAGAAATGCAAAAACGATATCTTTTGTGAGAAATCCATGAGTAACTACCCACAAATTTCCCACGAATTTATCAAATTGGTGGGTAATTTGTGGGAAAGTACCAACGAATTTTCCACGAACATAATCATCTATTATGTTTTTTACATACTAACACATTCATAAATGTACACATTCTTATATATAGACATACAAAAGTGTAAGGAGGGCAAAAATCAACTTAAAATACGTATGTACATTCGTTAGTAGATATACATGGTTCATAAAGCACAAGTTTACACAAACATGTTACACATATATACTTGTGACTAAGGGTGTGCATGGTCCAAAAACCGGACCGGACCGGACCGGCCAAGACCAGACCGGACCGAAAACCGATTTCGGCATAAACCCAAGACCGAGACCGGACCGAATGTGGTCGGTCCTCTCGGTCCGACCGTCCGTCGGGTCCTTCGGTCGGTCTGGTCCAACAAGGCCAAATTCGTCGGTTTTGGTCCGGACCGGACCGGACCGAGGACCAATTAGCCCAAAAGCCGGGACCGCGGACCGGACCGAATGTGGTCGGTCCGGTCTCGGTCCGTGTCGGTCCGGTCGGTCCTTCGGTCGGTTCGGTCCGTTCGGGTCATATGCTCACCCTTACTTGTGACACACACAAATAGCTAAATATAAACGAAAACACATATAATTGAAACTATTAAACCATATTAAGACATAGATTGTAATATGAGAATTTGTAATTATAAAGAAACATAAATACAATATTTATTGTGGCTAATAAGTGGGTAATTACCCACATATTTCACATAGACTAATTAAATAGTATTTTTTATTAAATAAGACTGTGTGAAATCCGTGAGTAATATAGCTACAGATTTGCCACGAACTTATGGTCGTCGCTAATATGTGTGAAATTTGCAAATGATTTCCCACGGAAGTCCGTCAACATAATTTGTGTGAATATTGTCGCTAATTCGGAGAAATTTGCACCAATTTTCCAAAAACTTGGTTAACAAATTGGTGTGTAAACTGTGGGAAATTCGTGGTTAATTTACGACTGATTTCCCACTGAAATTTGGTCTACAATTTGGTGTGTAAATTGTCGGTAATCTGTGGGAAATTTCCCACGAATTATTTTCTGTGGGTAAAGTTTGTGGGTAAATCCAGTTTGTGTAGTAGTGAGAGACTATCAATGCAAATAGTTTGAAAATTGAGGATGTATTTACGTAATTAAAATCGAATAGGGACGACAAGTTTGATTTTAGGAAAACCACATGGTTGAAACATGAAATTTTGCACTTTTTATTTCCCACTTTATTCGACTATTTTTATATTCGATGTTGGTGTTTGGATATCCGATACAGAAAGAGTTCATGGCCTGAGTTGGTAGGGCGACCGGAGAAGCCGCAGCAGCCTAGGATTGAGCGAGAGAATCCACTTGTGGATGCGATCGTATACTGGACGGAACTCCGACGACTAGGGACTTCCGATGTGATCGTGTGTGGGTGTGGGTAAACTCTAGTGGAATTGTCCTTCGAACTCCTATAATTCGTTAAGCATGCATAGCCACCAATTTCTGAGTTGATCACGGTCAGCATGTATGTATTTAGTATTCATGATCAATAAATGATGTATTTCCTATATACTGTATCAATGTTGTGGCTACACAACTGTTTAAGCTATCCATGTTGTTTAAGGGTTTAACAATGTATGATGTACGTATGCATGAATAAATATAGCGACTGAGGAACATATACCTCGGCGCAGTTTGGTTCTTTCTTATTGTCTAATGTTTGGTGTTAGTTACTAGTATGACATACTTGAAATAGCAGAACATACGCATTTTCTTCTAGATAAAGTAAAATTTGAAATTACGTAAAGCTAGCCGGATATGTAATAGCAAGCAGGGCCATCTCCGATAATTTGAAGGTGCTGAGCGAAAGTGAGCCCTCGAAGATCAATTCAAAATAAATGTTTCAACTATTTGTTAGATACAATAAAAACTGATTAGTATGTAAAAAATTTCATTGTTATGGTATTATCTGATATAAAAGCTATAACCAAATCTTCCAGTCAATTTGCTCTAAAATTTATAGCGGATTTTACGTAAAAATAACGATTTTTTTTTTAAATAATAAGGAAAAAAGTTACCTTTGAATCTTTGATTTCATATGATTGTCCTAAACTTGTTGTACACCTGTAATGTTTTTTGTTTGAAATATTTTAAAATGGCTTAGTTCACAAATGCACACGAAAAGATCCAACAAAGTGATAATCGATCAAATGAAAAGAATGAAAAAATAGCCCGATGATAAAACCTTGACCTTAGAATGTCAGCCTCCAAGAGCTCGTTAAAAGGAACTTTTTCACCTAATGATCTTTTTAGTTCAAATATATGAGGTAAATTTTGGAGGCTCTCGAATTTTGCCATTCATTTTTTTTTTTTTTTTTTTTTTTGAGTTAGTTTGTAAGTGTGATGAAAATCGTAAAGAGTATAATCAGTTGAACTAATTGTCAAGCTGGAACCAAAAAGGATTTGGTCTGGCCTGCCGAGCTAATCTGGATCGTTAAACATCTGTGGCCCAAGTTCGATAACATACATATTTTTATATCCGATGGAAGATGATATCTTCTCCGTGTTTCTCCTGGGTGAATCAAAAAGTCAGGACTAGATAAGAGGTATATATACTCATCTCACGTGCATCTCACATTTCACAAATAAATATTAAAATCTTCATATGGACTGCAAGCTCTTGATCCTATCATCGCCCTAAATCCTAATCAGCCTTTGTTTGTACAAATCGAATTCAATCCTCAACTAAGGTAATACATACTTTTTCCTTTGTGTTAATTCATATACAAAATTAGTATTATCAACAAACCCTAGACGATCTAATCCACACTCACAGTGGCGGACCCAGGATTTTAGAGGGCGGGGGGCAAATTTTTTTTTTTTTGATAAAATTTGTGAGAACTTTAATAAAAAGTTCATACTTTTTTTTTAACACTAAAAAAAAAGATATTTTTTTTAGATTAAGATAGAGATATAAGGTTTTTACATTGTTTGATCTTAAGGTGGGGGGCAATTTGATTTTGTAATGGGGTGCACTTTAGTAAAATGGTCTTAAAAAATAATTTACGCTAAAAATTGATACTTTTTGGCGAACCATTGAGGGCCCCATGTAGTTCCGCCCCTGCACACTCAAGTTAGGGTTTATGTATAAAACGTGTTTTATCAACATCTCTGTTATGACATGTTTGTAACCCAATAAACCACTCTTTTTAAAATATGAAAATTGGTTAGCTATGTATAATCACGTAAAAAATGAGGATTTAGTGTCCATAGAAACTTCAAATGTGTTCAAATTTACTCCCTCCGTCCCAAAATATAAGTCCACTAGTGTTTTTGATTGTCCCAAATTTAATGTCCATTTTCATTTATAACCAATCAAAATGCTTCAAAGTGGGTGAAAATGAATTTTTATTGGTTAGGAATTAGGATTGTAAGGGGCCCACTTTTCTTAAACTTTGTAAAATATGAAAGTGGACATATAATTTGGGACGGAGAGAGTATTAGCCTGCATGATCAATTGTCTTCTACATATGAGGATTAATTAATTCTTTTTACATCATTAGCTTCTATTATGCAATATGGTATACATAACATCTTAAAAAACATCCATCCTCCTCAAAACATCTACTGTCCTTTTACTCCATTTTGAATCATTAGCTTCCATGTTGCCTCATACTTTATAGATATTCCCAAGGTTTTTTTTATGCAACTTTTTCATAAAGAATTATTGCAAGTGCTAATCATGACATTGTTAATTTGATCTTACAGCCAAGGTTTTCTTTATGCAACTTCTGCTTGGAGCTGTAATTTTTGGAGCATTAGTTCATGAAATGTGTGTAGTAGAACCTGTACATTTTTTTATGCTTTTAGTTTTATAGTGTTTCTTTTGGAGCATTAGTTCATAAAATGTGTGGAGTAGAACATGTACAAGCTTGTGTATCTTGATGTATCTTACTAATGATGTCTATGAGACTATGAAGATAGAGCCCCCTTAATAGAGCCCGGTTTTAGTGAAACACGGGCTCTAAAAGGATTCCGGGTTGTAAAAAAGGGTATAGAGTCATGTTTTTTCATATAAAACCGGGCTCTATGTTGGATAGCGTTAGTGCCGTGTTTTTTGCTTAAAAACCGGGCTCTATTCCTCGTATAGAGCCATGTTCTCTTTAACAAAACCGGGCTTTATGTTAAAAAGTATTAGAGCCATGTTTTCCTCAATAAAACCGGGCTCTATTCCACTAACTGCTCAACCAAAATATTATAGGCGGTTCTTTAAAATGAAACGAAAAAACTTAAAAACTTTGGATGTTTTTAGGCGCTTTATTTCCCTCTTCAGTTTTCATTTCTTTAGCAAAACCCTAACCTTTTTCCCCTTCACTTCCACAAACCCTAACCCTATAACCTTCACTGCCGCATACCACCACCACTTAGCCACTGCCGCACCCCATTGCTGTCACGCAACCAAGCCAACAATAGACTAAGCTAATTCGGAGGTACGAAATTGCTACAATTGATGTTGTTGATCGCTTAACTTGTTTAATATATCTCATTAATGTTTCGTTCGATTGATTCTCAAATAAGTTGTGTTAATTATATGTTTTTTTATTGTTAGGTAATAAACTCTTGATTATCGAATAGAATTGTTGAATTTAATTATTTTTTAAGCTCTGTATGTGGTTTAAAATTATATAACACTAACATAGATTTATATTTTCATTATAAAGACAATATAATCATTGTAAAGCCTAAATGGGTGTTTTGGTTGTGCTATTTACTGTCATAAATGGGGCATTTGGTCAAATTTTTGCGCTCACAAATAGGGCGTTTGAAGCTGCTGTTTGCTGTCATAAATGGGGTGTTTGGTTGTGGTGTTTGCTGTCTTAAATGGGGTGTTAGGTTGTGGTGTTTGTTCTCATAAATGGGCGTTTATGCTTGTGCTTTTGTCATACATTCATCATTACTCAAGATGGAATTAGCGTATGTTGTTGATTGATTTTGATTTGTTATTCACACTCTTGATTGAATTGTTGCTACATGTTTTGTTCACCTTAAAGTTTACCGGGGAAGTGTCCCCTTTACCCAAAAAATAAAAGTTTGCATATAATAGCATTAATCTTGTCGAAAATTAGTTATCACGACTATGGTTTTTTTGTAGGAGTGGAAGTCTTGTGCTGTGGAATGCAAGTTTGGCTTTAACAATATACTGATGAGAAGCTACTAAGTAAACTCTCTAGCATTGGCTCAAAAAGCAATTCGATACCGTAATAGCCAATACGTAACGGTTGAGGTAATTATTTTTTTCTTTAAGTTAAGTTCATTGTTACCAGTTAGATTTTTTAGTTCGTGTTTGACGCTTTCTAGTCCAATGTTGCTCTTTTTCCTAACATAAAAGGAGTAAGTTATGTAAGCTAATATCTAAAGTCTAAACTGTTATATTAATAATACATAAAAAAACTGTTGAAACAACTATAAGCTTTTGTACAATAGTATTATCTTAAGATGGATGTTCACTAGTTCAATTAATCAGGTTTTGAATCGATAGCTAGAGGCCTTGCAAATGTTAAACTACGGGTCGATACCGTGCAACGCAAGTATCATTATGATCAGACGTAGGCTTGGCTGCTGAGTCCAAAAGTGGAAGGTATGTGTTATTTCATTGTGTTCCATATAACATGTGGCATGTGTATCTAGAAGTAAGGTGTATTTGTTTGTATTGCAGCTGTGAGGCTGAGTTTCTTGGGCCTTAACTTCTCCAATGAAGCCAAATGTACACCACCAAACACTGCAAGAAGCATAACTGCAGTTTCTCTTCAAGCTGTGAATGGACCATACATGTGGAACCCTTGGTGATGTTCTGCGGTCAAATGTATTTCTCATGGGACCCCGCCCTTGGTGAGTTGGCATTTACTTGAAACGTTGTATATATTGTTTTGGGACGATGGTATTTTCTAGTAACTTGAGTCTTGTAAAAATGATATTTTGGTCAGGTTGTTAGCTCGGTCAAATGGCTTGAAGACGAGTTGGAACTTAATGCTCTTCACAACCCTGGTAGTTGCAGAGGAAGTGGAAATAAAAAAGTTGTTGCAAGCCAAAGATCAGCACTTTTTGCTGCTTTAGGTTGAGGTTTATGCAATGAGCACAATTTCAGGTATATAGACATGCATTTTTGTAGAAAACTAGAAGGGGGGTTGAATAGTTTACCGATTAAAAACTTTGTTTTGAAACTTATTGAAAGATCAATTGATATTGATCTTGAGTATGTTAATGAAATATGCAAGCAATATGTAATGAGTAAATAAGGAAATAAATGATCAAACCACAACAAGTTGTTTATAGTGGTTCGGCCTACAAGGACTCTTTTTCCTTGCCCTACTCCACTCCTCGAGTCTCACACTCGAGAGTTTAACTTCACTGGTCAACAAGCTCCTTTCACCGGCGGAGAAAACCTTTACACTTCGCTTACACTATTTCCGACACTAAGCTAGATGTCGAGTTCTTTCCAAGGGTACAACTACTCCCACACACAATGTATTTTGAGGACTAAAATACTAACCACTCACACTCACAAGATTATGATGGTTTGATACAACAATGAAGTATGAATCAACACTAGATCATACAACACTAAACAAACAAGACTTCCAACTTCTCGTTGAAGCTTGAATATGACTTGATCTTCTTTGCTACAAAAGAGATCACTAATATGATATGAAACCGAGTTAGAAGGGTTAGAGAGAAGATATGTATGAGAGTATGTTAGAAAGGGATGAGAAACTACTTGGCTTGGCATTGCTATTTATAGCCAAATTGGACAGAGTGAGCGCCTGACGGACCGCGGACCCCTAAAAGGGTTCCGCCTGTACCAAAATGGTACCGCCACCGACAGTCAAGATATCAAATCTTGCCTAAAGTCAACTCTATCTAAGTAAGATTGTGCAAGATATGAAGAGTACAAATCTTCACAAAATATCTAATGGAATCTTCCAATGATTTCCATGATGTAATACATGATGTCAAATGTTGTATTACTATTAATAGAAATATGCAAATGCTTAAGTAGTGTTTGGTTTTAAGAACCTAACACATTCTACAAACTATTATCATACATAATGATTAGAGTCATATCAAGATGTTACTAATCATAAATGTAAATGCTTGAATGATGAATATATTGTTTAAGAAAGCTTGTTTTAATATCTAATAAACTTGACAAGCTTTAAGCTTTTATAAATTAAATTTACTTTTGTCGTTAACAAAACTTAGGCAAAGATCAAAATATAAATAACGTTTAATGACGATATTTGTATTAACAATCTCCCCTTTTGTTGAGGACAAAATATAAATTTTATTTTTATAAAAGAAACAAAGTTTGTACAAGAGTTATAAAAATATTAGTTTTAGAGCTTGAAAAGAAAATGATAATGCAAGTGTATGAAATTTGACTTTTAATGAAAGTCAAAGAATTCACTAGTTGATGCATGATGTTGACTTTTTCGAAAGTCAAGTATGCAGTTTGACTTTTTCGTAAAAGTCAAATATAAATAATTTCCAAGTTCTATATTTTCTCCCCTTTTGTCTCAACAAAAGAAGAGGCTATGCGAATGTAATGAGCCGAGCTATTATCTCCCCCTTGTTCAAAGCTCCCCTAAATTGGGTGCTTTTATGGGAAGATACATGGATTGTGAAAATAAAGCAAAAAAAAATTGTTAGTAATAATGATCATTCACAAGCATTTCCAAACACTATGTAATGACACCAACAATATAAGAAACAACATTCATTAGTTAAAATTTTTCATGAGTAAAGATCATGAAAAGAGAACACAATGATGTGTTTCTAGTACAAGAAAATGAAATATTATCCTAAAGAGCAAATAAAAGGAAGACTATTTTAAAACCATCCTAAAGTGATGGTGGATGGGAAAGAGCGTTGAGACGCTCAAGAATGTGGTTGAGGATGAACCTCATTTCTTCGTGGAAGTCATGGACCATAATCCCGGTCCGATCCACGGTTTGACCCGTTTGCTCACAAGTAGAGCAACCATGCCTTGGAGGGTAGAAAGTTTGGGGAGGTTGTGGTGGTGGAATGGTGGATGTGTTGGTGGTGTTGGGGATGTTTGGAGTGGTCATGATGGATGCAAGCAAAGCACTTTGCATTTGCATTGTCTCACTTAAGTGAGAATCCACCATGCCTTTGAATTGGTGGAGGTTGTGGAGTTCGACTTGAATCTCCTCTCTAGTGGGATTGTCATCCCACATGCTCTCCCAATGTCCTCAATGAGGGGACATTGATGTTGGAAGTGGATGATCCCCGTATAAAGGACCATGAATGTCCTTGTGAATGGGGTGGAAAAGGAGAGGTCTTGGCCCTCATGGGGCGTTTGGGTCAATGGATGACCGAGGTGATTCATGAGCGATTCGCTCAATGGTGCCAAAGGATGGCAATGGTGGTGGATGACTTGGCCTAGGAGGCAAGTCTTCCAAGTCCTCTAGGAAAGGATTTGGTGATGTTGGTGGAGTTGAAAATAACTCCATGGGAGTGAGAGTGGGAGACCTTGGTGAAGGTGGTGAGGGTGTTTTGGATGTTTGGATGGGTGCCGGTGGAGGTGAAGTAGGTGTTTTAGTTGGTGGTGGAGTGGTGATCACAATGTGTGATGAAGTAGGTGTAGCTAAGGTAAGGTGTGTATCATCTCTAATGGGAGATGAGATTGTGAGTGGTGAAGATTCGGATGATGAGCTAAGATTGACAAAACAACAAGGCCTTACGCTATTCTAGCGGTTTTCTTGCAAGGTTTTGGTGATGATTTAGTCATTTTTAACTTGGGTTTTGATTTGCTAGATAGTAATGAGAATGAAGAAGGTGTGAGGATGATCATGGTAAAGCCTTTCAATTTATAGAGGTAAGAAATTGTTGAGAAAAGGTTTGATTTGATGTTGAACCATTGAAGAGATGAGGTTCCTAATGATTTGGAAGTGGGTTGAATGCTAGTCATATCACCCAAGTCAATCCATACAAAGAAGATGGAGTGAAGAAGAAAAGATATGCAATAAATGTGTTCTAGTGAGTGGAATTTCCTAATATTCAGATTACCCACGGATTTGAAGGTACCAAAATTTGGTTCCTTCCTTTATGCCAAAGGGCTCCTTGGGTGGATTTTTCAAATTTTTGAATTTTGGTGGGAAATGGATTTCTTACATCCCTTAGTGAATAATACTAGTTCTAATAACAGTATAAACTAGTTAAGGTTGATTTTAAGTGATGGAAGATAATTTGGAATCACGAAAGAGTCGAAATTCGAAAAATTACCCGGAGGATCCACGGCACCAAAATCATACACGGACGGAACCCGTGGTGCCGTCCCGTCCTACTATGATATGGCGTACCAATTACATAAAGGACGGTACCAAGATAATGGTGCCGTCCCCGATCCGTGGAGTGCTGAAATTTGGACGAATGTTTTTTAAAACCCGAAATTTTCGAAACCGAAATTTTTCTCAAAAGCTGTTATACTAAACATTTCTAGTTAGGAAAAGTAAATAACACATATGTAAACATAGTGGAGCATAGATTTTGAGCAAGGCTTATTGATTTTCACAATATAGTGAAAATGGGTAAAATTTGATAGCATACTTGTGCTATCCCCTTGCATGAGTTTGTTAGCATACACCATTGTTTTAAGTTATATTATCATCCTACATAATAAAAACAACTAAATTGTATCAAACATTAATGATAAAGCATTGTTCCAAACACTCCTTAAAGTACCCTTATTTGTCCAATTTCTTGTAAATCTTGTTCATCATCCTACCAAGGCACTTGAACATTCCCTTAGTTTGCTTGAATTCGCCGATTCATTCTCAATCTCGGGAAGAGATGCGTAATACTCATGAGGTGGAAGACGAGAGCTTGGAAGACCATCCTCGGAGCTATTTGATGATGATGATGAAGGAGTTGGAGGTTTAGCTCTCTTGCCTTTAGTCTTAGCAACTCGAGCATCACTCAAAGGTACAAAGATGTGAGGAATGAGTTCATAGTGAAGGTGCATTCCTGTTGGGGTTGGTGGAATTGGAGCGAAGTTTCTATAGAGACGGGTGAGAAGCATCCCGTATGGAAGAGCAACGGATCCTTGAGTTGGAATATCAATCATTCTCCTAGCTATGTAGTAGGCTAAGTTGAATGGTTGTCGGGTGGACAAGTTGTAAAGCATGTGACAAAGACAAGCGTTTATGTGATCCCTATTCCCTATGGTGCTAATGACGTTTGCTCTAAGTAACTCCTCCCATTTCTTAAATTTGTGCTTAAGTTCATTGAGCTCCATTCCATATGGATCTCGGTCTACCTCTTTTCCCTTTCGGGTTACTCGGGTTGTATCCGTTTTTGGGTTAAAAAGGTGTTCACGGATGACATCCTTATCGGCTAAACGGGTTATGTAGGGAAGAGAGCGGTCATTGATTGCATCAAGGGCGGTGAGTGACCACTTATCCGTGTAGACACAAGTTCCTCGGTTGGGAATTCCTAGTACTCTAGCAAATTCACTTAAAGTGATGGTGTAGTCATTTTGGTTGATTCTAAAGCTAAGACAAAACTCATCATCTTCATCACTAAAACCGGTCACACTAGCATAGAATTCTAACACAAACCTAGGACAAATTGGTTCATCAATGTCAAGAAGACAATCGAATTGAATGGCGCCTAGTTCTTCACGAAGATTGGTATGCTCAAGGAAGGATGAGTGAATGGTTCTACCCTCGTGGAAATACCTTGATTCTAGACCCCTAAATATTTCTATTTGTTCCTTGGTGAGTCCTTTGGTTTTGTGGTGTTTGGGAATGTAGTTAAGAGTGTCTTTGTGATCATAGAATCTTGCGGCTACCATGGTTATTCCTAAGGACAAGAGTTAATATGTTAAAAATTAAGATAAATTTTAACGTTTTTGATTCTAGTGTGTGCCTATATGAAAACAATTTGAGTTGCGGTTATCTCTACTCATTTTATGCACAAAATGGTTTTAGTGGAGTGTTTGGCAAATACCATGAGATAACCCAAATGCTCCTAATTCAATGTGGCTATATTTGAATATACCCGGAAGTGCATATTAGTTATGCAATACCTTTAGTATTCAAGAGCATGCAAGTGATGAAAATTCTAACGTTTCTATTTGTATTAGCAATGAAAGAATGTTTTCCTATAAGTGAGAAGCTTTTCAAAACTTTTGACATGGGGTGTTTGGTTGTTTGAATAAGGCCTTATATTTATTATCTATCAATTAGTGGGAAACATGATTTGTTTATGCAATATGATAATGTAGTACCTAATTTGAATGACTAGTTATGCAATTTGCCAATTGAATTCATATTTGGTATAAAAGCATACATAAAACCCCATGTAATGATTTGTGATAGTTTTGTGCATAAATAAGAATCCTAGACTCGGAATTAAGAGATGAAATGTAGTTAGGATACTTACAATGATGTTATCTTCAGAGATTAGTGAGTGGGAAGATGACAATAATGAGCTTGGTTTAAGTTTTGCACGTTTTGGTAAAGTGGGTTGTGAGGAAGAAGATGTTATGTATAAAGCTGTTTTGCTTCAGACACCACGACCGACGGCACCAAATTTTGGTTCCGTCCGTGTTGTCGTTGGTGCCGTGGCTACAAGATGAGCGTAAACAAGACAAAATTCTTTTGGTTTGACTATTCTAATGTTTTAGGCTATGTTTATCCTACATGTTTGGTTCCATTAACCCTAAACCAAGTCTAAGAAGATTAAAAGGTTCTCGTTTAAGAGGTTTAGTAAAGATGTCGGCAATGTTGTCTTCGGAGGATACTTTCAATTGAAATGTTTCCTTTTTGAACATTGTCGCGAAGAAAGTGATGACGGATTTCAATGTGCTTTGTACGAGCATGTTGAACGGGATTCTTGCTGAGATCGATGGCTCCTTTGTTGTCGCAAAGTATCACAATGTCGTTGAGATGAATTCGTAGTCTACGAGCTTGCTTCATCCAAAGAGCTTGTTGACATGCTTTTCCCCGAGACGTGATTCGGCTTCAGTAGTTAAGATAGCTAAAGCCGTTTGCTTCTTTGCAAACCATGAGGTGAGACAATGTCCAACAAAAGTGCAAATACCACTTGTACTTTTTCTATCGACATAATCACCGGCATGATCCGAATCGGCATACACTATGGTTTCTATACCCGTTCCTTTGGGATACCATAATCCTAAACACGTTGTTCCCTTAATATATCTAAAAATCCTTTTTAATGCTTCTAAGTGTGATGCCTTTGGGTTTTCTTGAAAGCGAGCACATAGACAAACACTAAACATAATGTCGGGTCTACTAGCCGTAAGATAGAGTAGGCTACCAATCATTCCTCTATATTTAGTGTTATCTACGGATTCACCTTCTTCGTCCTTGATGAGTTTAGTGTCCGAGGACATGGGTGTTTTAGTTGGTTTGGAATCTTCAAGACCAAATTTCTTAAGCATGTCTTTTATATATTTAGATTGATTAAAGAAAATACCATCTTCTAGTTGTTTAATTTGAAGTCCTAGAAAGAAGTTTAACTCACCCATCATACTCATTTCAAACTCGTCATGCATGATTTTAGAGAAATCATTACATAGTTCTTGACAAGTTGATCCGAATATAATGTCATCAACGTATATTTGAACAATAATAATTTGTGATTCCTTTTTCTTAGTAAAAAGAGTATTATCTACTAATCCCATAGTATATTTGTTATCAATAAGAAAAGTCTTAAGACGGTCGTACCAAGCTTTAGGTGCTTGTTTAAGGCCATATAATGCTTTCTTGAGTTTGAAGACATGATGTGGTTTCTCAAAGTCGGTAAAACCGGAGGTTGAGCAACATACACTTCTTCGTTAATAAACCCATTAAGGAAAGCACTTTTAACATCCATTTGAAATAATTTAAAATCATAAGCACATGCATAAGCAAGTAATATTCTAATAGATTCAAGTCTAGCTACCGGTGCATAAGTTTCATCATAGTCAATTCCTTCTTGTTGATTATAACCTTGTGCAACAAGCCTAGCTTTGTTTCTAGATACTACACCATTTTCGTCCATTTTGTTTCGAAAGACCCATTTTGTTCCAATTATAGTTTGATCTTTGGGTTTTGGAACTAGTTTCCAAACATCATTTCTAACGAATTGGTTTAATTCTTCTTGCATGGCAATTACCCATGATTCATCTTTTATTGCTTCATTTATGGTTTTGGGTTCAATGGTGGATACAAAACAAAAATGATTACTTTGATTTTGAGCTTGTGATCTTAAGGTTCTTTGATTAAGTTTTCCTATGACCTTTTCTAATGGATGACTTTTAGATTCTTTTATATTGACAATTTCCTTATTTAATGGTTCATCTTCCTTGTTATTATTAATTTGACTTTCAATTATTTGACTTTCAACTAAGTCATCATCTACCAAAGGTGATGTCTTAGAGGGAGGTGGACTTTCGTCAAATGTTATGTTCAACGATTCCTCGACTATCATTGTTTCTTTATTTAGGACAATGTAAGCTTTACTAGTTTGAGAGTAACCAAGAAATACACCTTCATAAGACTTTGGGTCAAACTTGGTGAGATAATCCTTAGTATTAAGAATAAAGCATTTACAACCAAAGACTTTAAAATATCCTAATGTTGGCTTTTTACCTTTATAAAGTTCATATGGTGTTTTGTTTAGGAAAGGACGAATTAGGACTCTATTTAAAATATATGTAGAAGTGTCAACGGCGTTACACCAAAACTTTTGAGGAATGTTTTGTTCATTAAGCATTGTTCTACTCATTTCTTGAATTGTTCTATTTTTACGTTCTACTACTCCATTTGATTGAGGTGTTCAGGAGCCGAAAAGTTGTGTGTTATACCATTTGTATCACAAAAGTTTCCAAATTGAGTTTCGTTGTCAAATTACCGACCATGATCCGTACGGATCGACACAATTTTGACACCTAGAAGATTTTGAATTTTCTTGCTAAGTATTTCAAATTTATCAAAAGCTTCATTTTGGTTTTCAAAAATAACGTCCAAGTAAACCTTGAGTAATCATCTACTATGACCAAAGTGTATAAGTTGCCTCCATAGCTTCTTATAGCGGATGGTCCAAACAAGTCCATATGTAATAATTCTAGACACTTAGATGTGGATACCATATTTTTAGATTTGTGACTACTATGTGTTTGTTTACCAATTTTGCAAGCGCCGCAAAAGTGTTGGTCATATTTTAGTTTTGGTAAATTCCTAACCAACTCTTTTGAAGATAGGTTTTGTATAAGTCTCATATTAGCTGACCTAAGCGCCTATGCCAAAGAGATGAGCTATCGTCTAATGTTGTTAGGCAAAGTTTGTCATTATATGTTTTATCTATTTTCATGACGAATATGTTATTTTTCCTAACTCCTTTAGCTATGGTGATACCATCTTTTAGTATTTTACTACCATTTTCATCAAATAGTACTTTATACTTTTTATCACATAGTTGGCTAATACTAAGTAGATTAAATCCTAACCTATCCACATGAGCAACATTTTCAATAGTTAGAGAGTTATGAGCAATCGTACCTTTGCCAATGATTTTGCTTTTGAGATTGCTACCAAAGGTGACATTACCTCCGTCATACTCTTGGTATGATGAGAAGAGACTTTGTTGCCCGTCATGTGTCGTGAGCATCCACTATCTTTTATCCATTCATCAGGTTCCAATCCAACTTTCAAGCATACCTAAGAAGCAAATAACTCAAACATTTGGTCCCCAATATCTCATGGGTCCGTTTGGGTTAAACATACCATTTATTTGATTCATGTATGGAAATGATGGGTAAGGGTTCCATGGCATGTAATCGAGAGTTTGATATGGTCTAGGAAAGTTTTGATTCCAACCGTTGTGTTGGTAGTTAGGTTGAACGTTGTGGTTGCTCTTAGGAAAGGGGCGTTTGGCAAAAGAAGTTTTATATCGTTGTTGAGTAGTTTTAGATCTAAATTCATTTTTAACAAGTCCTACTCTGATATAATGGTGGTTTTAGTTTAACATTATCATTGGTTTTCTTTGTTATTTTAACAAATTCAAGACGGTCCGTGATATAACATTCTGTTCTTTGAAGTACCAGCGGTACCATTTTTTGCATAACGGACGGAACCCTTATTTTGGTTCCGTCTCGTCCGTGCTGTATCGCAGCAGTTTTGACGAATGTTCGTCTTTTCGGCCGTTTTGTTTTGACTCTTTGGAATTAATACTTCATTAAAACCTAGCCCATTCATGTCTCCGGGTGTTTTATGAATTTTAACTATTTCATCGGCAAGAGCGATGTTTTTGTTAAACCTTTTAAACTTAGAATTATTTTCTATTAAAACTTCTTGTGTGAGCTTTAGTTTTTCTATTTCAAGATTAAGCTCTTGACATGATTTACAATCATCGTCATTTGCTTTTCCTTTTTCAAGTCGTTTTGCTTTTTCTTTTAACTCATATACCTCATTTTCCAAAAACTCCTTTTTGGTTTTTAGAAATTTATTTTTAGTTATGATTTTTAGACTTAGCTCACACAATTGATTATATTGTTTTTGCAAGGTGTCATCATCTATAGAGGAATAAGAAGAGTTGGAAAGTACCTCATTTGACTCATGTGCCATTAGAGCGATCTCTTCCTTGCTTGATTCTTCATCGTCTTCACTATCACCCTAAGCACCACTTACAAAAGCTCGTTGAGTTTTGCTTTTAGGTGGCTTGGGACATTCTCCTATGAGATGACTTGCATCACCACATCTAAAACACTTTCTTTCACCTTTAATCTTCTTATCATCCCGATCTTTTTGGAATGGCTTCTTTTCTTCTCGAGGTTGTCTTACAAACTTTCCTCTTCTTCTAAAGAACTTCTTGAAATCTCTAACGGCCATGCATACTCTCATCTTCACTATCGGAACAAGATTCACCATCATCGCTTGATTCCGACTTTGCCTTAAGAGCAACGGATTTGATCTTCTCCTTTCTTCCTTTGATGATCTCCGAATCTTTCTCCATTACCATTTCGTGAACTTTGAGGTTGCCAATTAGCTCGTCTAGTGACATTATTGAGAGATCTTTTGATTCTTCAATAGCGGTCACTTTAGCTCTCCATTTGGGATGGAGTGCTCTAAGAAATTTCCGGACAAAGTTCTTACTACGAAAAGATTCATCAAGTGCTTTAAGTGATGTAATGATAGTGTTAAAACGAGCAAAGCCACAATCAATGGTTTCATCTTCAGGGATAACAAATTGTTCATATTGTTGAACAAGAAGATCAATTTTGTTATCCTTGACTTGTGAATTACCTTGATGTGTAACAATTAAAGATTCCCAAATATCTTTAGCGGTTTCACACATAAAAATTCTTTCATATTCTTTTCTAGGTAAAGCATTATAAAGCATCATTTTAGCTTCATTATTTTTAGCAACTAATTTCTTTTGTTCATCAACGGAAATATCCTTTGTTGTAGAACTAAAATCCTTTTTAACAATAATAAACCAAAGATCTATATCTTTTGATTTTACATATGTTTCAAACGGTTTTTCCAATATATAAATCCATTGGTTTCAAAGAGTGGTGGTCTTTGCATAGATTGCCCTTCTTTAAAGTTTTCGAATCCATGGATCGTTTCAAGTTTATAAAATACAAATTATTTTAGAAATTATTGAGCAACGAGGCTCTGGTACCAATTGTAGAAAACTAGAAGGGGGTTGAATAGTTTACCGATTAAAAACTTTGTTTTGAAACTTATTGAAAGATCAATTGATATTGATCTTGAGTATGTTAATGAAATATGCAAGCAATATGTAATGAGTAAATAAGGAAAGAAATGATCAAACCACAACAAGTTGTTTATAGTGGTTCGCTCTACAAGGACTCTTTTTCCTTGCCCTACTCCACTCCCCGAGTCTCACACTCGAGTGTTTAACTTCACTAGTCAACAAGCTCCTTTCACCGGCGAGAAAACCTTTACACTTCGCTTACACTATTTCGACACTAAGCTAGATGTCGAGTTCTTTCCAAGGGTACAACTACTCCCACACACAATGTATTTTGAGGACTAAAATACTAACCACTCACACTCACAAGATTATGATGGTTTGATACAACAATGAAGTATGAATCAACACTAGATCATACAACACTAAACAAACAAGACTTCCAACTTCTCGTTGAAGCTTGAATATGACTTGATCTTCTTTGCTACAAAAGAGATCACTAATATGATATGAAACCTGAGTTAGAAGGTTAGAGATATGTATGAGAGTTTGTTAGAAAGGGATGAGAAACTACTTGGCTTGGCATTGCTATTTATAGCCAAATTGATGGAGCGCCTGACGGACCCTGACCCCTAAAAGGGTTCCCGCTGTACCAAAATGGTACCGCCGGTTGACATCAAGATATCAAATCTGGTCTAAAGTCAACTCTATCTAAGTAAGATTGTGCAAGATATGAAGAGTACAAATCTTCACAAAATATCTAATGGAATCTTCCAATGATCTCCATGATGTAATACATGATGTCAAATGTTGTATTACTATTAATAGAAATATGCAAATGCTTAAGTAGTGTTTGGTTTTAAGAACCTAACACATTCTACAAACTATTAACATACATAATGATTAGAGTCATATCAAGATGTTACTAATCATAAATGTAAATGCTTGAATGATGAATATATTGTTTAAGAAAGCTTGTTTTAATATCTAATAAACTTGACAAGCTTTAAGCTTTTATAAATTAAATTTACTTTTGTCGTTAACAAAACTTAGGCAAAGATCAAAAATATAAATAACGTTTAATGACGATATTTGTATTAACAATTTTCTTTATCTTATTTTATGTACTAAGCAATACAGCTAATGTTTCTCAAGATATCCAGCATTTGTTTATTGTAAAATAATTGTTATACTTCTGTTTTTAGTAAAACGTATAATCTATAAATAATAGAGGGATTTGTGGTCAAATTTAACTCATGTTATATTACTTAGTTACAGTACGACATTGGTAGTACTGGATTTTGATGCATTAAGAGTAAAGAAGATAATTTTACTAGCCTCAAAGTAGCTTAAAATCATGTGCAAAAGTCTACATCTTCTTTTATGTTAAAAGATAAACAAAAAAGTGCAGCTTACAACTACTACTTTAGTAATTCGGTAAGACCAATGAAGCAACACTTTTCTTTTTCACATTTCAAGCTGTACAATGGAAGCTTTAATGAATGACTTATATAAACAAAATAAAATCACCTAGCTTTTTCAAATAGTATATATATGATTTATTTAGATTTCCGTTAATTAACTAATAGGAATTACATCTATTGATTTCCAGAGAATATATATGTAGCATCACGTAATGTCTACAGGGAACCTATTAGATGGCTCATGATTCAAAACTTTTCTTCAAGGTACGTTATGTTTTTTCCAAATTTTGTTCCATTACAATTTTGGTTCTTTTTTTAATTAAAAGGGGTGTTTGTTTTAGTGTGTTTACCAGGATTATGACCTATGTACTTTTGAAAAATATCAAAAAGCCACTTTTTCAGTGTATGAACTTACCAAGATCAGCTTATGACAAAATAAGCCGGAAAAATTTGGATAGGGTGTGGTACGTGATTCAGTTGCATCTGTTGTAACAGATTGGGGACGAGACCTGTTTAGCTATGGTGCTTATTTTTATGTAGCTGTTGGGGGATGATACATTGAGTCAACCCGTGACATTTTGATCTATACAATTATTGTTTCTACACACATATTTAGATTGTGCTTAAGTGTCATAGTGTCATATCATTCACAATCCAAACAATCTTGCAAATCCAATGCCCTGAAGCTTTTGTGTTTGTTTTCAGAGTCGAAGAGCAAGTGCAGTGGATACAATGATGACTTCTGTAGGCAGACTCTCCACTGAATGCGTACCTGATTGTCTCAACATAAGCTTGGAACTTAGGTGTGTTCCTCTTGGGCTGGTATAGATTTATAAATGAGGTAAACATAAGTGCTAATGGTAATAACATGATGACAAAGACAAAACATAGGCATCCTAATAAATAGATGTAAAAAACCTGCGCATTCGAAAAGTGATATTTTTTTCTATTACTGTAGGATGGTTATGGTAATTACATTTCATAAAAGTTATATTTTTGAAGGAGTAAATGACTTGATTAATTATTTCTTTTTACCAGATCAAGTTTAGCAAATGGAATGGTGTCATCTTCCCAAAGTAAGTTTGATGATAACATTGAAGCATCTTATGCTATATTTACTCTTCTGCTTATCATCTACAACTGCTCCGATCAAATCATTACCACTCATGAAAGAAGACATGCTAAATCTAGGGAAGCAGCTGCAAGATGTGCAAAAGAAAAAATTAAGGCACATGAAACATTTGATTGTCAAACTGTTGTTGTGATGTTTATTTATTAGTATCTGGACCATATTGAACTATTGTAAACTGATATTGGATCTTCAATCCATTGGTTTTTGTATATACCTTCATGGTTATGGTTTTGTTACAATTTTGTTGTTGATTCTGGTTGTTTCTTGTTGTGCTGCAGCTTTATTCCTGGAAATTTAGTGTAAATAAATGGTATTTAACAAGAAAAAAAAAAAAAAAAAAAAAAAAAAAAAAGTTCATAAAGCCATGTTTTCTGAGCTAAAAACAGGGCTCTATGCTAATTAAAAAGCCTTTTTTTAATCACATAGAGCAAGGTTTTTAACTATCAAACCGGGCTCTATTACACATAATAAAGCCCGTTTTTAAAATCGGGCTCTATGACAGTTCCTAATAGAGTCCCTCCCCCTTTGTGCCCTCATGAAAAACCGGGCTCTATTAGCCTTTTCAACCGGGCTCTATGCCCATTTTTGTAGTAGTGTCTTCATATGGACTGCAAGCTCTTGATCCTATCATCGCCCTAAATCCTAATCAACCTTTGTTTGTACAAATCGGAATTCAATCCTCAACTAAGGTAATACATACTTTTTCCTTTGTGTTAATTCATATACAAAATTAGTATTATCAACAAACCCTAGACGATTTAATCCACACTCACAGTGGCGGACCCAGGATTTTAGAGGGCGGGGGGCAAATTTTCTTTTTTGATAAAATTTGTGATGAACTTTAATAAAAAGTTCATAATTTTTTTTTAACACTAAAAACTGATATTTTTTTTAGATTAAGATAGAGATATAAGGTTTTTACATTGTTTGATCTTAAGGTGGGGGCAATTTGATTTTGTAATGGGGTGCACTTTAATAAAATGGTCATAAAAAAAAATTTACACTAAAAATTGATACTTTTTGGCGAACCATGGAGGGCACACCCCCCCACACACACATGTAGTTCCGCCCCTGCACACTCAAGTTAGGGTTTTTGTATAAAACTTGTTTTATCAACATCTGTTGTGACATGTTTGTAACCCAATAAACCACTCTTTTTAAAATATGAAAATAGGTTAGCTATGTATAATCACGTAAAAATTGAGGATTTAGTGTCCATAGAAACTTCAAATGTGTTCAAATTTACTCCCTCCGTCCCAAAATATAAGTCCACTAGTGTTTTTGATTGTCCCAAATTTAATGTCCATTTTCATTTATAACCAATCAAAATGCTTCAAAGTGGGTGAAAATGAATTTTTATTGGTTAGGAATTAGGATTGTAAGGGGCCCACTTTTCTTAAACTTTGTAAAATATGAAAGTGGACATATAATTTGGGACGGAGAGAGTATTAGCCTGCATGATCAATTGTCTTCTACATATGAGGATTAATTAATTCTTTTTACATCATTAGCTTCTATTATGCAATATGGTATACATAACATCTTAAAAAACATCCATCCTCCTCAAAACATCTACTGTCCTTTTACTCCATTTTGAATCATTAGCTTCCATGTTGCCTCATACTTTATAGATATTCCCAAGGTTTTTTTTTTGCAACTTTTTCATAAAGAATTATTGCAAGTGCTAATCATGACATTGTTAATTTGATCATGCAGCCAAGGTTTTCTTTATGCAACTTCTGCTTGGAGCTGTAATTTTTGGAGCATTAGTTCATGAAATGTGTGTAGTAGAACCTGTACATTTTTTTATGCTTTTAGTTTTATAGTGTTTCTTTTGGAGCATTAGTTCATAAAATGTGTGGAGTAGAACATGTACAAGCTTGTGTATCTTGATGTATCTTACTAATGATGTCTATGAGACTATGATGGATCATTGTAGCATGTTTGTATTGTTCATGTTCTAATCTTTTCTTCTCTTGTTGTTTGTCTAAGTACAGGTTGTGAAGATAGATGTTTAAAATAAGTAAAATTTACAAATAAATATAAACTATGGTGTTATTAAAGTTAAAGATGGACATTTCTTTGCTTAAGAAAATGTAAATGTAAACTTGTTGATTCTATGTTCATAACAAACGGAAGAATCAATTCTTGAATGCATTCTAGCACTCAATTCTCTTTTTAAACCAAACAGTAGAATCTCTTCTCACTTTTCAGACTCATTCCCTTTCTCTGCAATTCCATTCTCTGTTGCGTTTCCAATCTCTTCTCAAACAGTAGAATCTCTTCTCACTTTTCAGACCCAAGTTCATAGTTTATATCAACTAACTACCTTACCTTGAACCAGTGTCTGCCCATTGTGTAGGCTGATTAACTTTTGATTTTGATAGTCCCGTTTCTATGATGTGAGATGATAAAGATATGATAAGAGCCCCATTTACTTGGTGAAACAATGATTTGGCCTGAAATGGAAAATTAACGGAAATGCTATTAAACAAGGATTTGACCATGCATGGTGCTTGTTTGTAGCAGCAGGTGGGCGTACATGGGCTGTTGGGTATGAGCATATTTTGAAAACATTTTGAAATAGAAATGAATCCATAATGTATCGCCTGGAAATTTTCTGCTAAGGTATGGAATTATGGATACCCTTGCAAGATGGTTTGACCAGCCACGTATGATGTGGTACACTTGCCTTGTTTTGATGTATGCATGAGGATATTAGTTAACAAAAAGATCATGGAACAATCCTTTTTTTCATAATGAGTCGTTTGACTGATGACGTTGTTAGAACACACTGCCCTTAAATCTCCACCTCTTTTTTATGCGTTCAGAAAACTTGAACTATAAGTTCAAATTAAGTTAGGAACTCTGTAGAATTAACAGGGTTCTTCCTCATTGCTTGCCTTGTTAATTGATTTCTCAGATATGTGCTGGAAAGGATAACTCTCGATAATCAATATATACTACAAAAAACTAATTGAATTCTCCACATTTTAGAGGCCAATTGGCCACAGTTAAGAATGTGTAAAATTATTGATTCCATACTTTCTCATGTGCGGTAATAATGGGTGTGACAAAATTTTCTACATATATAAGTGTGGAGATATTATCCAAATTTCTATAGTTAAAAGTGTGGAAATTTTTTTTGAATGTCCACACCTAAAAGTGTGGCAAAATTGCAAAAAATGTTTATAATAAAAAGTGTGGAAACATTTGCTACACATATAAGTGTAGATTTATTGTAATTGTACACACTTATATATGTGGATTAATTTTTAAAATATTTGTGACACATATTTGTGTAGCAAAATTATTATCTATATAAAAAAATGTCCACACTTGAGCATACCGTAGCAAAATAAGTGTAGAGAATAGAGATTTTTTTTGTAGTATATATATAAAAGATAGAACGAAGATCTTGTTCATGAAAAGATCATTCTGTTTTTTCATCAAGGAGTTGAAACCAAGTTGGAAAAGCACTTCTGGCGATCTGTTGCAGCTGTCCATACGTTAAAAAATGTTGTTTCAGTTTGTATATCTTGGTGTCGGGCTTCTGTCATAATAGAATGATACGGAGTAAATGCTTGTGCATATGATGTATCTGCACAAATTCTTTCTTTTTGAAATCGAGAATATAAAGTGTTTCTGATTGAAGTTTCAAAATGTTATAATTTAGTTTAACTCGCATACACCTTCCGTAAACTGATCACCTGATTTCATTACTGTAATTAGAAGCTATTGATTATCTAATGCAACTCAAACGTAGAATGATGAAGTGATGGTCCAAAATTATAAAGTCAACAAAATTGGCAATATTGACTTTTCAATTTTGCCTAAAAAAGGTTGGACTTTTGGGTTTTGCGGTTGCCAACCCAAATGGAACTGCTGAAAAAACGCAAAGGTGAAAGTACAACCCTTGATGCATAATGTACAGCCCACACTCTACCTCTTCACATGTATTTATACCCCGTATTCTACATGTACATAAATGCTCATACAAGAAATGACAGATTGCCAAGGTAAAATCATATGAGTTGGTTTCGCTTTTTATTTTCCACTTTATCGACTATTTTTATAAACAATGTTGGTGTTTGGATATTTGATACAGGAAAGAGTTCATGGCCCGAGTTGGTAGGGGCAACAGGCGAAGCTGCTGCAGCTACAATTGAGAGAGAGAATCCGCTTGTAGATGCAATTGTTATATTGAACGGAGCTCCAGTGACTGGCGACGTCCGTTGTGACCGTGTGTGGGTCAGGGTGAACTCTCGTGGGATTGTCGTTCAAGTTCCTACAATCGGCTAAGTTCAATGACTGAGCGAAGGGCAAGGAGTTGCAGACTTGCAGTCGTGTTTTATGGTATTCTTGATAAATAAATGATGTACCTCGTCGATTTTCTGGCCTTACTACAGTTTAGATTATGTGAAGAAATGTGTGATTTGTAAAATCATAAATAAATAAATGTGTAACATATGTATTTCATATTGCAAGTTATGTAACTATTTAGTTGTTTTGTTCGTGGTTCAGCTCTCCCTTCTTGTCGAATGTTTGATACTAATTGTAGCAATATACCCGAAACAACAAATTGCTATGCCAGTTAAGATTCAGTGACTCAATAAACTTAGGCAATATGAGCTTGAATTAACAAAGTTATACAAGTTTTTAAACTAGCAGTTCCAGGTAATATATCTCCATATCAAACCTGTAAAATAACTTGAATGACTTGAGAAGTGACTGCTATAATAAAACTATAGTAGGGTTTCTTACACGACCAGTTCATTGTGAATTTGTGATACATCAAGTATCTTATTTGTTATCGGAATTATACACACATAACAGCATATTACACATAATTTGGAAAAATCAAAACTTGTAGTTGGCTTTCAACCCATTTGGCACGATTCAGCCCGTTTGACATGTAACAGTTATCTTATTATAGATAAAATTGTAGCCCAACATGTTAGCACGTTTTCATGTAACTGGAATGGTGAGTATGTGGGTAACATCTCAAAATGGTTACATACATTCAACGTTTGTATTATGGGTATATAAGAAATTAATAATGAAAATAGGGTGATATATGAAATGAAAAATGATTTGGAGGCCTAAAAATGAGACTAACTATATGCCTAAAGGGATGTGGCAATAAGTTATTGGTTTGTGAAGAAGCGGTCCCTCTCATGTCACAAATAAGATACTGACACATAGGTTTAGTCATGTAATTAGGCACACCATTTAGGCATGCCAATCAATGTTCATATGAAATTCTCCCTAAAACATAACCCAAATTCACCCATTTCATGTAGACACATAGTATGCCAGGAACATTAAGCACTGTGACACATGTTGCTTCTTCATACTTGGGTTCTAAACTTCCAATGATGTTCAAGTTTGTTTATTCTTGCTTCTTAAAGGGGCATATAATGTTATCATGATTTAGATTTTGGCTCTGCTCATTGTCTCAACACAGGAACCACTACAACTGGTGGTAAGTGCCAACGCAATCCCTTGTCATCTTAGTCATGCACCATTTTTTCTCATTGTGTGTGATTTCGTTTTTTTAGGTCAAATTGCATAAAAAGATACTCAGGTCCAATTTCAATCAAAGATAATACTCTTCTTTTTTCTTAATTAAGGTACCCGACTTTTTTTTTGGCCGTTTTAGGTTTTTTTCTAACTTCCGTTAACCATTTCGTTAGTAAATTACATGTTTGGTCCTTGAGTTTGTATAGGCATTTCATGTTTGGTCCATTTTCGTCCGTTTTCATACGTTTTTATATGTTTTCGTCCGTTTTTACATGGTTTCGTCCGTTTTACACGTTTTCGTCTGTTTTTACACGTTTTTGTCCGTTTTTGCATGTTTTCGTCCATTTTTACACGTTTCCATCATTTACACGTTCACGTCTGTTTTTGCATGTTACCGTATGTTTTTAAACGTTTTCGTCCGTTTTTACACTTTTCGTCCGTTTTTGCACGTTTTCGTTCGTTTTTGCACGTTTTCGTCCGTTTTTGCACGTTTTGGTCTGTTTTTACACGTTTTCGTCAGTTTT
Source organism: Chrysanthemum makinoi (assembly GCA_910596185.1). NCBI lineage: Eukaryota > Viridiplantae > Streptophyta > Magnoliopsida > Asterales > Asteraceae > Chrysanthemum > Chrysanthemum makinoi. The sequence goes on along the minus strand of OU343221.1, from coordinate 89,502,333 downwards.
TACACATTTCTGTCCATTTTTACACGTTTTCGTCATTTTTTGCACGTTTTCGTCTGTTTTCGATGTTTCGTCCGTTTTTGCACGTTTCCATCCTTTTTTCCACGTTTCCGTCTATTTTTACAAGTTTTCAGTTGTTTTGTCCGTTTTTACACGTTTTCGCCTGTTTTTGCACGTTTTCGTCCGTTTTACACGTTTTCGTCTGTTTTTACATACTTTCGTCCGGTTTTACACGTTTTCGTCCGTTTTTGCACGTTTTCGTCCGTTTTTGCACGTTTTCATCTGTTTTTACACCAATTTCTGAGCTGATCATGGTCAGCTTGTATGTATTTAGTATTCATGATCAATAAATGATGTATTTCCTATATATCAATATTGTGGCTACACAACTGTTTAAGCTATCAGTGTTGTTTAAGGGTTTAACAATGTATGATGATGTACGTATGCATGAATAAATATGGCGATCGAGTAACATATACCTGGTCGTAATTTGGTTCTTTCTTATTGTCAAATGTTTGGTGTTAGTTACTACTTACTAGTATGACATACTTGAAATGGTACTGAATTTTAGGTGCTCCATGTCGGTTGAGATTCAATGACTGGATAAGCTTATTTAGTTATTTATTTCAAGCTTTAAATAGCAGAACATACGCATTAGTGAATGTTTCTATTTGTTAGATACAATAAAAAGTAATTAGTATGTAAAGAATGTCATCGTTATGGTTTTATCTGATGTAAAAGCTGTAACCAAATCTTCAAGTCAATTTGCTCTAAAATGGATAACGGATTTTACGTAAAAATAACGAATTTTTTTTCAAATAATAAGGAAAAAAGTTACCTTTGAATCTTTGATTTCATATTTTCATATGATTGTCCTAAACTTGTTGTACACCTGTAATGTTTTTTGTTTGAAATATTTTGAAATGGCTTAGTTCACAAATGCACACGAAAAGATCCAACAAAGTGATAATTGATCAAGTGAAAAGAATGAAAAAATAGCCCGATGATAAAAACTTTGACCCCGAGAATGTCAGCATCCAAGAGCTCGTTAAAAGGAACTTTTTCACCTAATGACCTTTTTAGTACAAATATATGAGGTGAATTTTGGAGGCTCTAGAAATTTGAGGGCCGTGGGCAGTCGCCCACCTCATACGTCCACTCTCTAATGGCAATTTTTTTGTAGTGCATGCGAATATTTTCGGATGTTACATTCTATATACTAAATCAAAAGAGAGCTTGCCATTCATATTTGTTTCTCATTTTTTTTTACTTAATTTGTAAGTGTGATGAAATCGTAAAGAATATAATCAGTTGAACTAATTGTCAAGCTGGAACCAAAAAGGAATTGGTCTGGCCTGCCTAGCTAATCTGGATCATTAAACATCTGTGGCCCAAGTTTGATAACATACATATTTTTATAGCCATGGAAGATGATATCTTCTCCATGGAAGATTAGTATGTAGTTAATATGTAAGGTTTGGGCGATTACACATGCTACAAAGGTCAGACAAAAGGGGAGATTTCATAAAGTCGACACATTTACTTATGAACGGGCTGATCCCGGTTATGTTATACTCTATATCGCTAAGGTAGGGATACCCTTGCAAGATGGTTTGCACAGCCACATATCATGTGGTTTACCCACATTTGCCTTGTTTTGATGTATGCATGAGGGTACTAGTTAATAAAAAATATCTTGGAACAATACTGTTTTTCATAATGAGTCGTTTGACTGACGATGTTGTTAGAACACACTGCCCTTAAATCTCCCCTTTTTTGATGCGTTCAGAAAACTTGAACTATAAGTTCAAACTAAGTTAGGAACTCTGTAGAATTAGCATGGTTCTTCCTCATTGCTTGCCTTGTTAACTCCCGATAATCAATATATAAAAGATAGAGCAAAGATCTTGGTCATTGAAAGATCATTCCGTTTTTTTTTATCAAGGAGTTGAAACCAAGTTGGGAAAGCAATTCTGGCTCTGTTGTATATTCTTTCATTAGTCTATTTTTCGGTTCCTTTTAAGTGTCGAGCTTCTGTCATAATAGAATGATACACACTTGTTCATATGATGTACCTGCACAAATTCTTTCTTTTTGAAAACGAGAATATATAGTGTTTCTGAGTGAAGTTTCAAAACGGTACATTTAGTTTAACTCCCATACACCTTCCGTACACTGATCACCTGATTTTATTACTGTAATTAGAAACTATATTGATTATCTAATGCAACTCAAACATAGAACGATGGAGTGATAGTCCAAATTTAGAAAGTCACTTTTCAATTTTGCCTAAAAAAGGTTGGACTTTTGCGTTTTGCGGTTGCCAACCCAAATGGAACTGCTGAAAAAACGCAAAGGTGAAAGTACAACCCTTGATGCATAATGTAGTAATGTACAGCCCACACTTTACCTCTTCACATGTATTTATACCCCGTATTCTACATGTAGCTCATACAAGAAATGACAGATTGCCAAGGTAAAATCATATGAGTTGGTTTCGCTTTTTATTTTCCACTTTATCGACTATTTTTATAAACAATGTTGGTGTTTGGATATTTGATACAGGAAAGAGTTCATGGCCCGAGTTGGTAGGGGCAACAGGAGAAGCTGCTGCAGCTACAATTGAGAGAGAAAATCCGCTTGTAGATGCAGTTGTTATTTTGAACGGAAGTATCACGACTACTGACGTCCGTTGTGACCGTGTGCGGGTCAGGGTGAACTCTCGTGGGATTGTCGTTCAAGTTCCTGCAATCGGCTAAGTTCAATGACCGAGTGAGGGGCAAGGAGTTGCAGACTTGCAGTCATGTTTTATGGTATTCTTGATAAATAAATGATGTACCTCTTGTCTCTTTTCTGGCCTTACTACAGTTTAAATTATGTGAAGAAATGTGTGATTTGTGAAATCATAAATAAATAAATGTGTAACATATGTATTTTATATTGCAAGTTATGTAACTATTTAGTTGTTTTTTTCAGTGGCTCAGCTCTCGAATGTTTGGTACTAATTGTAGCAATATACCCGAAACAACAAATTGCTATGCCAGTTAAGTTTCAGTGACTCAATAAACTTAAGCAATAAGCTTGAATTAGCAAAGTTATACAAGTTTTTAAACTAGCAGATCCAGGTATTATATCTCCATATCAAACCTGTAAAATAACTTGAATAACTTGAGAAGTGACTGCTATAATAAAAATATAGCAGGGTTTCTTACACGACCCGTTCATTCATTGTGATTATTCGAATTATACACACATAACAGCAGATTACAGAATTTGGAAAAATCAAAACTTGTGGTTGGCTTTCAACCCATCTGGCATGTTTTAGCCCGTTTGACATGTATCAGGTAACTTATTATAGATAAAATTGTAGCCCAATATGTTAACACATTGTCATGTAACTGGATTACTGGAATGGTGAATATGTGGGTAACAACTCCAAATGATTACATATAGACACATAGTATGCCAGGAACATTAAGCACTGTGACATATGTTGCTTCTGCATAGTTGGGTTCTAAACTTCCAATGATGTTCAAGTTTGTTTGTTCTTGCTTCTTAAAGGGGCATACAATGTTATCATGATTTAGATTTTGGCTCTGCTCATTATACTGGGTCACATAGGAACCACTACAACTGGTGGTAAGTGCTAACACGATCCCTTGTCATCTTAGTCTTGCACCATTTTTCCTCATTGTCATTCACATATCTAAGATGATCGTATCACTTTTCTAGTTTTCTGAAAATGGATCATTGCTGAGAAAATTAACAACTTTATTAATAGGTGCAAAGTATGTGGAACGCAGACTAATAAATGACCCATTTTGACCCAACCTCCAACCCTCGCCAATCATATCAATTAGCATATTTTGAATAACCGCTGTTTCAGTAGCATGATTGATGGTCATTGTGTTACGATAGAAAAATAAGCAGATAAAAAAACCCACTCAAACAGTTGAATGCTTTATAAAAACAATATAAGATATGCAATCCCAAACACCCATAGACTTTAAACTAATTCTAAAAGCAACTATCTTTCTTACCCAATTTTAACCCATGGCCCACTTTTCCGGCCCATTACTGGAATCATCCTAACAGAACTTCAAATAAGCAGATAAAATTGCTTAATTGGCACCAAAAGCATATAAAAACAACCCAAACAATAAAAAATGTTACTGCTTTTTAAAAACAAAATAAGATATGCAATCCCAAACACCACATAAACAATGATAAACGATCCAAAAGACGCATATAATAGCTCTTTAAGATATTGTTTTTGTAAAACAACTCACCGAAACCGTTGAATTCTTATTGCTTTATAAAAACAATATGAGATATGCAATCCCAAACACCCCATAGACTTGAAAAAAAACTAAAAACGACTATCTTTCTTACCCGGTTTTGACCCATGCCCCACTTTTACAACCCGCAACTGGAATCATCCTAAAGGGACTCAAAATAACCACATAAAAGTGCTTATTTGGCAGCAAAATAAGCAGATAAAAACAATGATTGACCCAAATGTCCCTTAAAATGTTGTTCCAGCAGCCAGTCACAAACACGAGTTAAACTGCTGCAGCAGCCAATAGCCAAACACCCCTTAAAGCTGTAGTAGCTGACAGACCCAAACTCCGATAAAAATTATGTTTCAGCTGAAAGAAAAAATCATTGTTTTCTACAAAACACTACAAATAGAAATTATGTTCAAATCAAAATATTCCCACCAAATTCTCTAGAAAACGCAAAACATTCATTTCCCAACTTTACAAGGTAGGAAACTGTTAGACAATGAAACCCGTAGGTATAACTTTATTGATGACCATTATTTATAATGGTAAAACCCTAATTCCCAAAACACTAATTCCCAGCCTTGGGCCTAATTATCCATTAATACTTCCTCGCACATCGAGCGGCGAAATCGCGAAAGCTCGAACTGGAGAAGTAAACTAAGAAAGCAATATAAAACAATAACCAAAATAAAACGGGATAACCCAAAGTATCCCAAACAGTCGTCTCGGGAATAAGAGCCCTATATTCGATACAAACAAAAGTCGTCTCGGGAATAAGAACCCTAGATTCGACACCAACAAAAGTCGTCTCGGGAATAAAAACCCTAGATTCAACACCAACAAAAGTCGTCTCTAGAATAAGAACCCTAGATTCGACATAAAACAAAGACAATAATTAAATAACTATATATTTATTTTTATTAATTTTTTTTTTCAACAATGAAACAAAAACAAAAACATATTAATCCTTAAAACATCCATCTCCTCATTCTTGAAATTAAGGGTATGTTTGGCACGGAGCGGCGTGAAGTTTTTTGAAGCGGTGAGTAATGAGTATTTTGATTTTTAGTAGTAGTTTGGCAAAGGAGCGGTGAGTTTTGCTATTTTTAGAAATGCTCATTTCTCAATGCTTCTTTAAGAAGCTGTGAGCAGTAAACGGTGAGCTGTGGCTACTGCTCACAGCTCACCTCTACTGTCCACTACTATTGTTCGCTGCTACTTTTACCAAACACACCCTAAAAGCTACTGACCCACTTACTTCTCCTCCAATCAACATATTCTTTTTCTTCGTAAGATAATTGTTTAATATGTGAGATGACTTTCTGATCTCACGTGGAGGACAACAATCAAGAGAAAAGGAATAGTTTAATGGTATTTTGGTATCTTTGTGATGTCAACGACATAAACAATGTCTTGTTTCTACCAATGATATTTAAGAAGCAGAAAATAAGCGCCGCGGAAACTTTGTTGAAGGGTATGGTGTTTTTAGGGTTTTTGATTTTGACGGGTAGCATAAGGGAGGCGGCTCGACATAGCCACCTAGGTCTCAGGATCAGACCTGCTCTGATACCATGTTAGACAATGAAACCCGGTATAACTTTATTGATAACCATTATTTATAATGGTAAAACCCTAATTTTCAAAACCCACAAACCGGGCTTGAGCCTAATTATCCGCTAATATTCATTTCCCAACTTTACAAGCTAGGAAATACAAAAAAAAACATTTTTTTTTTCTTCTGTAACCCCCCATTGCTTTCTTCAAAATAGAAAATAATGTCACATGAACGTGTTTTCTAAATTTTGTGGAAAATTTAATCTGGGAAGTTTTTCTTCAACTAAACGCATAACTGAGTGAAGTTTGAAAATGTTACATTTTGTTTAACTCAGCATACAGCCATACACCTTCCGTACACTGATCACCTGGTTTCATTAGTGTAATTAGAAACTATTGATTATCTAATGCAACTCAAACATAGAATGATGAAGTGAGAGCAGTTCCATTAATAACGCCATAACGGCGTTATAGCACAAAAAACGGCGTTATGGCCGTTACCCTTGTTGTGACCTCGGCGTTAAAGAGAAGAAATGAAGCCCACGTTGCCAAAGCAACGGCCGTTAAGGGAAGGCGCAAAAAAAAATCAAAAAATTTACATTTTCTACCCTATAAATGCTACTAGCCGTTATTTTAAAAAAAAAAAATTCAAAAACCACCCTAAACGGCTACTAGCCGTTATTTTTCAAAAAAAATTTCAAAAATCTTTTTTTACCACTATAAATACCCAATTAAAACACCATTTCTTTTCACACTTCCACTACTAAATCCTCTCCATTCTCTCAATCTTTCAACTTCTATCAACTGCAAAAAAAAACAATGTCGGGAGGCAACGACGATACTTTCTACAATCTTCTTGCTAGTGGGTGGAATCCCTCAAACCCGGGTTCATCATCTAACCCGAACGCGGGTTCATCTTCAATCCCCAACCCACTAGGCTTATCGAGCCAAGAAATGTATCAACAACATCAAGCATTTCTGTATTGGCAACAACAAAACCAACAAAACACCTTAAACTCCAACTTTCAAAACCTACAATTCACACAACAATCACAACAATCACAAACTGAAACACATGATGTTGCTGACACACCCACGTCTCCTCCAAAAAAAGGAAAAGGTCGCATTAAGCGAAAATCAAAGAAATCCAAAGACCCCGAGCCCGAACCAGTTGATTCTGATGAAGGCGAAGTTGTTGTTAACGCACGTTGGACTCTAGGAGAGGAAGCATTACTTGCAACATGTTACATAGCTGTTTCGGAGGATCCGAAAGTTGGAAAGTGCCAACCCAGGGATACGTTTTGGTACCGGGTGCGAAATGAGTTCAATAAAAACAACTTTCAACGGCGCAACAAGGACATGCTGTCAAGCAAATGGAAAACTTTGAACGGCATATGCACAAAGTTCAACTCTCATTACAAGCGTGCGAAACGGGATCAACGAAGCGGGGAAAGTGAGCTGGATGTGATGCAACGGGCAAAGCAATGGTATCGTGAGGAAACCAAGGGATCAGCTTTTGGTCTCGAAGACGCTTGGGAGGTTTTGCGTCATTATAAGAAATGGAACACGCCAGAACCGGTCGATTTAACCGGCGAAGTCCCAAGCCAAACAAACGAGGATTTGTTTGGTCAAGATAAACAACCTCGCCCCATGGAAAGAAAGCGTGCTACCAAGAAAGCAAGATCCAGACTACAACAAGTACTGCGGGACAAGCACTGGAGGAACGAGCTCGTCAGCTTATTTCACTGAAACTATGGCAAACGAGTTTCGTCTGAAACGAGAAGTCTCCGGCGGCGATCGGGCGCAGAAAAAAGATCTCACAATAACCCGGTTGGAAGAGATAAAGTTTTTGATGACGCCTACTGAGGGGCAAGATCCAATGGTCGTGCAGTGGATCAATGACGAAAAAGATCGAATCATCGCAAAATATAACTTGAAACCTCGTCAGTAGATCGTATTCTCGTCATTTCCTTTAATTTGTTCTAACGTTTTATTTCGTTGTATTTTTTTATTTTATTTCGTTGTATGTTTTTTTTTGTATTTTTTTTAGTCTCGTATTGTAATATGTTTTAAGTTTTAATGAAATGTTTGTTTTAGTTTAATCAATGAAGTGTTTGTTTTAGTTTAGGGGTTGAAATTGAAAATATGAAATATTAGTGGTGTTATGGTGTTATTGGGATGTTATTGTTGTGGGTGTTTTTTTGAGGATGTTAATGTTAAATGGTAAAACTGATATGGCGCTGACGTGGACGGTGTTATTGGTGTTATGGTGTTATTGTTCTAAGTGCTCTGATAGTCCAAATTTAGAAAGTCAACAAAAGTGGCAATATTGACTTTTCAGTTTTGACAAAAAAAGGTTGGACTTTTGAGTTTTGCCAACCCAAATGGAGTTGCTGAAAAAACGCAAAGGTGAAAGTACAACCCTTGATGCATAATGTACAGGCTAGTCTACCTCTTCACATGTATTTATACCGCATATTCTACATGTACATAAAGGCTCATACAAGAAATGACAGACTGCCAAGGTAAAATCATATAAGTTGGTTTATGCTTTTCAGAAATATATATGTTTCGTCTTTGTTCTTGTGGTTAACTCGAAATCACACTTGTCGTTCTTATTCGATTTTAATTACACCATACTTATTTTTAAACTAGTTGAATCGATGGTTCCTATTTTGAAAATAGGGATCATCCGTGTAATAATATATATATTTTTTATTACACAGGTAGTCTCTATCGTTATTGGACGGTTAGTCCTTATGTTTCAAAACAGAGACTATCAATGCAAATAGTTTGAAAATTGAGGATGTATTTACGTAATTAAAATCGAATAGGGACGACAAGTTTGATTTTAGGAAAACCACATGGTTGAAACATGAAATTTTGCACTTTTTATTTCCCACTTTATTCGACTATTTTTATATTCGATGTTGGTGTTTGGATATCTGATACAGGAAAGAGTTCATGGCCTGAGTTGGTAGGGGCGACCGGAGAAGCTGCAGCAGCTAGGATTGAGCGAGAGAATCCACTTGTGGATGCGATCGTGCTACTGGACGGAACTCCGACGACTAGGGACTTCCGATGTGATCGTGTGTGGGTGTGGGTAAACTCTAGTGGAATTGTCCTTCGAACTCCTATAATTCGTTAAGCATGCATAGCCACCAATTTCTGAGTTGATCACGGTCAGCATGTATGTATTTAGTATTCATGATCAATAAATGATGTATTTCCTATATACTGTATCAATGTTGTGGCTACACAACTGTTTAAGCTATCCATGTTGTTTAAGGGTTTAACAATGTATGATGTACGTATGCATGAATAAATATAGCGACTGAGGAACATATACCTCGGCGCAGTTTGGTTCTTTCTTATTGTCTAATGTTTGGTGTTAGTTACTAGTATGACATACTTGAAATAGCAGAACATACGCATTTTCTTCTAGATAAAGTAAAATTTGAAATTACGTAAAGCTAGCCGGATATGTAATAGCAAGCAGGGCTATCTCCGATAATTTGAAGGTGCTGAGCGAAAGTGAGCCCTCGAAGATCAATTCAAAATAAATGTTTCAACTATTTGTTAGATACAATAAAAACTGATTAGTATGTAAAAAATTTCATTGTTATGGTATTATCTGATATAAAAGCTATAACCAAATCTTCCAGTCAATTTGATCTAAAATGGATAGCGGATTTTACGTAAAAATAACGATTTTTTTTTTAAAATAATAAGGAAAAAAGTTACCTTTGAATCTTTGATTTCATATGATTGTCCTAAACTTGTTGTACACCTGTAATGTTTTTTGTTTGAAATATTTTGAAATGGCTTAGTTCACAAATGCACACGAAAAGATCCAACAAAGTGATAATCGATCAAATGAAAAGAATGAAAAAATAGCCCGATGATAAAACCTTTGACCCCGAGAATGTCAGCCTCCAAGAGCTCGTTAAAAGGAACTTTTTCACCTAATGATCTTTTTAGTTCAAATATATGAGGTAAATTTTGGAGGCTCTCGAATTTTGCCATTCATTTTTTTTTTTTTTTTTTTTTGAGTTAGTTTGTAAGTGTGATGAAAATCGTAAAGAGTATAATCAGTTGAACTAATTGTCAAGCTGGAACCAAAAAGGATTTGGTCTGGCCTGCCGAGCTAATCTGGATCGTTAAACATCTGTGGCCCAAGTTCGATAACATACATATATTTATAGCCGATGGAAGATGATATCTTCTCCAAAATATTTCTTCTTGGACAGCCTAGAACTTAGTTATCCTTTAAATTTCGTGACAATCACACTTGTAAATATAATTGAACTACATCCTGAGAAGAGAAACTAGTCATTAACGCATGTTATATTTTTGTGTCCAGGAGGATACATATGATAATATTACTATAAACGCATGAGAGTTCTTAACAAGACCATTAGTATGTAGTTAATATGTAAGGTTTTGGCCATTACACATGCTACAAAGGTCGGACAAAAGGCGAGATCTCATAAAGTTGGCACATTTACTTATGAACGGGCTGATCCCGGTTATGTTATATCTCTGAAGGGTAAATTAAAGGAAATATCGAAAAGTCGCCCTACAAGTATTTTTAATGCATAAAACCTCCTAAATCTTTTTATTCAAAGTATCTTAGTATTATTGAATTAATGTAATTTGTAATCATACCAACACGGCAACACACATCGGTAATATATCTTTAAATGGATAGAAGTTGTTTTGGGTCATCACAATCCATACTTAAGACTACTCATTTTGACCCATCACCAACCTACATAACCCATCATTCCACCTAAGTTCCTCTTTGTGAGTTGTCACATGAATTCAAGCCCAACGACACATGCAAAGGACCCAAGTTCATACTCCGTAGTTTATATCAACTAACTACCTTACCTTGAACCAGTGTCTGCCCATTGTGTAGACTGATTAACTTTTGAATTTGATAGTCCCGTTTCTATGATGTGAGATGACAAAGATATGATACGAGCCCCATTTACTTGGTGAAACAATGATTTGGCCTTAAATGGAAAATTAACGGAAATGGCGAAGTGCTATTAAACACGGATTTGGCCGTACAAGGTGCTTGTTTTGTGACAACTCGTATTTTCAGGTCATATTTCAAAACATTACTCATGCTTCATCATTTATCATTTATCGTAAACTAGGTTTACGAGCATCAAATTCACGTAACCGTAATGGTTTAGCTGTGAATTCATATATAATCATAAAGGACATCCCATATGGACTAAGTTTAGTCTACATATCATTAGCATCATTTTTATCATATTAGTTCATTCATGGTTTTGCATTTTACCTTAAACGTATAATTTCATATTAAATAAACGTTATCGCGTAATTAATTATTTTGAACAATTGATCCATTACTTTCAAAAATTATTCCAATATATTTTTATACTCATATTAAGTTTATAAAAATAATATTATGAGTTTACCCAGTGTTTTAAATTTATTTTGTATCTAAATTGTTATATTTATATAATTACGACGGTTTTCTTAAAAACTACACGATAATTATTATTTCACTCAAATTTTGCAAGAAATGTATTTTTATAATTTTTATGACCTTAAAATGTTTTATCTTGACCCGTTAAAAGTTATTTTTATCTAACGCTACCCTAAATACTCAAATGTGTATTCAACTTACCACATATCCTCAATTTACTTACATGTTACTACACTTGTACATATTAATAAAAAAAAATTATATAAAAGACATGACTAACACCCCTTGTCGACACAAGGGGTGAGTCACTTGATTATTTTGCAAATATCTCTTCAAGTAGAAGTATTATACACTTAAACAAACACATACTCAAACATAATATCAAGGTGAAACATATCTTCTTCCTCTCTTCCTCTCCAAAACCGGCAACCACAAGACCAAAGAAGGATTTCATCAAAATTTTCAAGACAAGGTTTTTTTACACTCTAGTATCACTTGTTATTAAGGTTTTGCAATAAAAACCTAGGGTGATTAGGAAAAATCCATTGTCCATAAACCTCATCAAGTTACTAGTAAGCATCCATAATCATCATCATATTTCATATTTATTATTATGGTCATTTCATTTTATTTGAGAAAACATGCAAGTCATATGATGCTTATACCATTTTTTCATTGATTTTTAAGAGTTATATATATATATTAGTCATCCTATAATTACTCCTTGTTATAAATCACTCTTGGTGATGTCTAGGAACCCATGAAACCCTAAGAAGGTGTATGGTAGGATTAGAATAGCTTCGGAGTTGTTTTGAATGGGTTAGAATAGTTTTGGCGCGAGAAAAACTCATTTCGACAAGTTTGCAAAAGGGTCTGTCCTTATTTTCGAAATCTGGAAAATCCGACAGTAGATAAAATTTTTTGGCCTAGATAATTTTAAAATACACTTTAAAACGAAAACGTGGTCGCTTGAACGGATTAAAACGGAGCTATAACGAAGAAGTTATGAATTTTTCAAGTTGGCGACGAAAACTATAATTTTCTGGAAATTTCAGCATGTTATATTTATTTTGTACGAGTCAAAAATGGAACTTAGGCTTTATAAATTATGTCGACTTATCAAAAATATATTAGTATACTTTGATATAAAGCTAAGGACATATAAAACGTAGAAAACGGATTTGTAACGATTAAATTATACACGTTTACAAAAGTTGTCGTAACTTTATTATATAAGGAAAAACTACTAAATTTCTAATAGGCAAGTATTACGGCAACAAGTTGGAGGACGTTTTTAACAATGATGTAGAACTTTTTATAAAGTGATGTCTTCTAGTAAAAGTGAGTTTGCCAAGTATATTTTTCAAAATGTCCGACCGTTTGTTTAGCGGAGTTGTAATGAATTATTTACGATTACTTAAAACTTTGCCGAAAACCATCCTTAAACTATACTTTGGGACACAAGTACCATACTTAACCTATATTTTTCTTTATGTTCGAGACCTCTAGGATGGAAACTCATGTACTAAAACTTTGAGATAATGATACAAGCTTCCCAAAACCATTGAATACGTTTCCTAATACTCGATGTGCACCATTTTACGACTAGTTTTTAGAGGCCGTTTTGTCACTTTCATGAATATTTCAACGACATTATTTTACGACGAAAAGTTATAATTTCTTAATAAATCACTAAATGATTATCGTCGGATATCATTTCAACGTAATTACATGTGGAGTAATTTAAAAATGGTCAAGACGTTAAAAGATTATTTTTCGACGAAAAGTATTATTTTCAAAAATTCATAAGTGGTATAGATATCATCCGAATTGCATGCATAACATTACATCATAACTTATTACGTATCATATCATTCATAATAGGTCGATTTTTGAGATTCACGCTACATTTCGGTGTACACACTTTTGTCATCGCATCAATTCATCAAGTGAGTTTTCATAGCCCAGTTGTATACGTTTATACTTATTTTCAAACCTACGGGGGAGAATACATTGCACATCATTTTTATTACGATACCAAGTATATCAAATTCATTACATTGCTTAAGTTACCTCATACCAATTGAATGTCCCCATTATATAACATGAACCGTTAATTTCATAGAAGCGAGGTGAGTGGATAGATATATCGGTGACTCCTCCATCCGGGTTGGTGGATTCCAACCGGTTAAACGGATGCATTTCATTTAATATCATTATTTGAGTTGTTTGGCAAACACTCTGTAGGCTTAACATCATAATCGCCTAGTTTCGTGTCATGGACTTATAGAAATTGTAACATTTTTATGTGGCATGTTTGTCATATATGGTCTATACTTGTGTGGTCGTATAAATTATTTTTCATAAACCTATGATTTCTCACCAACATTATTGTTGACCGTTTTAGCAATGTATTTTCGGTAACTAGACATTCGCATCATGGCACGATTAAGGAACCCTCATAGTGTCGCGGCGTCGACACACATCATTGTATATTATGGTTTTCTTTTCAAAACATCGTTTGGACTTGTAATAAACTTATATTTCCACAAACTTTATCAACTTTTGGGACCTATCTTGTAACTCTGAATGTTTTATATTAATATCAAACGATGTGTTTCTAAAACGACACTTTTGGTCGTTAATATAACGGATTGTGATGCTATGACAGGTCAATCCCGAATTCCATTCACTAAAACAGGTAATTGGGGTGTGACAGATTGGCATCGAGCTTCAGCTTATAGAGAACTAGGTTACGTCATTGACCCTAGACTATAACTACATCATCATAGCATCTCATCATTTCATCATAAGTGCATGTTCACTTTTCATGCAGATTCATATACATTTTATTCGAGTTATTTACTTTTATTTTACATCGGTTGTCACGAGATGTCTTCATTCTCGACACTATCCCTATATCATCTGACATGAACATGGAGGATGTCTCATCCGACACCAACATGAACGATGCCTTATCACACACTGTAGTTTTATCTTCTATTGGCTCTACTTCATACTTACCACTTATAGTGACTTACACCGACCGAACCCTTGAGAGGCTAAGTCGCACCTACACCACCTGTTAGCCCTACACATGGTCCGATTCACCCACCATCACCACTTTTATCATCATCATCTTCATCATACTATCTTAGGGAGCCTATACCTACATTGACTGGCCGCACAAAAGCTGCACGCTTTTGACATCCCTCGCATCACCCTACAGAGCCCGAACCACCGCTAGGTTCGAGATAGGTGAGAGCTCAAAGGTCGCTGGTGCTAGACGACCTTCCATCGAGACATTAGGGGCACGTATTGATAGCCAAATGTTTCAGATAGATAGGATGTTAGGACAGCTGAGGAACTATCTTTGGATCGAGTGGAGACCATGAGGAGGAGGTTGAAGGCCCTGATGTAGAGTTTCGATTGATTGGCTCACCGGGTTTAGAGTCTGACAAAGGCGAAACCCGGGGCATATTGTTGAAAAAGTTGAGACAAGAGATGACTGAAAGTTATACTAGCGAGATGGCATGTGATCTAACTTCCGCCGCTCGAGTTGGCATTAGCTCGTGAGAGCATGGTTACCGCATGGTCGATTAGCGAAGTTGAGGGGTTTGATTGCTAGTTTGCTGCACGTTCGAGATCTACTGTGATCGAGTCGGGCTGAGCACCGGAGGTGCCTAATGTAGACTTTTATCATGTATAGTTTTTATTTACTATTATCCTAGTCACAAGGTGTGTGACATAGTTTAAAGAACTTGTTGTCTTTTGGTTGTTGTACAAACAAAATATCAAGTATTGACTCAACTATGTAGGAATGGTTTTATTATCTATGATATCGGTCCATGAAGGCCGAAATTTTCATGTATATTATCCACGTGTGCTGTGATTATATTTGTGATATTTCGTGGTTGTTCCGTTGTGATTTCATTTATATTATGCATGTTGTGGTTGTGGATATATATGTATAATGTTTGTTTCTACTACGAAGTTCTCATAATTGTTTCATCTTATGGTTTTGAAGAGCAATGGCTACTAAAGAAAGCCACACCGAATTGACACAAGCGCTATGCGTAAGTATGTGAACGAGAGCATAGCCGTTTGAGGCATTAAGGACTGAGAGAGCACGGCATGGCCGCTGCCGAAAGGTCGCGGCACGCCGAGGTCCGCTAGATTACATGCCGCTGTCGAGCATTGCGGTGAGGTCCCGAAATAGAAGTTGTAATGATAAGGATTTTAAAAGTGGAGATCCTACTAAGTTCAAGGGTACTGAAGGGGCAACTTCCATGGTTAGATGGTTCGAGAAAATAGAGTCCATGTTTTTGCTATGTAATTGCCCGGAGGATAGCAAGGTTAAGTTTGCTACGAGTACACTACTTGATGGGGCAATGTCGTGGTGGAATTCGTATGCTCAACCAATGGGAATGGAAAATGCGACAAGCTCACTGGGAGCAATTCAAAAGGTTGCTAACGAGGAAGTATTGTTCGCGACGAGGTGAAGAAGTTGGAAACCGAATTTTATGAATTGGTAGCTATTGGGTATGATATTGATACTTACATTCGAAGGTTCCAAGAATTGGCCGCTGCTATGCCCATCTATGGTTTCGGATAATGAAAAGCTATCCGAGGCTTTCATCTGGGACTTCCCAGTTGTTCAAGGAGACGTGATTTCTTTTGATCCGCAAACGATTGAGGAATCCATCCGAGTAACTCAAAAGCTCATGGCGCAAGTAGTGAAGAGGAGCAACATCGCCAACACCAACCGAAACAACAATACCAACAACCGCTCCAATTTCAACAATAACCAAAACAATTACACCAACTATAACAATAACAACAACAAACGAAGGGACAACAAAGAGGTGGAAATGTTACTCAACAACCGCCTAAGAGACAAGAGGTGGCAAAGGCTTATGTTGCAGTGTTCAAAGGAGAAGAAGGGGTACACAGGGATTTTGCCTAAGTGTGAGATGTGTTCTAGTCATCACAAGCCGGACGCTTGTCTTGAACCATGCGGGAATTGTAAGAAAGTGGGACATCAAACTAGGGAATGCAAGATGCCACCACGGGAAAATCGAAACCACCAAAGGACATGTTTTGGTTATGAGAGGGACACTACAAGACTGAGTGTCCAAAGGGAAGGAACCAAGGAAACAAGAATCAAGGAGGAATGGCACAAGGAAGAGCCTATGTCATGGGAGGTGGAGAAGCTAGGGAGGACCCTATGTCGGTCACGGAACGTTCCTTATCAATAATCGTTATGCATCGCTTTTATTTGATTCGGGAGACGATAAGAGTTTTGTGTCCACTATATTTGCACCTTTACTCAATATCAAACCAACCACATTGGACACATCATACAACATTGAATTAGCTAATGGTAACTTAATTAGCACCGACACCATTGTCCGTGGTTGTACACTCAATTTTCTAAATCATCCCTTCAATATAGACCTTTATGCCTGGAACTAGGTAGTTTCGACATCATCATTGGTATGGATTGGTTATCCAAACATCGTGCAAGAATCATTTGTGATGAAAAACTTGTTCATCTTCCTTACAACGGCGAAACCTTGATCATTCGTGGTGAACGAAGTGGAACTAGACTGCGATATATCATGCATCAAGAAGGAGAAGTACATAAAGAAAGGTTGTTTTGCTTTCTTAGCACATATAACCAAGAAGAAGTCGGAGGAGAAGCGACTTGAGGATGTACCGATTGCTGTTTCGAGAATTTCAAGTCTTTCCCCAAGACTTGCGACTCCCCACCGCACGCACAAGTAGAATTTCATATTGACTTAGTGCCCTAGGCTGCACCAATCAGCGCTTAGCACCTTACCGATTAGCACCATCGGAATGCAAGAGTTGTCAATCGGGTTGCAAGAACTTTTAGACAAAGGATTCATGGGCCAAGTTCTCTTGGGAGCACCGGGTCTTGTTTGTGAAGAAGAAAGATGGATCCTTCGTAATGTGTATAGATTATGAGAGTCATTTGACAAGTTAACGGGAAGAATCGTTACCCACTCCCAATCGACCTAATTTTACTTGTTTGATCGCTTGCAAGGCTCTAGTATCTATTTAAAGATTGACCTAAGGTCAGGTTACCATCAACTTAGAGTGCTGGAGGAGGATATTCCCAAAACAAATGCTTAGAACACGCTATGGACATTATGAGTTTCAAGTGATGTCGTTCGGATTAACTAATGCACCCGCAGATTCATGGATCTCATGAATAGGGTATGTAAACCGTATTTGGACAAGTTTGTTATAGTATTCATCGACGACATATTGATTTACTCAAAGAGCAAGGAAGAGCACGAAGGGCATTTGAGAACGATTTTAGGACTACTCAAGAATGAGAAGTTGTATGCCAAATTTTGAAGGTGTGATTTTTGGAACAGTAAAGTACAATTTCTTGGTCATGTCATTGATAGTCAAGGATTACAAGTAGACCTCAAGCAAAGATTGAAGCCGTGAAAGATTGGGCTTAGATAAATCCTACGAACCGACAATTTCTAGGACTCGCCGGGTATTACCAAAGATTCATCAAAGTTTTTTTCAAAGATAGCTAAAGCTTTGACCAAGTTGACATGTGAAAAACAAGAGGTGTTTTAATGGGGAAAGAAACAAGAAGCTGCTTTTCGCTTGTTGAAGCAAAAGCTTTGTAGTCGCCAATTTTGCACACCAAGGAGTTGAGAACTTCGTCCGTAGATATCGCGATGATTTACATAAAGGGCTTGGAGCTGTTTTAATGCAAAACGAGAAGGTGATAGCTTATGCTTCTCGACAACTTAAGGTTCATGAGAAGAATTACACCACACATGATCTTGAGTTGGGGCCGTCAGGTTTTTTGCACTCAAGATTTGGAGACACTACCTTTACGGTACAAAGTGCACGATGTTTACGGACCACAAGAGTTTGCAATATGTTCTTGATCATAAGGAACTTAACATGAGGCAACGTCGTTGGTTGAATTATCAACATTATGATTGTGAAATCAAGTATCATCCTGAAAAGCCAATGTTGTGGCTGATGCTCTTAGCCGGAAAGAAAGACCCAAACCTTTAAGAGTTCGATCATTAGGAATGACTATCAGTTCACCTTTACCATCAAAAATACTTGAGGCACAAATCGAGGCACTTAAGGAGGAAAACCGACCAAGTGAAAAGCTTTATGGTATGCCCGAAAATGCAAATGGCTTTGTAAAGAGCGTGATGGAGTACTATGCTTCAAGGAAAGAATGTGGGTACCATTTTATGGCGGATACGAATTGATTATGCATGAGTCGCATAAGTCAAAGTATTCTATTCACCCAGGATCCGATAAGATGTATCAGGATCTCAAGAAACTTTTATTGGTGGTCAACATGAAAGGAGATTGCCACGTATGTGAGCAAATGTCTTACTTGTTCTAAGGTAAAAGTCGAATATCGAAAACCTTCGTGATTACTCCAACAACCGAAATTCCCCAATGGAAATGGGAACGATTACTTACGATGGACTTTGTTACGAAACTTCCAAAGACATCGGGAGGTTACGATGCTATATGGGTAATCGCCGATCGCCTTACCAAATCATCATTTCATACCAATTAAAGAGACTTATTCCATGGAACAACTTACTAGACTTTATGTCAAGGAAATAGTCTCGAGGCATGGAGCACCAATTTCCATCATTTCAGAGCCATAGAGATAGTCGATTTATTTCAAACTTCTGGAAATCATTACAAGATTCATTTGGAACCAAATTAGAGATGAGCACATCATATCATCCACAAACCGATGGTCAAAGTGAAAGGACAATTCAAACCTTAGAAGATATTCTGAGAGCATGTGTGATTGATTTTGGAAATGGTTGGGCTAATCATTTGCCATTAATTGAATTCTCGTACAACAATAGTTATCACACCAAGATAAGCGGCACCATTTGAGGCACTCTATGGTCGAAAATGCCGATCACCGCTTGTTGGGCCGAGGTTGAGACGCCATCAACTCATCGGGTCCGTAAATGGTACGGAAACAACGTAAAGATAGTCCAACCGAGATAGACTTCTAACTTCCGTGAGTCGGTTTAAAAGTTAATGCAGATGTTAGACGAAAACCGCCAATTAGAATTTCAAGTCTACGCACAAAGTAATGTTGAAAGTATCGCCTTGGAAAGGCGTGGTACTTGGAAAAGCGCTGGAAGTTGAACCCGAGATACATTGGGCCATTCAAAATTTTGAGCGTAGTCGGCCCCAGTAATAGCTTATCGACTTGATCTTCCGGTCATGTAACTATACACAACACGTTTCACGCTTCAAACCTGAATAAATGTCTTTCGACGAATCACTCAATTCCATTGGAAGAAATTCAACTAATTTATAAACTCAATTTCGTGGAGGAACCTCAGAAATCATGGACCATGAGGTCAAGCGCTTGAAACAAAGTCGTATTCCTATTGTGAAGGTTCGAATTCTCAAGAGGTCCTGAAGTTTACTTGGGAACCTGAAGACCGTGATGCCTCAAATATCCTCATCTTTTCACCGACAACACCGACCTTAGGACTCAACAAGGACTGAATTCGTGGATCGAATTCCTTTTGATGGGCTTAATGTGACAACTCGTATTTTCGGTCATATTTCAAAACATTACCATGCTTCATCATTTATCATTATCGTAAACTAGGTTTACGAGCATCATCAAATTCACGAACTGTAATGGTTTAGCTGTGAATTCATATATAATCATAAAGGACATTCCATATGGACTAAGTTTAGTCTACATATCATTAGCATCATTTTCATCATATTAGTTCATTCATGGTTTTGCATTTTACATTAAACGTATAATTTCATATTAAATAAACGCTATCGCGTAATTAATTATTTTGAACAATTGATCAATTACTTTCAAAAATTATTCCAATATATTTTTATACTCATATTAAGTTTATAAAAATAATATTATGAGTTTACCCAGTGTTTTAAATTTATTTTGTATCTAAATTGATATATTTATATAATTACGACGGTTTTCTTAAAAACTACACGATAATTATTATTTCACTCAAATTTTGCAAGAAATGTATTTTATAATTTTTATGACCTTAAAATGTTTTATCTTGACCCGTTAAAAGTTATTTTTATCTAACGCTACCCTAAATACTCAAATGTGTATTCAACTTACCACATATCCTCAATTTACTTACATGTTACTACACTTATACATATTAATAAAAAAAAAAAATTATATAAAAGACATGACTAACACCCCTTGTCGACACAAGGGGTGAGTCACTTGATTATTTTGCAAATATCTCTTCAAGTAGAAGTATTATACACTTAAACAAACACATACTCAAACATAATATCAAGGTGAAACATATCTTCTTCCTCTCTTCCTCCAAAACCGCAACCACAAGACCAAGGAAGGATTTCATCAAAATTTTCAAGACAAGGTTTTTTTTACACTCTAGTATCACTTGTTATTAAGGTTTTGCAATAAAAACCTAGGGTGATTAGGAAAATCCATTGTCCATAAACCTCATCAAGTTACTAGTAAGCATCCATAATCATCATCATATTTCATATTTATTATTATGTTCATTTCATTTTATTTGAGAAAACATGCAAGTCATATGAGGTTTATACCACTTTTTCATTGATTTTAAGAGTTATATATATTATTAGTCATCCTATAATTACTCCTTGTTATTTATCACTCTTGGTGATGTCTAGGAACCCATGAAACCTTAAGAAGGTGTATGGTAGGATTAGAATAGCTTCGGAGTTGTTTTGAATGGGTTAAAATAGTTTTAGCGCGAGAAAAACTCATTTCGACAAGTTTGCAAAAGGGTCTGTCCTTATTTTCGAAATCTGGAAAATCCGACAGTAGATAAAATTTTTTGGCCTAGATAATTTTAAAATACACTTTAAAACCAAAAACGGGTCGCTTGAACGGATTAAAACGAGCTATAACGAAGAAGTTATGAATTTTTCAAGTTGGCACACGAAAACTATAATTTTCTGAAATTTCAGCATGTTATATTTATTTTGTATGAGTCAAAAATGGAACTTAGGCTTTATAAATTATGTCGACTTATCAAAAATATATTAGTATACTTTGATATAAAGCTAAGGACATATAAAACGTAGAAAACGGATTTGTAACGATTAAATTATACACGCTACAAGTTGTCGAACTTTATTATATAAGGAAAAACTACTTAAATTTCTAATAGGCAAGTATTACAGCAACAAGTTGGAGGACGTTTTTAACAATGATGTAGAACTTTTTATAAAGTGATGTCTTCTAGTAAAAGTGAGTTTGCCAAGTATATTTTTCAAAATGTCCGACCGCTTGTTTAATGTTGAGTTGTAATGAATTATTTACGATTACTCAAACTTTGCCGAAAACCATCCTTAAACTATATTTTGGGACACAAGTACCATACTTAACCTATATTTTCTTTATGTTCGAGACCTCTAGGATGGAAACTCATGTACTAAAACTTTGAGATAATGATACAAGCTTCCCAAAACCATTGAGTACGCTTTCCTAATACTTTCGATGTGCACCATTTTACGACTAGTTTTAGAGGCCGCTTTTGTCACTTTCATGAATATTTCAACGACATTATTTTACCTACCTAAAAGTTATAATTTCTTAATAAATCACTAAATGATTATCGTCGGATATCATTTCAACGTAATACATGTGGAGTAATTTAAAATGGTCAAGACGTTAAAAGATTATTTTTCATTAAAAGTATTATTTTCAAAAATTCATAAGTGGTATAGATATCATCCGAATTGCATGCATAACATTACATCATAACTTATTACGTATCATATCATTCATAATAGGTCGAGTTTTGAGATTCACGCTACATTTCGGTGTACACACTTTTGTCATCGCATCAATTCATCAAGTGAGTTTTCATAGCCCCGTTGTATACGTTTATACTTATTTTCAAACCTACGGGGAGAATACATTGCACATCATTTTATTACGATACCAAGTATATCAAATTCATTACATTGCTTAAGTTACCTCATGCCAATTGAATGTCCCCATTATATAACATGAACCGTTAATTTCATAGAAGCGAGGTGAGTGGATAGATCTATCGAGGGTGACTCCTCCATCCGGGTTGGTGGATTCCAACCGGTTAAACGGATGCATTTCATTTAATATCATTATTTGAGTTGTTTGGCAAACACTCTGTTAGGGCTTAACATCATAATCAGCCTAGTTTCGTGTCATGGACTTATAGCAATTGTAACTTTTTTATGTGGCATGTTTGTCATATATGGTCTATACTTGTGTGGTCGTATAAATTATTTTTCATAAACCTATGATTTCTCACCAACATTATTGTTGACCGTTTTAGCAATGTATTTTCGTGTAACTAGACATTATCGCATGGCACGCATTAAGGAACCCTCATAGTGTCACACACACACATCATTGTATATTATGGTTTTCTTTTCAAAACATCGTTTGGACTTGTAATAAACTTATATTTCCGAAAACTTTATCAACTTTTGGGACCTATCTTGTAACTCTGAATGTTTTATATTAATATCAAACGATGTTTCTAAAAACGACACTTTTGGTCGCTTATAACTGTGATTGTGATGCTATGATTGTCAATCCCCGTGAATTCCATTCACCCAAAGCAACAGTAATTTGGGGTGTGACAGATTGGCATCGTGAGCTTCGCTTATAGAGAACTAGGTTGCATCATTGACCCTAGACTATAACTACATCATCATAGCATCTCATCATTTCATCATAAGTGCATGTTCACTTTTCATGCAGATTCATATACATTTTATTCGAGTTATTTACTTTTATTTTACATCGGTTGTCACAGAGATGTCTTCATTCGACACTATCCCTATATCATCGGTACATGAACATGGAGGATGTCTCATCCACACCAACATAAATCGATGCCTTATCACACACTTGTAGTTTTATCTTCTATTGGCTCTACTGTCGATTTACCACTTATATAGTGGACTGACACTCGAGACCTAACCTTTGAGGAGGGCGTCGCACCTACACCACCTGTTAGCCCTATACATGGCCCGATTCACCCACCATCACCACTTTTATCATCATCATCTTCATCATACTATCTTAGGGAGCCTATACCTACATTGGACTGGCCGCACAAAAAGCGTGCACGCTTTTGACATCCCCGCATCACCACAGAGCCAACCACCGCTAGGTTCGAGATAGGTGAGAGCTCAAAGGCTGCCGGTCTTGACAGCTTCCACCGACATTATTAGGGGCACGATTGATAGCCAACAGTTCGGATAGATGGATGTTAGGGCAGTTGGAGGAACTATCTTTGGATCGAAGGAGAATTATTGAGGAGGAGGTTGAAGGCCTCGTGATAGGTAGAGTTTCGATTGATTTGGCTCACCGTGGTTTAGAGTCTAGACGCAGAGAACCGGGCATATTGTTGAGTTGAGACAAGAGATGCCCGAGTTATATGACAGTAGAGCCGAGATGGCACGATCTAACTTCAGGCGCGCTCGAGTTGGCATTAGCTCGTGAGAGCATGGTTACCGCATGGTCGATTAGCGAGTTGAGGGGTTTGATTGCTAGTTTGGTTGCATGGTTCGAGATCTACAGATCGAAGCCGGGCGAGCACCGTGAGGTGCCTAGTGTATACTTTTATCATGTATAGTTTTTATTTACTATTATCCTAGTCACAAGGTGTGTGACATAGTTTAAAGAACTTGTTGTCTTTTGGTTGTTGTACAAACAAAATATCAAGTATTGACTCAACTATGTAGGAATGGTTTTATTATCTATGATATCGGTCCATGAAGGCCTAAATTTTCATGTATATTATCCACGTGTGTTGTGATTATATTTGTGATATTTCGTGATTGTTCCGTTGTGATTTCATTTATATTATGCATGTTGTGGTTGTGGATATATATGTGTAATGTTTGTTTCTACTTACGAATTCTCATAATTGTTTCATCTTATGGTTTTGAAGAGCAATGGCGCCAAAGAAAGCCACACCAGAATTGACACAAGCTGCTATGCGTAAGTATGTGAACGATAGCATAGCCGAGGCATTAAGGACTGAGAGAGCATCGGTGGCGGCCGCCGCCGAGTTTCTTGCTGACGCCAGGCCGCTAGACATGCCGCTGCGGAGCATTGCGTGAGAGGGTCCGGAGTTAGAAGTTAACGTGATAAGGATTTTAAAAGTGGAGATCCTACTAAGTTCAAGGGTACTGAAGGGGCAACTTCCATGGTTAGATGGTTCGAGAAAATAGAGTCCATGTTTTTGCTATGTAATTGCCCGGAGGATAGCAAGGTTAAGTTTGCTACGAGTACACTACTTGATGGGGCAATGTCGTGGTGGAATTCGTATGCTCAACCAATGGGAATGGAAAATGCGCATAAGCTCACTGGGAGCAATTCAAAAGGTTGCTAACGAGGAAGTATTGTCCGCAGCGGAGGTGAAGAAGTTGGAAACCGAATTCTATGAATTGGTAACTATTGGGTATGATATTGATACTTACATTCGAAGGTTCCAAGAATTGGCGCGTATGCCCATCTATGGTTTCGATAATGAAAAGCTACTGGAGGCTTTCATCGGGGACTTCCCAGTTGTTCAAGGAGACGTGATTTCTTTTGATCCGCAAACGATTGAGGAATCCATCCGAGTAACTCAAAAGCTCATGGCGCAAGTAGTGAAGAGAAGCAACATCGCCAACACCAACCGAAACAACAATACCAACAACCGCTCCAATTTCAACAATAACCAAAACAATTACACCAACTATAACAATAACAACAACAAACGGAAGTGGGACAACAATAGAGGTGGAAATGTTACTCAACAACCACCTAAGAGACAAGAGGTGGCAAAGGCCTATGTTGCAGTTCAAAGGAGAAGAAGGGGTACACAGGGATTTTGCCTAAGTGTGAGATGTGTTCTAGTCATCACAAGCCGGGACGTTGTCTTGAACCATGCGGGAATTGTAAGAAAGTGGGACATCAAACTAGGGAATGCAAGATGCCAATTACCGAGGGAAAATTAAAACCACCGTGACATGTTTTGTTTGCGGAGAAAGGGGACACTACAAGAGTGAGTGTCCAAAGGGAAGGAACCAAGGAAACAAGAATCAAGGAGGAATGGCACAAGGAAGAGCCTATGTCATGGGAGGTGGAGAAGTTGGGAGGACCAGAATGTCGCTACGAACGCTCTTATCAATAATCGTTATGCATCACTTTTATTTGATTCGGGAGCCGATAAGAGTTTTGTGTCCACTATATTTGCACCTTTACTCAATATCAAACCAACCACATTAGACACATCATACAACATTGAATTAGCTAATGGTAACTTAATTAGCACCGACACCATTGTCCGTGGTTGTACACTCAATTTTCTAAATCATCCCTTCAATATAGACCTTATGCCCGTGGAACTAGGTAGTTTCGACGTCATCATTGGTATGGATTGGTTATCCAAACATCGTGCAAGAATCATTTGTGATGAAAAGGTTGTTCATCTTCCTTACAATGGCGAAACTTTGATCATTCGTGGGGAACGGAAGGGAACTAGACTCAAGTATATATCATGCATCAAGAAGGAGAAGTACATAAAGAAAGGTTGTTTTGCTTTCTTAGCACATATAACCGAGAAGAAGTCGAAGGAGAAGCGACTTGAGGATGTACCGATTGCTCGAGAATTTCCTCAAGTCTTTCCCAAGACTTGCAGACTCCCACCCGCACGACAAGTAGAATTTCATATTGACTTAGTGCCCGAGTGCACCAATTGCGCGAGCACCTTACGATTAGCACCATCGAGCAAGAGTTGTCTAACCAGTTGCAAGAACTTTTAGACAAAGGATTCATTAGGCCAAGTTCCTCGCCTTGGGGAGCACCGGTCTTGTTTGTGAAGAAGAAAGATGGATCCTTCGGAATGTGTATAGATTATAGAGAGCTGAACAAGTTAACGGTGAAGAATCGTTACCCACTCCCCGTAATCACGACTTGTTTGATCAGTTGCAAGGCTCTAGTATCTATTCAAAGATTGACCTAAGGTCAAGTTACCATCAACTTAGAGTGCGGAGGAGGATATTCAAAACAAGCGTTTAGAACACGTTATGGACATTATGAGTTTCAAGTGATGTCGTCGATTAACTAATGCACCTGCAGTATTCATGGATCTCATGAATAGGGTATGTAAACCGTATTTGGACAAGTTTGTTATAGTATTCATCGACGACATATTGATTTACTCAAAGAGCAAGGAAGAGCACGAAGGGCATTTGAGAACGATTTTAGGACTACTCAAGAATGAGAAGTTGTATGCCAAATTTTCGAAGTGTGATTTTTGGAATCGCAGTACAATTTCTTGGTCATGTCATTGATAGCCAAGGATTACAAGTAGACCCCGCAAAGATTGAAGCCGTGAAAGATTGGGCTATCTCGACAAATCCTACGAAAATCCGACAATTTCTAGGACTCACCGGGTATTACCGAAGATTCATCGAAGGTTTTTCAAAGATAGCTAAAGCTTTGACCAAGTTGACACGAAAAACAAGAGGTACGAATGGGAAAGAAACAAGAAGTCGCCGCTTGTTGAAGCAAAAGCTTTGTAGTGCGCCAATTTTGGCATTACCCGAAGGAGTTGAGAACTTCGTAGTATAACGCGATGATTCACATAAAGGGCTTGGAGCCGTTTTAATGCAAAACGAGAAGGTGATAGCTTATGCTTCTCGACAACTTAAGGTTCATGAGAAGAATTACACCACACATGATCTTGAGTTGGGGGTCGTAGTTTTTGCACTCAAGATTTGGAGACACTACCTTTACGGTACAAAGTGCACGGTGTTTACGGACCACAAGAGTTTACAATATGTTCTTGATCAGAAGGAACTTAACATGAGGCAACGCCGTTGGTTGGAATTACTCAAACATTATGATTGTGAAATCAAGTATCATCCGGAAAAGCCAATGTTGTGGCTGATGCTCTTAGCCGGAAAGAAAGACCCAAACCTTTAAGAGTCAGATCATTAGGAATGACGATCAGTTCACCTTTACCATCAAAAATACTTGAGGCACAAATCGAGGCACTTAAGGAGGAAAACCGACCAAGTGAAAAGCTTTATGGTATGCCCAAAAATGCAAATGGCTTTGTAAAGAGAGCAGATGGAGTACTATGCTTCAAGGAAAGAATGTGGGTACCATTTTATGGCGGGATACGAGAATTGATTATGCATGAGTCGCATAAGTCAAAGTATTCTATTCACCCGTGATCTCGATAAGATGTAATGATCTCAAGAAACTTTATTGGTGGCCGAACATGAAAGCGGAGATTGCCACGTATGTGAGCAAATGTCTTACTTGTTCTAAGGTAAAAGTCGAATATCGAAACCTTCGTGATTACTCCAACAACCGTAAATTCCCCAATGGAAATGGGAACGATTACATGGACTTTGTCACGAAACTTCCAAAGACATCGGAGGTTACGACGCTATATGGGTAATCGCCGATCGCCTTACCAAATCACTCATTTCATACCAATTAAAGAGACTTATTCCATGGAACAACTTACTAGACTTTATGTCAAGGAAATAGTCTCGAGGCATGGAGCACCAATTTCCATCATTCCTACGAGAGATAGTCGATTCCCTTCAAACTTCTGGAAATCATTACAAGATTCATTTGGAACCAAATTAGAGATGAGCACATCATATCATCCACAAACCGATGGTCAAAGTGAAAGGACAATTCAAACCTTAGAAGATATGCTGAGAGCATGTGTGATTGATTTTGGAAATGGTTGGGCTAATCATTTGCCATTGATTGAATTCTCGTACAACAATAGTTATCACACCAATATAAAAGCGGCACCATTTGAGGCACTCTATGGTCGAAAATGCCGATCACCGCTTGTTGGGCCGAGGTTGGAGACGACAACTCAATCGGGTCCGTAAATGGTACGGAAACAACAAAGATAGTCCAAATCCCAGATAGACTCGAACTTCCGTGAGATACGTAAAAGTTACGCAGATGTTAGACGCAAACCGTTAGAATTTCAAGTCGGCGACAAAGTAATGTTGAAAGTATCGCCTTGGAAAGGCGTGGTACGATTTGGAAAACGCTGGAAGTTGAACCCGAGATACATTGGGCCATTCAAAATTTTGAGCGAGTCGGTGAGCTTATCGACTTGATCTTCCATTTAGAACTTGGTCATGTACACAACACGCTTCACGCTTCAAACTGAAGAAATGTCTTTCGGACGAATCACTCGTTATTCCATTGGAAGAAATTCAACTCGACGATAAACTCAATTTCGTGGAGGAACTCAGAGAAATCATGGACCGCGAGGTCAAGCAGTTGAAACAAAGTCGTATTCCTATTGTGAAGGTTCGATGGAATTCTCGAAGAGGTCCTGAGTTTACTTGGGAACGGAAGACAGATGCGCCTCAAATACCCTCATCTTTTCATCGACAACACTGTAGGACCCAACAAGGACTGAATTCGGGATCTGAATTCCTTTTGGATGGGCTTAATGTGACAACTCGTATTTTAAGTCATATTTCAAAACATTACTCATGCTTCATCATTTATCATTTATCGTAAACTAGGTTTACGAGCATCAAATTCACGTAACCGTAATGGTTTAGCTGTGAATTCATATATAATCATAAAGGACATTCCATATGGACTAAGTTTAGTCTACATATCATTAGCATCATTTTCATCATATTAGTTCATTCATGGTTTTGCATTTTACCTTAAACGTATAATTTCATATTAAATAAACGTTATCGCGTAATTAATTATTTTGAACAATTGATCCATTACTTTCAAAAATTATTCCAATATATTTTTATACTCATATTAAGTTTATAAAAATAATATTATGAGTTTACCCAGTGTTTTAAATTTATTTTGTATCTAAATTGATATATTTATATAATTACGACGGTTTTCTTAAAAACTACACGATAATTATTATTTCACTCAAATTTTGCAAGAAATGTATTTTTATAATTTTTATGACCTTAAAATGTTTTATCTTGACCCGTTAAAAGTTATTTTTATCTAACGCTACCCTAAATACTCAAATGTGTATTCAACTTACCACATATCCTCAATTTACTTACATGTTACTACACTTATACATATTAATAAAAAAAAAAAATTATATAAAAGACATGACTAACACCCCTTGTCGACACAAGGGGTGAGTCACTTGATTATTTTGCAAATATCTCTTCAAGTAGAAGTATTATACACTTAAACAAACACATACTCAAACATAATATCAAGGTGAAACATATCTTCTTCCTCTCTTCCTCTCCAAAACCGGCAACCACAAGACCAAAGAAGGATTTCATCAAAATTTTCAAGACAAGGTTTTTTTACACTCTAGTATCACTCTTTATTAAGGTTTTGCAATAAAAACCTAGGGTGATTAGAAAAAATCCATTGTCCACAAACCTCATCAAGTTACTAGTAAGCATCCATAATCATCATCATATTTCATATTTATTATTATGGTCATTTCATTTTATTTGAGAAAACATGCAAGTCATATGATGTTTATACCACTTTTTCATTGATTTTTAAGAGTTATATATATATTAGTCATCCTATAATTACTCCTTGTTATAAATCACTCTTGGTGATGTCTAGGAACCCATGAAACCATAAGAAGGTGTATGGTAGGATTAGAATAGCTTCGGAGTTGTTTTGAATGGGTTAAAATAGTTTTAGCGCGAGAAAAACTCATTTCGACAAGTTTGCAAAAGGGTCTGTCCTTATTTTCGAAATCTGGAAAATCCGACAGTAGATAAAAATTTTTGGCCTAGATAATTTTAAAATACACTTTAAAACGAAAACGTGGTCGCTTGAATGGATTAAAACGGAGCTATAACGAAGAAGTTATGAATTTTTCAAGTTGGCGACGAAAACTATAATTTTCTGAAAATTTCAGCATGTTATATTTATTTTGTACGAGTCAAAAATGGAACTTAGGCTTTATAAATTATGTCGACTTATCAAAAATATATTAGTATACTTTGATACAAAGCTAAGGACATATAAAACGTAGAAAACGGATTTGTAACGATTAAATTATACACGTTTACAAAAGTTGTCGTAACTTTATTATATAAGGAAAAACTACTAAATTTCTAATAGGCAAGTATTACGGCAACAAGTTGGAGGACGTTTTTAACAATGATGTAGAACTTTTTATAAAGTGATGTCTTCTAGTAAAAGTGAGTTTGCCAATTATATTTTTCAAAATGTCCGACCGTTTGTTTAGCGGAGTTGTAATGAATTATTTACGATTACTCAAACTTTGCCGAAAACCATCCTTAAACTATATTTTGGGACACAAGTACCATACTTAACCTATATTTTTCTTTATGTTCGAGACCTCTAGGATGGAAACTCATGTACTAAAACTTTGAGATAATGATACAAGCTTCCCAAAACCATTGAGTACGTTTCCTAATACTCGATGTGCACCATTTTACGACTAGTTTTTAGAGGCCGTTTTGTCACTTTCATGAATATTTCAACGACATTATTTTACGACGAAAAGTTATAATTTCTTAATAAATCACTAAATGATTATCGTCGGATATCATTTCAACATAATTACATGTGGAGTAATTTAAAAATGGTCAAGACGTTAAAAGATTATTTTTTTGACGAAAAGTATTATTTTCAAAAATTCATAAGTGGTATAGATATCATCCGAATTGCATGCATAACATTACATCATAACTTATTACGTATCATATCATTCATAATAGGTCGAGTTTTGAGATTCACGCTACATTTCGGTGTACACACTTTTGTCATCGCATCAATTCATCAAGTGAGTTTTCATAGCCCCGTTGTATACGTTTATACTTATTTTCAAACCTACGGGGGAGAATACATTGCACATCATTTTTATTACGATACCAAGTATATCAAATTCATTACATTGCTTAAGTTACCTCATGCCAATTGAATGTCCCCATTATATAACATGAACCGTTAATTTCATAGAAGCGAGGGTGAGTGGATAGATCTATCGAGGGTGACTCCTCCATCCGGGTTGGTGGATTCCAACCGGTTAAACGGATGCATTTCATTTAATATCATTATTTGAGTTGTTTGGCAAACACTCGTTGGGAACATCATAATCAGTATAGTTTCGGTGTCATGGACTTATAGCAATTGTAACATTTTTATGTGGCATGTTTGTCATATATGGTCTATACTTGTGTGGTCGTATAAATTATTTTTCATAAACCTATGATTTCTCACCAACATTATTGTTGACCGTTTTAGCAATGTATTTTCAGGTAACTAGACATTTGCATTATGGCACGATTAAGGAACCCTCATAGTGTCGCGGCGTCGACACACATCATTGTATATTATGGTTTTCTTTTCAAAACATCGTTTGGACTTGTAATAAACTTATATTTCCGCAAACTTTATCAACTTTTGGGACCTATCTTGTAACTCTGAATGTTTTATATTAATATCAAACGAAGTGTTTCTAAAACGACACTTTTGGTCGTTTAATATAACTGTGATTGTGATGCTATGACAGTCAATCCCCAGGAATTCCATTTCGCTGCAAAACAGGTAAATTGGGGGTGTGACATGTTTGTAGCAGCAGGTGGGCGTACATGGTCTGTTGGGTATGAGCAGATTTTGAAAACTTTTTGAAATAGAAATGAATCCATAATGTATCGCCGGGAAATTTTCTGCTAAGGTATGGATACCCTTGCAAGATGGTTTGACCAGCCACGTATCATGTGGTACATTTGCCTTGTTTTGATGTATGCATGAGATATTAGTTAATAAAAAGATCATGGAACAATACTGTTTTTCATAATGAGTCGTTTGACTGATGACGTTGTTAGAACACACTGCCCTTAAATCTCCACCTCTTTTAAGAAAACTTGAACTATAAGTTCAAATTAAGTTAGGAACTCTGTAGAATTAACAGGGTTCTTCCTCATTGCTTGCCTTGTTAATTGATTTCTCAGATTTGCGCTGGAAAGGATAACTCTCGATAACCAATATATAAAAGATAGAGCGAAGATCTTGTTCATGAAAAGATCATTCTGTTTTTTTACAAGGAGTTGAAACCAAGTTGGAAAAGCACTTCTGGCTCTGTTGCAGTTGTCCATACGTTAAAAAATGTTGTGTCAGTTTGTATATCTTTGTGTCGGGCTGCTGTCATAATAGAATGATACGGAGTAAACGCTTGTGCAATTGATGTATCTGCACAAATTCTTTCTTCTTGAAATAGAGAATATAAAGTGTTTCAGATTGAAGTTTCAAAATGTTATAATTAGTTTAACTCGCATACACCTTCCGTAAACTGATCACCTGATTTCATTACTGTGATTAGAAACTAATCAAACTATTGATTATCTAATGCAACTCAAACGTAGAATGATGAAGTGATGGTCCAAATTTACAAGTAGGGTTGGATCAGTTGGAAAACCCCTTGCCTCTCAACCGAGAGGTCAGGGGTTCGATCCTCATAACCTACAAAAGGCCGGAAGTCCTTTCTACCTTTTGTAGAACTGGAAGCAGCCTCTCTACCTTAGGTAGGGGTAAGGCTGTCTACATCTTAACCTCCCCCAAACACCGGAAACGGTATTGGGTACCCATAACCCGTGGAAGACGGTATTGGGAGTTACTTTACTTTACTTTATTTTGCCTAAAAAAGGCTGGACTTTGGGTTTTGCGGAAAACCGCAAAGGTGAAAGTACAACCCTTGATGCATAATGTACGACCCATACTCGACCTCTTCAC
This sequence comes from Chrysanthemum makinoi, assembly GCA_910596185.1. Lineage (NCBI taxonomy): Eukaryota > Viridiplantae > Streptophyta > Magnoliopsida > Asterales > Asteraceae > Chrysanthemum > Chrysanthemum makinoi. Next base: position 89,469,215 of record OU343221.1, on the reverse strand, counting down.
ATGTATTTATACCCCATATACTACATGTACATAAATTGCTCATACAAGAAATGACAGATTGCCAAGGTAAAATCATATAAGTTCGTTTCGCTTTTTATTTTCCACTTAATTCGACTATTCTTATAAATAATGTCGGTTTTTGGATATCTGATACAGGAAAGAGTTCATGGCCCGAGTTGGTAGGGGCAACAGGAGAAGCTGCTGCAACTACAATTGAGAGAGAGAATCCGCGTGTAGATGCAATTGTTATATTGAACGGAAGTGCGACGACCTGCGAATTTCGTTGTGACCGTGTGTGGGTCAGGGTGAACTCTCGTGGGATTGTCGTTCAAGCTCCTGCAATCGGCTAAGTTCAATGACCGAGCTAGGGGCGAGGAGTTGCAGACTTGCAGTCATGTTTTATGGTATTATTGATAAATAAATGATGTACCTCATGTAGATTTTCTGGCCTTACTACCGTTTAAGTTATGTGAAGAAATGTGTGATTTGTGAAAGCATAAATAAATAAATGTGTAACATATGTGTTTCATATTGCAAGTTGTGTAATTATTTAGTTGTTTTGTTAGTGGCTCAGCTCTCGCTTCTTGTCGAGAATGTTTGGTACTAATTGTAGCAATATACCCAAAACAACAAATTGCTGCTATGCCAGTTAAGATCCAGTGACTCAATAAACTTATTGCTATGCCAGTTAAGATCTAGTGACTCAATAAACTTAAGCAATATGAGCTAGAATTAACAAAGTTATACAAGTTTTTAAACTAGCAGATCCAAGTATTAATAAGTAGAAAAAATTACACGTTTGGTCCCTGTGGTATACCCCAAATAACAACTTTAGTCCCTAAGTATACCCCAAAAAATGTAAAAAAAGGGCCAAAAACAGATAACAAATGAACAAAAACGGATAAAAACGGACAAAAATGTAAAAAAATTGTCGAAAACGGATAAAAAAAGAACGAAAACGGATAAAACGGACAAAAACGAATGTAAAAGAATAAAAACATAAAAAACGGATGAATACAGAAAAAACGAATGAAAACGGACAAAAACGTAAAAAAGCGGGCGAAAACGGATTAAAACGGATTAAAACGCTAAAACGGATAAAACGAAAAAGGTAAAATGGATAAAACAAAACGCATGAAACGGATAAAAACGAATGAAAACGATTAAAAACGTAAAACAAAACGGAAAAAAAGGGTTAAAAATGGGCGAAAACGGATAAAAAATGAACGGAAATGGATGAAAACGGACAAAAACGTAAAAAATGGTCAAAACCAGATAAAACAGACAAAAACGGACAAAAACGTAAAAAAAAATAGACGAAAACATATAAAAATAGACGAAGAGGGATAAAAACGGTAAAACCGGACGAAAACGGGAAAAAAACAGGGGAAAACGGATAAAAACGAACGAAAACGGATTAAAACGGACAAAAACGTAAAAAAACGGGCGATAACGATTATTAACGGAGGGACTAACTGGGGAAAACTATATTTTAAAAAATAAGGACTAACGGTGCAAAAATTATTAACGGAGGACTAACAGCGCAAAACATTTAACGGACTGAACTAACGCCCATCCAAAATAGGGACTAAATGAGTGCAAGGTTTCTAAAATAGGTATCTGTGGTGTAATAAAAATGACTTAGGGACTAAAGTTGTTATTTGGGGTATACCACAGGGACCAAACGTGTAATTTTTTCTAATAAGTATTATATCTCCATATAAAACCTGTAAAATAACTTGAATGGACTTGAGAAGTTACTGCTATGATAAAAATATAGTAGGGTTTCTTAGTAAACCGTTCATTGTGAGCCATCAAGTATCTTTATTTATTCCATGTTTTTTAAGCTAGTTAGAATTCAAGCTTTCAAAAGAAAATCGGTTGTGATTTTTCTTCATCTTGTCACCCCCGATCCATAAACTTTTGCTATTTTTTATATGCATGTCATACATTGGTTGTTATTGAAATGCATGATGGATATCAATGATTAAGTTGATTACATTTTCTTTTTCTTTGAATGGAGCATTAATTTTACAGTAGTTTAGTAATTTAGTTAGTATAAGGGTTGCTTCAAATTGTTTTTTTTTACGGTTGACATGTATACAAAGGAGCTGGTTAAGCATATAGATTGTTTAGCAAAATAAAATTATACATAGATAACAGTAGATTAAAGAATTTGAAAAAATCAAAACTTTTAGTTGGTTTCAACCTATTTGCCACCTTTTAGCTTAGGGGTGTTCACAAATTGGGTAATATCCACAAATTAAAAATCGAACCGAATCGAATTTGTAATCGAACCGTATTTTCTAAAACCAAACCGAGCCGAATTAAATATTTAGTTTTCGGTTTGATATGGTTTGGCAAAATGAAAACCAAACCGAACCAAAAACCGAATTCTCATAAACACACACGCACACACATATACTCTATATTAGCATATTAAATGAGTGATAAGTTTTATCGGGGGTGCTTAGTCGTCGTAAAAACCTAAACCCGTAGGCTTAAAATGCGTAAAACGCAAAACCGAAAAATGTAAAATTCCAAAACTCTTGAAAATGTCGTAAGATGTGAAAAACACATATTTCTCTTGTTTGTAATGTTGTATGGACATAGCAGGTGGTTTTTGATGTATGTAAGAATTTTGAGGCTGCTATGATGAAGTTAAATTGAAGAATGCCGAGAATGCTTTGAAACAGCCTCCTACATCATATGCAGGTGCTACTTCGAATGAACCTAAGAAATACACGTCTAACTTTCGTAGGCTGGATTGTAGCAAGATAACGAATGGTGTGGATCTTACAGTCCCTATGAAAGTGGTTGAAGAGGTGAACACTAGGTATGAGAATACTCTCTATGGTTATTTCTTTGGTAAACGCATTGCTTTCCCTGTTGTTGATTATTATGTACGAAATGTGTGGGCTAAGTATGGTATACATAAGGATATGATGAATGCCAAGGGGTTCTTTTTCTTTAAGTTTAATTCGAAGAAAGGTGTTGAGGATGTACTTTAAAATGGTCTGTGGTTGATTAGAAATGTCCCTATTATTCTTTAACCATGGACCTTGAACACCAACTTACTTAAAGAGGATTTGACCAACATTCCGGTGTGGGTTAAGTTCCATGATGTTCCTCTTGCTATATTTTCTGATGATGGTCTTAGTCTTCTTGCTACATTGATTGGTACGTCGAAAATGTTAGATGCCTATACTAGCCAAATGTGCAAGGAATCTTGGGGTCGCAGTAGTTTTGCTAGGTGTTTGATTGAAGTTAAGCGGAAGAGGTACTTAGGGATAACCTAACTGTTGAAATACCCCTACTTGATGGGTCGGGTTCGACTATTGAGAAGATACGGGTTGAATACGAGTGGAAACCTCCTCGATGTGATACGTGTAAGATCTTTTGTCATACCCTTGTTGATTGTCCAAAATCTATTTTACCCCCTATTCAGCCTACTAAGAGTTTTAATGATGGTTTCCAAACTGTTAACAACAAGAAGAAGGGTAAGCAAGGTGGTCCAACTGCTTCGGGTCAAGGAGGGTTTACGAAACCTAATGTGGGTAAGAAATTGCAATATCAACCCAGAAAGCCTCCTGCTCAACCTAAGCAAGTCGATGTCACTAAGCAAAAGGCCACTGATGTGTCTAGTACGAGTGGAACGAAGGTCGCTACATCTAATAAATATGATGCCCTTAGTATGGATGATACTGATCACTTTGATATTCCTACTAAGGAAGTGAATAAGGATGTGGATGTTGGTAGTACAATGGAAGAAAAGAAGAATGAGTCTACAAAGACTAGTAATACATTGCATGAACCGCTTGTGAGTGATTCTATGGAAGCTAACGAGGTTGGTCCTACCCCTATTGTTGAGAAAATTGGGGAGTTTGGAAATCTTCTTATTGACGGGAAAGCTACTCTTATGGATGATGATGGTCATCCTATTAAAAAGGTTGATTATCCGGGTAATAAAAAAGATTTTCCGCCTTCTTCTTCTACTAAAAGGGTTAACCCATTCTCTAAGGTGGGAGAGATTGTTGACTCCGATAGTGATGAAGAGGAGGTTGTGGACACTTTTGATGAGTCAATGAACCTAATTGGTGGTGGTCATGATCGTGAAGATGATTATGATGACTATGATTATGATGACTTCAAGCTCCAAGGCCTTGGTAGGAAGTAATTTGTTTTTCATAGGAGTCTAAGGTAATCTTTTGAGTAGTGGTTTATTTTCTTGTTTAGAGAATAGGAAGTATCTTATTATGTAAGCTTTTCCGCCTATGTAACGGGCTGAGATATGGGATTCACCCATGTCCTTTGTACTTAAACGTTTTTTGGAGTAATATATTTACCGGGTCGTTGACCTTTTACTCAAAAAAATAAATCTCAAACACCGTTTTGTGGAACTTGCAAAAATGACCCGACAAGTGTCAAACTCTCGTGTTATCATGAAAATAGGTTAACTTATAAGCATGTAGAATAAAAATTTTGGGAGTGAATAGTAAAAGTAAATAGTAAAAATGAATAGTAACCCAAAAATGTGAATTGTTACACCACTCATGACTACATTTCCCCTAGCTACCCAATTCAGCTTCCAACTTGCATATCCATCCTCAGAATAAAATGAGGTGTTTAGTTCTACCCATTTTGACATTTAAAAGTCAACTGCTACCAAAAAATGAACTTTAAAAAAAATCAATACTATAAGTTGGAAAGACATGCATAACTAACGGAGTTAAGTTACAACATAGCAAATACAACATAACAGTTAAGTTACATATATTATCAAATACAACATAGCATGACTAGCAGGTGGTTCACTTGGTCTTTGACTTGTAGGTGGTTCAGTTTCTTCTTCACTACTGACAATAAGTTAGGGAGACCTACAATCATGAATTTCATCAGGTCTTGTTATAATCCCACTTCCATGTCCTATACCCACTCAACCACCACCTCTACAAGATGCAGCAACATGTAGGCCCACTACACCAGCACCTTTACCAGTTGTAGTTGTGTTTCTCCTTCTAACACCTATACCCACTATACCACCTGCAGCAACATCTCTACCAATTGTGTTTCCTCTTTTAACACCTAGACCCACTACACCACCTGCAACAACACCTTTATTAGTTGTGTTACCCATTCTGTAAAGATGCATTGGACAGGAATACCACATGTTTTCTCTATTAGGTAGAGGCCTTGCATCGAATGTCCTTTCAGCCTTATTTTCTCTTTCCATCCAACAATCCTAGCATATCATTTAACTACCATTTTCTTGAACCATATTGAATTTTCTTTGATGTGATAAATAAATGAAGATCTGTGGGGTATTATATAATTCAGTAAAAAAAAAGGTCTAATGGGGAACAATATGGTTGTTCATCAAGAAGTAGATGGGAGTAATGACAACATAAATGCTAAAAAAAGGGAAAACATTATGCATTTTACAAAGTGACTATTACAAGTGCATAACTTACATGACATTCTTGTTAATTGGTCATAATCTTAATAGTTAAGTTACACATATATTCCAAATAGATACTTCTCATGTTTCTCCTGCAACTCTTGTTCTTGCCTAAGTATGTTTTGCCACTCTTGTTCAGCCCTTGCTTCTCCTTCTAATGTATGAATTAATATTTCTTGTTCTAATCTCATTTGATGTTCATGTTGATCAATAAGATATCCACCAGCCTGCCACTCTTGTTCAACCATTTCTTCTTCTTCTTCTAACAATTTGATTATTTCTTCTTCGTCTAACATTCCACTACCACCTACACCACTGCCATTTCCAGAAACTATATCCTTTTGGAAAACCTTAACTAAGTTTCTCATTTTAATGTTAAGATAATGGAGTGATGGTTTAGGATAAAACACTAAAGATTATGAAGTGTCAAAGCAACTCCTACAGTAATATCATTTCCATAACCCCCCTCAGTAAGGGTGATGTATTGAACCATATATTGTACCTGAGAGATCTTTGAGAGTTACTGTAAGATTGCCAAGCGCATTCGTAGTACAAAACTTGACTATTGCAACAACTTGGTCAAGTTTCCCATTCTTGAGAAAGTTTTTGATATCTCCTAAACACCCACTTACAATTCCTCCATTAGCATTCACAAATTCAACCGTACTAACCCATGGCCCAATTGTAAGATCCTCAGACTCATCCTCACCCACTTCCTCAAAAATGTTCTTAATATACTCCTAAGTCGGCGTTATACAATCTTGTCTACCTTTCCTAATATCTGCTACTTTATGAGCCTTAGCCATTTGAACAATACCTGCAGGATCGGCTATTATCCTAACCGCCTTTTCAGGGCTCTCAGATGAAACTAAGTTTTCGATGTTTGGGGTTGAGTGACGGCTTTGATGGTCGTTGTTGCAGGGACGAAGGGCCACGGTTGGTCGGATATTGGACTCGTCCATATCGACATTAACAGATCGTGAATTTATCTTGGGTGAGGGTTTTGTCTAGGGATGAGCATTTCAACCCGAATCCCGAAACCGAACCGGAACTGTACCGATTTCCGATATACGATACGGCACCGGACTATGAAATAAGGTAAAAAAAAATCGCGACCACTAATTCGGTACGGGACCGGTACCAAATCGGAAAATTCTCGAAAAAAAGGGGAAAAACCCGATTTCCCGGTACCGGTCCTGATACCAGTACCGGTATCCGAATCCCGTTCGGTACGGTACCGATACCACTAACTTATGCTCGGGAAAAAATCGGTACCACTAATTCGGTACGGGATCGGTACGGGACTGGTACCGTGCTCATCCCTAGTTTTGTCTGTAAATTTGTGTTTGTCAATTTGAAGATGGAGGGAATTGGTGTTTTGTCTATGAATTTGAATTTATGTTTGTCAAATGAGAGAGACGAAGTACTTTTAACGAGAAAAAAGAATATAAAACAAAACAGTAAAAAGACGAGCTTGCCCTTCCAGCTAACGAAAAATGCTAACGACTATTAGCAAAATAGGACCAATCGCGTAATTTACGAAAAAGTTTGGGACTAAAGTGAGATTTTTGAGAAAAAGGACTAAAAGAGCGAATTGGGCAGACTTTTGGGACTAACGGTGTAATTTACTCTAAACGGAATAAGGAACCCCAAACATACAACTTTCTAAACAGTTTATACATACTACAAAAGAAATAAAAATAAATAAATAAATAAATAAAAATTATATGATACTTATAAAAAAGTGCAGTTGGTCCTTTTTAGTCCAAACCAAACAAAAAAATACGTATAGCCCAAATATTAGCCCAACAACACCTCAACCCTAATTTTTCTCCTCGTATAACACACTAACCTCATACACAACCTACCCTAATTTCTCATCTCGCCTCTCTCTTTCAAATGCAATCAACTCTCTTTATCATTTACCAACCACATGCACCAATAACACTTTTACTTCCTGTTTCTTCTTCACAACCATCATAAACACCTCAACTTATTTCTGCTAAGAATCAAAACACATTCAGAAATCACAAATCCACCCACCCATTGTATCATACGCATTCAAAAACGAATCTCAAATCACTCTCGAAGATTATAATGGCACGACTAAGATCTTTTCAAAAGGGTCTCAAGTAGGTTGTTATTTTGTTTTGTTTTTAAGTTTATAGATCGATGATGGGTTTGTGTTCAAACATAGATATGTAGAGATCTTTTCTTGAAATTAAGAAACCTTAGATCTTGTCTTGAGTCATTGAGGAGTTGTTGTTGATGTGAGATACTCATGTGAGATGAATCTGGTTTGCGTGTGTGTTTTTTTGTTTGTGTGTGTGTGTGTTATGAGTCGATAATAAAAAATGTGGATTTGTGAGGTTTGGGGTATTGAAAAGGGATGAAGATAATGGGTTTTATGAGTTACTGAGTTGGGATTGCATGTTGTACACTTGTATTGTATGAGACACTGAGAGAGGGAAAAAGAAGGAGACACGTACCTTCTTCTATTTTTTAAAGCCCATTAATCATTTTTTTTAAATCTATTTAAGACAACGGATCTGCGTGTAAACAGTGCCGACTCGAGTCACGGCTCTAGAGTACACCCAAGCCGTCCCACTCCTTTGAGCCGACCTCTTACTCGACGGCTTCGGAATAGTGTAGGCTCCCAAAATACTTCAATAAATGTAATATAGTATAATGTCCAAAGTTTACAAATACTAATATTCTATATATATAAAATATATTTATCTACTAAATTTACAGTAGATGGACAATAATTTATTTTGCTAAATGAAAAAAATGGTCCCATAAATTTATCAACCTTTTATAAATAGCTTATGATATTTAGCATTACAACAAATTAGTCCTCATAGCTATTTAACTTTAGATTTTAACCCCTACAATTTTATTAAACTTTAATACACATTTATCAAACTCTATATTTTTATTAATTTACTCCATTAGTGTTACTGATAGCACAAAATATCCTTTAAACCTATTAAGTGGTATATCTTAATACCTTTTTAACATTAAAATAATACAATAAATAATACTTAAACGCATAAAACTTTATATTTTTACCCTTTTACATCATATTTTAAGAATTGTCTAACAGGTGCTCTCGAGGCAAGATATAATATTATTAAAAAAGTAAACTTTGACTTTTTTAAATTAATATCAGATTAAATTATGGTAATTTACGAGTTTAATGAATGTGTATCAAAATGCAATCTGTACTTAAAATGGAATGTTTGTGTTTAATTAACGCGGTTTAACCAGTGCCCTGGACAAACCATTTTTCTTATTATTGATTAGGAAAAACATATTATTGTTAAAATTGTACTACGTAACATGTAGCTAAAAAAATAAATATTTTTGCATCCACTACAACATGCGAACCGAAAACATCTTGTTTTTAAGAAACTTTCCAACAGTAATTTTATCTTTTTAGTGTTATTTTGGCCTTTTGACAAAAAAATAGTATCATAATTAGGAGGTGTTTTTTTTTTAAAAAATTGCCTCTTAATAGCCTCTGAATCTGAACCGTTCAGACGCGGTCCGACATTTTGGCCGTTCAGATCGTTTTTTTTTCCCGTTCAGAGGCGGTCAGAGGCAGTAAGATCTTAATGGTTTACACTTGAGAGAGGTGTCTTAATGCCTCTTGTTGACACAAAAATAACCAAAAATTAATTTAGTATGAGCAATCAAATGTGCGGTTCAAACATGAGTTTTTTTCCCGTTCAAATGCGGTCAGATTCAGACATTTACACCTCAGATTCAGATTCAGATGTGCGATTCAGATTCAGATTCAGAGCCTCTTAAAAAACAAACACCACCTTATATGCAACTCAATCATAGAATGATGATAAGATTGTAGTCGCAATTTAGACTTTCACTTTGACTAAAAAGGTTGGACTTTTGCATTTTGCCTATCTAAGATGGGTCGTGTGATGTTATGAAACCTTGATAAAATTTTGATTTGTTGTGCTAACTTTTGTAAAAATACCAAATTTTGGTAAATATGTCTGGTGTAAAAAAATATTGTTTATAATAATTTCTTATTTGATCTGGTAGTTTGTGAAAAATAGACATGATTTATATTAAACTTAATCATTTTTCCCTTTATGTTGTAGCTTAAAAAAACTTAATTTGTGTACCTAGTTAATTTTAAGATCATACGTAATAGAGAGAATGAAGACGCACACATTGCCAATGTGGCACCTCGAAGACACGTTGATCACTATTACGGCCACCCTTAAGCACGCGTCTTGGATGGGAAGGAAGCAAGACTCGGGCGTGCAGACGATCGAGTCGTGTGAGGTTTGTTGTGTGTGTGTGTGGGTGTTTTTATTAAAAGGTTTATGTGTGGTATATTTGTGTTTAAGTCAGTTATATATTAGTGGTGAAGTTGTTTGTCTTATTCACTAAGCGGATAATGAAATTGGTTATAAAGAGTAAGTTGTGGTGATGAATGCCGTCTTGGGTACTTCTTATTACACGCGGTCTAAGCCCGGTTACCTCACTGAATACGTAAGTACAATTTATTCCTAACCCATTTACATCAATTTAAACACCACGTTTTCCATGTTCTTGGATGCTCGTACAAGAATGTCGGCCAACTAGCCAAGGTAACAAAATTCAGTAACCCCCTCTAGCATTTTATATTTAGCATGATTATTTGATCAATTTTTCTTATTATTTTGTGTTCTCTGATGATATTTATACTACTTATAATGGAGGGATGACTTCTCTCTTATAATTTTTTAAGATTTTCATATATAGATTTTAAGCAAATATAACTACTTAAGCTATATGCAATTACTTTATGCATAAACACCTACACATATTGACTGGTCAATATTTGTAATTAATGTCATATTTAAAACACACATTTGATAAAAAGTATAATTTATAAAACACAATGTACAAACTATTTGAAGCACAAATACAACTAAAAAACACTATTCAACACATACAATTAATATACTATTTAATTTACCCATTCAATAAAATATACAACCATTTAACCACAATGTACAATCTAATCAAACTACTAGGTCAAGCATTTAAAATTAAAGCCATTAGGCTGCCCGTAGTGGTCAGTCGACTGGTTTGGTCGCCGCTGCGCCGACCAAGTCGCCACCATTGCAACATGAGGGTTGAACTGGGTCGGTCGGCTCCAAAATTGACGAAGGGTGATTGTGCTGAAGTAAAGAATCAAGATTTTGTTTGTAGTAGCTTCGGTTAATAGGAGATGAATTATTTCCACGGTCATAACTAAAGTTATTGTTATTTGTAATTTAATCGTTTAATAAAAATATGGCCGCATAACATTACATTGTCAGAAAATATAGTTACAGCACTGCCGTCGCATCGGCCGGGTACCCTGCTAGTTTTATAAATAGCTTACGTATTTAGAGCATGGGGTATGGTGGTGAACCCATGCCTTTTCATTTGGGCCCCACTTGTGCCACATCACCTTCGCATCACTCCAACACACTCACTTACAAATACCCTCCCAATCACAACACACTCAAATCTCTTAATTTGAGTCCCACACACCCTCATTTTATTTCTTTTTCATATTTTCCAAACACAATTAAATTCATTTCATTCATTTAAAACAAAAATACAACATACAATAGTAAAACAAAACATACGAAATTTAAAATACACTGCGAAATAAAAAAACATACGAAATTTAAAATACACTGCGAAATAAAAAAAACATACGAAATTTAAACCAATCTTGTTGTTGCTGATGTAGTTGCCAAACATGCTCAATGATATTTCGTTGAAGTCTTGCGTGCGTTGCTTTATCACGCAGTTCTTTAGCATTCTTTCGTTGTATATCGCATCGCTCAACCCATGTCCGTTGTATATTTGCTCGCGGACAAACATAAATATCGTTCATTTCGGATATCGCAAACTTTTGATCTTTCAAAATCATGTTATGCAATATGATGCACGTGTACATGACTCTTCGTAGCTTGTTGATACTCCAAGCACACGCCGGTTGGCTTATAATATGCCAACCTCCTTGGAGGACCCCGAAAGCTCTTTCAACGTCTTTGCGAGCACTTTCTTGTTTTGTTTAAACAAGGCATTTTTCTCCGAATATGCAATTCGAGAATGATTTGACAAAGATGACCAAGCGGGTAAATCCCGCCTAGGTAATACGTGTTCAAAATTTTGCACCGTTTACTTGAAACGGAACATTGGGGGCGATGTCATCAAGAAGGTCGTTGAATAACGGTAAATTATTCAAAATAGTAAAATCATTATTCGCACCCGCTACCCCAAAAAATGCATGTCAAATCCATAAATCGTATGATGCAACGGCTTCAAGCATAATAGTTGGATATTTTTTATCACCTCTATGAAATTGCCCTTGCCACTTAACGGGACAATTTTTCCATTCCCAGTGCATACAATCAATGCTCCCAAGCATTCCCGGAAACCCATGGACCGTGTTATGTGCGTTATATAAATTTTGAATGTCATTCAAATTAGGCTTTCTTAAAAACTCGAGCATAAACAATTCAATTACACACATAGTAAAAAAATCTAGACAATCGCGTGCCGTGTGTGACCCCATTTGCAAATATTCATCAAATGCATCAGGTGCGGTGCCGTAGGCTAATTGGCGTATGGCGGATGTGCATTTCATAATAACACTCATACTCATTACACCCGTAGCAACGGGTCGGACTCTAAAGAAATGGATATTTTGGACAATCAGAAAAATAGTCGGATATCAGACGTTCTTCAGCAACTCCACGGTCACGGTAGATGTAATTACGGGTGCGTGAACTTTCGCCTCTGCTCGCAACGATTGCCCATAACCGCAACTTCGAATCATCTCGATATCTTGTAAATCATCAATATCGAATCGAATTTGAACCACTCATGTTTTTTTTGCTTAAGATGTAAAGATTTAAAAGAGTAGTGTGTGAATGATTTGAAAGAAAAGAGTGTGAATGATTTTATAAAAATGGTGTATTATTTATAAGAGGGTGGGTAAAGTTTTAATTTTAAAAATAAAAACGTTTTTTTTTTTAATCGAACCGTTTAAAACAACGGTTATATTCTGAAACCTCTTTGTCTTCTTCCTCGTCGTTTCAATGGCGAAAACACCAACGGCGAACAAGCGTGGTGTGGTGGCGAAGAGCAAAATGGACTGGCGAGCATGCCACGTTGGAGTGGCGAGGTGTTTCCGTTACCATACCCCATGCTCTTAGCACTACAATAAGTTAGTCCACATAGCTATTTAACTTTAGATTTTAACCCCTTTCAATTTTATTAAACTTTAATACATACTTTATCAAAGTCTATATGTTTATTAATTTACTCCATTAATGTTACTCACAAAATATCCTTTAAACCTATTAAGTTTTATGTCTTAATACATTTTTAACATTAATAATACAATAAATAATACTTAAACGCATAAAACTTTATATTTTTGCTCTTTTACATCATTTTTTTTATTATTGATTAGGAAAAACATGTTATTGTTAAAATTGTATTATGTAGCTAAAAATTATATGTTTTTGCATCCACTGCAATGCGCGAACCAGAAACATCTTGTTTTTAAGAAATTTTCCAATCTTTTAAATGTTATTTTGTCCTTTTGAAAAAAAAAATGTTATTTCCATAATTAGATGCAACTCAATAATAGAATGATGATAAAATTGTAGCTGACTAGATGCAACTCAATCATAGAATGATGATAAGATTGTAGTGGCAATTTAGACATTTCACTTTGACTAAAAGATTTGGACTTTTGCATTTTTGCCTACTTAAAACTATCGAAAAAACTCAAATACGACAGAACAATGAGTCATGTGATGCAATGAAACCTTTATAAAATTTTGATTTGTAGTGCTAACTTTGGTAAAAATAGAAAATTTTCGTAAATACGTTCAGTGTAAAAAAAATTGTGTTTATAATAATTACTTATTTGGTCCGTTAGTTTGTGAGAAATAGACATAATTTTTATTAAACTCAATTATTTAAGTATAATGCTAGAACCACTCAACAAACCTACTCACAAAACATACTTGCTAACGTGGCACTCACTGATTGGTGCATTTTATTTTAGCTTCTCTCTCTTCTTTCTTATCAAACCAATCACTAGTGACATGTAAAAGCCACCTCATTGTGTGAAAAAGTTTTTGTAAAGTGTGAGTGAGCCTAGCACTCCTCATTATTTAAACTAAAATCACACTTCTCTTTTCATTTTTCCTTATATTGTAGTTTAAAATAAACTTAATTTGTGCACCAAGTCAGCTTTAAGACCATCCGTAATAGAGAGAATTAAGACGCGTGCATTGCAATTGTGGCACTCCGAAGACACGTCGATCACTATTACGCCCACCCTTAAGCACACATCTTGGATGGGAAGAAAGCAAGACACGGTTGTGCAATGAGGTTTGTTGTGTGTGACTGTGTTTTTATTAAATGGTTTCTGTGTGGTATATTTGTGTTTAAGTGAGTTATATGTTAAGGGTGAAGTTGTTTGTCTTATTACACTAAATTTGTAGTAAAATTGGTTACGTCACTGAATACGTAAGTACAATTTGCTCCTCACCCCTTTACATCTATTTAAACACCACGTTTTCCATGTTCTTCGATGCTCATACAAGAATGTCAGACTGCCAAGGTAGCAAAATTCAATAACCTCCTCTAGCATTTTATATTTAGCATGATTATTTGAGCATTTTTTTCTTATTATTGTGTGTTCGAATATATGACACAGGAAAGAGTTCATGGCCCGAGTTGGTAGGGGCGACAGGAGAAGCTGCAGCAGCTACTATTGAGCGAGAGAATCCACTTGTGGATGCGATCGTGCTATTGGACGGAACTCCGACGCCTAGGGACTTCAGATGTGATCGTGTGTGGGTGTGGGTAGACTCTTGTGGAATTGTCATTCGACCTCCCACAATTGGTTAAGCTAGTCACCAATTTCTGAGCTGATTGAGTTGGTATGTGCGCGCGGTCAGCTTGTATGTATTTAGTATTCATGATCAATAAACGATGTATTTCCTATACATCAATATGATGGCTACACAACTGTTTAAGCTATCCGGTGTTGTTTAAGGGTTTAACAATGTATGATGTACGTATGCATGAATAAATATAGCGGTCGAGTAACATATACCTCGTCGTAATTTGGTTCTTTCTTATTGTCTAATGTTTGGTGTTAGTTACTAGTATGACATACTTGAAATGCTACTGAGTTTTAGGTGCTCCATGTCGGTTGAGATTCAATGACTCGATAAGCTTTTTTGTTTCAAGCTTTAAATAGCAGAACATACGCATTTTCTTCTAGATAAAGTAAAATATGAAATTATGTAAAGCTAGCCGGGTATGTAATAACAAACTGGGCCGTCTCCGAGAATTTGAAGGCGCGAAAGTGAGCCCTCGAAGATCAATTCTAAATAAAATGTTTCAACCATTTGTTAGATACAATAAAAACTAATTAGTATGTAAAAAAATTCATTGTTATGGTATTATCTGATGTAAGGGTGTGTTTGGTATCCCACTATGAGAACGACACTATGACTATGAAAGTGATTAAAGGTGTTTGTATAAGATGAGGGGCCCCACCACTATGGTAATGAATGATAAATATAATTCATACTCCATATACATCTAAAGAGGTAGGAATGGATCTTTCATTGGTGAGTGACCCACCACTATTATCAAACACATACCCATTGTCATTCATGACAGCATACCAAACGCACCCTAAAAACTATAACCAAATCTTCAGTCAATTTGCTCTAAAATGGATAGTGGCTTTTACGTAAAAATAATGAAAATTTTCAAATAACATACATATTTCTATAGCCGATGGAAGATGATATCTTCTCCAAATATTTGTTCTTGGACAGCCTAGACCTTAGTTATCCTTTAAATTTCGTGACAATCACACTTGTAAATATAATTAAACTACATCATGAGAAGAGAAACTAGACATTAACACATGTTATAGTTTGTGGCCGGGAGGATGTATCCGATAATAGTACTATAAAACCTGAGAGTACTTAACGAGACCATTAGTATATATGTAGTTAATTAGTATGTAAGGTTTGGGCTATTACACATGCTACAATGGTTGGACAAAAGCCGAGATCTCATAAAACCCTTTGGATCTTGGATTGCAACTCGTTTATGCTAAATTTCCGGTTAGCAAAAAATCACATTCAAAAGGAGAGAACATGTTATCTACTGAGTCATATTCTTTTAGTCAGGTAATCGGGAAAACTATTGTTGGAATCACTCCTAAACTATATTTCAAGTGTTTGTAATTAACATGTAATAGGTTGCTTAATTAGGCTTTTATGTTATTATTAAAAGCAAGGCTTATGTAGAAAACCCATAAGCCTTGACCCATATCCAATAAGAAAGGAAGGGACTAGAAGTGTTGCCCTAGCTCCCTTCCTCTATAAATACCTTTGTAAACCTTCATTTGAAGGTTGGTTGTTCACTTTTATTCACATCATACGCATAACCTTTCTCTATCATATTATCGTGTGTGTTTATTGTGTTCATCCGATCATTCTCTATCTCATTTCTTCATATTGATGCTTGTGTTGCAAACATGGGAACCTAACAGTGGTATCATTCACCAAATAGTTGGGTGAAACGTTTCTTGTGTTTGAAGTTTTATTGTATACGCGTAAAGTTTCGGTACCAAAACATTCATACGCTTTAAAAACTTAAGTTTTACACTTTAAAACTCAAGATTCTTGTACTTTAAAGGTTATTTGGTGATAAAGTTTAAGTTTTTGGCATAAAGTTTGAAACTTTAAGTGTGTTTCATTGTTTTTGAGCTTGGTTTCATTCGTGTAGTCATTTCTACGCGTAAGAGTTTTGGATCATCAAGTTTCACACTTTTGTGTTATTTTGGTGATATTGAAGCTTTTTCATCATAAAAATCTGGTTTAAAAACATTTTTGTGCTTAAAAATCAGTTTTGGTTAAGATTGGAAATTCCTACGCATAGTAAAACCCTAGTTTTACTCGTAAGCATTCAAAGTCTACGCATAAGCTCCTCAACGTTTGATCTTCAGTGCTACTGGTTTACTCAGTGTTTTCTTGCTTTGATAAGCCTTAAAACACTTTGACTTTGGATATCTTTTACACTGGAATAAGTGTAAAGGATTTTTGGGCAAAACCCTAGTTTTACGCCTAAGCTAATCTCTTACGCGTAGAATTCTTTACGCCTAAGCATTTTCTTATGCCTAAGCTTGTCTTACGCATAAGCTAATCTTACACATAAGGATTCTACTACTAAGCCTTTGGTTTACGCTTAAGCTAAGTTTTTCCTCAAGTCTACGCGTAAGCTATTCCTACGCGTAAGCTTCATTGTTACACGTAAGTTGGTGTTTTTACGCATAAGGTATTTTCATTGCATAAGCTGGTTTTCTACGCATAAGGATACTTCATCAATAAAGTTTCATTCGACTACAAAGATCCATCATCAACACAAGTTTCAAGATGTCTTAACCACCATACTCTAGCTACTTTCCTCATATGTATCCTCAACAACGACAACAACAATACTATCAACAATTTCAACAACAAATTCCTCAAGGAGAAATTCCACCACAAATGATTCAACCACCACCTAGTCTACAAGTAAAACCGTACACAAACTTTCAAAATCAACATCCATCCAAGTATGCTATGAAGGAACCGCCTTGGTTTGCAAAGATGTGTGAAGCTTTAAGTAGCCAACAATCCATTCATAAAGCTGGATCACTTGATAGACCTCCAATGCTTACTCCCGGAAACTACGATCAATGGGTGATAAGGTTCTTTAGGTTTTGTGATCTAAAGAAGCCACATGGAAAGTTCTTGAAGAAGGTCATCCTTGAAGGTCCATTTCAGATGCCTACTATCACTGTACCCGGAGATCCGAATGCTAATCCACCAAGAGATGATATCACCAACGTTGTCGGTCTTAATGAACTCACTACTGACCAACTTCTACACATGGAAGCCAATGAACTTGCAATGCAATATATCCTTTTGGGATTACCCAATCCGATACTTCGTAGTGTTGATGCTCAGAAGACTGCTAAAGCAATGTGTGAGCATATTCATCTTTTAATGGAAGGCACAGAACTCAATCAAGAAGACATGGAATCCAAAATCTACTTAGCATATGAACACTTCATGATTGAACCAGGGGAGACATTAGAGTCATATCATCATCGATTCTCAGACATCATCAATGACTTGGAAAAACATAACATCATTATGCCAAGAATTGCAGTCAACACTAAGTTCCTTAGTAGTCTTGGTCCTGATTGGGAAAAGTGTGTCATTTTCATCCTTCAAGCGAAGAACCTTCATCATGCTACAAACGGATTGTTGTACGACTATTTGAAGCTCCACCAAAAGGAAGTTGACCAAGAAAGGATTATTCGTGGAGTCCTTGCTTCGCCTTCACTTCCAGATAATCAATCTCTAGCTTTGTGGGCTCAAACGTGTTATCCTCAATTCCCTACCTTGCAAACTGTCTTCACAAATCCTCCACAACCAACTGCTACAATTACACCATATGATCCGTCACAGCAACAATCTCAAGAAACTCAATTGGTTCCATACAACAACAACAATGATCAAGCACTTTACAGCGAATCTATTGGGGATGCAGAAGCTTTCGATGCATTGCAACAAGGGTTTGTCATGATTGCTAGAGCCTTCGGCCGATATTTCAACAAATCCAACAATCGCATTCGTATCTCATCAAACACAAGGAATCAGGCTGTTGTTAACAATGGACGTGTTGAAGTTCAGAATCGTGGTAATGTTCGTCAGATGGGTAGTGGTCAAGGGTTTAATGCTAATGGAAGGAATAACATGGGTGCTCCACAACAACGAACTCAAGTGGTTGATCGGGAAATGCTCGATGGGGTTAATGGTATTCATTGTTATAACTGTAATGAGAAGGGTCATCTGGCTAATGCATGCCCAAAGCCGAGGACAAGAGGCAGTGCTTATCATAAAGAGGCTTTACTCTTGGCTCTCAAGAATGAAGCTGCTGGCACTCTTACCAACAAGGAACAGAGTTTCATGGCTAATGCAGATTCTGATGATGACATGGAGGACTTGCAGGCTAATGCAGCAGTTATGTTAATGGCAAACATGCAAGAACTCCACATGAGTGATACAGGCCCGGTATGACACGACGGCTTGTCTCAGGTGCCGGATCAAACTATATTCATTACTGATCTGATATCTCCGCCAACATCTGCATCCGACGAGGATCAAAGTGTTCAACATGAGCCGTCTACATCTCATTCCGATGATAATCAAATAGATCCCGTAGTTATATTTGACGATCAAGATGACCTTATGGTTAATACTGATAATCAAGTTGACTCCGTGGTTATATTTGAGGATCTAAATAATGATCATGTTGAGACTCACGTTGAACAAGCTGAACTTTTGTCTAATCCAGATATTGAGCTCATGACCTTACTTAAGGACCAAAAATCTCGAATGGAAAAATGCCTTGACATTAATCAACAATTAAAGGATAAAAATGCACTGCTGAGTAAGGATAATGAATGCTTAAAATTTCAACTCAACATTTTTCAAACTCAAGAAAAAAATGAAAAAGGTTTTGAAGTCACCTTTGCTAAATCGTACCAACACGAAAAATCTTTGGAAAAATAGATATGTGATCTAGCTGCATCTAAGAATGCTTTGTTGTCTCAAATAGAACAACTGAAATATGATCATACACAACAACTTAACGCTCTCATTTAGGAAACTCAAAAAGCCAAGTCTGAGTTGTTAATTTGTCAAAAACAGTTCTGTGAGTACAAAAAGCATTCAAAGAAACGAACAGATGACTATCTTGAAGAAATTGTCGACTTACAAAACAAAATCTAAGAGTTTCAAAATTTTGTTTATAAACATGGTGAGTCAATCACAACTATTCAAAAGTTTACTTTTAAACCAAATCCAAATGGATATGAACCGAATCTTGCTGAATACAAACCAAAGTTTTCACATAGAGCATTCAAACCATATCCTCAAGTTTACAGTGCAGAACATAGAATTGATGATTCCATTATGAGTGTTGTTGAATATAATCGTATGGAGGAATTAGATGCAGAAGACGAGAGTCGGTCAAAATTAGAAAATGTTGTTTATAACAAACCATTCAACTATGAAAAAGCCATAACTTTCATCGCACAACAGGATAATTCTAACACACCTTGGGTTATCACGCCTATTTCTGAGTCTTCTAATGTTGGTCCTCCACCCAATACTGCACAAATTAATAGTCCTTTACCTTCACTCAGTGAAGTAAAATCAGTACCCGAACGTTGTCAAATTCTTAAATATTTTGAAACATTCCTATCGGACATCAAAATTTTGGAACGTGAAATTGAAATCAATTCTGAAATAAAAGTTGAACATTTTCAATCGCCTCATGCGCGAGAAAAAAGAGATATTTTTCAGAAAAGAATTTTACCTCATGTCCGAAATTTGAAAATGTGTGCAATATATTGGGAAAGGGATTTTCACAAGGAGCTTGGATTTATGAAAACAGTTTTCGAGAAAACAGAAACATCGATTTCAAATACAAAACGTAAAAAGAAAATGTTAAGAAAAGATGTTGATCGACTCTTGGAAGATGTAATCTGTACTGATACCATTAATGTTGTGTTATTACATTCTGTTGCATATGCATTTGATTATATCACTGCTGATTCTGTTGAAAATGTTGAGAATACCGATAATGTGTCACAAATCAAGTCTTTAAAAGTTGAAAATGAGCGTTTGTTAAACGAGCTATCAAATGCAAAACGTCGTCTTCAATGGTGTCAAAAAGATTGTCAAAATCGAGAACTCGCTTTGCAAAACAAAATCAACCAGTTGCATACCAAAACTCTTAATCCAAATCTTGAGCAACTGGATGATAAAAACGTGTCTTTAAAGTGTCAAATTTCAAAATATGAACAAGAAATTTCAAAAGTTAAAAAGGAATATGGTGTCATATTTGATTTACTCAAAAAGACTCGTGCTCAAGCGTCAAAAGATCTTGATGATCATCTTGCATATACCAAAGATGTTTTACGACAAAATGGAAACACTCATTCTGAAAATCAAGATTTGTTACACACTATCCATGATCTAAAAGCAGAGTTGGTGAAACTTAAGCAAGATAGGAATAGTAACACAAATATAATTGCACCAGGAATTCTTAGACTGCCTAATGACACATCACAAGAAACTAATGTGCTTCCCTCTACTGAAACAGGAATAGTTGCCTCTTTTCCCAACGCTAGCACTTCACAGCTTAAGAGCACCACAAGGAATAATAGGAAGTTACGATGTAAGAAAAGAACAATAAAGACCTCTGAAGTAGAAGAACACCTTAGGAATTTGAATAAGAATCAAGTTGCACCCACTTTAGATATTGCGTCTGACAAATGTAATGGAAAAAGTGATGTAACGAATGCTGAATCTTTAAGTACTTTAAATGTTATGTTTGAAGCTTCTTGTGTTGGTTGTCGTAAAAGCATGTTTTCTGGTTGTCATGATAAATGTGTTGCTAATGCTATCTTATCTCGTAAGCGGAATAATAGAAAACGGAATACCTCTAGGCCCACTAATACTTCCAAGTCTGTCCTAGGTAAACCACCATCTAGTGTTCCGGCTATGATCATTGATGTACCCATAGAACCCCCTTCACCTCCTAGGAAGAACTTATCACCTAGTGCATTTACTAAGACAAAAGCTAAGACTAGTTGGAGATGGCAGAAATGGTTACATAATACACTTGGCTTTAAATAGATACCTAAAATCATAAACATATGTATTTTAACTATAACTGCATCGGAACCCTCTAACTCTTCGGGTTCCACATCTACTTCTATTCCATCTGTGTCGTTTGTGTGTAATGCAGGTGATACAGATCATCCTCTGGATTGTTGATTGCGGATGTTCCCGACACATGACAGGCAATCTCAAACTGTTATCCAACTTTGTTTCAAAGTTCATTGGCACTGTCAGGTTCGGGAAGGAGGAATTTTTGAAATTTGTGTTTTGTTTTATATTTAGAAAGATATGATTTTTGAATTAAATGAAATAAAACACAAGTTTTATATACCACGACTTTAGACGAAAGAATAACACGTATGTGAGAAAAGGCTTCCTAATGAAGCTTCATGTAATACATGTATATGCACAAAAGATAATCATATAAATACCTATGTAGGCATACTTAATTATCAAGCTAATATCATTTTAGAGATAAGTAGAAAATCATACCTCTAATGCACTTAGGAATGTCTTTACAAATGACACAACAAATGTCAGTAGACAATTACAACTCCTTTTTGTTTAAGGTACCTTCTTAGGGAAGGTATTCTTGTTACCAAGCGATTCCTATGGCTTGGTAGGTATGAGCTTTGACTAATCAACATGACAAAGAGGATTAGTGCATTTAAGTAAAAAAATAAATGATGAGAAAAATGTTGTTATCTAATCAACATCCAAACAAAGAGTTTTAAAATAAACGGTGTTTGTTTTTATGAAAAACCTTCTTTGTAGTTTTCAATTAACCATGGATCGTATCAAGTTTTTAAAGTACAATATACTTCAAGAAGCTTGGTAACGAAGCTCTGATGCCAATTGTGGAAAACTACAAGGGGGGGTTGAATAGTTTTGCCAATTAAAACTCGTTTTAATCTATTTCGATCGACTTATGTCAATCTATTTAGATGTGTGTTGGATGTTGATAAACAAACATATAGAAGTATGTAATGAAAAGATAAGAGTAAGAAGCACAAAACCACAACGCGAGTATTTATAGTGGTTCGGCTACAAGGACACCTTCCTTGCCCTACTCCACTCCCCGAGTCACCTACTCGAGAGTTTGTAATCACTACACGACACCGACTCCTTATGGTGGAGAAACCTTCACAACGTTGCCTACTCTTTTTCTGGTACTAGGCTAACCACCAGGTTCTTTCACACCAAGGTGAACCACACCTACCACAACGTCGCCTACCCTTTATCCGATATTAGGCTAGATACCGAGTTCCATTACAATGGAGGAACTACTACCCAACACTACACCAACGACTAATCCCAAAGGAGACCAACTCCTTATTAGAACATCATCAAGGATATCAATATCCTTGGATCTAGTACTAATCTATCTTGTACATCGAAACACACCATATCGAATGTACATCTAAGGAACCTTTCACTAATGCCTTTAAGTAGATCTTCAAGACACCCTTTACTGATGTCTTGTGATTTGACTTCTAGGCACCCTTCACTAATGCCTACAATAAGGACGATCGACACCTTTCACTAATGTCTTCGTGTTGACACTTGAGACATCTTTCACTAATGTCTTCAACACTACACTTCTTAGAAGAAAGAAAAGAATCATCAACAAGAGGACTTCAGTAGTCTTGATGATGAGGAAGCATGGCAACTCATGGACTTGAGCTTGCTTGACTTCAAAGGTGGTGATCTCGCCTTTAAGAGGAACCTAGAGAATCACACAAAAACAAAACTACAAACATAGATCACTTGGATCTGGGGTTAGAGAGTTTTTAACTCAGAAGAAAGTATGTTAGAAATGGGTAAGAAACAATGAAGAAATGGCTCACTATTTATAGAGAGAAAATGCCTACTGTTCCCCGGATCCCTCCCACAAGGGATCCGTCTAGCGTAAAGCTAGGGATCCGTGTGACGCTCCTCTTTACCCATGGGTATTTTGGTTATGGGTTGATCCATGGGTCTTTTACTAGATACAATGTATCTTATGAGTGCAATGCACCTAGTCACATGGGTATGGGTCAATACCATGGGTTATGGATATTATCCATATATGATATAAGCATGATGTCATGCAATGGGTTATGGGTCAAGCTCCATGGATATAGGTCATGGAGTTTGGGTTGTACCCAACTACATTCAATGTATTTGGTCAATGGGTTATGATACTTAAGTTTCTACACATTTATATTACCCAATATATTACATACTAGTTATGTGTATATTTTACTCAAATATGTAAACACTAGTTGTTGTACATATGTAATACTAAATCATAAAATCACTTATACTTGTTTTAGTGTTTTATGTGAAAGCGTAAGTGTGTTAGAAACTATTAGTTCAAACCATTTACATATTTTATTTGTTTCATTAAAATGATTTTACGTTTGTTATCGACAAAACATTAGAAGACCGTAAAATATAAATAAACGTTTTTACGGCTTATTTGTATTAACACTTCCCCTTATGATTTTCAAAACCTCAAAAGTTAATATCACTTGTTGAGGGGGAGTATTTGCTTAAAACTTTGTTCACAAATTATTCTTCGTGGCAATCTTCCCACAAAACTCCAAATGGACATATTCAATATCAAATTTTCGTCAAAAATAACATTTATATGCCATTTTTTAGGGGGAGAAAAATTATGTGATAAGAAATATGTTGTGAATTGCTATTGAATCGTCGTGCTAAAGACTTAACCAATGACTTGTCTGGGACGGGTAATAATTTCATGCTAGTTCGCTAGTGATGTAAACGTGTCTCGCAAAGGACTTGTCCTAGTAGAATGTACCATTCGAGAAACTCTTGGTAGACATGAACCTTGACGGGTCAAACCTCCTCTCCAAGGAGTGTTTACAACTTCAAGCTGACTTAGTCAGTGATGTAACTGTGTCTCGCAGGGAATTGTCTATCTTGAGTTGATCAATTCAAAAGTGCGCGCTCTTCTCTCACCATGCAGATTTCTGTCAAAATACTTAAGCACATGTGGAGGGGGAGTATTTCTGCAAAATATAAAACTTTTTCAGTTATACAAAATGTTTTTAATCATAACCACTTTGAGAGATTTTTCATGAAAATGGTTTTATGGCAACATAGGTTAGTCATAGAGTTATAAGGTGACTAAGGTTAGGAATAACCGTCCTATGATCGACCAGAGCTGGAGGGATCTACCCCAGGATACCACCAATAGTTAGAATTTAGAATTCCTTAGGTATGTTTATAAAAAAAAAAGGAGAAAATGAGAATCTGAGAAAGAAGGAGTTGAAGAATTAAAAATAAAAGTAAAGAAAAGGGTGAAAAGAAATAGCCCTCCAGATTATTCAACATTAGGGCAGACACCAGGTTCAACTCATATGTTACTGGTTGTCACTTGATGACACCGGTATTGAAGATTAAAGTCGTCATGGACCCAGTGCCGCATGCACTAAACCTTCTTAGCCACTCAAGTTTCTCTCAACAGAAGCTTGTTTCATTCTCACAGGGAACCCTACGTAAACTATCGGCTTTCTCTTAGAGATTGCTGGTATTGAAGAAGGAGACCCTCTCCCTAGTCTCCGCTTAGGAAAACCAAAGCGCACTATTGAGTCTAGAGCCATGAGATTCATCAAAAGATCTCTTAGGAACACTTGACATTTCATCACTTGTCGTTCAACAATAAGGACGCAAGTGATACATTTTAGAGTCCTTCACATATTTTAGCAATCTGTCGAGAACATTTATGAGGGGTTCACATCTGTGATCCTCAGTGATTGAATGGAAACTCCTGCCAGGGTCAACATCAAACAGGCCTGACAGCAGGTCACTTCGGTAACTCCTTGTGGGTTACGCTTAGTGTTGTCTCAAACGGTCTACAGTCGTGGGGTGATGCTTCGGTGTACCTCAGCGACTCACCTGAACTGTAGATGTACTTCGGTATATCGTGTTAGCCTTCTTGAGGGCATCCGGTTTCAGGAACAGCCTTTGCTAGAATTAGAGATGTGTTTTCAAATTATGCTGTTGACACTCTCGAAGTTCAAACTTGTAAGTGCTGGAAATCCCTCTAAGGAGATTCCTTTCAAGAATCGAGTCCTGAATATGTGGGTCATTACTTGAACTTGTTCAATGTAATTCCAACTGTCCCTTACGGGATTCGGACGGCTGATTCGCCCGACCAAGGTGAATGGAATCAAGACATTCATCAGTAGAACAATTGTAGTAATCAATTCTTTATGAAAAGATTACAATGACCAATTGGTGTTCGTGACTGTACCAGAGATGCTGCTGCTGATGGATGCTCGCGGGAGGAAGAGATCGTGCTGATTCTTCACATGCTCATACCAACAACATCACAAAAGAAGTTCTCTCAATATCAAAGGGAACACAAAGTCATGATGATTCTTCATCAAATCAAAGAATCAACAAAGTTATAAAGACTCGAGAACTACTTCACATCTGGAATTCAATGTCAAATGAGCGTGTGAGCATGTTGGAGAAAGACGTGGAGACGCTGGAGCAACGAAGCTGACCTGTAGCTGACAACAACATACTATCACAACCACCACAAAGAACAAAGAATTAAAAGAACAAAGAAATGAAAGACGTCAAAACAGAATACTTCAAGGAAAACAAGATCCCTACCTTTGGGGAGATTGTTAGAATCAAGGCACTTCTTCTCACAAGAAAGAAGAATGTCAGAATACGTCAAAGCAACTATTACATCAGCACCAACAACGTTTCAAATTACTTAAGTCATTAATTACCAACACTTAGGGGGAGATTGTTGGAATCACTCCTAAACTATATTTCAAATGTTTGTAATTAACATGTAATAGGTTGCTTAATTAGGCTTTTATGTTAGTATTAAAGGCAAGACTTATTTAGAAAGCCCATAAGCCTTGGCCCATATCCAATAAGAAAGGAAGTGACTAGAAGTGTTGCCCTAGCTCCCTTCCCCTATAAATACCTTTGTAAACCTTCATTTGAAGGTTGGTTGTTCACTTTTATTCACATCATACGCATAACCTTTCTCTATCATATTATCGTGTGTGTTTATTGTGTTCATCCGATCATTCTCTATCTCATTTCTTCATATTGATGCTTGTGTTGCAAACATGGGAACCTAACAACTATACAAGTCTAAAGCCCAGTCTATATATTTCGCGTAAAAGGCCACTCAAAATTATACGTTTGGAAACTTTCTATACTGTAATCATCAATATCCCTTCAAAACCATATTTTAAAACATGTATTTCGGCGTTATCTAGGTGTTCGATCATATACATAAACTAGATGGTCACAAATCTTGTCACGCATTTAATCTGAACAACACTTCGGTCGTTTCAAATCGAATTTTTGGCCGTTATGGTTTGAGATGGAAACACGCATCACTACTATTCCAAAAATGTCACACCATGTGTGACTAGTGCTTTATCGTTGTTTCGATCATTACTCATTTCATTGTTCGGTGGATGTCAAAGCAAAGCTCAAATATTGCCTTTTAAGTACGATCAAAATAGATGGTCGATACACAAACTTTTGCTTTTCTTGTGAGTTATCTTTTTCAATTTCTTTACGTGTGATAAATGTAATTATTCTTTTCTATGTGAAAGTGTATTCTAAAGTAAAGAATATTGAAAAAAGCATGAAGCTTTACAACTTAAATAAGTTGGTCCAGTTATACACAAAAGTTATTTTAAATGGTACTGTATATCACTAGCTTGAGACTTAAGCATGGCATATAGTCTTGGCACGATTCATAAAATTCGACTCAAAATGGTTGTGTGTATAAATTATTAAGGCAAACTAATTTGAATATTTATCATTTGACTATGAATGCCAACAACTCAATGCACTGATAAAATTTGGCATTTGACTATACAAGTCAAGAGAATGAGAGTGAGTGTAGCATCAAATGCTAATAATGACTTCTCACATTTTTGGATACTCGGAATTTCTTTTTGAATGGTTCACATGAGGTGTTTATTAAGATATGAGTAGTTTTGGAATCTACTAATTGTCCTTTCTTCTGCTTTTTTTATTTCAATTAAAGCATCTACCTGAAAGTTGACTTCATGGATGTTTTCTTTCTTTATATATATCATCAAAGGGTTGTGTTTGAGGGTTTTCAAAAGGCCATGAACCATTCATACATATTCAAGCTTTAATTCAAGAACTATCAGCCACTAAACTAGCTAATATCATCTTTTACCTCAAGAGTTTTGGGGACAATCATATGTTGAGGGGAATGTTGTCTGGCCCAAAATCTTTCATGAAATTGATATTTATACAATCATGAATGATTTCGGACCAGGCTTCATTCCCCTCAGCTATTATTTTGTGTGAACGCAAGCTCGATCCCTACTTAACTACTAGGCCTAAAGGTTTGTATACTTACTCTACTATGGTTTGCATAAGCTATATTTTTTCTGCTTTTAAGTGTTAGAGTGTAACATGAACATCAATTTCAAATATTTCTGCATGTCGTCAAAGTATCAAGAATGAAAACCATGCCAAAACCTGTGCAACAACTTCCAAAGCCACCTGTATCCATAATTGTTATCGGATATACAATTTTTTTTAGGTTGGAGCTTTTTTCTTTTAAGCTTGCTACTTGACTCACACAATTTGAAAAGTTTCATATTGCCTCTGAAAGCAAGTCTTATTTTTGTTGAGTGGGGAGGATAGGGAGAAATTAAACCCTCGTCCTCTGGGAACATATGGAATTACAGGTTGCAACAGAACAAATTTAGTGTAAGAAATTTACGTTAAACGCTAGTTTTCCTTATTCAGTTGTGAGAAGAACATCCAACTTACTTCCTATTGAGCGTGACACAATAGCGAGAAGTGAAACTTCCATTTTTTTCAAAAGATTTTACAAGTTTAACCACATCAGATAAGGCGAGTTCTGGTTATTTGTCTTCTAGACAATATATAAATGCTGAGATTTGAACTCAAGTACATTCCATCCACTAATTTCGTAACAGGTTGAATAATTCAAGTAAAAAGTTTTCTACTTTTCCAGGTCAGTGTAAGAATAATAGTGAGAGATAATTTATAGAATAAAGGAATTTCTAAAAAAAATCATATTATAAGATTTCAAAATGGTCAACAATTAAAATAACGCTTAAAAATACAAGATAATACTTACAATTTAAACAAGCACAACAAAATCCATAATATAAAATAATTAAACACACTAATTAATGCACACAAAACGATTGATGTTTTTAAATAAACATTTTTTATCACTAAACGATGTCAAGGTAAACTATAAACAAATTAAAAATTCAAACTAATATGCATTTGGAAAGTCAATACAACTTTTATTATTATACATACAAAGCGTTCCATGTTTTTGAAATTAAAAAAGTGAGTAATGTTAAATTTCTAAAATTCCTCTCAAACTAAAATTTCTATATAAAAATTCAAAGTCCTTAATTTATAAGAAATGTAGGCTAGTATTTTATTTTATAAGGTACCATATTACAACTTATTTTTTTTATTGTTATGTTACTTCATAGCGAGGCCCATATTCTCTTGGGCTATAATGATGGTGATTGATTGGTGCTTTAATCATTGTTATACTTAGGTTTGAAGTTTTTGACTAAACATTCATAATCCCGGCCCTTGCACGCTTGATTAAAGATGTCAAGTAAGCATTTCGTTCGTCAATTTATAAGGTAGGCTAGTAGGCGAGGCCCATATTCTCTTGGGCTAAAGAAGTTATACGCCCATTAATCGGTAAAAAGTTCGTTAAAAGTTCGTTTACGTTCATTTATTTGTTAAATGAATGAACATGAACAAAAGTCGTGTTCGTGAACGTATAATTGTACGTTTATCAACGTTATTTGTTTATGTTTGTATATCATACTTTTCAATTGTATACTTTTAAAGTTAATTTGTTAAAAAAAAAACACTTATAAAACAAAATACTATGCATAATTTAATATAAGTTTATGTTTGTTTTTCAACGTTCATTTATATTCAATCGTTTATGTTCGTTAGGGTTAGTTTAGTTTCTTAATGAACGAACATGAACAACTCATTTTCTTAATAAACGAATATAAACAAGAAACTTTGTTCGTTTAAACGTTCGTGATCTTTGTGCGATTAAATTTAAATGAATGAATGTGAAAAAAAGCTCCGACTGTTCGTATTCGTCCGGTTCATTTACAACCCTAATTACAAGCATCAGTTTGGATTAATTCTTAATCGTAACCCATGTGCTTCTTTATCAAAAAGTCAAAAATTATCATGCCAGAACTTTTCTAAATCTCTGCATCAGGAATGGAACAAAGATCAAATATGACGGGATGCACAAAATTTTTTAAACCATAATATCGAAATACATTTCGATGGACGTGCATTTTGGATGCATTTAAAAAAAAATTGATTATATCGTAAAAATCCATCCGTCCCGAAAACCTCCGGTTCCGTCTCTATCTGCATGTTTATCGTCTTTATATGTTTTTGAGGTATGTTGGAGACTTGGAGCATATCAGTCCAAAAATAGTATGCCTTACATATTTGATGCTTCATGGGCTTTAAAAAACAATAGTCCCCCCCAAATAAATATTTACGTTTTCATTTGAGATATCCGCATGTGGATATGATATATTGATATTTGATAGGTGAAAAAAATAGATAGTGGTAATTTTTAAAATTTTATGCATTCATAAAGTGGATATTTATTTTGAAGCAGAAAAAATATTAATTAATTAAGTATTCTTTTTCAAAAAATGTCTTGATGTTATTTAGTTTTTACTTACGACTTTTCAATAACAAACTCACGGATACATGTCAATTATCCAATGTTATTATTCAGTATGATCGGGTAACTTGTCAATACAGGTCACCACACCATTATATTTGACTGTTTGTTAATTCTATCATTAGCAATCTCTTATGTAATCTGTTATATTGAATTAGGTGTTTTCTCTTAATCACATCATTAGCGATCATCACAATAGTATTACATAGATTGAATAGAAAGCTCATGACGTCCAGCTAGGCCTTTAATAAGTAGCTCATCAATCATATAATGAATGTTCACTTTGAAAGTACACAAAAAAATGAAAATATTCTTATCATCTTCATCCACTAAAATCGCTTTTATTTGGTTGATATATAAAGGTTTTATTATTTTTTAACAACCTTAAGCAAAAATAGGCCACTTATTAATTTTTCACGATAAAAAATTCTTATTCCATCCGGTATCATTAGTAGTTTATCTTTTATATAATAAAACTAAACCCTTAGTGGGAATTTTTCATTTCAAAAAAATCAATTCATACCTCATTTGGTAATATTTTGTTTAATTATTATTTATTTAATTCAAATAGTTTAATTAAAAATCTATGATACTTCCTTATTTTTCAATAATGTTTATAAATTTCATTTTTAGAAAAATGTGAGTACAAAGTTATATGTGTCAAAAATATAAAAAAACTAAAACTTTAAAAGGACGGAGCAAATCTATAAAAAGATTGAGGTCAAAACCAAACTTTTAAATTTTAAACGTGAAGCAAAAGGTGTCTCCCTTCAACATAGGCCACCCAATAAACAAAGAAAAAAACATACCCAAAAAACACGACTATGTTTCTTCCAACCCACTCTCCAAGTCGAACCCTAAATAAAAAATTCGGTGAATCGGTTTCAGTTTTGTTATAGTTACATAATATGAGTTTGATAATTTATAGAATAAAAAATAACTCTTTCAATGGTCTAACTGTATGATTTTTTTATATATGTTTTTTTTTTAATTATTTTGTTTAAAATTGATATAGGGCTTTTAGTTATGTTCTAGAAAAGGTTTGTGATTTTTCCATTAATTTTGTTTCAGTTTGTGAAAAACAAATTAGGGTTTTTTTGAAACTCTAATTTGATTAATAAAGATGAAAAGGAAAAAGATCAGAGAGTAAAAGGATTGGTTGGTCTGAATTAGTTATTAAAACTGCAGCTATATACATGTTTTGATGCGTCTTTGATTTTATAATTTTTTATTACTGCAGTAGGTTCCACAATCACAACAAAAGGTTAACCAATTGGGTCACGCACAAGCACAGTCAAGCGATCAACAAAACCAAGCAAATCAAATGTCAATTCCTTTACCTCGATGAGCATCAAGGTACGTTTGAGGTTTTGGAATTTAGTTAGGTCTTTGTAAATTACTTATGTACCGTAAATGTGGATGTCAGTTATAAATACCTACGAATACCACTGCTTTTGAAGTTGCAAGTTCATGTGCTAAAAGCAATTATGATGTTTCTAGGGCTTGAATTATGCGATATGTAATGATGTTCTTCCTCTTTTATCAGGTTGTGAAAAAAGTATAGCTCTTCTTGCTTCCTAGAAAATCAGTTTGGTCAAAATCATGCTTTATGATATGTGAATCTTATGTTGCAGACTTGGGTGATAAATGGATGAAATTTGTATCAATGTATTGTATAGAAATCAAGGCAAAACATGACACCCGATTTCTTACTGCGTCTTTAAAGCATAATATAGGGTTGTTATTGGCAAGATACGGGAGTGAACCAACTGCATTTAGTCGCAACTAAGTTAACCCCCTATATTGAGGAATATGCTTCTAAGGTTGAATATGGTTCTATGGTTTATGAAGTGTGGTATACCACCAAATAAATTAATATTCTAAGTTCGGTTTTATTATTTAATGTTTTTGTACTTATGCAGGGAAAGGTAATCACAGTCGAGGAGAAGTTGCTCTTCCTGTTTCAGTAAAAGGTTTTCTCGATGAAATAGGGTGCGATTTCTTCATCTTTTTATACACATGTACTTTAGTTGGTTAATTTCCATGTGTTGTCATTTTTTCAATCTTATTAATTAGTTGGTTATATAAGTAACAAGTATTATTACTATGAGGCAAGGACTGGAATAATGTTGTATTACTTCATTTTCTTAAGCAATATTTAATTGGTCATTTTAACTTTAGCTTGCAAAGGAATATGCGTCCAATTCAAGTTTATTTTCCAATAGTCACCTCTATTTGCTACGTTTTTGTTGTAGCTTAAGCTTATATCTGAATATTATTTTTAACTATTGGTTGTCACTTGCCACTATTTAAAAAAAAAGAAGTTGCAGTTCCAAAATAAAATAGATTGTTGTATATGTTTCACAGGTTGCTTTTATACGACAAGTTAGTACCCTCCAAGTCCAACGCCATTCTTACAATTGAAGTATTCTTATGATTGTTGTATCATAATTACGTATCACCAAAGCCATCCATCTTTATGATTGTTTATGAGGAAAAGATAAGCTAGATTCAATCAAGGTAAAACAGTTACTTTTAATTCGTTCTTGATTATATTGTAATAGGTATGTGATGTTTTGTATCATTTGTTGTGATTTAATTATAAATCGTAAGTAAGAATTTGGAATAACGCTCTTGGATTTTGCTGCAAATATTAGCACCTAAATTTGTGTAATTGTTGCCATGTCTTTTTACAGTTTAGTGCAAGCTAAATTTATTATTATAAAGTGGTTGTATAATTCTTACGATACACGCCATTTTGGTCCATTTTCTAGAAGTGTTCGTTAGAAGTTAAGTCCTTTATACAAGGTTAGTTTTATTGATTCTAAAAAAAAAATTTGAAAAAATTTAGAAAAAATTATAATTTTTTCGAAAACTTTTTTTTCCAAAAAATTCAAAGAAACTTTTAAAGAAATAACTTTTTTTTCCTCGAAAAATAAAAACTTTTTTTTCTAATAAAATTCTAAAAATTTTTTTTTCGAAAAAATTTCTAATTTTTTAAAATGTATATACATTGAAAAAACGCTTTTTTAAAATGTATATATATTGAAAAATTTAGAAATATATTCTAAAAAGAAAACTTTTTTTTTCCAAAAAAATTCTAAAAGAAACTTTTTTTTTCCTAAAAAAATTTCGAATCAATTCTAAAAACTTTTTTTTTCCTAAAATTCCAAAAATATATTCTAAAAATTTTTTCCGTTATGGTATATTGAATTGTATATTGTAATGTGAGTTATTTTTTTTTTAGTTTTTTAGAATTTTTTGAAAAAGTTTTAGAATATTTAAATTTTTTCGTTTTTTTGAAAAAAAATTTTCTTTTAGAATATTTTCAATTTTAGAAAAAAATTATAATTTTTTTTCTAAATTTTTCTGAATTTTTTTAGAATTTTTTTAAGGGACTAATTAACTGAAAGGACTTTGCAAATGTTGCAAAAGATAAAATAACACTTCGCTAACTAAAAATGGACCAAAATGGAACCAAACTATGTCTAATAAGTGTAATTGTTATGGTTTTTGAATTTTTAATCTTTTATTGATATTTTGAACATCGTGAACAAAAATTTACTACTTGGTTTATAAGCTTAGAAAGCTTTTATCTTTTCAAAATAAGAATTAGCATATTCCATTAAGTTTGTTGGAGAAGCCAATGAATCTCTGGTAAAATATTTTTAAGTAGTGTAATTGTTATTTGTATAGTTGCTGAAAAGTGGACGGTGAAACCTCAACTGACTGCTGTTGGAACATGTTGTTTGGTCGGTGTAATTCTCAGTTGAACCCTTTACATTGCTAATGTTGGTAGTTCATTAGCTGTTTTGGCAAAAGGTTTGAGGGAAACCGATTAAGCTATTGTGGTTCATATAGCAGTAGAACATAATGTGAGCAAAGTCCATCAGGCAAGAGTTTCACCCTTTGTATCTTAATGACCCCAATATTGTACTTTTAAAGCATAATGTATGGCATGTGCGCCTCACACAAGTATTTTATAAATATTATGGGAAAAATGGTTAAAAGATGTACCCTTTTAGCTCAAAATGACAACTACAGAGATTTTGTTGTTTATAGGCGCGTCACTATTTTTGGATCAATTTAATATAAAGCTAAAATGCTACGTGTTCGAGTAATTAGGGGTTTACCATGAGTTGTATGATATTTATCTTACTTACGGCAAGGTGTTGAACTAATTAAGGGATGTGACCAGGAACTCTATTGATAAAGCCAATGCTTGCAATTGCTATTCTAGATGGATCTGTAAGTTTTTTAGTCTGTTACTTATTACGAGTAAATGGTACCCATATATTTCATTTTATGCATTTAAGTTTTCGGAACTATGAAAGATCCAAAAAAGGGTATGGAAGTAACATATTGAAAGACACATCTTCATATTCATTCATAAGGGAAAAAATTCCCTCTTTAGTATCCCTTTATATCATCCACGCATCATATTTTGGCACTTGCTTATGTCATATACGAGTGGAGTCGAAAAGCATCGGTTGAGTTATAGTTATAGTTTATTAAAAAAAATAATATGTTGTGGTTTTAGTTATACAGTTGATTAAGTTTTTTGATAAAACAAATGAGGTTTTCCTTATTTGTTACGTGTGGTTAAACAAGCAAAAGGTAGTTAAACGAGAATAACTTAAGTATTTAACTGTTAGATTATTCTTACATAATTTTTCACTCTTTTTAGGATTTTGGTGTATCTATATATCTTATTTTGGGATGGATGACCCGCTTCCTGCATATTTGTAATCTTATATATACAATTTTCAATGGGTAAAAAAGGCGCCACAACTCTCTATAATTTAAAACAAAAATTATACGGTGAATCATTTACAACATATGTTCAGGATATCTATCTTGAAACTTAGTTGTGTGATTACCACAAAGAGCACCAAGTCTCGGTAATGAAAGCCCTTCTAGTATGCTCATGAAGACTTGAAAGTTGAATCGGTTGTAGATTTAGGTTTATTCTTTGAACGGATCTATAGCTACTATTATGGAAAGGGTCTATGGTGCTTCATCCTTAAATAAATTGTTTAGTTTTGTAGCTTGGTTATCAGGAGCAAAAATGGATGGCTACTGGCTCGAGGGGAGAATGCAAGTGAAGGTGTGTCTATACTATAACCATATAACCAAGTGGAGCTGATGTCAGTAGTTATATAGTCCATTAGTAAGTAACCATGGATATCCTCTTTGTAAAAGCAACTCATTTATATCATGGTACTTATTTAAGTTTCTTATTTGAGGCTTTGAGGAAATGACATACTAAGTTCGAATAGCCAACTGTATAATAAAAATTAACCATGTACCTTTTCACATTTTGAATAATTTTACTCAAAATGTTACAGTAAATAAGTGAAATTGTCTTTTATTGTATAAGATGTTTTAGAAAAAATCGAATATATGTGGATACACCAACTGCAAGGGGTTATTCTGTTGGACTATTTGTTAGTAACCATGTGTCATCAAATCCAATCACCACTATATGGATATGTGTTAGTATACTACTAATGAACATTTCATTTATGATACCTAGAGCTATCTGCACGAGGCTTATTATTAGATACACGTCATACACCACTAATAAGGATCTATGATATTTTGATGCGTGCTATGTTGAGTTATGCACTTATACGTAGGCAATATCAGCCATAGTTTAATAGCAGAGGTAAAACTTTATTGCATGATTTTATGTGATAATTAGTTGGTATATTGACTAGGTCCTTTTGGTTTGGCCTGTGTGTAAGTGACTTTGTGTTTTTCAAGGCCTGCATGGTGTTTTGTTATGTTTGTGTTTCACATGCTTTCATTTAAGTGTTTTATTGTTTTTGTGTCACGAGTGTTAGGAAACATCAACTTATGCAAGAACACTTCTAGTTGGTTCTACATTAACGATTTACTTGAAGAGTGTGTATGTTTTATTGTCATCTTTTTTACATTGATTGTCGTTGAACGTTAACTGATCATAAGTAATAGTGCGCTTTATATGATTATATGTTCTATTTCATGAACTATTTATTCTAATACAAAACAATGTCTTTATGCTTAGTGCTTATTTAATTGGTGAAGTCTTGGATGACCTTTAAGCAAATGAAAGAATTCAAGGTTCTGATGTTGACTAATCTGTTTAAGCTTTGGTGCTAAGAAAGTGACAATGTTTAACTGTGCTCATGTAATCAGTAAACTGCTATTACATGTTTTTAGTCTATTGGTAGACAAGTCCTAACTTTTTTAAGATCCATGTTACAACATGTAATATACGGTCCTGCGTGAGTGGAATGTACAAAAGATGGGAGCAGTCATGTGAGACTTGCGACCGAAAGATTTGCTCCGCATACCCTTTCGTTAACGGTATGATGTTTTATATTATGTCAAAGTGACAAAATGAATAGGTTGTGCAGGTAGTGTAATGGGTCAAAGGAATGGGTTAGAAACATTTCTTTTCATTTTCGGGGGTGTTTGGATTTAGCTTATCTGACTCACGTTTTTTATTTATGAGCTTATTTCTTATGAATTCATAAGATCATGTTAATAAGCCCATTAGCTGAAAATAATAGCTTATTAGCTTTTCTAAATTCAAATAAGCTAATTCAAGCACCCATTTGACGGACACTTAGTGTGATAAATATACATATATACTATTACTGTTTGATACGACAATTGATAGGAACTTGCGACCATATTATATTATTAGTGTTTTGACTTATTTTAAAAATGGATATTTTTGCGTAGAGATACGAATGTTTGAGAAAAGTGTTTGAAATGTTAGGAAAAAGTCATGACAACAACACTCTTTTTCACCGACTCATTTACTTTGTGAGCCTTATATTAGTGTTTTTAGTATCAAGTATCAACGTTTAATTCTAGCAATGTCAGATGAAAACTACATATATTCACATTGGATGTCTTTTGCCACTTTTAATGTCATGTATACTGACTACTTGACTATCTACGAGTACAGTGAGGCAAACATCTTTGAGTCATGAGAGTGTGTGTCAATGCTATGGGTGGTAGTGCACAAATGAAGATAGTGCCTCTTGAAGTTGAAGCTACCATAAACTTGATATCAAGGATGCCAATACATGCAATGGCGCTTATTGTAAGTTGATTGAATTTGCATCTAACTTTTATTTATTCTCATACATGCAGTCGTGCTCATTGTAAGAATTCAAGGTTCTGCTTAGTGCTTATTTAATGGAATAAACATCTTTATTTGGTGAAGTCTTGTATGACCTATAAGCCAACGAAGATAATATAGTGCTTATTTAATTTGCATACGATTCGTGATCAATATGCATTCTTGAAATAATGCGGTCTTTGTTTTGAACAATGTAGAAGTCGTTGTTAATTATATTTATGGCTTCAGTTTTTAAACTTAATTTGAGAAGTGTCTAAACCTTTCATCAGGTTACTTAAATCAAAATATACCATTCTACACAAGATATGTCACTATCCTTTTAGTTGCTGGTTGTGATTTATTTGTCATAATAACATAAAATTATTATAAACAACATTTATCTTCTCTATCAAATGTATACAGACAAAAAAAATAGTAAAAAATAAAATAAAATAAAATAAAATAAAAAATTTGAAGCAAAAATAATAATCAACGCCATCTAATAAAATTATGAGCAAGTAAAAGTTAGACTTCATGTAATATGTTTATCGTATCAAATGATTTTCACATTAAGCAAATCACATTACATATAAACATTGATATAAGATGTTTTCAAAAAATAAAACGAATAACAATAATTTACGTCTAAAACCCGTGCATGCACGAACATTATAACTAATATAATTATATTACGAAATCATTATTGAGAACAACAAAAAGGATTGTTTATATTATTATACTTTAAAATAGTAAATGACTAAATCTAGCTAATATTTTATGACCCGAAGTAGGATGGTAAGGTCCTCATTACCGTGTACGGATGAGCATGGTGCGGGTTGGCGCGGGTTTTGGTAAAAACCGAATCACATCCGTATAGTAATTGCGGTTATTTTAATATGAGAATCCACAACGGTGCGGTTTTTCGGGTTTGCCGTTTGGTTTTGCGGGTTTAAAGTTTTTTTTTTTCAAATTCTATTTTTTGGTATATATTTATTATAGAATAAATATACCATAAGGTTACATAATGAGTAGAAACATACATATACAAAATGTTGGGTACTAGTATGAAATTATAAATCTCTACAATAATAAAAGTCAAATGAGATGAAATTTTATAAAGTTTCGATGAGAAATTGATAGAAAAATAAAATTATAAAATATAAAAACTCATACAATAATTTATCAATAAAATACGTTGAAATAACTAATTGTGAAAATATAAACAAATGTTAGGATCTTAAATATTGTGTTATAGATGATTCGGGTGGCCTTGGATGATGGAAATACATGTTAGCCATTTAGAGAGAGAAAGTAGAGAGATGGGTGTTCTTGGTAGAGACTTGGTTTACAAAATATGAAAGGTTAGATTAGAAGCACCACCCCTTCCAAGGATGGAAGGGGTATTTATATTTACAGACTACACGACCTCCTGACGGCCTGTGGATCAGTTATACAGTGGGTAAAGACCCGTCCTTCCTCCACGGTGTTACTCTAAACTAAACTATGCTGCAAACTAACTAATTAACTACTGAATAACATAAATAACGACACGTCTACGAGCTAACATATGCTAGATCATAATTGGGGTGACCGACACTTTAACATGGAATTTCTAATTCCTAACAATAAAATAATTTAATCATAAAAAAATTATGAAATTTAGTTGGTTTATTTAAAAACAAAAATATATTTGAATATGACTTTGCGGTTCGGTGCGGTTGTTGCGGTGCGGTTTTTCGGTGGAAACCGAAACCGCACCGCAAATGTGGTTTTTTTAACTTTTAGAAAACGCACCGCGATTTTTGTTGCGGTTTCAGTTTTTGCGAAGTGGGTTTTGCGGGTTTTGTACGGGTTTGCGGTGCGGTTTCTGCTCACCCCTACTACCGTGTGTCTTACCTTGGAATCAATCCAAACGATTGCGCCACCTTAATTTCAACGATACCGTGTTCGTTACTAAATATTACCCTTTCCGTTTTAAAATAGTTGTCATCCGAAAAAAAACACACGGGGTTTAAATAATATATAATTATTACTTTTTTTTTTTTCTTTTTTACTTTTAATAAATTAATAATTTTATCTTTAACTAATTAATTAATATATTTTTTAAAATTTGTAGTAATAACTTTAAATAAAAGTTTTAAATTCAAAAAAACTTCTTTATTTATTTTTTATTACAGACAAATAAATTAAAATATCAATTAATTATTAATTTGAAAGAATAAGTGTTAAAATATGTCTCCCGATTAGCACACAATTCATTTTTCAACAACGAGATTCATTGCACATACTAAATAAAGTATAGTTATTCTTTTGTTAACTATAGCACCGATCTTTTGGTTGTTCAATTTATGAGAGGCTTCCTACCAGACAAACTAGTATGAATGTTCAAAGCCACTATACATATTACATGTGTCAGGCTATATATACCTCTCCATACTTCAATATGAATCGGGGGCAAGTTAATCTAATTTATACATATTACATCCTTTACCTACAAGTGAAGAAAAGTTCTCAAGCCGAGGTACAAGATGAAGACAAAGAGCGTCAACTGTAGTCATCCTCAGCATTTGAAGAGCTTATGAAGATATTTATTTATTTATATCTGTACTTGTAGGAAATGTTATAAGTAATCCCTTATGTCGTCCCATTGGAGGAAGATTGTTGGGATCGCTCCTAACAAGTAAATGGAACGACATTTATGGGATTACATTAGTTATCTTGTTATGCCAAAACACATGGATTAGATATGTAATATTGTGATACTTAAGCATGTATGAGGCTTATATATACTCCTCCATACTTTCATAGAGGGGTGAGACTTAGTTGTGTAACTTTCCTTTTCATTATCAGTAAAACACAAGCTTCCCTTCTATCTCTACTCTCTAACTATGGATGGCATATTCTTCCATCATCCCCGACCTCCTGAATCACATAATCAACCTAAACTATGATGCTACAATAGTTTATGGGCTTTGTGGGCTTGTGTAACACCCCAGAAAATCGGGTTTTAGAGGAAGCATACAAGTTTTGGGTGCTACTAATCGGTATCACAACACAAGCATAGAATAAAAGGTTTTTCTAAAGAAAACTCATTTATTTAATAAAATCAATGTTTACAATAAAAATTTTAATACGAAAATAGGCCCATAATAAATAAGCGGTCCCCAAATGCAAAAATCAGAGTCGTCTATGACCATGCCATGCCATTGCCCAAGCGCCTCCAAAAGTAAACAATCGCCTCAATACCTGAGAATACGTTCTAAAAGTGTCAACACGAGGTTGGTGAGTTCATAGGTTTTCGTAAAAGTATTGCGAGTTAAAAAGATCCTTTCGATCATTGTGTCGCCCACAATGTCGCGAAAATAAGGTTTACCTTTAAGCAAAAGAGTAGAAAGGTGGACCACAAGGTTTTCAAGTGCAAATCAATTCTCATAAACAAATCAAATTTAACCGAGGCATACCCTGCCTAATTCGCAGTATCAAAATATTTATCCGTAAAAATAGCTCATAAACAACCATTGGACCATAACAAAAATCAAACACTACAACGAATATAGTGTCATGCAAGCTTAACTATTACGCCGGTTAAGTCATGAAACCATCATGGATAGCACGGCCGTGACTATCTCTAAACATACTAACAATCGACATGTTATACGTCATGGCAAGTTGGTGCATCCACAAATCCAGGTAAAGACCATGGCAAGTTGGGCAACCAAAGTCCAGACGGGGTGGCCATTCCCAATAGATCTATCCATAACATTCGCACCATCCTGAGCCAGGATGTAACAATTCATAACAACGTTTGGGTTTCTAACCTTAACCTAGCACGTAATAGCTCACAAAAACATTTTTAGGTCCAATCCAAAATAGTTCAAGCACTTGTGTCCACATAAAACATATTTAAACCATATCACGCATTTCATCAAACCAAGTAACAATCATTTATTCAAATAAATCGAGCATTTGCATTTAATAAAAACGAGCATGTATTCTCCCCCAAAACAGTTTAAAAGCAAGTAAAAGTAGGGGCTATGAACTCACCTCGATACGAGCAACGCAAGAATCACACCTAACAAGACTGGCATCAAAGAGCAAGAACAACCAAATCATGAAGGAAAGCACGTCGATATCCAAAGAGTACAAGTACTTCGGTACTACATCGCCACGACCTAATAGTATACGTATTATCTCAAAATACGTCTCAAGAGTAAGATAATATAATATCCGAAAGACGGCGTGTCTTAGTTTTCGTGGAATACTCGAATCAAAAATTTTCAAAAATCCATTATCAATATCTCAAAAGTTTAGTTTTAACGTTTCGTGTGGTGGTAAGAAAACAACGACTCGACATACAACTCACGCCAGAAGTATATAAAAATGTAACTCACACCAAACATAGCTCATACCAAGACATAATATATTATGAGGAATAGTCAAGAGTTGACCAAGACTCGAATCTAGAATATCATGACCAAAAAGACGTCAAGACAATAAAGACACCTAATTACTTCAATAAATAGGTTAACTTTTGATAACTTCCCCAAAATCCCCAAACGTACATGTTTATAATAGAAGAATAGTTTTCATTTATTGTTTGGTAATAAAGGTTTCATAAACGTTACTCGTACTTAGACGAGTTTATGATAAAGTAGCTCTAATAAATGTAGTATATTATAAATGACGCGTTTGTGTATCCAATACTACCAAGATAGTTGGTATATCGTCAAAACGTATAAGTTTTTAAAAAGGTTTTAGGATATTAAAGAAATCACAATGATTTAAGTTTATAAAAGATTTTATGAAATTTTCGGCATGAAGTGCCCATTTATAAACATTTCCAAGTCATAATGACTCTTGAATAATATAAAATTTATCGTTAAGTTTCCCAATTCGTTAAATGTTACAATTTATAATCTACAATTGAACATATCATTTGCGTATATATATTAGTTGTTTAGTTTTATCGACCGTTTGTATTGTTCGAGTCCAGATATGTTAAACTCTTATGAGTCTAGCATACCCTTTTGTCGCGTGTACCAAAGGGTCCATAATGTCCAAATAACTAATACCGTAAATCCAATACGTCCAATCCTTGCCCAACAATAAATCAATGCCTCAATGCTCGTATCCGATTCAAGTGTTGCAATCAATCCCTTAACTATAAATATTTAACCATTTTTATAGTTTCTTAATTGTTAGTCCGGTTTACCAGAATGTACGCCGGAACCATAACCCAAGACAAAAATAATTAGGCTACGCAAGTATAAACCAACACATGCTAACTGCTTAGTAAACCGAAATATCTTTCATTATATTTGTTAACTCAACACACCCGCTGTGACTAGAAATACGAACAAGACCAGGACATACCAAACAACTAAACACCTTTGTGGTGTTGGTCTCGAACCGAAAGTAAACACAACGCAAGCACCACTTCGGTGGCTAATGGCCAACCTAACCATGACACACATGAATCCGGCCCGAAACAACAATAATTTACCCAAGTCTTGAACCAAGACTGTGACTCGAGATCAAAACGTCGAAATAAGTTTATTCAAACACCACAAAAATATATTATAGCTTAATTCACTAAAACTAACACAATAAAAAAAATCTGCAACTAATCAACCTTGTTATTGCAACACAATCTGAGAAACAAAGGTGGTCCGACCCGACCCCCCGTCGGGTTTCTCCCAACCCGAAGCCACTCGTTCCAAACTAACCCGACTTAAAATCTTTTAATCAACACGAAACTGAACCAACCGGATACGCAATTCATACGACACGAAATCTTTTAAAATGTTA
This sequence comes from Chrysanthemum makinoi, assembly GCA_910596185.1. NCBI lineage: Eukaryota > Viridiplantae > Streptophyta > Magnoliopsida > Asterales > Asteraceae > Chrysanthemum > Chrysanthemum makinoi. The sequence goes on along the minus strand of OU343221.1, from coordinate 89,426,262 downwards.
TAATCCAATTTTGTCCCACGAAAACTTAATAACACAAGGTTTTAAAAATCGGATTTTAGATCAAAATATAACATAAGAAACGTTGTGAGTGTCGGCTTACCCACCACACTCGAGAGATAAGAGAGATAGACGAAGAAATGAAGGATGATACGGTGACTTCTGACGGTGGCGGCATGGCCGGAGGTTGGCCGGACAGGCGACAGAGGCGCCGGAGAATAGAGGAGAGGTGGAGGGTTATAAAACCCTAGAAATCCGAACCTACAAACGTAGATCTAGGGCGCGTAGGTGGGTTTCATCTCGCGTGCCCTAGCTCATGATGATCACCTTTTCTCGATCTAACTTTTGGTATATGGGTCGAATATTCCGGCGGCGGTTTCCGGTGACCGGATAAATTTTCGGCGGTCGGTTATTATAGAGAGAGGTGGGAGCAATTTAGTGTGAGAAAGTTTTTGGGTAAAAATAAGTTAAGAGAGAGTGATGGGGCTTTTATACCCCTGGAAGGACCTCTTTTGCCAACTTTCAAATTTGAGGGTAAGGTGAATGAAAATATAACAGAGACCATTCTTGTAATTCCAGTAAACTTTTATAAATATTAGGTTCGGGACACATTTGGAGGAGTAAACGGACTCGAAAAATTACGAAACTTGCGCCATCGTTCACGAAATCATTTTTCCAATAAAAATTAGTATTTATTTGACTATTTACTCGCAAATAGAAATAGTGATCACTTCGAATGATTTAATGAGGTTACGGTTGTGCCGGTACGCGTAGAGTGCAAATTTCCCGTTTCCTAAGACAGCTTTCTCGTTTTCACGTCAAACGAGCTTAGAAAAGTCAGTAAATGATGAACAAACATAATTCCTTGAAAAACAAATATCTTGAAAAGTGCGAGTTGTCACAGACTTCCCTCCTTAACGGAATCGCGTCCTCGCGATTCAATTCGAGTTATCCGTTAGAATTGAAAAGAGATGTAGTTACTTTCTTAAGATTCCATTTTCACGTTCTCACGCGAATTCGAGATATTTCTTAGAGTTTCCACCGATCAGTAAAAATAGGAAAACGACTTTGCTCAAGTCATTTGACTTCACGGTTCACGATTTCGATAGGTTCCTCAACACAGCTTAGGCGTTTGACGATATGGATATCTTCCAGCAGGGACAACAATTTCCTTCAACAGCGAGGCATTACCTCAAAATACGCACATGTAAACATCATGAATAACTAAGCTCTAACGGTCGCTCAAAGCTCTAAGCTGCCAGTCCAACTCTAGTAAGAGTCTTAAAAAGGATCAACACAACGAAGATTAAACTTTCCACGTTTACTAAACGTATTACACAATTCCATGGTGAGACTTCTAAGCATAGCCTTGTCTCCCATCATGGAGTCTCAAAGATTCATGTCCTTTGCCCATCTTAGCTCTTCAGATGATCGTGAGCAGTTCGCATTATGCTTTTGATCTAAACAATCTCTCGACAGTTTCATGAACAGTTTTAGAATATCTAGTTGGGTATCCCCTACTTCAATCCAACCAATAGTTGAGCGGCATTTTCAACCATGAAGTTCCTCGTACAACGTGGCTATAGTTGTAAGAGATTTCGACCAATAAGAGATGTCTATTCCAACCATTGTCGTAATCGATCACGCGGACACGCGACATGTTCTTTAACGTTTGGATGGTCCTTTCACTTCAGCCAACAGTCTATGAATGGTACCCAATACTCATACCACAACTTGTTCTCATGGCTCTTGGAGTGATGACCAAAAATTTGATGTGAAACGATTATTAGATTAGAGGTGATAGAAATCGACACTCCAGAATGTACAACGGTCTCCCTCACATATGAGTGAGCAAAGTTGTCGATAATGTCCGTTTCTTTGATTAGTAGGAATTGAGTAGGTTTGGCGACACGACCAACAATTACCCAGATGGAGGCGCAGAATTCACTTCCAGGTTTTAGTTCATAATACAGTAGCCAAAAAATTTTGTAGGGTGACCACATAATGATTTGTCGGAAAGTTGAAAGCGGTTTGAAAGACAATAACGGCAGGGCTCAATATATCATAAGGAGGTAGCAAGAATCACAAATATTCCCAAAGGGCGAGCGAAGGATTAGACTACAGCTCCAAGGATCGCGGTTCAAGTTTCTCCTTAACGTCTTAAGGTTTCTGTTGGGCTAACAGATTCTCCGTCGAAAAGAGAGTTAAGCAAATTCAGAGTACGACTCTGAAGGAGAGCATTAATTACTACTAGCAATCAATAGATTGATTCCGTAGTGCACTTAATACTTAACGCAGAAAGATACAGCATTCAAATCCAATGTCATTATTTCCAAAAGAAATTCGACTACCAATCGATATCGAATCAAATTCTAAATGCAATTGAACGATGATGGTTCCAAAAAGTTATGCTAAAAGCATACACATCGATAGAGTGCAAGGTGCAACATCAAAAGAACAGAATCAATGGAATAATCATCGATTGAAGATAAGGCTTGGAGTAGAGGCGTCTACAACAGGACCAAAACAAAACCACGAAAATAAGCGAATCCAATTTCACCACAGGAACCAACATCGCAGAATCTAACAATGCAAATTCAACGTAGCCCAGATCGATTCCAAATATTCCAAGAAGCCCGATGAGCTTATTACAACTTCACGTAACCAAAATGCAAACTTGTGACCAATCAGGTCTAACCTGACCCGATGCAAACAAGGTCTTACAGTTCCAACAATTCCAAAAATAATCCGAAGTTAAATAATGATTAGACGGCGAAGAATAGCGATTCATAACAAAGGAAGGATATCGCGATAAACAAGAATTTGTGATGCCAATGTGTTGTGTGTGAAGGAAACCTTTTATAAAATTTCATGCTCGTATACACACACAAAAAAACTTTTCCATTTCCTGAAATCAAACCAAAACCAACCGGACATAATTCTATTATAACTACTCCAAGTATCGCAAAATTCACCTCTGAGTCCGACATAGGTGATCAGGCTATGTCCCACTGTCCCTGGTTGAATATAGGTGATCAGGCTATATTCACCCGAGGTTCAATGAATTTTGAAATACTTGACTTAGTTACTCTAGCCTCATGTCTTTCACTTTCCAAAAATTCATTTTCAACAGCTTAAAACAAGTGTCCACACGCAAGGACGAGTGATGAGATTGTTCAGGGAAAGAGACGCAACGCTACAACAGATACGATGCATAAACATAAGTATGTCGAAGATACTTATAACAGATAGTGAAAGATAAATGGATATACTCATCCAATAGTAAGGCACACATCTCATCAAATATATTAGCAATCAAAGTTACAAGTGAGGCATCAGCTTGGCAGGCAGGCACATGTCGGTCATAGGGTTAAATTTTCATAAAAGTGGTTATAGTCTAGGTTTTGAAAATTTACCCAGTTCTCTATAACCTAGCTCTGATACCAATCTGTAACACCCCAGAAAATCGGGTTTTAGCGGAAGCATACAAGTTTTGGGTGCTACTAATCGGTATCACAACACAAGCATAGAATAAAAGGTTTTTCTAAAGAAAACTCATTTATTTAATAAAATCAATGTTTACAATAAAATTTTTAATACGAAAATAGGCCCATAATAAATAAGCGGTCCCCAAATGCAAAAATCAGAGTCGTCTATGACCATGCCATGCCATTGCCCAAGCGCCTCCAAAAGTAAACAATCGCCTCAATACCTGAGAATACATGCTAAAAGTGTCAACACGAGGTTGGTGAGTTCATAGGTTTTCGTAAAAGTTTTGCGAGTTAAAAAGATCCTTTCGATCATTGTGGCGCCCACAATGTCGCGAAAATAAGGTTTACCTTTAAGCAAAAGAGTAGAAAGGTGGACCACAAGGTTTTCAAGTGCAAATCAATTCTCATAAACAAATCAAATTTAACCGAGGCATACCCTGCCTAATTCGCAGTATCAAAATATTTATCGGTAAAAATAGCTCATAAACAACCATTGGACCATAACAAAAATCAAACACTACAACGAATATAGTGTCATGCAAGCTTAACTATTACGCCGGTTAAGTCATGAAACCATCACTGGATAGCACGAGCCGTGACTATCTCTAAACACACTAACAATCGACATGTTATACGTCATGGCAAGTTGGTGCATCCACAAATCCAGGTAAAGACCTTGGCAAGTTGGGCAACCAAAGTCCAGACGGGGTGGCCATTCCCAATAGATCTATCCATAACATTCGCACCATCCTGAGCCAGGATGTAACAATTCATAACAACGTTTGGGTTTCTAACCTTAACCTAGCACGTAATAGCTCACAAAAACATTTTCAGGTCCAATCCAAAATAGTTCAAGCACTTGTGTCCACATAAAACATATTTAAACCATATCACGCATTTCATCAAACCAAGTAACAATCATTTATTCAAATAAATCGAGCATTTGCATTTAATAAAAACGAGCATGTATTCTCCCCCAAAACAGTTTAAAAGCAAGTAAAAGTAGGGGCTATGAACTCACCTCGATACGAGCAACGCAAGAATCACAACTAACAAGACTGGCATCAAAGAGCAAGAACAACCAAATCATGAAGGAAAGCACGTCGATATCCAAAGAGTACAAGTACTTCGGTACTACATCGCCACGACCTAATAGTATACGTATTATCTCAAAATACGTCTTAAGAGTAAGATAATATAATATCCGAAAGACGGCGTGTCTTAGTTTTCGTGGAATACTCGAATCAAAAATTTTCAAAAATCCATTATCAATATCTTAAAAGTTTAGTTTTAACGTTTCGTGTGGTGGTAAGAAAACAACGACTCGACATACAACTCACGCCAGAAGTATATAAAAATGTAACTCACACCAAACATAGCTCATACCAAGATATAATATATTATGAGGAATAGTCAAGAGTTGACCAAGACTCGAATCTAGAATATCATGACCAAAAAGACGTCAAGACAATAAAGACACCTAATTACTTCAATAAATAGGTTAACTTTTGATAACTTCCCCAACATCCCCAAATGTACATGTTTATAATAGAAGAATAGTTTTCATTTATTGTTTGGTAATAAAGGTTTCATAAACGTTACTCGTACTTAGACGAGTTTATGATAAAGTAGCTCTAATAAATGTAGTATATTAAAAATGACGCGTTTGTGTATCCAATACTACCAAGATAGTTGGTATATCGTCAAAACGTATAAGTTTTTAAAAAGGTTTTAGGATATTAAAGAAATCACAATGATTTAAGTTTATAAAATATTTTATGAAATTTTCGACATGAAGTGCCCATTTATAAACATTTCCAAGTCATAATGACTCTTGAATAATATAAAATTTATCGTTAAGTTTCCCAATTCGTTAAATGTTACAATTTATAATCTACAATTGAACATATCATTTGCGTATATATATTAGTTGTTTAGTTTTATCGACCGTTTGTATTGTTCGAGTCCAGATATGTTAAACTCTTATGAGTCTAGCATACCCTTCTGTCGCGTGTACCAAAGGGTCCATAATGTCCAAATAACTAATACCGTAAATCCAATACGTCCAATCCATGTCCAACAATAAATCAATGCCTCAATGCTCGTATCCGATTCAAGTGTTGCAATCAATCCCTTAACTATAAATATTTAACCATTTTTATAGTTTCTTAATTGTTAGTCCGGTTTACCAGAATGTACGCCGAAACCATAACCCAAGACAAAAATAATTAGGCAACGTAAGTATAAACCAACACATGCTAACTACTTAGTAAACCAAAATATCTTTCATTATATTTGTTAACTCAACACACCCGCTTTGACTAGAAATACGAACAAGACCAGGACATACCAAACAACTAAACACCTTTGTGGTGTTGGTCTCGAACCGAAAGTAAACACAACGCAAGCACCACTTCGGTGGCTAATGGCCAACCGAACCATGACACACATGAATCCGGCCCGAAACAACAATAATTTACCCAAGTCTTGAACCAAGACTGTGACTCGAGATCAAAACGTCGACATAAGTATATTCAAACACCACAAAATAATATTATAGCTTAATTCACTAAAACTAACACAATAAAAAAAATCTGCAACTAATCAACCTTGTTATTGCAACACAATCTGAGAAACAAAGGTGGTCCGACCAGACCCCCAGTCGGGTTTCTCCCAACCCGAAGCCACTCGTTCCAAACTAACCCGACTTAAAATATTTTAATCAACACGAAATTGAACCAACCGGATACGCAATTCATACCACACGAAATCTTTAAAAATTATATAATCCAATTTTGTCCCACGAAAACTTAATAACACAAGGTTTTAAAAATCGGATTTTAAATCAAAATATAACATAAGAAACGTTGTGAGTGTCGGCTTACCCACCACACTCGAGAGATAAGAGAGATAGACGAAGAAATGAAGGATGAGACGGTGACTTCTGACGGTGGCGGCATGGCCGGAGGTTGGCCGGACAGGCGACAGAGGCGCCGGAGAATAGAGGAGAGGTGGAGGGTTATAAAACCCTAGAAATCCGAACCTACAAACGTAGATCTAGGGCGCGTAGGTGGGTTTCGTCCCGCGTGCCCTAGCTCATGATGATCACCTTTTCTCGATCTAACTTTTGGTATATGGGTCGAATATTCCGGCGGCGGTTTCCGGTGACCGGATAAATTTCCGGCGGTCGGTTATTATAGAGAGAGGTTGGAGCAATTTAGTGTGAGAAAGTTTTTGGGTAAAAATAAGTTAAGAGAGAGTGATGGGGCTTTTATACCCCTAGAAGGACCTCTTTTGCCAACTTTCAAATTTGAGGGTAAGGTGAATGAAAATATAACAGAGACCATTCTTGTAATTCCAGTAAACTTTTATAAATATTAGGTTCGGGACACATTTGGAGGAGTAAACGGACTCGAAAAATTACGAAACTTGCGCCATCGTTCACGAAATCATTTTTCCAATAAAAATTAGTATTTATTTGACTATTTACTCGCAAATAGAAATAGTGATCACTTCGAATGATTTAATGAGGTTACGGTTGTACCGGTACGCGTAGAGTGCAAATTTCCCGTTTCCTGAGACAGCTTTCTCGTTTTCACGCCAAACGAGCTTAGAAAAGTCAGTAAATGATGAACAAACATAATTCCTTGAAAAACGAATGTCTTGAAAAGTGCGAGTTGTCACAGCTTGATGTTCTTGAGTGGGGAAAGTGTAATGATGATAATACCTTTAGGTCCTTAATCGGATGAGGCCACTTAACGGGGGGTACTACCGATCGTTAGCTCTCGGTGGCTAAAACGAGCGCCACATCAACTTCGTGGACAAGATTGAAAATTTTTTCGTTGGTTTTCTTCCAATTTTGAAAACATTGGGTCCAAAATTTGCAATATACCATTTTCTTTAAGAATACCTTTCGTTTATATTATTAGAGGTAATCTGCCATATTCTAACAAGACCAGCTTTGTATTTGGGAAGTGATTTTCACACTTTCATAAATGATTAGGACACTAAAATTTTGAGTGCTTGGACATTTATACCTGTAATCACCCGCATTTTCAGGTTACTTTTCATTTTCGAGAATTTACTATTCACTTTCACTATTTATCCCGTCAATTTTTTTATTATTCTTATTTTACTATCATGACAAGATAAATAAAACTCGACAAGTCGTCCTGACGACGTACGTTGAATCCATTCAGAACCGATTTCACAAAACCGTGTCTGAGAATTACTTTAAGCTTTAAACGTCATTCGGGCATCCCAATATGTCCATAAAACACTGTAAATATTAGAAATATGTAATTCTACCATTTTACGACAATTCCACAAATTTTGGAATTTTACGTTTTCCAGTTCTGCGTTTTACGTGATTTACTCGTTTTTGACCCGCGTTTTCAGCTTTAGACAGCGTTTTAGCACCCAATGAGACTTATCACTCATTTTATATTTTTATATGGAGTATAATGATGATTTTCATCATTCCTGCAAGTTTCGTATTTTTACGATACCCGATTTTACATTTTATGGCTTAACAAATTACGGTTGGCATTTAACTGAACCAAAACACATCATAAAATCAAGATAATATCAAAACACACTATCCTAGCCCACTCACATTTTGTGACCGCCTCTTATGAGGTGAGTCACCCTTGTGGTGGCTTAATCTTAGCCATTTTACTTGTAAATACATACAAGTGTCCTAAACTTAACCATGGTTAACATTTAACCCAATATATGGTTAACCAAACTTTTCCTCCTTTAAATAGCAAGAGAAAACTTCATAAATCCCTCATCCTCTCCCCTATTTGGTCTTTTATATTATAACACAAGCACACATTCCATATTTGATTCATGACTCCAAGTTTATGCTAAGAAGTTGCAAGTAACAAGTTACTACATCAAATCTCTAGCAAGTTTAAGTGATCTTCTTGAGTTTAAATCCACTCAAGTCACTTAAGACTTCATCACCAATCCTTCAAGATTACAAGAAGTATAGAAGGGTGCCCAGGTGTGGAAAGCTTGATCAATCAAAGTCCTAATCCTTACTAAGTTACTTCTTTCTTTAGAAAGCCAAAAGTTGTAAGCAACTAATCACCACAATTACTCCATTATCTTATGTTTATTATTCCTAATCTTGTCAATTTCATGCTATATATATGGTTACTATGTTGATTCATGATGTACATATACTCAATCATATACTTTAATCCACATATTGTTGTAAAAATAACAAACTAGTAAACTAGTCATATTCTACATATTTAAAGCCATTTAAACCAACTATATATGGACTTGGTAACTTACATATTAATTTAGATAAAATAAAAAGGTAAACATAGCAACTTGAATCACCCGAAACGGACAAACGAGTCAAAAGTTATAGTAAAAAGAAGTTTAACAAAAACCTAGAAACACCAAAATGGCTACTGCTGAGTCTGTCTAAAAATAAGTGGTACTTCTGGTCCGAATCATCAAAAAGTTAAATCACAAAAGTTGTCCGGAACGATGTTTTACGGCTACTATTAAGGAACTCGGCCTAAAAAGACCAAATAATATCATTTACTGCCAAATATTTGTAAAACAGTTTTTACCAGCAAAAATTGGATTTTCACAAGTTAAAAATATAGAAACCATGTTATTTTCATAACTAGTTACATATTAAATTTTTACCAAAATTTCATTCTTGACTATACTAATAAGTTGTGATCACAAGCAAACTATGAGAATTTGTAAAAACTAGATATTTACTAAAAACCTAATAAAACTTTATGATATAATAATCTTCACTCAAAACATATGTTTTATCTACTAAGTGCTACAATACTAGGGAGCTTCATGTGAGGGGTTTCATTTGGGTAAAACGTATCGACGAGTTGCTGGATTTACAATTTAAAGTGTCCTAGCTCCCCGAACGTTTACTACATGACATCTGAATTATGATGGCCCGAACGGTAGTACGATATCTATAAACTAAATACGTTCTCACATATTAAACTGTTATTATGAACATCGAACTATAAATGACTACATCATGATCAACATAGAGACATATATAGGATGGTTTATGTTTTTCCTAAACATTATTCCAAACCTAAGTCGTAACATTCCATTTTTAGGTTGCACGTAGAAGTTTTCCTGGTTTATCCATCACATCCGTTAAAGCACTTAACATCATTAACTCTCGGTGAGTTCATAGCCCTACTTTCTATTACTTAATTGTTTTACAAACCCTTGGGGGAAATACATGCTATATTTTAAATCGAACACATTGCTTTCAAACTGTATGCTTATCTGATTGTTTTATTAGCACTAAGTTACCGCATTTGCCAAACATAAGTCCCTAAATCATGAACCATTAATCACTAGAGAGAGTGAGCACGAATATTGTGAATAGATCTATTTGAATTGATGAATCCCGTTTGTATTGGCCTAGTTAAAGGCAAACAAACGCATTATATTTGAGTAACATTAGGTAAAAATGACAATTTTATCTATTAGGCTTGGTCCCAACAATTTCACCAATTAATTTTGGAACACGTTAACGCCTTGGTTGCATGATGCTTAGTGTAATAATAACTGTTTTGTTTTCAAACCATTCGTGTGAGTCTAATTAACTTACACTACCAACATAATGTGTTCAACCATCAAACAAACTCTATGAATTTCACTCAACCTTTGTGTTGACAGTTTTAAGCATGTATTTCAGGTCCATGATGTTGGAAGCTGGCACGGAGGGGCAAGGACTAAATGAAGAAGGCTATAAATATTTTATCATTCACAAAACATCATAGACTTTATATTGATCTATTATTATGACTGTTGTGTCGTCGAGTAACACCCAGTTTGAATTTCGCTGCATATCATGAAATTGGGGGTGTTACAGATTGGTACCAGAGCCATGGTTACAGAGAACAGAGTCTAAATTGAGACTTAAACTATAACTACTTTTACAAACAAAAATATTTTATAGCCTTCCGTTCTCCGTGCCTTCCATCCTCCAGATGATTATTGCCTTTTTAGACATTTTATAATAACATGAACATATGAGTATATTGATATATACACTTGACATATTTGAGCATTCCCCGTAAGCATTAGAACTGTTTTAACATCATAATACTTATTGTAGATATCATGTCTTCTTCCGCCTCCCCCATTATTATCCCGTCAGACTCAGATATTGAGGACACTTTCTCATCTACCAATGCGCATGTACCACTAATCCTACCGACCTATACCCCGACATCTCTGAACTACTCTTCATCATCAGAAAATAATTTCTATTTTATTGAAGCATTAACCTCGTCTCAAGAAACTACTACTTTTCCCTCACTACCACCATCATTTCCCGTTTCCATCCCTACATGTGATGAGTTGGATCACTCATTGTGGATGGTACCACGACCACCATTGATTCAACAAGAATTTCAACATGGGCACTATAGCATCTCAGATCTAATCGACGCATTCCTTCATGACACACTAAACTAAGAAGTTGCCAATCAACCAGAGTTACTAGGACCTTTTAAACCTATAATAGACTAGTGTTATAGTTGTCTTTTGTACTGCTAAACTGATTAGAATCAGTTAGTAAACTCTATGAAATCCATGTAATAGCTAGCAGTACTAAAACTTTGTAATTACTAAACTGAAAGTATCAGTTAGTAAATTTTGAAGAAGCTTGTAATAGGTTTAGATTTTGTAAATCAATCAACGTTATATGAATAAAACTCTTGTTTTATGCTATCATGTGTTATGGTTTAAACCTCCAACGTTATTATTCTATCATTCCAGTCGAAAATCGTGCTTATTTTACCAACCCTCTACTTACGAAATATCTTTTATATGATAGAAACATGACGTCTATAAGACAAAATTTCAACTCAAAAGCCATTGAACTATCCACTATTTTTGTATCATCATGTTGTGTTAATTTTTTTTTGTTCTTTACACATTCTATTTCATTACCAATAGTAAACTATTTTACTATCACCTTGTATAAACTTACAAATTTTCCTACTAATACATAAAATACAAATTCCTAAATCAACAATTCAGTATCAACCTCATGCCCAATGAACTCGAAAGTTTCGCTCGTGAATTTCCTGAAGTTTTCCCTGAAGACTTACCCAGACTCCCGCCATCACGCCAAGTAGAGTTTCAAATTGATTTAGTTCCAGGAGCGGCGCTAGTGGCCCGCGCACCTTACAGACTAGCACCATCCGAGATGCAAGAACTGGCCAATCAACTACAAGAACTTTCGGATAAGGGGTTTATCTGACCTAGTTCCTCACCTTGGGAGCTCCGCCTTGTTCGTGAAAAAGAAACATGGATCGTTACGAATGTGTATCGACTATCGTGAGCTAAACAAATTAACCATAAAGAACCGATACCCTTTACCAAGAATCGACGATCTATTCAACTAACTACAAGGTTTGGCCTATTACTCAACAATAGACCTTCGATCGGGTTACCATCAAATTAAGGTTCGAGAGGAAGACATTCCAAAAACAGCCTTTAGAACTCGCTATGGTCATCACGAGTTCCAAGTAATGCCGTTTGGCTTGACGAATGCACCAGCAGTATTCATGGATCTCATGAATCGGGTGTGTAAGCCATACTTGGACAAGTTCGTGATCATATTCATCTACGATATTCTGATATACTCCAAAAGCGAAGAAGAACATAAAGATCATCTGAGGACGATTTTAGATTTGCTCAAGAAAGAGAAGTTGTACGCAAAATTCTCTAAATGTGAATTCTGGATTCAGTCAGTACAATTCCTTGGGCATGTTATCAATAGCACAGGTTTTCATGTTGATCCCGCTAAAATTAAGGCTATCAAGGATTGGCCAACGCCTACAACACCTACGGAAATTCGTCAATTTCTAGGTTTGGCCGGTTATTATCGAAGGTTTATTGAGGGATTTTCCTCAATAGCCTAACCTTTGACTACGATAACTCAGAAAGACAAAAAGTACATCTAGAGCGAAGATCAAGAAGAAGCTTTCCAACAAAAACTTTGTTGTGCCCCTATTCTGGCATTGCCAGATGGGATCGAAGATTTTATAGTCTATTGCGATGCTTCGTACCAAGGATTAGGAGCCGTACTCATGCAGCGAGAAAAGGTCATGGCTTATGCTTCACGACAACTCAAGAAAAATGAAGAAAACTACAATACTCATGACTTGAAGTTTGGAGCAGTAGTCTTTGCACTCAAAATCTGGAGACACTATCTATCCGGTACTAGATGTACTGTGTTTACCGACCACAAAAGTCTCCAACACATTCTCGATCAAAAGGAATTAAACATGAGGCAACGACGATGGTTGGAACTGCTGAGTGATTATGATTGCGACATTCCCTATCATCCAGGAAAAGCCAACGTAGTAGCAGATGCCCTAATCCGGAAGGAAAGGGTTAAACCTCTACGAGTTTGAGCTTTAGTCCTAACCATCAATTCAAATTTCCCTGCTCAAATACTCAACGCTCAAGCCGAAGCGGTGAAACAACAAGACATTGAGAAGGAGAAATTGGACGGCATGATACAGAAGAAATTTGAAACCCGTTCCGACGGAACTTTATGCTTCCAAGGACAAAGTTGGTTACCACTTTATGGTGGCCTACTGATAAGGATTTAAAAGGTACACTTTTGAGGGGTCATTTAAGCCCTTAATTGATCACTTTTGTATCCGTTACTACTTAATTTCATTCCTTTTCACTTTTTAGGTCTCTTGAAGGCAAATTGCTGGAATGACACTTATTCGGACGAAAAGGCGCGAATATATGAAGAAAATGGCCAAAGTAAAAAATCGAGACACTCAAGCTGCTAGAACTGAAGGGGACGGCGTCACGGCTTAAATGCGACGCCGTCGCGACACACCTTGAGACGGCTCAGAGAGCAAATTGCTATTTTACAAGTGACGACATCAAGTTGAAAAGAGTAGGGCGTCGTAACTCAGACAACCTAGATTTGGATCTCGACTGCGTCAGAGGTTGAAGCCGACGACATCACAAGCATAAGGTGACGCCGTCAGAGAGTTGACGTGGCCAAGACAAAAACCTAATGGCGGCGACCTAACGGCGTCACAATTAAAGAGTGATGTCGTTGCATATTGTAACTCTATATATAGAATTCGAAATTTCAGTATTTTAAGGAGGTAGTTTTGTGGAGTAAAACCTAAACCGAACATAGGCTATCTTGGGCAGTATCTTAGGGTTCCATACCCTATTTTACAACAATATAAGTGATTTAATTCATTAATTCAATTATGTCTTCAATTGTTTGTGTGTATGCTTGCATGTTTTCCGTGTCCGGCTAATTTACTTGTGTGTTTGCTTAGATGTATGAAACCTAGTTATTAAATATTGATTGATTGTCTCTTATCTTAATTGTGATTGACCTAGTTGTGGAAAACTAGAAGGGGGGGGGGGTTGAATAGTTTTACCAATTTAAAACTTCCTTTTAAAAATATTTAGATCAACTTATGTCAATCTACTTAGATGTGTATGCTGGACGTTGATAGATAGATATATAAAAGTGTAATGAAAGATAAAGAGTAAGAAGCACATAACCACGACACGAGTATTTATAGTGGTTCGGCTACAAGGACACCTTCCTTGCCCTACTCCACTCCCCGAGTCACCTACTCAGAGTTCGTAATCACTACACGACACAACTCCTTATGGCAGAGAAGCCTTCACAACGTCGCCTACTCTTTTTCCGGTACTAGGCTAACCACCGGGTTCTTTCACACCAAGGTGAACCACACCTACCACAACGTCGCCTACCCTTTATCCGGTACTAGGCTAAGTACCGAGTTCCATTACAATGGAGGAACTACTACCCAACACTACACAACACCTAATCCCAAAGGAGAACAACTCCTTATTACAACACCATCAAGGATATCAACATCCTTGGAAACAAACTATCACCTATATGTATAACGATGCACCTCATCGATTATACGACCTAGGCATTCTTCACTAATGCCACTTGATTTGTTTTCTAGGCATCCTTCACTAATGCCCTTGACACAACGCTTGGAACCTTTCACTAATGCCTTTGTCTTGACACCTTTAGCATTCTTCACTATGCTCTTGACACAGACGTTAAGCATCTTTCACTAATGCTTTCATCTTGACTCTTTCGGCATCCTTCACGAATGCCTTTGACACAACACTTCTATGGAGAAAGAAAGAACTATCAACAAGAGAACCTCAGTAGTATTGATGATGACGAAGCATGGCAACTCATGGACTTGAGCTTGCTCGACTTCAAGAAGTGGTGATCTCGCCTTTAAGAGGAACCTAGAGAATCACACAAAAACAAAAGACAAACTACATAGTAAGATCCCTTAGGATCAATGGTTAGAGAGTTACAATACTTGGGGAAAGTATGTGTGAGAGTGGCAAGCTAAAAGGAAGAAATGGCTCACTATTTATAGAGGAGAAATCCTTACTGTTCCCCGTATCCCTCCCACAAGGGATCCGTCTAGCGTAAAGCTAGGGATCTGTGGGACGCTCCTCTTTACCCATGGGTATTTTGGTTATGGGTCATGGGTCATGGGTTATGGGTTGATCCATGGTTCTTTTATTAGATACAATGTATCTTATGAGTGCAATGCACCTAGTCAAATGGGTATGGGTCAATACCATGGGTTATGGATATGTTCCATGGGTTGTAGTTTGTAGCCATTTTATAATACATACTAGTTATGTATATATATTTGCCCAATATGTAAACAATAGTTGTTGTACATATGTATTACTAAATCATAAAATCACTTATGCTTGTTTTAGTGTTTTATGTGAAAACTGTGACAATCCGTACTTTCAGGTCATTTCTCGACACCGTTCATGTCTCATTATTTCAACATTTATAGTAAACTTGGTTTACTTGTTTCAAATTCGCGTAACCTTGGAGGTTTAGCGGCGAATTCATGATCATGACATCACGTACATTTCATATGGACTATGATTAGTCTACATTTCATTGACATCATGTGCATATCATTCATTCATTCACGACATTTCATTTCATATTTTACGCGTAATTTTTATGTTTAATAATCTTTATCGCAAGTGAGGAAACTAACACATTATTTTAAATATTTAACCGACTTTCAAAAATGATCCCAAGGTATTTTAAACTTACCTTTAGTTTATAAAAACTATATTTTTAGTTTTCCTAGTGTTTCAAATTTATTTGGTACTTTAAATCGTTAAAGTTTTATTTATTACGTCGTTTTTCTTAAAAATCTTACGATAATTATTTTATCACTCAATTTTCACAAGGAAAGTATTTTTGCAATTTTTATCATCTCAATACACTCTATTTTGAAAATCTATAAAAACTTACTTGTACATTTTTCACACTTTACACACATTAATACTTAGTTTTCTTACACTTTTGTCAAAGTTTTATACAAAATATATACAAGTAATAGATTAAAAAAAAAAATCAAACAATATATCTTGAGAAAACAACCTCCCTAAACCGCCATAGGAGGGGATGCATTTAATTGTGTATGGTTTCTTGATTTGGTTTGAAATACACTCAATAATAAAGTCTACCTCAAATTATTTCATTCACTTCACTTCTCATTTACAAAGTGTTAGAACAAAAACTTTTCTCTTTCTTTTTGGGGCTCTCCAAAACCGGCCAAGCATCAAGTTCACAAGGGATCAAGATTTTTGCTAAGTTCAAGTGTTTATACAACCTAGATCATATCCTTTTCATGGTTTTGAAATAAAACCAAGGATATGTAATCTTTAGTTAACTTTGTTACTTACACCTCTTCACTTGCACTAGTAAGCATGTTTTTATCATTTTTATGTTTCCTCTTTCATTTCATATGTTTCTTATCATTTTTGGAGCTTTTATGCAAGTATTGTGATTTATACCATTTATGTCATGATTTTTAAGTTATATATATACCTAAGGTCATCCTATAATTATTCCCATGGTTTTGTTTGGTCTTGATGGTGATTAGGAACCCATGACACCCTAAGAAGGTGTATGGTAGGATTAGATTAGCTTTGGAGTTGATTTGAAGGGATTAGAATAGGTTTTGTCCGAAAAAAACTATTTTCGATAACTATATATTATGTTCTGTCCTTGTTTCATTTTTCTGGAAAATCCGACAGTAGGCAACGACTTTTGGCCTTGATAATTAGAAAATATACTTTAAAACGAATCCGTGGCCGCTTGAACGGATAAAACGGACTTATAACTAAGAAGTTCTCATGGATTTTACAAGTTTGACGCATTTAAAATATTATTTCTGAAAATTTCAGCAACATGTTTTTAGTTATTTCGAGTCAAAAACGAGCCTTAAGCTTCACAAATTATTTCGACTTCTCAAAAATATATTAGTTTACTTCAATACGAAGCTAAGGACATATTAAACGTGGAAAACGGATTTGAAACGACAAAGATATGCACTTTTTCATAAACTTGCCGTAACTAATTTTCTGCACACAATTAGCCAAAAACCACCATCTTTAACCCTTATTATCTTTATGTTCGAGACCTTTTGGACGAAAACTCGAATGAAACTTTTAGATATGGATACAAACTTTCCAAAACCGTCGACGTTTCTCAACGATCAACGCGGTACCGTTTTTACGATTGTTTTTCCGAGCCATTTTGGTAATTTCATGATTTTTCCGACGACATTGTTTTGCGACGAAAAGTGGTAATTTCTCTAAAATCATTATAAAACCATTGTAGGATGACATTTTGACGTAAAAACATGTAAAGTGATTTTGGTTTGGTCAAGGCGTCAAAAGAGTATTTTTCGACGAAAGTAATATTTTCAAAAGGTCGGAAATGGTATAAATAACATATCAAGTGCATGCATAACATTACATTGCAACTCATAACATATCATATCATTGATAATAGGTCCCGTTGACGATTACATTAAACCTCGTGTACTCACTTTTGCCATATTCCAGCTTTATCCAAGTGAGTTTTCATAGCCCCGCTTACATGCTTTCGATTATTTCAAACCCACGGGGGAGAATACATTGCACTACATTTTTCTTTGTACGATACCAAGTATGTTAAATTCATTACATTGCTTAAGTTACCACATATGCCAATTTGAAAGTCCCCATTTCCTGAACCATGAACCGTTAATCTTTGAAGCGAGGATGAGTGGATAGATCTATCGAGGGTGACGCTCCATCCGGTTGGTGAATCCCAACCAGTGAAAACGGATGCATTTCATTTGATTTCATTACGAGTTGTCAAAACACTCGTGGAGGGGCATACATAATTGATCAGCCTAGTTTCGGGGTCATGGGCTTAAGGCAATTGTAACATTATTTTTACGTGACTTGATTGTCATGCATGCTAGATACTTGTGTAGTCGTCTAAAACATTTACATAAACCTATGATTTCTCACCAACATTATTGTTGACCGCTTTTAGCAATGTATTTTCGTGTAACTGAGGCATTATCATCATGACATGGTTTAGGGACCTATATTTTGAGTCAAGGCCGACTTACATTATGTACATTATGGTCTTTATTTCAAAACATCGCTTGGATTTGTAACATATTTGTATTTCTTAAATTTGTTAGAACCTTTTGGGACCGATGTTGCTCATTATGTTTTTATGAAATATCCAACGATGTGTTTTTAAACGCACTTTAGGTCATCATACAATATAACTGTGATGTGGTGCTATGACAGCAATGCCCCTGTGAATTCCATTCACCAAAAAACGTAAATTGGGGGTGTGATGATTGGTACCGAGCTACAAGTTATAGAGAACTAGGTTGCATCATTGACCCTAGACTATAGCTACATTATCATAGCATCTCATCATTTCATCATAGTACATATTCATGTTTATCATGCGGATTCACTTACACTTTATTCGAGATTATTTACTTTTATTTCACATCGGTTGTCACAGACATGTCTTCGGATTCACATCCCATCACCATATCATCGGACTCTAGCTCGGATGATGTTCCAAATTAACCCCATCATGGATGATGTGCCTCGCATCACATTCCACCGAGATCGTGATCTTCCATTGGATCTAGATGCTCCAGCCTTTCCACCTATCATGACGATTAATCAGACCAACCCTTCGAGGAGGGGAGGTTGCACCCACTCCTCACGTTAGCCCGACCACGATTCACTCCCACCACTATAGCACCATCACCACCATCATCACCATCTCCATCATATTTTCTTAGAGATCCTTTGCCACGCAGAATAGACTTGCCGCCCAAAAAGCGTGCTCGATTTGATATCCCTACACCAAAGCATTCATCGAGCCCGAGCCACCCGTTAGATTTGAGTTAGGCGAGTTCTAGGGCCGCACGCCAGCCTCTCAGCTGGCACTAGGAGCCCGTATTGATGCTCTCAGCTACTGATTGATAGTTTGACACGACGCTTGGGAGTTGTCGGTAGATAGGATTGAACCCATCGCCGAGGAGGTCGAGGGTTTGATATTAGAAGTGGTTTGTATTGACTTATCTCATCGTGAGTATTCAGAATAGGCGCTAGAGGACAGGAGACTATTGCTTCTTTGCGTGTTCAGTTGATGAGTTGAGGAGTTTGGTGGATAGTTTGGTTACTCTGTTCGCGATCTTCGTGACATTCGGATGCAGCACCATGAGGTGCCTTATGTAGACTTTTGTTATTGTATAGTTTTGACCATTATTATCCTAGTCACAAGGTGTGTGACGTAGTTTTAAAGAACTTGTTGTATATTGGTTGTTGTACAAACAAATTATCAAGTATTGACTCTACTATGTAGGAATGGTTATTATTATCTATGATATCGGTCCATGTAGGCCAAAATTTTCATGTATATTATCCACGTGTGTTGTGATTATATTTGTGATATTTCGTTATAGTTCCGCTGTGATTCCATTTATCTTTATGCATGATGTGGTTGTGGATATATTTGTTTGATGGTTGTTTCTACTTACGAATTCTCATGATTGTTTCATCTTGTGATTTTGAAGAATTATGGCTTCAAGAAAGTTACACCGGAAATGACCCAAGCATAAATTCAAAAGTTGGTGAATGATAGCATTGCTAATGCACTAAGAGTCGAAAGGGAAACAAAGGTCGTTGGCCGGCATCTGCTAGGCTAGCTAATGCATACGGTAATGCCGAGGATCCGGGTTAAGAAATGCGCTTCGTGCATAGGAGGATTTAGCAAGAGTGGTGAACCAACTAAGTTTCGAGGTACCGAGGGAGCTACTGCAATGGTACGATGGTTTGAGAAATTGGAATCGGTGTTTTTGCTTTGTAATCATGTCCGGATGAAGAAGGTCAAGTTTGCCACAAGTACTTTACTCGATGGAGCGTTGTCATGGTGGAATTCATACGCTCAACCGATTGGTATGGAGAATGCTTTTAAGCTGGGAGGAATTTAAGGTCTTGGTGACTAAGAAGTTTTGTCCTCAACGGAATCATTTCAAAAAAGTTGGAGACGGAGTTCTATGAATTGGTCACTATTGGTTAAATGATATCACACTTACATTCAAGATTCCAGAATTAGCCGCGTTATGCCCATCAATGGTATCGATAATGAGAAGTTGCTAGAGGCTTTTATTGAGGACTTCCCGGTGATTCAAGGAGATGTGACTTCGTTTGATCCACAAACAATTGAGGAAGCTATTCGAGTGACTAAGAAGTTGATGGCACAAGTGGTGAAGCGAGGTAAGTACACCACCACCAACCGGCAACAACAACAATCCCAACAATCGTTTCAACAATAACCGAGGCAACTACAACAACAATAACAAACGCAAATGGGACAACAGGGTAGGAATGCTACTCAACAACCACCCATCAGAGGCAAGAGGTTGCTAAGGCTTATGTTGCATGGACCGAAAAGGGAAAAGGATATACATGGCGGGAGTTTTGCGAAATGTAACAGATGTTTGAGTCACCACAACCGGTCGATGT
This sequence comes from Chrysanthemum makinoi, assembly GCA_910596185.1. Taxonomy (NCBI): domain Eukaryota; kingdom Viridiplantae; phylum Streptophyta; class Magnoliopsida; order Asterales; family Asteraceae; genus Chrysanthemum; species Chrysanthemum makinoi. Next base: position 89,405,821 of record OU343221.1, on the reverse strand, counting down.
CCCGATCCGTGTGAAAATTGCAAGAAAGTTGGTCACCGTACTAGGGATTGCAAGGCACCACAAGTTACTTGTTTTGGTTGTGGGAAACTCACTACAAGAGGGATTGTAAGAAAGGAAATAATCAAGCAAATCCGAATCAAGGAGGTTTGGCACGAGGAAGGGTTTACGCCATTGAGGCGAGAAGATAGGTGAGGACCAATGTCATAACGCACGCTCTTCAATAATCGTTATGCTTCAGCTTATTTGATTCGGGTGACGATAAAAGTTTTGTGTCCAATGCATTTGCACCTTTGCTCAACATTAAACCAACCACCTTAGATACATCATACATTGTCGAATTAGCTAATGGTAGCGTAGTTAACACCAACACCATTGTCCGCGATTGCACATTCAATTTTCTTAATCATCCCTTCAACATAGACCTCATGCCCGTAGAGCTTGGTAGTTTTGACGTCATTCATCATGGACTGGTTATCTAAGCATCGTGCGAAGATCATTTGTGATGAGAAAGTCATCTTCCTATAAACATAGGATCAAACTTTGATTATTCGTGGGGAACGGTGGAACCGACTTAGTATCATATCGTGGTTTCATCAAAACGAGAAGTACATTAAGAAAGGTTGTCTTGCTTTCTTAGCTCATGTTGAGGAAAAGTCGGAGGAGAAGCGACTTGAAGATGTTCCTATTGTTCGTGAATTTTTCAAGTATTTCCCAGGATTTACCTACTTCCACCGACGCCAAGTAGAGTTTCATATTGACTTAGTGCCCTGAGTCGACCGATTGCGCGAGCACCGTACCGCCTAGCACCATCCGAAATGCAAGAGTTGTCTAATCAATTGCAAGAGCTTCTAGACAAAGGATTCATTAGGCCGAGTTCCTCTCCTTGGGGAGCACCGTCTTGTTTGAAGAAGAAGGATGGATCTTTCCGTATGTGCATAGATTATCGAGAATTGAACAAGTTAACGGTGAAGAATCGTACCCACTCCCCGTAATTGATGACTTGTTTGATCATTGCAAGGTTCTAGTATTTATTCCAAGATTGATCTTCGGATCTATCATCATCGCCTTCGAATTCGGAAGAGGATATTCAAAACAGCGTTTCGAACACGCTTACGGTCATTACGAAGTTTCAAGTGATGCTTGCTTAAGATTGACTAATGCACCGGCAGTATTCATGGATCTCATGAATAGAGTTTGTAAGCCGTATTTGGACAAGTTTGTTATTGTGTTCATCGACGACATCTTGATCTACTCCAAGAACAAAGAAGAGCACGAAGAGCATTTAAGGATGATTTTAAGGCTACTCAAGAATGAGAAGTTGTATGCCAAGTTTTCGAAGTGTTATTTTTGGAACCACAAAGTGCAATTTCTTGGTCATGTCATTGATAGTCATGGACTACAAGTTGATCCCGCAAAGATTGAAGCCGTGAAAGATTGGGCTACTCCAACGAATCCTACGAAAATTCGACAATTTCTAGGACTAGCAGATATTACCGGTTCATCGAAAGTTTTTTTTTCAAAGATAGCGAGACCTTTGACCAAGTTGACACAGAAAAACAAGAAGTACGAGTGGGGAAAGAAACAAGAAGTTGCTTTTCGCTTGTTGAAACAAAAGCTTTGTAAAGGCGCCGATTTTGGCACTACCAAGGCATTGAGAACTTTGTTGTATATTGCGACGCCGAACCCTAAAGGACTAGGGCTGTTTAATGCAAAACGAAAAGGTGATAGCGTATGCTTCTCGACAACTTAAGACTCATGAAAAGAACTACACAACTCATGATCTCGAGTTAGGAGTCAGATGTTTTCGGCCAAGATTTGGAGACACTACCTCTATGGTACAAAGTGCACAAAGGTTTACCGACCACAAGAGTTTGCAATATATTCTTGATCAGAAGGAGCTTAATATGAGGCAACGCCGTTGGTTGGAGTTACTCACACTATGATTGTGAAATCAAGTATCACCCAGGAAAAGCCAATGTTGTGGCTGATGCTCTTAGTCGGAAAGAGAGGCCTAAACCTTTAAGAGTTCGATCATTGGGAATGACGATTGTTTCTCCTTTACCATCGAAAATCCATGAAGCACAAGTCGAAGCACTTAAGGAGGAAAATCAAAGTGAAAAGCTTTATGGTATGCCCGAAAGCGCAATAATAACCTATTTTGTCAAGAGAGCAGATGGAGTATTATGTTTCAAGGATAGAATGTGGGTTCCATTGCATGGCGGAATACGAGAATTGATTATGCATGAGTCGCATAAGTCAAAGTATTCTATTCATCCGTGATCGATAAGATGTATCAAGATCTTAAGAAGCTTTATTGGTGGCCAACATGAAAGCGAGATTGCCACGCACGTTAGCAAATGTCTTACCCGCTCTAAGGTAAAAGTTGAATATCGAAGCCTTCGTGTTTACTCCAACAACCGAAATTCCTCAATGGAAATGGGAACGTATTTCTACAATGGACTTTGTTACATTAAACTTCCTAAGACATCGAGAGGTTACGACGCTATTTGGGTAATTGTTGATCGCCTTACCAAGTCAGCCCATTTCATACCGATTAGAGAGACTTATTCAATGGAGCAACTCACTAGACTTTATGTCAAGGAAATAGTCTCAAGGCACGGAGCACCAATTTCTATCATTTCCGACAGAGATAGTCGATTCACTTCAAACTTTTGGAATTCATTGCAAGATTCATTCGAACCAAGTTAGAGATGAGCACAAAGATATCACCCACAAACCGGCGGTCAAAGTGAAAGGACCATTCAAACATTAGAAGACATGCTTAGAGCATGTGTCATTGATTTTGGAAATGGTGGGCTAACCATTTGCTTGGCATTGATAGAATTCGCATACAACAATAGTTATCACACCAAGATATCAAGATGGCACCATTTGAGGCACTCTATGGTCGAAGTGCCATCACCGTTTGTTGGGCCGAGGTAGGAGACTAATACTATCGTCCGTAAATGGTAACGGAAACCACGGAAGATTGTTCAAATTCGTGATAGACTCGTGAATCCGCAAGGAGTCGACGTAAAGTTGCGGATGTTAGACGAAAGGATTTGGAATTTCAAGTGGGAGACAAAGTCATGTTGAAAGTATCGCCTTGGAAGGGGCTGGTACGATTTGGAAAACGGGGAAATTGACCCAGATACATTGGACCATTCAAGATTTTGAGCGAGTTGGTCCCAGAGCTTATCGCCTTGATCTTCCATCGTAACTTAGTCATGTGCACAACACGCTTCACGCTTCAAACTTGAAGAAGTGTCTTCGGACTAATCGCTCGTTATTCCATTGGATGAAATTCAAATTGATGACAAACTCAATTTTGTGGAAGAACTCAGAGAAATCATGGACCGCGAGGTCAAGCGCTTGAAGCAGAGTCGTATTCCTATTGTGAAGTTCGTTGGAATTCTCGACGAGGTCCCGAAGTTTACTTGGGAACGAAGACCGATGGGAGCTTACGCAAGTATCCTCATCTTTTCGCACACCGCTTCATCTAACAACGATTGAATTCGTGGACTGAATTCCCTTGGATGGGCTTAATGTGACAACCGTACTTTCGTGTCATTTCACACCGTTCATGTCTCATTATTTCAACATTTATAGTAAACTTGGTTTACTTGTTTCAAATTCGCATAACCTTGGAGGTTTAGCGGCGAATTCATGATCATGACATCACTACGCATATTTCATATGGACTATGATTAGTCTACATTTCATGGACATCATGTGCATATCATTCATTCATTCACATTTCATTTCATTTCATATTTTACGTAATTTTTATGTTTAATAATCTTTATCGCATGAGTTATTATTTTAAATATTTAATCCGTTACTTTCAAAAATGATCCCGAGGTATTTTAAACTTACCTTTAGTTTATAAAAACTATATTTTTAGTTTTCCTAGTGTTTCAAATTTATTTGGTACTTAAATCGCTAAAGTTTTATTTATTACGTCGTTTTCTTAAAAATCTTACGATAATTATTTTATCACTCAATTTTCACAAGGAAAGTATTTTTGCAATTTTTATCATCTCAATACACTCTATTTTAACCTATAAAAACTTACTACCATTGTACATTTTTCCACACTTTACACATTAATACTTACATATTTCTTACACTTTTGTCAAAGTTTTATACAAAATATATACAAGTAATAGATTAAAAAAAAAAAATATATTCTTTAGAAAACAATCCTCCCCTATCCGCCATAGGGGAGGGATGCATTTAATTGTGTATGGTTTCTTGATTTGGTTTGAAATACACTCAATAATAAAGTCTACCTCAAATTATTTCATCTTCATTTCACTTCATTTACAAAGTGTTAGAACAAAAACTTTTCTCTCTTCTTTGGGGCTCTCCAAAACCGGCCAAGCATCAAGTTCAAAAGGGATCAAGATTTTTGCTAAGTTCAAGTGTTTATACAACCTAGATCATATCCTTTTCATGGTTTTGAAATAAAAAACCAAGGATATTTAATAATAATCCTTTGTTACTTACACCTCTTCACTTGCACTAGTAAGCATGTTTTTATCATTTTTATGTTTCCTCTTCATTTCATATGTTTCTTATCAGTTTTGGAGCTTTTATGCAAGTATTGTGATTTATACCATTTATGTCATGATTTTAAGTTATATATATACCTAAGGTCATCCTATAATTATTCCCATGGTTTTGGTTGGTCTTGATGGTGATTAGGAACCCATGACACCCTAAGAAGGTGTATGGTAGGATTAGATTAGTTTTGGAGTTGATTTGAAGGGATTAGAATAGGTTTTGTCCGAGAAAACTATTTTCGATAATTATTCTGTCCTTGTTTCATTTTTCTGGAAAATCCGACAGTAGGCAACGACTTTTGGCCTTGATTTTAGAAAATATACTTTAAAACTAACTCCGGGTCAGCTTGAACGGATAAAACGGACTTATAACGAAGAAGTTATGGATTTTACAAGTTTGACGATTTAAAAATATTATTTCTGAAAATTTCAGCAACATGTTTTTAGTTATTTCGAGTCAAAAACGAGCCTTAAGCTTCACAAATTATTTCGACTTCTCAAAAATATATTAGTTTACTTCAATACGAGGCTAAGGACATATTAAACGTGGAAAACGGATTTGAAACGACAAAGATATGCACTTTTTCATAAACTTGCCGTAACTAATTTTCTGCACACAATTAGCCAAAACCACCATCTTTAACCCTTATTATCTTTATGTTCGAGACCTTTGGACGAAAACTCCGAATGAAACTTTTAGATATGGATACAAACTTTCCAAAACCGTCGATTTCGTTCTCTAACGATCAACGGTACTGTTTTAATGATTGTTTCCGAGCCATTTTTGGTAATTTCATGATTTTTCCGACGACATTGTTTTTGCGCGAAAAGTGGTAATTTCTCTAAAAATCATTTTAAAACCATTGTAGGATGACATTTTACGAAAAACATGTAAAGTGATTTTGGTTTGGTCAAGGCGTCAAAAGAGTATTTTTCGACGACGAGTAATATTTTCAAAAGGTCATAAATGGTATAAATAACATATCAAGTGCATGCATAACATTACATTGCAACTCATAACATATCATATCATTGATAATAGGTCCCGTTGACGATACATTAAACCTCGTGTACTCACTTTTGCCATATTCCTTTATCCAAGTGAGTTTTCATAGCCCCGTTCTTACATGCTTTCGATTATTTCAAACCCACGGGGGAGAATACATTGCACTACATTTTTTGTACGATACCAAGTATGTTAAATTCATTACATTGCTTAAGTTACCACATATGCCAATTTGAAAGTCCCCATTTCCTGAACCATGAACCGTTAATCTTGGAAGCGAGGATGAGTGGATAGATCTATCGAGGGTGACGCCTCCATCCGGGTTGGTGAATCCCAACCAGAAAAACGGATGCATTTCATTTGATTTCATTACAGAGTTGTCCGCAAACACTCGGAGGGGCATACATATTTGATCAGTCTAGTTTCGGGGTCATGGGCTTAAGGCAATTGTAACATTATTTTACGTGACTTGATGGTCATGCATGCTAGATACTTGTGTAGTCGTGATAAAACATAAAACATAGTACTCATAGACACCTATGATTTCTCACCAACATTATTGTTGACCGCTTTAGCAATGCATTTTCGTGTAATGAGGCATTATCATCATGACGTGGTTTAGGGACCTATATTTTGAGTCGCGGCGTCGACTTACATTATGTACATTATGGTTTATTTCAAAACATCGTTTGGATTTGTAACATATTTGTATTTCCTTAAATTTGTTCTAGTCCTTTTGGGACCGATGTTGTACTCGATTATGTTTTTATGAAATATCCAACGATGTGTTTTAAAACGCACTTTAGGTCGCTCAATATAACTGCATGTGGTGCTATGACAGCCAATGCCCCTGTGAATTCCATCCGCCGCAAAATGTAAATTGGGTGTGACAAAACGTAAGTGTGTTAGAAAACTGGCTCAAAATAATTTATATTTTATTTGTTTCATAAAATGATTTTACATTTGTATCCAAGAAAACACTAAAAAGATCGTGAAAATATAAATAAAACGCCTTTACGATTATTTGTATTAACAATCTCCCCTTTGTTATGACAAACATAAAATTATTTTAAGGAAAATCTAAAATTGTAAATGTTTGAATCTAGTAGTTTACTTTCTCCCCCCTTTTGTCGAAAACAAAAGAGCTCGAGGGCAAAACAACACATTGTTTTAAGAAAACATGTGAAAAAATAGAAAAGAAAAAAATAGAGAGCAAGTAATGGAAAGGATCTCGCTCTTAACTCCCCGACCCAAGTCCATCCCTATGTGAGTGGCGCCAAGAAATATAAACTACAAGCTAACGTAATTGCAATTGTGAAAGCTTAAGCTACCAAGTAAATGGTTTCGTCCCAGACTAAAATGCTCCCCTTGAAGATTGCAACTTTGCAATGGGGGTCATGAAGTGTAATTCAACAGTGATTAAGCTTCAAATGGTTTTGCAATGTATGGTTTGATAAAAGCAACCCCTAGCTTAGGTGTCAAGTTCTTCATGTGTATTTTGAAAATCTACAAAATAGAGGTAGAAATCAAGAGAGAAGTATAATTTCCTAAATAAGACTTAATTTAGTGGAAAATAGTTCTTCTTCACAGACCACATCCCACTTGCCCTCTTTTTGTGGGATCCATCTAGGTAAGTTTCCAGTATCCGCTCGGTTAGTGATAGATTTTCAAAGAATGGTGGTATATCAAACAATGCTAAGTATGGAAGTGAGATATGTAAACAACAAACATATACTCAAAGCAATATGACAAATAAGTTATCATTCAATAAACAAAGAGATAATCAAGAAATCTCTAAAACTAAGAGAATGATTTAGCCATGCAATACATATTCCACTTAACACTAATGAGTGACCTAAACTCAAGAAGCAACAACGTGCTTATGGATGATCAATCATGAAATGGGATTCCTAAACGTTCTAAGTTGAGCTTGAGACTAGGACACCATTTTAGGCTCATGGTTGTTTAGGTTTGTTGACCTCTTTGAAACGTTCAAGGAGGTGATAAAACATGAAACGCTTTCCTTCACGTAGTTCATTTATCAACCTTTCAACATGTTGACAATGATAGCAATCCTTGTCATGGTTTTGAGCTTCTTGAAGCGGAGGTTCAAGTGAAGTGGGTTGAGGATCCTCAAATAAAGGAGGAATTGGTGGAGGCTCATTAAGTGGTGGCTCAACAATGTTTGAGGGTGGAGGTAGAGAAGTGTCAACTTCCATGTGGTCAGTGGTTGACTTTTGATGTCTCCTCATAATCCAAAATAGACTATTGGGGGAAGTGGAGAAATTGACATTGGTACAAGTGTTGATTCAACACTTTGGTTTTGTTGTACAACCTTTTCTAGTGAATTTGTTGGTAATGGTGGAGGATGAGACGTCCAAGGGGGTAAGTCCTCTAAGTTGTGAGAATGTGGAGATGATTTTGAGGTGTTAAATAATGTGGCTCTAGGCACCAATGATGTTGGTTGGGTTGAAAAGGGTGTGTTTGGTTTAGTAGAGTTTGGTGATGATATCCTTGTGGGAACAATCCTCTGAGGAATTAGTTTGATTGGTTTATTTGGTGTATGGGAAATCCTAGCATTTGTGGACTTAACCGGAGATGATTCGGTTGAGGAAACTTCGTGTATGACCCTAACAAGTTTCTTGGATGGTTCTTGGGTGGATGAGTTAGCACTAGGAGCTTTTCTCATGATGAAATGACTAAGGAAGATGTTTGTAATTGTTGAGAATTATGTTGTATTTAATGACTAAGGAGTTCTAGCAAGATGACTTATAAAGAGAAGAATTTGGCAAGTGCATTTAAGGCTTAAGCCACTAAGATTCTTAGAAATGTGATGATTAACATACACAAGATTCAAGTTCAGAATTTCACTGATCTAGGGACTTAATAAAGATGAGGTGGAGTGTTTAAGTTAGCAAGATGAGCTTGAAATGATTGTTTTGGCTAGATTTGACATAATCTGTCACCCGGATCCCACGAAACCTCCTTTGAGGGATCCGTTTAGGCTAATCCTAGGGATCCGGCTCTCAGCAGCTATGAAAGAGTAAAAATGATATTTCTAAGATCTAAAGCCTATACCATTTTGAGTATTTCATTCCTCCTAAGCATCTTTAAGTGAAAGTGTACTTAAGTGATCAAGGGCAATGAGTGATATAGCTAATGATTGCCTTAAATGGAAGGAAAATGAGACTAAATGACCACCAATGAATGTTCAAGGATAACACTAAGAGTTTTGATGGTATCAAGTCATAATAAATGATCCTAAAGATCAGATGTTAGCTTGAGATGGAGTTTGAAAAAATCCTCAAAAATCAAAATAATTGAAAAACTAATTTTTGACCCGTTTTGAGATAAAGATGACTAGAAACAATTTTCTAAAATTGTTCGATATGTCCACCTAAGTGTTTTGAGAAATGAAAAGCAATTTGTGAGTATTGAAGCAAAAATATAGTGAGTTTTGATGAGTTGATAAATTAAAAGGCACTTTGAATAAGATCTTATGTAAGCAATGAGTGGGTTCAAGGCTTTCCCATTCTTGAAGAAGACTTAGTTGAGTTCTAAAATCTTATGTTTAGCTAGTGTGAAGTGATCTAGTTAACTATTTTGATGTATGGGATATCATTGCCGATTCCATGTCACGATCCTACGGTTCCCTCAAGGAGGGATCCATCTAGGCTAATCCTAGAGATCCGCATCGCAAACGGAACCATCTCAGAATCAAGTGCAGATTTTGCACCTAGGAATATACACTAATAACTATTAAACTAAACAACGATATAAACATGTCATCACATAAAACATCTCATAGATAATGGTAGAAATAACAATATCCAAGTTAACACAAACAAGAGTGCTAAAACATAGTCATTCAAATATTAATCAAATGTCTCAAATTAAACATAATCCTATAGTCTCTTTCGTCAATCCTTTCTTTTCCTCTTTCCCGACTTTGTGAAGTGATAAGCTAGGTTTTGAATCATACCCCTCAATTTTTTGAATTCCGCGGTCTCGTTTGGAATAGTTGGAAGTTGTCGACAGTAATCAAAGGGTTCTAATTCGATGTTAGCTATGGGGTCGGCATCTTCTTCTTCTTCATCTTCTTCTACTTCACCATTCGAGGAATCCGAGAGAGCTTTAGGTTTTCTTCCATTGACCGTGAACCGTTTAGGGGTTGTTTGATAAGAGGTACCATGACGTGATCGGAAAGGAAATGATCATCGCGATGGGAGATGGTTGTAATGCACTAACATTCTTACAAAGTCGTGTTAGGAGCATACCATATGGAAGTACCATGTTGGAAACTTTGAATACCCCGACCATTCTCTTCACCATGTAATAGACGAGATTAAATGGCTTTTGGTGGATAAGACAATAGATAATTTGCACGAGACATGCATTTGGATGATCATTTTTACCAACTAGGCTAATGACGTTTTCCTTAAGAATTTCTTCCCATTTTCTAAACATGGGGTGCATTTTGAAAAGTTCCATTTGAAAGGGATCACAGTGAATGAGTTTCTTGTTTTGGTTGAGACGGGATTGGTCGGCTCTTACTTTGAAAATGGTGTCTCGGACGGTTTTGGGTTCATCAAGAGGAGTATGGTATATTGGGTTGGGTTCAAGAGCAAAGGATTGACAAGACATCGCCCAATCTTGAGAGTACATACAAATTCCTTCACAAGGAATGCGAAGAATTTGAGTGAATGTATTGAGAGGTAGCGTGAAGTTTTGTTTGTTGATGATGAAGGAGATTGAGATACTTTCATCAGTGTTTCGAATGATCCTAATGCTTTTGTAAAATTCAAAAATGAAGACCGAACAAATTTGTTCATCTATGTCAAGAAGACAATCAAAGTTGATTGCCGAGAAGACTTGACGAATGTCGGTATTTTCAAGGAAACATTCCTTGACTACACGACCTTCATGGATAAGTCATTTTTTGAGTCTTTTGAAGACTTTGCGGTCGGTTTTTGTCAATCCCTCTTTTCGATAGTAATGGGTGAGGTAATGGACGGTATCATGGTGATCTTGTTGAGTAACTTTAGGCATGATTGGCCCTAGAAACACAAGTATTCCAATTAGGTAAAATTGGTTGAGATGGGTTTATAGTTTTGATTTGTATTAAGAATGTTGTGAACACAATGTAATCTTAATTGTGTTAAAAGCCCTTTTTAGTGATTAATTTTGAAAACCCTAATTGAATTAATTGATTAGAAATTGAGAAACCATAAACCTTAGGATGAGGATGATGAAAATTAGAACAAGTTAGTGTAATTACTTACAATGGTGTTCTAGAGAAGAATACATGAGGGTATGGAGTCCTATGAGGATGAAATCAGTTCTGAGTCATTTTTTGTGTTATATGGGAGAGGAAAATGATCGCTGATGGTTTTCAAATGTGTATAGTCGCTTTTCATCCCACCTGCCTTCCCATCTCTGTATTTGGGATCCGACTAGTACAACTAGAGGGATCCGCTCACCGTGGACAAGAAAAAGGGTTGTTTGGCATTATTTTTGTAGTAGGCTATAAACTAGCTTACGAAACAAAAATGGTTTAGAGGTTTCAAATAAAAAGATGTTTTTGGTCGACGGGATTTGATAAATTAATTATCAAGGATCCATTTGTAATGACAACGTTAGTTTGACGAAATCAAGAGGAATACTATTCCTGATGATGAGTAAGTCGGGAAAGTGACGAAAGAGAGACTTTTAAGAGACTAGCAATTATTAAACAAACAAGAACTATGATATCAACATAATCATGTAAGCTATCTAATGAAAAAGTAAACATACCTTTACACTTCTTGGTTTGGTTTATGAAGACATAATACCAAAAATACTTCATGAGCTCTTAAAGTAATCCTTTGTACTTAGAGTAAGTAGGTTGTGATTACTTTTAGACCCTTTCTTGAAGGTTGACTTCATTATTTTTTGAATAGAAATGAAGGTTTTGAAGAGATCCTAGCATGAAGATTTCTTGAAACAAATATGTTAGAATGATCTATCAATGTCCAACATGAAAGAGAAAGAAAAAATGTTTTGAAATATTTTCTTCTTTGTAGTTTTCAAACATACACGGATCGTATCAAGTTTTTAAAGTACAACATACTCTAAGAAACTTAGTAACGAAGCTCTGATGCCAATTGTAGAAAACTAGAAGGGGGGGTTGAATAGTTTTACCAATTTAAAACTTCCTTTTAAAAATATTTAGATCAACTTATGTCAATCTACTTCGATGTGTATGTTGGACGTTGATAGATAGATATATAAAAGTGTAATGAAAGATAAAGAGTAAGAAGCACATAACCACGACATTTAGTATTTTTATAGTGGTTCGCTACAAGGACACCTTCCTTTCCCTACTCCACTCCCCGAAGTCACCTACTCGAGTTCGTAATCACTACACGACACCAACTCCTTATGCATGGGAAGCCTTCCCAACGCCGGCTACTCTTTTTCCGTACTAGGCTAACCACCGTGTTCTTTTCACACAAAGGTAAACCACACCTACCACAACGTCAGCCTACCCTTTATCCGTACTTAGGCTAAGAATACCGAGTTCCATTACAATGGAGGAACTACTACCCAACACTACACAACACCTAATCCCAAAGTGAGACCAACTCCTTATTACAACACCATCAAGGATATCAACATCCTTGGAAACAAACTATCACCTATATGTATAACGATGCACCTCATTGATTATATGACCTAGGCATTCTTCACTAATGCCACTTGATTTGTTTTCTAGGCATCCTTCACTAATGCCCTTGACACAACGCTTGGCACCTTTCACTAATGCCTGTGTCTTGACACCTTTAGCATTCTTCACTATGCTCTTGACACGGACGTTAAGCATCTTCACTAATGCTTTGCCTTGACTCTTCTCGGCATCCTTCACTAACGCCTTCGACACAACACTTCTATGGAGAAAGAAAGAACTATCAACAAGAGAACCTCAATAGTTTTGATGATGACGAAGCATGGCAACTCATGGACTTGAGCTTGCTCGACTTCAAGAAGTGGTGATCTCGCCTTTAAGAGGAACCTAGAGAATCATACAAAAACAAACGACAAACTACATAGAAATATCCCTTAGGATCAATGGTTAGAGAGTTACAATACTTGGGGAAGTATGTGTAAGAGTGGTAAGCTAAAAGGAAGAAATGGCTCACTATTTATAGAGGATAAATCCTTATGTTTCCCCGGATCCCACAGATCCCTCCCACAAGGGATTTGTGTAGCGTAAAGCTAGGGATCCGTGGGACGCTCCTCTTTACCCATGGGTATTTTGGTTATGGGTCACGGGTCATGGGTTATGGGTTGATCCATGATTCTTTTATTAGATACAATGTATCTTATGAGTGCAATGCACCTAGTCAAATGGATATGGGTCAATACCATGGGTTATGGATATGTTCCATGGGTTGTAGTTTTACCCATTTATAATACATACTAGTTATGTATATATATTTGCCCAATATGTAAACACTTGTTGTTGTACATATGTATTACTAAATCATAAAATCACTTATGCTTGTTTTAGTGTTTTATGTGAAAACGTAAGTGTGTTAGAAAACTATTGGCTCAAACAATTTACGTATTTTATTTGTTTCGTTAAAATGATTTTACGTTTGTTATCGACAAAACACAAGAAGATCGTAGAATATAAATAAACGTTTTTACGGTTTATTTGTATTAACACTAGTATTGCGATAGTTCATTCGTGTAGGATCTTAATATTTATTGTGTTGATGATTCGGGTGGTCTTGGATGATCAAAATGCATGTTTGCCATTAGAGAGAGAAAGTAGATGAGAGAGAGTTTCTTGGTAGAGACTTGCTTCACAAAATGCAAGGTTAGATTGAAAGCACCACCCCTTCCATGGATGGAAGGGGTATTTATAGTTACAAAATACACGACCTCCTATCGCTCACATGGATCGTATACAAAGGGTAAAGACCCGCCCTTCCTCCACGGTGTTACACTACGCTAAACTAAACTAGTAACTAATAAACCGATAAATAACGAATTCAACTATATGTCTACTAGCTATCTTATGCTAGATAATATTTGGGGTGACCACTTTCACTATGGAATTTAAAATTCCTAACAATCTCCCCCTAAGGGAGGTCACCCCATGTTTTACATTTTCAATCCTAGAATTTAATTTGACTTCTGCTCGAAATTCTCGTGACTTCAATTCTTCAATGTCCGCGTTCTTTATGCTTTTGTAGTGACTCTTCATTGTCCGATTATTTTTGTATTTTTAGTGAGGTCTTTGTAATCGATCCACATCTTGATGATCTTCGAGTTTTCATAGAGATCATCGCCTACAAATAAATCTCTCGATCATCCATAGTTGTGTTGCCTTCATGTGATGTTGTGACTTATTGACCGACATGCTCACACTTTCTGGATCATGACATCTTTCCATCGAGTAGCGGAGTTTTATCGTTCATGATATTTGCAGAAGCAGAAGCGTAAGCATAGTATAAAAATATCTGAGCCAGTGTTATGTAGTTATGCACAAGTCATGATTTCTTCAATTAAGTGTGGATGCTGTGAGCATGCGGCTTTGATTGACTCTCAATTCGACATCAATCGAACCGTCCAAATGTACCTGAAACAACAAGTTAGCAATAAACACACAAAAGTGTCTTTGATCACTTTCGTTGAATGAGGTACACGCCCACGGTTCCCCGCTGATCAAGATAGTATCGCTCGTGATCGTAGGATTCTAAGAATCTCCTTGACAGTTTTGCGTACCGCTTCTAGCCGTTTCAAACCGAACTCAAAGAAGACAACACGGAGTGAGTGAACCAAATAATTATGATTCATTCCATTGATGAAAAATTGATTTGAAAACAATCGCGTATTGCTTAGAAGAAAGGGTTTTGCAATGCACGAAGGTTTTATGAGAAAGATCAATTTTCAATCAAAAATACTTTTGTATTTGAAAAGAGTACACATTCGATATGCTAGAGAAAAGAAGAAATTTGCACATCGAACGGTTTTTCCAAAAGTATTTTTCAATCGTGAGATACTTTTTGAATTTGAAATATGAATACACATTCGACGTATAAAAAAAAGAAGATTTGCACACCGAATGGTTTTTCCAAAAGTATTCGTCAATTCCATTCCTAGACCAAGGTTGATTCACACGAATGAATCGCCCATCGCTTCGGTCCGGCTTGTCACAAGCTTGATTTTTAGAAAAGATCTCACATGCCACCTACCAAGAGCTTGTTTGATGTTGGCTCTAGAAGGCTTTCCATCTTCATCGTGAATATTTTACATATCACTCTTTATGTTCGCAATACCACAAGGATATAGGACTCTTAATATATTCTTACTTTCCACATTGTGTGAAACAACAAGTCTTCAAGAATTTAGTGTCCTAATGAGATATTGGATGATCTCTTGGCTCTAGACTCAATAGTGCACATTTGGTTTCCTATATCGGAGACTAGGAGAGGCTCCTTCTTCAATATCAACCATCTCTAAGAGAAAGTCGATGATTATGCTCTTCCTCCGTGAGAATGAAACAAGTCCTTTTAAGAGGAACTTGAGTAGCTTGGGAAGTTTAGTGCAAGCAAGGCCACCTGGGTCCATGACGTCTTGTCTTCAATACTAGTGTTACCTTAGTAAACACCAAAAGAGCATATGTATTGAACCCGGTTCTCGCTTCTAAGGTTGAATTATTAGAGGGCTATTTCTTTTCACCCTTTTACATCCCAATTTTTCATTCTTTCATTCCCTTCAAAGGCTACCGAGACTTCATAACTAGAACCTTGTTGGGTTTATTCCAAAGACTAGCCTGCCTCACCAAGACTCTTCCCATTTCTTTCTTTTCTCCTTTTTTCATCATACCTAAGGACTTCTACACTATCTAGTGGATTGTCCATGGGTAGATCCCTCCGGCTCTGGCGGGATTGTGGGAACGAATACCTAACCTAACCATCCTTATAACACCATGCATAAAGTAAATTGGTCGGTCTTTTGGTATTGTTCTTTTCTTCTTGAAACCAATTGAAAAATCATTTGGAAAAATAATCAAGGTACTTGTGATACGAGATCAAAGCATCTTGTACCTTAATAGTTTTGATCATTTAGAAAACCTCCCCCTCAACATGTGCATATTATTTAGAAATTGTTTAGCACATGGAGGCAAGAGGACTTTGAAATATTTTCTTTGATCACAATTTTCATAGAAAAAGCCATTTGATTTTCTTGGTAAATTCTCCCCCTCAATATGTGCATAGGATATTTGAAATCATTTTATCACATAGAGGAAAGAGTTCGTTTGAAGCACATCCACGATCACAAAAACCATTAAGAAACCATTCTCCCCCAATATGTGCATCAATATATGAAAGAGTTTAGCACATATTAGAGAGAGCCAAAGACATTGAATCAAATCATCACTTTTATCAATTTCATATTAAATCACAAATTCCCATCAAAATATATCAAACCCTTTGAGATTTTGGATCCCAAGTGATTTAATAAGGTTTAGAAAACATGAGAAATGTGGCCGGTTTAAATACTCATCTCGCTTTTTGGATAAATCCTCCTCCTCAACATGCATTGTGTATTTGAAATCGCTATACATGGAGGCGTGGAGTGCCTATAAAGGACTAAGACCGATTCCATTAAAACAGATTTGAGATTTAAATCACGACTTCCTCCCGATCAAAAATTTCAATCCTTTTGAGATTTGTGATCCCAATTGATTTAAATCATTTAAAAGATTTTGGGGAAAGACGGGCAAAATTTAATTTTGAAAAATGACCGATAAGGAAAGCTTTTAAGACATTAAAGATTGTTAGTGTCAGATATGACTGTTTTAAGAGATCTTTAAGTAAAATAAAACAATTTCACAATCAAACAAGCAGCCAAAAATTTCATTTTGATAGACCTTGATTCTAAAGAAAAATCATACCATGACATAACATTAAATCTTTAGATCACCACATTAATTGCATAAACGACTTTTTGTGAAGAAATATCTATTGAAAATATTTTATTATAAATCACTCTCCCCTCAATCGATGACCGTGAGGTCGATGATTGAGTGACTTAGGTTTTGATAAAATGAAGTCCAGTGATTTTCAAAATTTAGTCCAATTTATTTTCAAAACAATATTTTTCCATTTTTCAAAACAATATTATTTGAAAATTGTTTAGTAAATGGTATCCTGCACAAAGATAAGTTAGGTGGTAGAGAAGCTTATGTTGTTGCTGTAGGGTTTGAAGAAAACCGTCTGCAATGCGTATAGCTTTTACTGCATTTAATGCCAACCGAGGTCAAATTAAGTCTGCTTCTTCAATCACTTAGAAGAAAACCATCTCACGATGCAGCTGAGACCTCTTACGTTGCATTTTCCTTGCCAACACTCCATAGAAGTCCAATTAAGCTCCGCTTCTTCATTTGTCAACCCAAGATATAGTTACCCTTTCCTTTCGGCATCCAATCATCTTCTTCAATTGTGGGATCCGGATCGGGAACATTCTTATATATCAATATACCTGCATACATTAGTGAACACACATACAGATATATGGTGGTCGACATCACCCAAACAGCAATCGACTAGTAAAAGTTAATTCAACATGTCAATCAAATCATACATAGGCATGGGAATAATGTGTTTCTCAAACTCTAATCATCTAATCCTAACAATCATATCCTGGGCACCTAGTCCTTCAACCTAGGTTAACATCATTTTTAATTAAGCATATAGGATAATTAAGAAAGCCCGTTAGATGATGTAAATTTGAAAACATTCTCCCCCTCAATCAATGACTCATTTTATGAAAAGTTTAAAAGCGCTGAAGTCATTGATTGAGTTTTCAATTTATGCTTAAAAACTCATTCCATTGATTTTTTAAGAAACTCATTACCAATTATTTGAAAACAACAAATAATTTTCTGAAGAATTTTAGACGGAAAAATATTTGAGTAGGAACAGCAGTCCTTCGACATACTTTCCTCATTTTGTTTTAGGATAAGTGCACTAAAAATTTTGAAAATTTGTTTAGCGCAAAGACTTTCCTTCCTTGAAGAAAGGGTTGCTATCGAAATAATAAAGCAATAGTTTTGAAGTTCGTTACAAATCAAATAACTCGTGAAGCCATTTGATTTGACATGTTTTGAAAAAGAATATTTACACCTCCTGCTCCAACTTCATCTATGGTCCCGTGCCATTATTGAATGACATTTCTAAGACCGTAGATGTTATCGATACCGTAATATTATGTCTTGAGAAAACATATTTTTGGTATTTTTAAAATTTTCAGATTTTTTATGGATTTTTGTTGGTTTTATATTTTTGTATTTGGTTTTTCTAATAAATATATACAAAGATAGAGAAGATGATATAGAATAAGAAGATGATGAT
>OU343221.1:89307705-89387743 GCA_910596185.1 Chrysanthemum makinoi | reverse complement strand
GCATCTGTACGGTTCAATTAATGGGGCAAACCCTCCGGGGTTTTGCCCCGGTACTCAACTAGGGGATCGATAGCTTTATCCTTAGCACGATATGTAATTATTTTCTGACTCATAATATTATTTTGGTTTCATTGTTGTTTGTTATAATCTTGATTCTCAATATAATTGTTTGCGAATTATTTCTTATTGTGTTCTATTTAATTGATTATTAATTTATTATTAGTCAATTAGTTATTTGTTGTTATGTCTTTGTTTATTTATTGTTTTATATGATAATTATATTTGTCATTTCACTAGGGTATTATGGAGATGTGGAAATTAGGCCTTGGCCTAGTTTTGATTCTTCTTATTATTAATGCTTTTGCGTTATTAATTGTTTCTAGTGTATGCATGCATAGTTTATTGGTAGCTACCCTTGTTTTGGTAGTTTGAATGGCGGTAGAGGCTAGTTGCTTAGGAGATATGACCAACTGACCCTCAGTGAGTAGACTGAGACGGGAAGGATAAGATATGACCAACTGATGACCCTTTCTACTTGTGCGATTTGACCAACTGATCACCTACCGTTTGGATGAACTTAAGAATTAGGGGGGAGTGTTTAAGTTGCTAACGCCCGGGCACTCACTATTATAAGTCTAGCATGTAGCGGAACTTAATGACTCGGCTTAAGGGACCAGGAATAACTGGACTTATGAGGGGCACATTATTCTCCTATGGTGGCATCTTTGCTGATAGGTTAGGGCGAATTGACCAAATGCTGTCATCTCGACTTTGACCCCACGAAGCAGGGAATCTAGTGACATTTAGAACCCATGTAATGCGATAGTAAACACCGGCTCTTAATGACTGCTATTAGATTGCCGAATGATCCCGGGTGACCAGTTCATCTTGGTGAGGATTCTAGAACCATGGGGTAGGGGAATTGACCAAAGGAGTCTGTCGACTTATGCCACATGTGAATGAACTTCGGTTTAAGAATTGCTCACTATCGTTCCCATTAGCTTGTTTATCAAGAACCAGCCCCATGATCACGTGACACCTTAATATTATCAATCCTTACATTAAAACTTATCTATATTTGACTGATTTAATTAATTACAGTTTAGGAATCAACCGATTTTTTGACGACCTGCGTCTTCCATTCCCTCACAACATGCGCCCGGGTACACTGACCTTTAGTGCATTAGGTAGGCCATAGGTAGACGGTTACTATAAAATGTAAACCAGGTCAGTAAAACCGCATCAAGTTCTTGGCGCCGCTGCCGGGGAACGGTCTTTGTATTTTTGGCTGTTTGATTAATATTATTCTACAATAATGTCTTATGTCTTGAGATTACGGCGTAACCTTGGCCATGGTTACGGCGTAATATATTCTTATTTATTCGAGGTTTCTTCGGAATGAAGTTACGGCGTAGTTAAAAGGACTACGCCGTAACCAAGTATGCGACATCTTAAAATTATAAATGATGTGTTTTATCTCACTTGTTGCTTATGTTTATTATTTTTACACATTTAATGCACGAGGTTGTGATTGTGTGCAGGTTGAGCAAGAAGAACAAGTGGAGGGAATCTCGACAAGATCATAAGTCGAGATTAGTTGAGCAATGGACATGATTGGAGATGTCCGATTGATGGCTGTTGCAGGAGTCTAACTTAAAAACTCAAGGGAGTTAAAGAAAAGTGCTCGTCGGGAGACTACCCGTCCCTATCTGTTAGGTCACCATATATGTAACACAAGCATCAATATGTAGAAATAGAGAAGAGAAGAGATCGGATGAACAAACCACAAACAAACACTATGCATATGGCTATGACCAGTTATGCGTAGCAATAGTGAAAGAGAATGAATTGAACAACCAACCTTCAATAGAAGGTTTACAAGACTATTTATAAGAGGGAACTAGGGCAACACTCCCAGTTCCCATCCTTTTCCTTATTGGACTAGGCCTAGGCTTATGGGCCTTCTACATAGCTCTAAGGCTAAATAACAAACATAAAGAGGCCATATTAGCTAACTTTACCTATGAATCACTAACTTTCGAATTAGATTAGGAGTGATTCCAACAATCTCCGCCTAAGTGTTAGTGATAAATGAAAGAGTGATAAACGATGTAGGTGCTAATGTAATAGTAGCTTTGACGTTTTCTGACATTCTTCTTTCTTGTGAGAAGAAGTGTCTTGATTCGAAAAATCTCCCCAGTGTAGAGAAATTGTTTCTTTTGAAGTATTCTGCTTTGACGTCTTCATTTTCTTTGTTCTTTAGTTCTTTGTTCTTTGAAAGTGATAGTATGTTGTGGTAATCTGCATCAGGTCCTTGCTCTGCTGCTCAGTGTCTCCACGTCTTTCTCCAACATGCTCACCACGCTCTTAATGTTGGATTACAGTTGATGAAGTTCTTTAAGTCTTTAAACTTTGTAGATTCTTTGTTGACGAAGAATCATTCTGACTTTGTGTTGCCTTTGATTATGAGAGAACTTTCATGAGTGATGTTGTTGGTATAAGCACTTGGAGAATCTGCACGATCATTCCGCGGTCGAGCTTCGTAAGAGTAACATCAGAAAAGGTTAGTAATAGCGGATTCGGCGCACTTAAAAGTTCGAACTTCGAGAGTGTTTACAGGCATAGTGTGAAAACACAACTCTAATTCTCAAAGGCGGTTCCCTGACCGAGGTCCCACAAGTGAGATAACGCGATGTACCGAAGTACATCTACGGTTCAGATGAGTCGCTGAGGTACACCGAAGCATCACCTCCCGACTGTAGACCGTTTGAGACCACTAAGCGTAATCACGAGGATTTCCGAAGCGACCTGCTTTGTCAGGGCTGTTTGATGTTGACCACTGGCGGAGTTTCCCTTCAATCCGAGGATCACAGTAGTGAACCTCTCATAAATGTTCTCGACAGATTCCTATGATTTGTGTAGGACTCGATAACGTACCACTGTTGTTCTTATTGTTGAACAACAAGTGATGAAATGTCAAGTGTACCTATGAGATCTTTTGATGAATCTCGTGGCTCTAGACTCAATAGTGCGTTTTGGTTTTCCTGAGCGGAGACTAGGGAGAGGGTCTCCTTCTTCAATACCGGTAATCTCTAAGAGAAAGCCGATAGTTTATGTAGGGTTCCCTGTGAGAATGAAACAAGCTTCTTTTGGGAGAAACTTGAGTGGCTAAGAAGGTTTAGTGCATGCGTCACTGGGTCCATGACGACTTTTATCTTCAATACTGGTGTCATCTAGTGACGACCATAGCATATGAATTGAACCGTGTATGCCCTAAGTTGAATAATCTAGAGGGCTATTTCTTTTTCACCCTTTTCTTTGCATTTCTTTTTAATTCTTCAACTCCTTCTTTCTCCGATTCTCATTTTCTCTTTTTTTATAATCATACCTAAGGACTTCTAATTCTAACTATTGGTGGTTTCCTTGGGTAGATCCTCCGACTATGGCGGATCATAGGACAGTTATTCATAACCTTAGTCACCTTATAACTCCATGACTAACCTATGTTGCCATAAAACCATTTTCATGAAAATCTTTCAAAGTGTTTGTGAATGAAAAACATTTTGTACCACTGTGAGAGTTTTATATTTTAGCAGAAATACTCCCCCTCCACACGTGCTTAAGTGTTAAGATAGAAATTTGCACGGTGAGAGAAGAGCGCGCACTTTTGAATTGATCGACTCAAGATAGACAATCCCCCGCGAGACACGATTACGTTGCATAGTTAAAGAGTTACATTGTCAGCTTTAGGTGACAACTAGCTCTAATAACTACCTTGAAGGTGTGGACAAACCTCGAAAGGTTGTCAAACCCGTCAAAGTTCATGTCTATCAAGAGCTTCTCGAATATGTACAATTTACTTGGATAAGTCTTTGAAAGACAAATCTTTTCAATGTATGACTGTTCAGTTCTCGTCAATTCATGGGTTGAAGTCTTTTCACACGAGGATTCAATAGCAAAACACAACATATTTCTTATCACATGATTTTTCTCCCCCTAAAAAATGGCATATAAATATGTTATTTTTGAAGAAATGTTGAGAATAAATATGACCATTTTGAGTTTTGTGGGAAGATTACACCAAAGAACAATATGTGAAAAAAGTTTTTAAGTCAAATACTCCCCCTCAACAAGTGATATTAACTTTTGAGGTTTTGGAAATCATAAGGGGAAGTGCTTGTCCTTTTGAGCAAAACTTTGAAAAATGAAAGTTTTGATAAGTTTTACTCAAAAGTAAGAAGCTTTCGCTCCTTTTATAGGATTGTGGCACTGAAGCGTACCACAGGGTCCTTTATTTACAAGTACGGGTTGTACACTGATATGTGTGCACAAGCCATTGTCAGATATATAATCACACATCCAAATTAATATGAAATAGAAACAGATTAAGGGGTACCAGGAATTTCAGGTAGGTCGCCAAGAACTCCAGGAATGCGAACGGTCGCTTGATAGCCTGTGAGATTAATGCGTTGATGACCACCTACAAGCTTTCCAATGTTCAACTGGTCCCTTCAAACAACCTTTCATCAATCATCTTGATGATTCTCTTTACATCCCGTCTTTCTTGAGAATTCCATCTCGTTGGTGACCCAATGCCTTGTTGAATCGCCTTTAACCGGTATGCTAGCCCATCCCTGACATGCTTCAATGTTGAATCTCCAAACTTATGAAGCTCTGTACACGCCATCAAGCAATTACGGTGTAGTTCACTGCGGTAGACTACTCCAAAGGGTTTGCTGATGAGAGTGAATTGAGGAAGATGGTTGATATCAAGAAGTTATAGCTGAGGTTTGGTGAAGTTGACACGTGTCTGATACGACTCAACAGCAAGTTGCAAGTCTTCTACACGTTCCTGATCACGATGCTTGATGAAGATAAGCAAGGACTTGATGTATTCACGTTGATTTTTTGTCGAGAATTGTCTCATGCGTCCTCGTACCTTTGCAAGATACGATCTTCAATGTCGTTGAGAGACAAATTCGAAAGTCCGCTTCACAGAAAGCATAGTCCTTTTTCGTCTTGTCTTTTGACGGACGATGTTCTTTAGAAGGTGTAGTCCCATTTAGACGAAAGAAACGTTTAACAGCAGCGATCCCTTGATCACTGTGGCACTTCATGTTGAGATTTACGAACACGGCAAGCTTCGTAGTAGATTCGTCGTTCCGGCCAATGGTGAATCCCATACATTGCATCGATGTCATACTCTTCCACTCTGTTGTTGAACATGTGGGTAGCCTTTTCTTCGATGGCTATGTAGTTGGAGTATATGGCTGTCTGGGAAGCGGAAGTGTAAGTGATGTAGCGTATTTCTTTGACACATCGCTACCATGTAGAAGAAATTCCATGTCATTGTTGAAGAAGTATCGAAATGGAATCTGAGGTTGATCTGGTCGACCAATGGTAGGTAGAGGTTTGGTCCAATCTGTGTAGTATGGAGCGTTGTCTTTTCTAGTGTAGTCGATGTTTGCTTCAGGGTTGAGCCAATCAATGTTGTTAGACATGGCTCGTGCTATGTTTTCAAGGTGATATTCAACTTCAATAGCACTTTCTGAGCTGTTTTTGAGTATTTGAAAAGCTTCATTCTTGATTCATTTCAACTCTGATTTTGTCATCTTCTTCACTCAGAACTTTTCTTGCAGTAACTTTGCATGCTCCAACGTACTACCTTCTACCATATCTTGGTCATCAGTTAATGCGGGTGTAGCAGCAACAAGTGTGGAGAACCAATCATACTCGGTGTCGTCATCGTCAAGCCATGAGGACATCACTGGAGTCTTCTTCTTTTTCTTAGGCTTTGATGAGGATGATGGTTTCTTTGTTGTTGAAGCGGGAGAGGTGGGTTGTTGTTGGGGCTCAGGGATTTCCTCATCGTCACCACCCGTATACTCAAAGTGATCACCAGTTTTCTGAGTCTGGGGTGGTAACTCAGAATCCTGAGGTTTTTCAGTAGAAGAGCGAAGAGGAGATCGTGGTTGAGCTGGAGTCCTTTGGGGTGGAGGTTGCATTGAAGATGATTCCAGTTTTTCTTCGGACGTTTAGGCTCATCATTCTTACCCTTATCCTTATCTTCATCGTCTCTTGGGCGTTTAGGCCTTTGAGCTTCTTCCCTGTAAGCTGATTTGAGTTGGTATTCCAGCAATGCTTCAAATAATTTACCTTTTAAGAGGAAGTAAATGTTGCGGTCGTTTAGACATTTTAGCTACGAGCCTGTTAACCAATTCAGCATCTGAGAATATTATGGGATCAACTGGGTTGATGTTGACATGCATTGGTGTTGATCTCATAGTTTGCTTGGCCAAATGTAATAGATTCAGATAGAGTTGTTTGGTAAACATCTCCTTTGTAACTCCAGGAACGATGTCAAGAAGGTACTTGTGAGTGTAACCTTTGATCATCTCGTTCATTTCCCCTTGAAGATCACATTTCATGAATTTCTGGATGTATTCCCTTTCAGCTTGCATCTTGTCATTCTCATCATGAAGATACTATACCTGGTCAGCGAGAAAATTCAGCTTCTTGTAAAGCACGTCTTTCTTTCTGACTTGCTTGACAACTTTAACGATTCGTGTCTTAGCTTGAGAGATCCAAGATGCCATTGGCTTCTTCACTGATTTGGATGTAGTTCTGGTTGATCTTTTGGATGGTGGTGGTGAAGAATGAGATGATGAGTCTGATGATGAAGAGACATGAGGAGGCTCGGGGTCCTTAGGTGGTTCAGAAGTTTCCTCCTTAGAACGTGTGGGACTGTCTAGAAGAAATTGATCATAAGCGGTTTCTTCATCTCCAAACTTAGCCGTTTCATCAGTCTTTGTTTCATCAGCAGGAGTTTTCTCAGTCTTATCCTTTTCTGGTTCCTCAATATCAAAGTTGATCGAATCCTCAACCTGCCTTTGTTGTTGTTCGTGGGTGATGGTACTACCAGTTCCCTTATCGGGTTGATTAACCGCATCAGGAACTGGTGTGGCTTGAGTACCACCACTTGATCCTCCAGGCCACCCGAAGTTTGATCTTTTACGAATTCTTCGGCAAAGTGTTTTTCGAGTTCCTTCAACTTCTTTTGATATTCTCTTTCTTTGTCAACTGGTTCTTCTTCAGAACTCTCCTTATCATGCTCAATCACTGGGGTTTTCCCTTTACCTTTGTCAGCTGGTGGACTGGGAGGTTTAGCTACTGATGGAGTAACGTCAGTTGCAGTTTCAGAGTAGAAGACCTCATCGTCTGATTCGGTTTCCTCAGAGCTTTCGTCCACTAGCTTTCTTGACGGTTCAGGCTTTGGAATGGGAATATGAACAGCTTCCTTAGAGGGAACTTTCCTTTTTTAGTGCGGGTTTCCTCTTAGGGAACTTTTGTTGACTCTCAGTGCTTGCAACACTTCCTGCACTGCCTCGTCTGGTTTTCCTTATAGGTGTACCAGAGGACTTGTCATCAAGGAAACCAACTTTGCCTTCATCAACTGCTATCAGATACCTTTTGTATGAGTAAAGCTGTTTGATTGCATTAGAGAGAAGGTGATCCGGCAGCACAGTACCCTGTTTCTTTGTTGTAGATTCCTTGAATCTGACTGTGAGTGTAGGCTCATACAACATGGAGTGATTGTTTGGGTCGTCCAGTCTCAAGGGAATATCGGGATTTAACCCAAGAGCTCTCTGGATCAGCAGTTTTGTGTATCTGATGTATGGGATCTTGGTGCATCGCTTTTTGAGGAAAGACATCATGTCATCCCATATAAGAGCTTCAACTTCGATATGTTTCATGTTGACCAAAGCCCAGAAAATCTATAGTTCCATGAGCTTGGGATGCTCATAACCACTATCCCGTCCAGAAACAGATTTTGTGATGATGATGAAGAGGGTTCTCTAGGGCTGAGGGATATTCTTCAAGTCAACGAAAGAGTGCTTGGTGATTTCCCCTGTTCCTTCATCATAACCAATGTTGATCATGAATTGCAGAACAGTCTCTTCAGTTGGTGCGGCATTGTATTCAGTTGGCTCGATGACCGGAATGAGGAGAATAGCCGGCAAGTCTGCTGGTGTGATGGTAATTTGCTTGTGATTGAGAGTCACAGTCACATCATTGTGTGCCAGAATTGCTGAATGTAGATCTCCGGAACTGTGGCAGAGTTGGTGAGCAAATTCTGATAAGAATGGTTCTTCAGAATATCCACTGCAATCAAGCAAGAAGATTCCGAGCAGGTGAGAGTATCAAAATCAACACGGAGGTTATTCTTTCCAATCTTCATCGGATAGTCATTAGGGAAGATATCAGCAACGGTGAGAACATTTGGTGCATCTACATTCTGCATTTTAGTGTCCATGTCGTGATCTGAAAGATATTTAGCCAAAAGAACCAACATATCGAAAGACATTATGTTAGTCAACAGATGGTTATATTGTCTAGTTATTGAATGTGATATGTCGATGATTGTTACGAGTCCAATGTCACTTGTTTGTCTAATAGTCCAATGACGTCGTGATAAGTTACGTGAGTTGATTAACTTTAAGTTTTAAAGTCCATGTTTTCACTTATTATTCACAACTTGTTAAAAATTTAAGCTTATGGTGACATTATTGGTTTCGTGGCGATATGATTTATTTATTTACAAGTTTGCACGCGTAACAATTCATAATTAAGGTTAAACAAGGCTTAGGCGTAGAAATGGCAAGCTTATGCGTAAACAGGAATGATATACGCGTAGACGCAAGCTTATGCGTAGGTTCTTGACTTACGCGTAAGAAATATTACGCGTAGGAAAAGGGGACCTTATGCGTAGAGCTTACGCGTAAGCGTATATATAAAACCTTACGCGTAAGGCTTACTCGTAAGAGTCAACCTTATGCGCAGAGTTCAATGTTTACGCATATCCTTCACAGGATACGCGTAGTCCCTTATGTAGAACCTTACGCGTAATAGTTACGCGTAAGATTACTCTTACGCATAACATTCTACGCGTAAGGTGATCCTTATGCGTAGTTTGCTAGTAACCTTGATTCTGAATTTTCACTTGTAACAAACCTGAAATAAGTTCATCATAGCATCAATATTAACACATACATTCATTCTATAACAGATTTAATCACGAACACTCAGTCAAACAGATAGGCGTAGAAATCCTTATGCGTAAACCTAAACCCTAAGGTTTAATTTCTACGAGTAAGAGATTTAGCCATAGGAATTGCATCAAAATGATTCTGGTAAGTCTAAGAAGCCTATTAAGTTGTCTTATCCAAGTTTTAACATCAAACATGTCATGAATCAAAAATACCCAAACCGTATGAACATAAACCCTAAAATTTAAATACTATCACGATTGATGTTTCTGGGTGAGTTCTGGGCATAGATATGATCAATTCTACTTGTAAACAACATCTTATGACAATCTTTATAACCAAAAACACTCACATATGAAAAACCCCAAACTAACGTATGAACCCTAATTTTCAAAATCATTCAATTCGTGTTTCTGGGTGCGTTTTGATGATGGAAATGGTTTCAGTATGATTAAGTAAACGTTTTGACACAATCACATTAACCAAAAAACACACGAATGAGTGATTTGTGTTCATTGCTTACGCGTAGAACACAAATCACTCTCAAACACATCATTTAGTCGTTGGATTCGTGTAAAAATCAAAACCATTGTTTAAAAACATGTTAAGATTGTAAAAACACTTACAGAATGATGATCCAAAACATGTATTTGAAGATTGATTGTTAGGCGTAGGATTTGGTAGGTTTAGTAATAAATGTGATGAATAAATGTTAGGTGGGATGTTTTATTAGAAATAACTTTAAGATTTTGACTGTTTTAGTCGCTCCACCTTTTCCATTTTCATCCAATGCCTTTAACTTCCATTTTCGTTACCAAACGAGTGATATTTGGAAAGAAATTTGACGACACTCCCCCTCGACTTAAGAAATAATGAAAGTTTATAAATTTTAGTCCGAGGAGTGTCAATAAACCAGAAATGTGACCACCATTATTAAAAGAAACAACCGGGATAAGATAACATGCAAGTACAGTGTTTTATGAGACTGAAAAATATTAGTTTTCTCCCCCTCAACACTTGATCGAAAAAATACTGAATTTTGAAAGATTTGAGTGTTGACGGAAGAATTGTACTTGCAATGTTAAAAGAAATATAGATAGAAGAATATTTTTGTTGTTTTAACTGATTTTATAATTTTGTATTTTGTTTTTGAAAAATATTTACAAAAGGATGTTTTGGTGTTTGACTGGTTTTTAAGAATGTTTTAAGAGTTTATCCAGTTCCTCTTGAGTCAAACACCGCATACCAATCCGGTGGCCAACTCATTAAACCTAGCAGGAGCTAAGGCTTTGGTGAGGAGATCTGCCAATTGGTATTCAGTACCCACAAAATATAATTCAATAGTACCCTATTCCACGTGGTCCTTGATGAAATGATATCGAAGATCGATGTGCTTTGACTTCGAATGTTGTACTGAGTTACACGAGATCGCAATAGCACTTTGATTGTCGCAGTACATCGGGATTCTGTCAAATACGTAACCATAGTCTTTGAGTTGTGTTGTAAAACCCTAAAAATCGTAAACGAGTGAAAAGACTATTTTGCCCCTCTATTTAATATTTATAAAATACGTAAAATCCGTCAAGCTTAGTAAATGTAGAATTTAACCTACCTTATAAATTGTTCGTCAAATCAAATATATGAGATTTATTTACGTTTACATTTAGAATTTCATTACACATTTATACATTACATAAACTGAAATTTACTAACTTACAAGGGATATTAACTTAAATGTAAAAAGCCCATCTAGTTTATAATATGGAGATTGGACTTGGCCCATTTTTCTTTCTTTAGCTCGTCTAAAACAAAACCGGTATTTTTTCCCCTCCCTTTTCATTGTACGCTCCATACTTTTGAGCACATTACAAACCCTAATTCATCTACAACCAAAGGTGACGGCTGGACCTTGGTTTCTTCTCTTCATTCGATCAGAAAACAAAACGAGTACAAGAAGATTGATTGTGGGTTACAAGGATCGAAGGGGTGCTGATGTCGTGGGTGTTGGCTCAGGTCGTGAGTCTCCTTAGCCATGGTTAGGTCGTGGGTTTCTTAAGCCATGGAGGCTGTCGTGGCTTTGGGTGACTCTTGGCACTTGTTTTCCTTTTCGTACGCGCTACTAGGGTAACACATCTCCATCTCGTTTCTTTTTCTTCTTGTTTCTTGATCATGTCGGATGGTATTAACATGTAAACCTTCACATAAATCTGATTTTTGGAACCCTAAAGCGAATTAATAGTCTAATCATGTGAGTATAATGGTCTTTAATGGACCCTAAAAACTAGACAGCATCATATGACGAATTTGTGTGGGTTATAGATCGATATTTATAAGTGCAATAATCTGGGTTTTTGTTGGAAAAGTTTATTTTATGTCTTAGTTAAGTTTTCCAAGTGGTTTGGTCGAATTTGGAGTTCTTTAAGTCGTATTTTTGAATTTTACAAGATCAAGTGTCAAAGCTGAGAAAACGGGTCTGGAATTTAGTTGGATTGTTTGATTTTTCATTTTCAAACCATAAGTAATTAGGAGCTCTCCTTTTACAGGAGTGATATTTAGGATATAAATGAAAATCTGGAAGTTTTGGGGATTTTTCCAAGGTGTCTAAACAGGTCCAATAAGCGTAAACTTTTAAGGTGTATTTTCTGATTTCTTTCTGGACAGGTCTGGACTTGTGATTTTCCATAGGCCATTTGGCATGGAGATAGAACCCACCAATTTTTGGAGAGTCTTTTAACTCATGTGGGAACCCCTGGGAATTTCCTTGATTTTATTTGAGCTAAGTAAGTATTTTATAAAAATCTCTAAATTCTGATCCAGATATGAAGTTAAGAAAATAAAAGATAAAAAGATTATATCAATAAGTAAAACACTTATACATGCATAAGAAGCTTATAAAAGGAGTATATAAGTAATATATGATATCAATTCGTGTAGATTCGTTGACGAAGATACGACGTTGCTTCCCGGTGTTACTTTTCCGTTGTTTTCATTACGTTGCTAAGGTACAGATATTCTGACCTTTTCAGTAAAGGTTTCTTATGACGTTTTCTTTCGTTAGCTTTTCTATTTCAATTATTAGGGTTTCCTATGCCATTGCTATGAACCCTTTCTGATTGTTTGATCTGTTGCTTGTTTGAAACACCTGTTTTATTGAATCATGCAATATATGACTTGAACGTTATGTTAGAAAGACTTTGATACGCACATTTGTTGAACCTTGCTATATTTGACTATGAATTTCTGAATTGTGAACATTTGGTTATGAAAGTATGATATATGACTACGACATTAACTTTTGACTTCTGAACCTTTGAACATGAACCTTATGATATGAATTATCTGATATGTTATCTGTTGAACTTTGTGTTTGATTATGATCTGTGTCAATTATGACAATCTGTTTGACCTAAGTTAGTTTGAAACCAGAGCCAATATTCTCACTAGTCATGGGGGTTCCATGTCCGTGTCAGTGATGCACCTCTGACATGACTCTAGGGCAGTAGAGTGATGTTCTGCTACGCCCCTTTCCGTTATCTATTTATTGATAGTATGGCCACTATCTGTCTGTTGGGGCGTATGGATGCATCCTAAATCTGATCTGTTATCGATATGTTTCGGTGAATGATGTCGTGTGCAATACGCATCTTCACAAAATTCTGGGAGCTAGCTACTCCAATTAGTTTATGAGATTACCTTCTGAATAAAAAGATATTTCGATATGATATGTTCTGGGCTCGTGGTAGTTAACTAAATCTTTATCTGTTATTTCGTATTAGTATTCTGATGTTGATTCGGTATGTTCAAGTGTTTATAATTATGTGCTAGGCTTATTATATGTTATTATATGTGGTTATGCTTTTGTATGTTTAAGTGACTACCGTCTACTATGCTAGGATATGATTAATATGTTTTCAATATGATTCGCAGGTTGTCATCTGATATTATGTTAGTTTATCGTTATGTGAATTAGTTGATCTGTGAGATGAATGTGCTAGTGTGAAAGTGAGTATCCTGAAAGTTTATTAAGTATGATTGTTCAGTAAATCTAGTGAACTTTGCCTATCCGTTAGGGTATCTATCTGCTTATGTTTGATCTGCCATGTTTAGACTCTGTTTATATTAAGTTTTGGTTTGGAAAATGGTTTAATTATGATATCTGTTTTGATAATTTGCTAATTGCTATGCTATGTCTTTTGCTTATTTAGTTATAGTTTTCCTACTATGTTTTCTATTTGCATGTGTGACTGCCATGATTTGACTGCTATTCACGCTGCTACAATATTGGATTAAGTGTGTTAAATGTAGATTAATTGATTTGTATGAATGCCATGTTTACTTTCTAGAAATTGTTTCCGTTAGCCTTTTGATATTTCGTTTGGCTCATATGTACTCGAATTTCCTGCTTTAGTTAATGTTTGGTTATCTTAATGCGTTTGCGTTGGTGCCATCAATATGATATGTGTTTGTTCTTAATTGCTATTTGTTCTTCCGGATTCCTGTATGATTGTGTTTCCGCAAAATCCTCAATGATTCATTAATCTCATTCCGCTGCGACTTTGTTATCCGTTTCCTTTGTTTCATTTTGCATTTCAGACTTTATTTAGTTTTCGTTTTGTTATATCTGTTCACTGGGCTTTTTAAGCTCAGCCGCATTTCTTTTCCTGCGGCAGGTTTTAGGTTTGAAGATGGGCTTCGATGGGCTGAGAGTTAGAGTATCTTAGTGGACCAACCCTAGTACCATAGTACTTATGGACTTACTTTGAAGAGTTTTGTTTTGAGATTTCATTCATTTTGGATATTGTATTTTCCTCGTCAGACAATTGTTTATATGATTGGAAACTTCATTTTTTTTAGGTTTCCGTTTGTAAATATTTTATTTGTATGTTCTGATATGACACCAGAATGTGACACTTCTACCCTTGTCGGGTTGGGGTGTTACAATTATGGTATCAGAGCCAGGTTTCGTCTTGTTGACCTTAGGATTGACCTGTGAGGACTGGGTAGACATTAGGCTTCCATCTGTTCTGATCTCTTTCGATTCGTTTGATTTTCGTTCAGATTTGATTTTGATATTCGTTTGTCTTCACTGATTTGGCCTTCCTCTTTTCGCATCGAATTTTGTTATTTTGTCTTCGCACATCCGTTTGTCGACCGTCAGATGGAGACTACCCGTGGAGCCGAGGATGATGGTGCTGACCCTGCGTTGCTGCAACAGTCCCTGTGCTGGAGAGGTTCGTGAAGCAGAAGCCACACCCGACTGCCGTGCTGCTGGAGGCATCAGGATGCTGCTGAAGGAAGCTGGACGGACCAACCAAAGACGCAAAAGACGGAGACAAGATTCAACCGGTGGCTGAGAAGGTTCATCTACTTCATATGATTTTGACGCGACTTATTTTGCTCCGATTCGTTTGTCATGCGTTTTGAGGTGGTTTGTTATTTTGGTCAGAGATTTTGATCGGTATTGCTTTTCTTTGATTTGTTCAGAACTCGGTTTGAATTGTGAAGTTCTATCGTTTAGCAATTTGGTTATATCTCAGCCTTTCTTTTGGATCGTCAGTAATGAGTCATGAGGAACCGTTTTGTGCAAGTTGGTGGCATTCTTTCATTGTGATATGGTAAGTTGCTTGATGTGGTTTATGCTCTGTGTATATGAATCTGGTCTGCTTTGGTATGTTACTTGATATCTGTATGTGATATGTTTTATTGTGATATTGGTTATGTGGTTTGTCATGAACCGAGGCAAAATATGATGACAACAAGAACTTGTTATGTGATGCAAGTATTATGACGCCTGATCAACGTGATAATACCGAGATCATATAATCTGAACTTATTGAAATCGTACGACGTCTTGGGAAATGCCTGGGGTAGGTACGTGAATGGACTAGGCTTATATTCGTTATCCTTTGATCCTCATATTCGTTTGAAATTCTGTACCTCTGTACGAGATTCTCACCGACATCTATTACTTATAAGTTTTGTACGCTTTGGACCCGAAATCGTTTTGATCTGTGCGAAACTATGGATTGCTACGTCTGCCCTAAACTTGTACGTCTCCGTGTACCTATGCGACTTCAATTTTCGAGGACGAAAATTTTCTTTTAGAGGGGAAGAGTTGTAAAACCCTAAAAATCGTAAACGAGTGAAAAGACTATTTTGCCCCTCTATTTAATATTTATAAAATACGTAAAATCCGTCAAGCTCAGTAAATGTAGAATTTAACCTACCTTATAAATTGTTCGTCAAATCAAATATATGAGATTTATTTACGTTTACATTTAGAATTTCATTACACATTTATACATTACATGAACTGAAATTTACTAACTTACAAGGGATATTAACTTAAATGTAAAAAGCCCATCTAGTTTATAATATGGAGATTGGACTTGGCCCATTTTTCTTTCTTTAGCTCGTCTAAAACAAAACTGGTATTTTTTTCCCCCTCCCTTTTCATTGTACGCTCCATACTTTTGAGCACATTACAAACCCTAATTCATCTACAACCAAAGGTGACGGCTGGACCTTGGTTTCTTCTCTTCATTCGATCAGAAAACAAAACGAGTACAAGAAGATTGATTGTGGGTTACAAGGCTCGAAGGGGTGCTGATGTCGTGGGTGTTGGCTCAGGTCGTGAGTCTCCTTAGCCATGGTTAGGTCGTGGGTTTCTTAAGCCATGGAGGCTGTCGTGGCTTTGGGTGACTCTTGGCACTTGTTTTCCTTTTCGTACGCGCTACTAGGGTAACACATCTCCATCTCGTTTCTTTTTCTTCTTGTTTCTTGATCATGTCGGATGGTATTAACATGTAAACCTTCACATAAATCTGATTTTTGGAACCCTAAAGCGAATTAATAGTCTAATCATGTGAGTATAATGGTCTTTAATGGACCCTAAAAACTGGACAGCATCATATGACGAATTTGTGTGGGTTATAGATCGATATTTATAAGTGCAATAATCTGGGTTTTTGTTGGAAAAGTTTATTTTATGTCTTAGTTAAGTTTTCCAAGTGGTTTGGTCGAATTTGGAGTTCTTTAAGTCGTATTTTTGAATTTTACAAGATCAAGTGTCAAAGCTGAGAAAACGGGTCTGAAATTTAGTTGGATTGTTTGATTTTTCATTTTCAAACCATAAGTAATTAGGAGCTCTCCTTTTACAGTAGTGATATTTAGGATATAAATGAATTTCTGGGAGTTTTGGGGATTTTTCCAAGGTGTCTAAACAGGTCCAATAAGCGTAAACTTTTAAGGTGTATTTTCTGATCACTTTCTGGACAGGTCTGGACTTGTGATTTTCCATAGGCCATTTGGCATGGAGATAGAACCCACCAATTTTTGGAGAGTCTTTTAACTCACGTGGGAACCCCTGGGAATTTCCTTGATTTTATTTGAGCTAAGTAAGTATTTTATAAAAATCGCTAAATTCTGGTCCAGATATGAAGTTAAGAAAATAAAAGATAAAAAGATTATATCAATAAGTAAAACACTTATACATGCATAAGAAGCTTATAAAAGGAGTATATAAGTAATATATGATATCAATTCGTGTAGATTCGTTGACGAAGATACGACGTTGCTTTCCGGTGTTACTTTTCCGTTGTTTTCATTACGTTGCTAAGGTACAGATATTCTGACCTTTTCAGTAAAGGTTTCTTATGACGTTTTCTTTCGTTAGCTTTTCTATTTCAATTATTAGGGTTTCCTATGCCATTGCTATGAACCCTTTCTGATTGTTTGATCTGTTGCTTGTTTGAAACACCTGTTTTATTGAATCATGCAATATCTGACTTGAACGTTATGTTAGAAAGACTTTGATACGCACATTTGTTGAACCTTGCTATATTTGACTATGAATTTCTGAATTGTGAACATTTGGTTATGAAAGTATGATATATGACTACGACATTAACTTTTGACTTCTGAACCTTTGAACATGAACCTTATGATATGAATTATCTGATATGTTATCTGTTGAACTTTGTGTTTGATTATGATCTGTGTCAATTATGACAATCTGTTTGACCTAAGTTAGTTTGACACCTGAGCCAATATTCTCACTAGTCATGGGGGTTCCATGTCCGTGTCAGTGATGCACCTCTGACATGACTCTAGGGCATTAGAGTGATGTTCTGCCACGTCCCTTTCCGTTATCTGTTTATTGATAGTATGGCCACTATCTGTCTGTTGGGGCGTATGGATGCATCCTAGATCTGATCTGTTATCCGATATGTTTCTGGTGAATGATGTCGTGTGCAATACGCGTCTTCACAAAATTCTAGGAGCTAGCTACTCCAATTAGTTTATGAGGTTACCTTCTGAATAAGAAAGATATTTCCGATATGATATGTTCTGGGCTCGTGGTAGTTAACTAAATCTTTATCTGTTATTTCTCAGATTAAGTATTCGATGTTGATTCGGTATGTTCAAGCGTTTATAATTATGTGCTAGGCTTATTATATGTTATTATATGTGGTTATGCTTTTGTATGTTTAAGTGACTACCGTCTACTATGCTAGGATATGATTAATATGTTTTCAATATGATTCGCAGGTTGTCATCTGATATTATGTTAGTTTATCGTTATGTGAATTAGTTGATCTGTGAGATGAATGTGCTAGTGTGAAAGTGAGTATCCTGAAAGTTTATTAAGTATGATTGTTCAGTAAATCTGGTGAACTTTGCCTATCCGTTAGGGTATCTATCTGCTTATGTTTGATCTGCCATGTTTAGACTCTGTTTATATTAAGTTTTGGTTTGGAAAATGGTTTAATTATGATATCTGTTTTGATAATTTGCTAATTGCTATGCTATGTCTTTTGCTTATTTAGTTATAGTTTTCCTACTATGTTTTCTATTTGCATGTGTGACTGCCATGATTTGACTGCTATTCACGCTGCTACAATATTGGATTAAGTGTGTTAAATGTAGATTAATTGATTTGTATGAATGCCATGTTTACTTTCTAGAAATTGTTTCCGTTAGCCTTTTGATATTTCGTTTGGCTCATATGTACTCGAATTTCCTGCTTTAGTTAATGTTTGGTTATCTTGATGCGTTTGCGTTGGTGCCATCAATATGATATGTGTTTGTTCTTAATTGCTATTTGTTCTTTCGGATTCCTGTATGATTGTGTTTCCGCAAAATCCTCAATGATTCATTAATCTCATTCCGCTGCAACTTTGTTATCCGTTTCCTTTGTTTCATTTTGCATTCCACTTTATTTAGTTTTCGTTTTGTTATATCTGTTCACTGGGCTTTTTAAGCTCAGCCGCATTTCTTTTCTTGCGGCAGGTTTTAGGTTTGAAGATGGGCTTCAATGGGCTGAGAGTTAGAGTATCTTAGTGGACCAACCCTAGTACCATAGTACTTATGGACTTACTTTGAAGAGTTTTATTTTGAGATTTCATTCATTTTGGATATTGTATTTTCCTCGTCAGACAATTGTTTATATGATTTGAAACTTCATTTTTTTTAGGTTTCCGTTTGTAAATATTTTATTTGTATGTTCTGATATGACACCAGAATGTGACACTTCTACCCTTGTCGGGTTGGGGTGTTACATGTGTTCTCATCCAAATGACTTGAGCACAACACGCCGACATGGCTAAATATTCTGCTTCGGTTGAGGACAGCGATGTACAATCCTGCTTCTTCGATTGCCATGACACCAGTTTATCACTAAGAAATTGTAAAGCTCCTGAAGTACTTTTTCGTGAATCTAAGCATCCTGCGTGATCGGCATCTGAAAAAGCTATTAGTTCAAAACCCGAATCCTTCGGATACCAGATTCCCAAATTAATGGTTCCCTTGATGTATCGGAGGATTCTTTTAGCCTTCGAGAGGTGGGTTTCAGTTGGTCTCGACTGATAACGGGAGCAAAGATAGACGGCAAAAACAATATCAGGTCTGCTAACTATTAGATACATGAGAGACCCAATGATACTTCGGTATTTGGTAGGGTCCACCAATTTCCCATGTAAATCAGCGTCTAGCTTCTTGGTATGAGCCATTGGTGTGGCATAAGTGTCACAGTTTTGCATTCCAAATTTGTTTAACAATTCAAGGGCATATTTGGACTGACTCAAGAAAATACCACGGGGTGATTGATGAACTTGCATTCCAAGGAAGAATGTGAGTTCACCCATCATTGACATTTCAAAATGTTTTGTCATAAGTTTTGCAAAAGCATTTGAGTATTTTAAATGTGTTGACCCAAAAATGATGTCATCCACATAGATTTGAACGATTAAGATGTGAGCCCCGTGATATTGTATAAAGAGTGTAGGGTCAACCGAACCTTTGGTAAAATTATTGGCAATAAGGAAGGATGATAACTTATCGTACCACGCCCGAGGGGCTTGTTTGAGACCGTAGAGAGCTTTTTTCAGTTTGTAGACATGATTAGGGAACTCTGGATCAACGAATCCTTCTGGCTGGCTAACATAGACCGTTTCTTTCAGTTGTCCATTGAGAAAAGCAGATTTGACATCCATCTGAAAGACCGTGATGTTCATGTGAGCCACAAATGCCAGAAAAATCCGAACAGCCTCAGGACGGGCAACCGGAGCGAATGATTCTTCAAAGTCAATACCCTCTTCCTGTTTATAACCTTTAGCCACCAGACGTGACTTGTTTTTAATTACGGTTCCTTCAGCATCCAATTTGTTTTTCCAAATCCACTTCAGACCAATGACGAAGACCCCTGTTGGTCTTTCAACTAATTCCCATACTTCAAGACGTTTGAACTGATTGAGTTCTTCCTGCATGGATTCAATCCAGTTGTCTTTTGTCATTGCGTCCTTAATGTTTTTAGGTTCAGATTGGCAGACAGTGAGTGCATAAATGCAATGTTCACCATCTGTGTGAAGACGTTGTCTCGTAACGACTGGTTGATTCGGGTTACCAATAATATTCTCAAGAGGATGGTCTTTTGTCCAACGATGTGTAGAGGGTTGATGTTGGTAAACATTATGCAGATTTTGAGGATTCAAATGGCTTGTGGATGATTCCGCGACATCAGGTGCAGCAGTTTCATTAGCAAACGGGTTGAAGAATGCATTTGGATCAAAATCTGCAGGTGTGGGTACTTCATTAAGAACATCATCAGCTGGTTCAGCGTCATTGGAAGCCGTTTGTTCAACTGTTGTTGTAGAGTCAACTGGTGGTGCTTCTTTGACAGTAGTTGTTGTAGCAGGTGTATCAGGTATAAGAGTATGATCAGGTGGAGCAGCGAAAACATCGGATACACCTGGAGCACGTTCATCAATATCGTCACTAAACAGCAGAGCAAATAGCC
Source organism: Chrysanthemum makinoi (assembly GCA_910596185.1). Taxonomy (NCBI): domain Eukaryota; kingdom Viridiplantae; phylum Streptophyta; class Magnoliopsida; order Asterales; family Asteraceae; genus Chrysanthemum; species Chrysanthemum makinoi. The sequence continues at coordinate 89,367,400 of OU343221.1, read as the reverse complement.
TTTCCATTTGTTGACGAGCGAGGTGGGGGCTTGATTCAACTGATGATGGGGTTTGGGGGAAGTTTAAACGGTTATGACCGGGTTCCAAGCTGTTATGCTCAGAAGCCATTTCAGTAAGCTCATCAAAATTAGCATGAATCGTTTCCATAACCTGCTTTGTACGACGATTCCAGATCTGGTAACCTTTAGAATTATCATAGTATCTAATAAAAACTCCAATGTCAGCTTTGGCTTTGAGCTTTCCAAAGTCATTACGATCATTATTTGGATAGCATAGGGATCCAAATACATGAAAGTGTTTGATGTTCGGTTTTCTGTTGTGGATAAGCTCAAAAGGTGTTTTGTTATGGCGTTTTGTAATCATTGAGCGGTTCTGAGTGTAGCATGCAGTTGAGACAGCTTCAGCCCATAGGTAATTTGGAAGTTTAGCATTGATTAACATCGTTCTGGCAGCTTCCACTAATGTACGGTTTCGTCTTTCAACAACTCCGTTTTGTTCTGGAGTACGTGCAATAGATGTTTGATGCTCGATTCCCACTTTCTCATAATATTCCCGAAGAGTTTGATTCACAAATTCAGTTCCTTTGTCTGTTCGAATTTGTCTAACGGTGTTCCGGAGCTGAAGTTGAATTTTCATGAGAAAGGTGATGATCATCTGTGGAGCTTGATCTTTACTTCGAAGAAAATAAACCCAAGTCCATCTTGAGTTGTCATCAACAATTACCAATATGTAGCGTTTGCCGTTAATCGTTTGCACGCGCATCGGGCCACATAAATCCATGTGAAGAAGATGAAGCACATGCTGAGAGCTGTGTTCCACCTTTGAAGGAAAATGAGCACGAGTGCTTTTTCCTTGTTCACAAGCTGAGCATAGGTGATCTTTAGAATACCGGAATCGCGGGAGACCTTCAACAAGTTTGTGTCGTGCAAGATTGGTGATGGTTTGAAAGTTTAGATATGAGATACGACGGTGCCATAGCCAAGATTTTGTAGATGTAGCCTTTGAGAGTAGACAAATGGGAGATGAAGCAACCATGTCTTGCATTGAGATTGTGTATAGACTAGAATTGCGAGAGCCAGACATAAGATCGTTTCCTTGTAGATCACGAATGAAACAAGTTTTCTCCCTAAAAGCAACTTCCAAATCTCCATCATAGAATTGACCGACTGAAAAGAGATTGTGACCGAGGCCTTCCACATAATAAAACCTGCTAATTTCAATATTGCCATTGATATAATCTCCGTAGCCCATGATAGCTGCGAAGTGATCATTCCCGAATCTGACAGTGCCAATGAACTTTGCAATAAAGTTTGATAACAGTTTAAGGTTGCATGTCATGTGTCGGGAACATCCGCTATCAACAATCCAAAGGATGATCTGTATCACATGCATTACACACAGACGACACAGATGGAATAGAAGTAGATGTGGAACCCGATGAGTTAGAGGGTTCCTCAGCAGTTATAGTAGAAATACACACATCAATGATTTTAGGCATCCATTTAAATCCTAGTGTATTATGTATCCATTTTTGCCATCTCCAACTAGTCTTAGCTTTAGTCTTAGTGAATGCACTAGGTGGTACTACATTCCTTGGAGGTGATACTGGAGCTACAGGGACATCAATGTGTTTCTTAGAACCTAAAAAGGGCGGTTTACCAAGTACAGACTTAGAAGCATTAGTGGGCCTAGAGGTATTCCGAATCTTAGGATTCCGTAGATGAGACAAGATAGCTCTAGCAACACATTTTTCATGACAATCAGAAAGCATACTTTTACGAAAAATAACACAAGAAGCATCAGACTGAATATCAAAAGTACTTAAAGGTTTAGCATTCGTTACAACACTTTTTCCATTACATTTTTCAGACGCAATATCTAAAGTGGGTGCAACTTGAGTCTTATTCAAAGTCCTAGGGTGTTCTTCTACTTCAGCATTCTTTATTGTTCTTTTCTTAGGTCGCAACTTCCTATTCTTCCTTGTATTGCTCCTAGGCTGTGAAGTGCGGACGTTGGGAAAAGAGGCAACTATTCCTGTTTCAGTAGAGGGAAGCACATTAGTAACTTGTGTTTTGTCAGTAGGCAATCTGGGTTCACGTTTACTAAGTGTTACAGGAGCAATTCTCTTAATGATGTTAGGCTGAACTTGTTCATACTTTCCTAACATTTCTCGTAACTTAATGATAGTGTGCACCAAATCTTAATTTTCATAACGAAGATTTCCAGCAAAATTCATGACTTCTTTAGTGTGTGCAAGATAATGATCAAGTTCGTTTGATGCTTCATCACGAGTCTGTTTGAGTAAATCAAATATGACACCATATTCCTGTTTAAATTTTGCAAGTTCATGTTCATATTTTGAGATTTGACACTTAAAATACACGTTTTGATCATCCAGTTGCTCAATTTTTGGATTAAGATTTTTTTCATGCAACTTGGCGATTTTGTTTTGAAAAGCAAGTTGTTGATCGTGAATATCTTTTTGACACTAATTAAGACGACGTTTTGCATATGAAAGTTCGTTTAATAATCGTTCATTTTCAACTTTTAAAGACTCGATTTGAAGCACATTATCAGTATTCACAACAATTTCAACAGAATCAACAATATCAGCAGAGATATAATCAGATGCATATGCAACAGATTGTAATAACACAACATTATGGATATCAGCACATATAACATCTTCCAAGAGTCGATCAACATCTTTTCTCAATAGTTTCTTTTTACGTTTAGTATTTGAAATTGATGTTTCTGTTTTCTCGAAAATTGTTTTCATGAGACCAAGTTCCTTGTGAAAATCCCTTTCCCAATATAGTGCACAAGTTTTCAAATTTTTGACATGGGGTAAAATTCTTTGCTGAAGAATATCTCTATGTTCTCGCGCCATTGGCGATTGAAAATGTTGAACTTTTATTTCAGAATGAAATTCAATCTCACGTTCCAAAATTTTGAGGTCAGATAAGAAAGTGTAAAAATATTTGATAACGCGACAACTTTCGGCTTTAGCTGTTATTTCACTAAGTGAAGGTAGAGGATCATTAATTTGTGCACCATTGTGTTGGGGACTAACTTCAGAAACTGGTGTGATAACCAAAGGTTTGTTAGAAGTATCTTGTTGTGCGATAAAAGTTACGGCTTTTGAATAGTTAAATGGTTTGTTATAAACGACGTTTTCCATTTTTGACCGACTCTCGTCATCAGCATCTACTTCCTCCATGCGATTATATTCAACAACAGTCATAATTGAATCATCAATTCTATGTTCAGCACTGTAAATTTCAGGATTTGGTTTGAATGCTCGGTGTGAAAACTTAGGTTTGTAATCAGCAAGATTCGGTCCATATCCATTTGGATTTGGTTTGAAAGAAAACTTTTGAATCATTGTGATTGATTCACCATGTTTATAAACAACAGTTTTAAACTCTTTGATTTTGTTTTGTAAGTCGACAATTTCCTCAAGATAGTCATCTATTCGTTTCGTTGAATGCTTTTTGTACTCAGAGAACTGTTTTGACAAGTTAACAACTCAGCCTTGGCTTTTTGAGTTTCCAAAGTAAGAGCGTTAAGTTGTTGTTTATGTTTATGTTTCATTTGTTCTATTTGAGACAACAAAGCATTCTTCGAAGCGGCTAGATCACGAATCTGTCATTCCAAAGATTTTTCGTTTTGATGTGATTTGACAAAAGCGACTTCAAAACCTTTTTCACGGTTTTCTTGAGTTTTGAAAAAGTTGATTTGTCGAATTAAGCATTCATTATCCCTAATTAACAGTGCATTTTTCTCTTTTAATTTCGTACAAATTTCCAAACGAGATTCTTGGTCTTTAATTAAGGTCAAGAGCTCAATTTCTCTGTTAGACAAAAGCTCATCTTGTTCAACGTTAGTCTCAACATGATCATTATTTAGATCCTCAAATATAACCACGGAGTCAACTTGATTATCAATATTAACCATAAGGTCATCTTGATCATCAAATATAACTACGGGATCTATTTGATAATCATCGAAATGAGATGTGGATGGCTCATGTTGAACACTCTGATCCTTGTCGGATGGAGAAATTGACGGAGATATCAGATCAGTAATGAGTATGTTTTGTTCCGGTACCTGAGACAAGCCATCAGTGTCATACACTAGGCCTGTGTCACTCATGTGTAGAGCTTGCATATGTGCCATCAACATCACTTCTGCATTAGCCTGCAAGTCGTCCATATCATCATCAGAATATTCATCTGCCATAAAGCTCTGTTCCATGTTGGTAAGAGTGCCACCAGCTTCATCCTTGAGAGCCAAGAGCAAAGCCTCTTTGTGATACTTGTCCTCGGCTTAGGACATGCATTAGCCAGATGACCCTTCTCGTTACAGTTATAACAACGAAGACCATTAACCCCATTCTAAGCATTCCCATGTTCAACCACTTGAGCTCTCTATTGTTGTGGAGCACCCTGGTTATTCCTGCCCATAGCATTAAAGCCTTGACCACCTCCCATCTGACGACCATAACCACGATTCTGAGCTTCAACGCGTCCATTGTTCACAACAGCTTGATTCCTTGTGTTTAATGAAGAACGAATGCGATTGTTGGATCTGTTTGTATACCGGCCGAGGCTTTAGCAATCATAGCAAATCCTTCTTGCAATTCATCAAAAGCATCGGAGTCCTTATCAGCTTCACTGTAAAGTGCTTGAGCATTGTTGTTGTTGTATGGAACCAATTGAGTTTGTTGAGGTTGTTGCTGTGACGGATCATATGGTGTGATGGTTGCAGTTGGTTGAGGAGCAGGTTGAGGAGGAACACTAGTTTGAGCCCACAAAGCAAGTTGTTGATTGTCCGGAAGTGACTGTGGAGCCGAGAGTCCACGGATAGCCCTTTCTTTGTCAACTTCTTTTTGGTGAGGCTTCAAATAGTCGTACAACAATCCGTATGTAGCATGATGAAGATTTTTAGCTTGACGGAGAAAAATGACATACTTCTCCTATTCCGAACCAAGACTACTTAGGAACTTAGTGTTGTCCAAATCATTGATGATGTCTGAAAAGCGATGATGATATGACTCTAATGTCTCTCCTGGTTCAATCATGAAGTGTACATAAGCCAAGTAGATTTTGGATTCCTTGTCTTCCTGATTGAGCGTTGTGCCTTCCATAAGAAGATGAATATGTTCCCACATTGCTTTAGCAGTCTTTTGAGCATCAACACTTCGAAGGATCGGATTGGGTAATCCCAAAAGGATGTATTGCATTTCTAGTTCATCGGCTTCAAAATGTAGAAGTTCATCACCTGTGAGGTCTGAGACAGTTGCAATATTGGTGACAACATCTCTTGGTGGATTGGTAGCTGGATCTGCGGGTGTGACAATAGTAGGCATTTGAAATGGACCTTCCATAATGACCTTCTTTAAGAACTTTCCATGTGGCTTCTTTAGATCACAGAACCTAAAGAACCTTATCACCCATTGATCATAATTCCCGGGAGTGAGCATTGGAGGTCTATCAAGTGAGCCAGCTTCATGAAGTGATTGTTGGCTACTTAAGGCTTCACACATCTTGCCAAACCATGTTGGTTCCTTCATAGTATTCCTGGATGGATGTTGATTGTAGAAGTTTGTGTAAGGTTGTACTTGAAGACTAGGTGGTGGTTGAACCATTTGTGGTGGAATTGCACCAAGTTGTGGAGTATGTTGTTGATTAAATTGTTGTTAATAAATTTTTTGTTGATGATTAAATTGTTGATGTTGTGGAGTTAGTTGTTGTTTATAAGTGTAAGGAAAATAGCTAGAGTATGGTGGTTGTGACATGTTGAAAACTTGTGTTGTTAAATGGATCTTTGTAGTCGAATGAACCTTTTTTGATGAAGTATCCTTAGGCGTAGAAATCACAGAAAAGCCATGTACCACTTATGCGTAAAAACACCAAAGATACGCGTAACAGTAATAGTTACGCGTAGGATTAGCTTACGCGTAAGTAATGAGAAAGCACTAAAGTTATGCGTAAACAAGAAGTTAAGCGTAGAAAACTTAGGCGTAGGATTAACTTATGCATAAGACAAAGCTTAGGCGTAAGATGAATCTTATGCATAATGATTTCTACGTGTAAGCTTATGCTTATGCGTAAATTTAGGGTTTTGCCCAAATGATCTTTTACACTATCACAGTGCAAAAGATATCCAAAGTCGAAGTGTTTTCAGGCTTATCCAAGCAAGAAAAACACTGAGTAATCCACGAAACTGAAGATCAAACCAAGGAACAGTTACGCGTAAGATTAGGGTTTCTCTTACGCGTAGAAATTAGCCAAAAGTGATTTCTGTCAAATGATGTTTCCAAACCAGATTTTTGTGATGAAATAGCTTCAATATCACCAAAATAACAAAAAAGTGTGAAACTTGATGATCCAAAGCTCAAAAAACACGTTATGCGTAGAACAAGAACCACGTACAAAACCTAGCTTAAAAACAATGATCCACGCGTAAAGTTTGAAATTTTTTGCCATAAACAGATAGTTTAACACCTAAAAACATTGAAAGGACAAGAATCTTGGATTAAAAGGTGTAAAAAATCAATTTTTAAGCGTGACAAAGTTGGAACTCGTTTTACGCGTACGACCAAAACAAAAAAACTTCAAAAACAAATATGTTCACCCAACTATTTGGCGAATGATACCACTGTTAGGTCACAATATATGTAACACAAGCATCAATATGTAGAAATAGAGAAGAGAAGAGATCGGATGAACAAACCACAAACAAACACTATGCGTATGGCTATGACCGGTTATGCGTAGCAATAGTGAAAGAGAATGAATTGAACAACCAACCTTCAATAGAAGGTTTACAAGACTATTTATAGGAGGGAACTAGGGCAACACTCCAAGTTCCCATCCTTTTCCTTATTGGACTAGGCCTAGGCTTATGGGCCTTCTACATAAGCCTAAGGCTAAATAGCAAACATAAAGGCCATATTAAGCTAACTATTACATATGAATCACTAACACTTGAATTAGATTTAGGAGTGATTCCAACACTATCCTAGATTTAGTTTTTGATTTTATTTTTTCTTACACCTTTTCGGATATTTTTGTATTTTGTTGGTTTTGTTTTGGCTTTGGTATGTTTTGTTTATCTTGTTTACAGGTTTAAAGACCAAAGATAGATGATAGGAGTTCCGATAACTCCTATTGATCACGTAGGAAGAAGTTGACACTTTGGGCAAAACAACATCAGTCTGTAATTACGGTAAAATGGGCCGATCCATTTACGCCGTAACTGGCGATCAAGTAAGGCATCTGCCCACTTCTACATAACTACGACGTAACTAGGCCGATCTAGTTATGCCGTAATTTCCTTGTTCCAGGTATCTTCTTTCTCAGGGCTTTCTTATTACGTCGTAACTTGGCCGATCCAGTTACGCCGTAACCCCTTCCTGGTAAACATTTTTCTTAAGTCAACTCACCTATACGCCGTAACTGGGCCGATCCAGTTACGCCGTAACTATCCTCTGATATGAATTTTTTTTAATAAAAACAGTTTCAAAGCATTCCATAACCTTGTATTACTCCCTCCGTCCCTAAATAAGTGTTCACTGTTGACTTTTGAAGTCTTTTTTTTTATAACTTTGACCTTAAATTATTTTATTTGTGTCATGTAATACTTGATGCAAAATATATGAATAGATTGGATTTTGAATGTATTTTTACTGGTATAATTTTCATCAAGTATTACATAACAAAAATAAAATAAATTAAGGTCAAAGTTACTAAAAAAAGACTTTAAAAATCAATAGTGGACATTTATTTAGGGACGGAGGGAGTAGTAATTAAATGAACTTTGTGGGTGTGTTCCCTGTAAACTCTCACGAACTTCACTCGTCCACTCGGGACACCGAGTGGTTTAAAAGGCTTGTTGCATGCGCTAAATGCAACCGTGATTCCTACGAAAGTGAGTTAGGTTTTATTTTGTTTTTATTTTTACATTTCGTGCTATTTTTGCTTTTTATCCAGGAATTATGCTTTTTGGTATTAGTTTTTCTTGTAGCAATACAGGTTGAAGAATTATGGAGCTATGATTGGCTGCAAGGGAACACTTTTTATCCATCCTAATTGAGTGCTATTGTGTTTGCAAGGAGTGTTAATGTGAAGATGGATGTTGCTCGTAAAGGCACAATTGGAGCATGTTTTTGAACATGCATTATTAATCATACCGAGCAAATCCAAGGGAGTTTTCCGTTTCATCTCTAACCCTTCTTATTTTTCATTTATATGCTTAAGTATGACCGAAGTAGGGGGAAGGGATTAGACATAGACACCCACTTGATTTTACTTGCCTTTATTTTTCTAGTTTTTGATGAAAAGTGTTTCATTGAATTTTGACATGTTTTTCCTTACTTAACTGGATTAATCTAGACTGAGCACACCTACCCTATATTTCCATTGTGTGAGGATAAGCCTTTCCGTTTTCCCCTTATACATAATTCCATAAAGATGAGTGTGCCGGTGGCTGTAGTAGACTTTAGAACTTTACCTTGCATATCTTTTCGAGACCATTATCATGAGCATTACACTGAGGTAAGTTGGTGTGATCGGTGCAGCTAGGATTTAAGGCAATTCTAGGATTAAACCCAAATAGCCCATCATTTTTGTTATGTGTATATTGGCTTTTCACATCGATTAGTCAATTCCCCTGTTAAACCCTTTTTGTTGCACTCACCATTAGTGCAAGATACCCCTGGATACACCCTTCAGAGCCTTTCCTTTCATTTTTTTTCACCCAATATATGTTTGTTTCGTTACACCTATCACCTAGCCTACCCTGTAGTTTCCTTATGTCCATGGTCCGGGCGCTGTTGGTTAATTTTGGTTCCACTAGTGAAAGTCGCAGGTTTTGAATAAAGGGTTTTGGAAGAAAATCGGGTTTAGATGATAGTTGATCTCAAGTGGGGGGATGCTTTATTTGTTCGTATTGTGTCTTCATTTTATTCATGTATACATTGTCTTGCATCAAAAAAAAAAAAAAAAAATAATTAGTGTTCTCGCCTTTTTCAACTAGGCGCAGTTTTTACACATCCGTTTTGTCTTACGGATAAAATTAGAAACCCGAACATTTCTATCTCGCCTTTTAAATTTTAATCAATATGCGTACACTGGGGGCATTGTACATTTCAAGTGGGGGGATATAAGATAGAAATGGTTGATTTTAGAAAAAATATGTGCTAAAAGTACCCAAATTTTAAATTTTTTTATAGCACATACTTTTTTTCATTAACGATGAAGGCCGAGTTAATGCATCTTATTTGCCTGGTTTATGGAGATTATGAGGCACTACGCTACATTCATATGCATTGACTCGTGTGTTGAAGACCCCTTGACTCTTGACCCTTGATTTTTGCTATGGGATTGAATGCGACTAGTGGTGGGGCGACTATTGACTTAGGAATCTATTTGTTTCGTGTCTTTTTATTTACACCCATTAAATGTGTTCCCATGTCTTATCCTACCCTTAGTCATGAATCGAGTTTAGGTGAGGAAGCGAGCAATCATTGGTGTCATGGATTTGGTCATGTATCATTGGTTTTGTCCCATTCGCCGCAGCTCGTTAGTAATGACAAAATAACCCCATAAGCCTTTATGTTGTGTCAACCCATTGCCTTTTAGAATAGCTGCATCTATAAACTTTAGTGGTGGAGATTAGTATCTTTGCCATAACTGAGCAGTTGAGTGATCACCCAAAAATAAACACGTGAATTATGAGAGAGAGTGTTATTTCAATTCCCTTTTTGTGAGGTGCTCGGTTTGGAATTTTCTAGCTTAGGTGATTTTTAAACTCATAACTTCCGATTAATCCTGGGAGATATCTTTTTAAGAATTAGTTAAAGGGTCTACTTGAGGACAAGTAGGATTCAAGTGGGGGGATATTTGATAACATCAAATTAGCCTGATCTTTTATATATCAAATTCCCGTGTTTATGGTCTCATTTGTATTAATATGGTACTTAATTCATTCATATTCGTTCATAATTGCATTTCAGGTTAAATGAGGCGTTGGAGCGGAAAAGATGTGATATAAGGCCAAATATATGTTCTGAAGATTGATTTACGAGGGCCTATGAATTTTTTGTGAAGATTACGCCGTAACTCATTAATAATGTTACGGCGTAAATATGGTGCTTTGAAGGATACGACGTAACCATTTTTTATGGTTACGTCGTAATTATTTTTATGAAGGTTACGGCATAACATGGAATTAGTTACGCCGTAGAGATTATTTCGGATCGGATAAGTATAAGATGACGAAGGCTTACGGCGTAACCCGATGTTTAGTTACGCCGTAATTAATTACTTGGGCACAAAGTTTTGAAGGCTACGGCGTAACTATAATTTAATTATGCCGTAATTAATTAAAAGCGGCAAGTTTATATTAATTTTATTCACTTCGAGGACTAAAGAATAAATAAAAAAGTACGAAGAGGGGCCGAAGTCGTCAAGTTAAAAGAATATTAATACACATTTTTATGTGTAAGTGAAGAGAATATTAAGACATGGGCCAAGTTGCAATTTGTCGTAAGTTGAAGGACTAAATGGAAAGATTGCATATTAATTATTAGTATAAATACATGACTTTTATGTCAGGGAGGTGATTTGTACACTCCATAAATTGATTGAGACACTTAAAAGTATTGTACACTGACATATATACCCTTAGATTACTTTACCCATATTTACCTTTGCAAGGGTATAAATGTCAAAATACAATACTTTTGAATGTTTCAATCAATTCATAGAGTGTACAAATCACCTCCCTTTATGTCATGTGAAGGTATCAATTGGGTTTTCTGTTTGGTACAGTGCAACGCACAAAGAAAAAGAAAAAATCATCTGTACGGTTCAATTAATGGGGCAAACCATCCGGGGTTTTGCCTCGGTACTCAACTAGGGGATCGATAACTTTATCTTTGGCACGATATGTAATTATTTTCTAACTCACCCGGTTTCATTATTTTTTATTATAATCTTGATTCTCAATATAATTGTTGGCGAATTAATTCTTATTGTGTTCTATTTAATTGATTATTAATTTATTATTAGTCAATTAATTATTTGATGTTATGTTTTTGTTTATTTATTATTTTATATGGTAATTATATTTGTCATTCCACTAGGGTATTATGGAGATGTAGAAATTAGGTTTTGGCCTAGTTTTGATTCTTTTTATTATTAATGCTTTTGCGTTATTAATTGTTTCTAGTGTATGCATGCATAGTTTATTGGTAGCTACCCTTGTTTCGGTAGTTTTGAATGGCGGTAGAGGCTAGTTGCTTAGGAGATATGACCAACTGACCCTAAGTGAGTAGACTGAGACGGGAAGGGTAAGATATGACCAACTGACGACCCTTTCTACTTGTGCGATTTGACCAACTGATCACCTACCGTTTGGATGAACTTAAGAATTAGGGGGTGACAGTTTAAGTTGCTAACGCCTCGCACTCACTATTATAAGTCTAGCATGTAGCGAACTTAATGACTCTCGGCTTAGGGGACTAGGAACAACTGGACTTATGAGGGGACACATGACTTCTCCAGTGGTGGCATCTTTGCTGATAGATTAGGGCGAATTGACCAAATGCTGTCTTCTCAACTTTGACCCCACCTGAAACAGGAATCTAGTGACATTTAAAACCCATGTAATGCGATAGTAAACGCCGGCTCTTAATGACTGCTATTAGATTGCCGAATGATCCCGGGTGACCTGTTCATCTTGGTGAGGATTCTAAGAACCATAGGGTAGGCGAATTGACCAAAGGATTCTATCGACTTATGCCACTTGTGAATGAACTCGGTTTAAGAATTGCATCACTATCGTTCGCATTAGCTTGTTTATCAGAGAACCAGCCCAATTGATCACGTGACACCTTAAATATTATCAATCCTTACATTAAAACTTATCTATTTGACTAATTTAATTAATTAGACAGTTAGGAATCAACCGTTTTTGGGACAACCTCGGTCTTACCATTCCCTCACTACATGCGACCGTGTACACTGCCCGTTAGTACATTAGGTAGGCTATAGGTATACGAGTTACTATAAATGTAAAACCTGGTCAGTAAAACCTGCATCAAAAATGGTCTACGATTTTCTGGAAAATTTATATCTTTAGAATCTGAAAAAAATTTCTGCAAAACATCCATTGTGACTCTATACAAGAATTTGACTCTAACAAACACACATGTATATCTTTTTAATAATCGCAATTCTCATGTTCACATTCTTTTTGAAAACGTGTGTAATCCTCCCCACATTTATCCCTTTTGTAAAATACCTTTATATGTAATTAAGACGAGGTTAAAGACAAAATAAAGCATTTTCACATATTCGAACATGAGAATAGACAATCAATAAAAGATATACGACACACAAACAAGCAAACAATTAAGCATGGGTTGCCTCCCACGAAGCGCTTTTCTTTATTTATGAGTCTTGTAGCTAGACTCGAAGTCGTGCCCCTACGTTACTTCATTCCCGTCACCTTCTTCCTCATGACGGTCTCTATTGGGGTTTTCCATGTTATAGTAATGCCCTATTATGCATCTTTCTAAGAAGTCATCTTCTCCCCAATCAGTTCTATATTCCGGTCCTAGTTTCAAGCATCCCTTATAGAAACCGAGAATTTTATCCATCACATAATCTACTCCCTTCTCCTTATCCTCCTCGTTCCTATAGTAGACCGATAGATTAAGCTCCTTTTCATCATTGGATAGTGATGAAAGTTTCTCAATCTTAAATGACATTTGGTAAGATATGTCATCGGTCTCATCCTTGAATCTCACTATCCCTAACGATGGATCATAAGTCATCCCGGTGTTTTCTATGAAAGGTTTTCCTATAATAACGTGGGACAAGCTAGGATATATGGCCATACTAATATCATTCACAACTATGAAATCCGTAGGATACGTGAAACTACCTACATAGATGGGCAATCCCTTAACTCTACCAAGGAAATTACAACTAACCCTAGGATTATCGGGATCTTGCCTAGTTGGGATAAGCTTCTTCATTACCCAATTATAGTAGGTGCTAGTCATGATATTTATCGGGGACTTTGCGATCAATGTAGGCCTTTGCCACAATAAGATGTCTTATGCAACATGGTATGTTAAGATTCCAAAGAACTTGATCCTATGGCTTCTCTTAACATACATGTCACGGAGGTCGGGTACTAAGTGTGGGTGGCGAGAGAGTTCCTCATCCGTAGGAAACTTATTGAAATAGTCATTACCTACTTCATCTGTTTCATCGGTCGATTCGTTCTTAGGAGTCTCACTAACCTCAAGTACCGTCTCATGGTTCACTTCATCATTTGTCCTATTAGGTCTCACTAAGGTGATGGTATTGACGAATTGAACGTACTTGGCTAACTTACTTGGGTCCTTAATTTCTATACCGGAAGCTTCGGGAGTTGAGATAGTATTAACCTTCCTATCACTATTGGTCATGGCTTTCAAAAGGTTATCTATCTTCCTATCCATCTCGGCTTGTTTTTGGTTAAAGCGGTCTGAGAGCTTAGCAGTTTGAGCTTCTTAGGATGTAACTAGGTGTTGCAACATCCCTTCTATGGTTTGTTGGCTAGGGCCGTGAGAGGGGGGCCATGAGAAATCATTAGAGGTGAATTCTTTGGTTTGTCCCCAATAGAAGTCGGGTTTGCCCTTCCATGCTTCTCGGGCGTCATTGAAAGTCCTAGGTCCGGGTGTTGTAGGGAATCTTCCTCCAGTTCCATTGGTACGCGAAGAAACTTTGTTCACTTGGCGTGAAGACTTAGGATTTTCGTAGGAGCTCATTAGGAATTTGACTTGATCTTCAAGCTCGAGCATCCTACGGTCGGAAGGTTTTGAGTCAATGGGAGGCAAGGAGATTGCCTTTACGGTTTTGGGCAACTCACGGGGTCATTCCAACTTTCGTTGTCATAGAGAGCAAGGTCCTCTATTATACCCCACGATTCTTCCGCGGTGAGATCACTAAGTTTACCACCGGCCGCTTGGTCAATGGATAGCTTAGTTGGGAAGTTGATATGATCATAAAAGAGTTGGACTTGAAGACAAAGATCAATCCCATGATGAGGGACTCTATGGAGTAAGTCCTTGAATCGAGTCCATGCTTCGTAGAGAGATTCACCTTGACGTTGTTGGAACATCAAGATTTTATTCCTAAGCTTAGTAGTTCTCCCAGGTGGGAAAAATTAGGCAAGGAAACGAGAGGTGAGATCATCCCAACTTGAGTTGGAGCGGCGGGAAGTCGCTCAAGCCAATTACTAGCTTGGTCCCGTAGAGAGAATTGGAAGAGACGCAAGCGCGTGGTCTCCCGAGTAGTTGCATCGAGGTCGATGGAATCGACGATTTTAAGGAAATCCTTAAGATGCTGATTAGGATCTTCAGAACGAAGTCCATGGAATGCACATCCGTTTTGCACCAACCGGATGGTGTTGGATCGAAGGGCCGTAGTTTGGGCTTGGTCGGGAAGCTCAATGGTGTTCCTATAGCCTAGGTGGCTTGATATTGAGTATTCACCAAGAGTACGTCCTCTTGATAGGTCATTTGGTGGGGGTTGATGAGCGGGGGTTGATTATCATCTTCCATGATGAAAAGTGATAAGATTACTAACAAAGGTCACGAAGAAGGGGGATAGACTACGAGGAAGCTAAAAATGAGAAAAAAACTTACTTGATAGAAATCCAGCAATGGAACCAAAACGAGGTGGAAATCTAACTAACTATTCAATTCTCCGGCAACGGCGCCAAAAACTTGATACGCGTACAACGCGCGTTTGGGGTCAAAGGAAACTTCCTTTTCTTCGAGCAAGTTTTTCAACCACCTAGGCAATGAACCTAATCGTTGTAGTGTAGTATTAGGGTAAGCATCGGGGATTGATATCGCTCTCTGGGGAATAGGAATGCTAGTGAGAAGATACTACGCTAAGGTTGGGGTTGAGAAAGATTATTTTTTATCTTTTTATATTTTTTAGAAAATTAAAAGGTACGAATCTCGGGGTATTGGATTTGGGGGGGTTGGCATTTCTACCGATTACTCTACTATTCTAATTATCTAATTAACTAAGCTAAGGGGTAGTCTATGTCTAATTGATGTGTGCTCGTATGATGATTAAAGATGTGTTTACCTAGATGCTATTACTCCCTAGTTATCTCCTATTGATGGTTGAATTGTCACGTCCTTATTCTTAATGAGTTGTGTCTTCTAAGGTAGTAGGGTATGCTTTTTTCCCTAACTCTTTGAGACTACCTTTAGGTTATTGCCTACAAAATCTCTAGGATTCATAAACTAACTCTAAGGTTATCTTTGGATGTTTAGCCTACAATAACTCTAGGTGATTATAAACTAATGTTCACAAAGATTACTCAAGCATTAAAAAAACAACGAATGACCTATCGCAATCCTAGGTCAATCACAATTAAGATAAGAGACAACCAATCAATATTCAGTACCTAGGTCTCATAGATCTAAGCAAACACTTAATTAATTTAGCCGGACATGGAAAACATGCAAGCATACACACAAACAATTGAAGACATAATTGAATCAATGAAGTGAATTACTTATCTTGTTGTAAAATAGGGTATGAGAACCCTAAGTTACTGCCCAAGACATCCAAAATCGTTATTAGGTTTTACTCCACAAAACTACCTCCTTAAAAGTCTGAAAATTCAAATTCTATATATAGAGTTACAACTTGCGACGGCGTCACTCCTTAAATGTGACGCCGTCGAATCGCTACCATTAGGGTTTCGTCTTGACCACGTCAACCTTGTGACGGCGTCACTGATGAGTGCTTATTCACTCATCATTTTTACCCATCTAAGACCACAAAACCGTCTAAAAACACAGAAATATAACCAATTATGCTGCAGATATTCTTGGAATATGTTTTTTATGTGTTTCAGGTACAAAGGATCGAAAACAGGGCAAAAACGGACATAAATGAGCTCGGAATGGAAAAAGTGCTTTGCAGACGGAGCCGAAAGTGGATATTTTTACATTCTTGGATCCCGGGACACATTTTTGGAGTGAGAGTGGGAAAACAAAATCAAACCGAACCCTAAACCCATAATTACCTTTCTACCCTTTACCCGAACCCAATTTACCATTAAAACGTTTTTCACTAAAAGCAATTAATTTTATTTTTAACCATTTTTTTACAACAATTGTTTTTATTAAAACCAATTTTCGTTAAAAATATTTTTCTCACTTAGAAAAAAAAAAAAAGTTTCTAAAACAAAACACAAAATACTTTTTTACTTTTACTAAATACCTATACATATAACCTTAACCTTTGAACCACCCATTTCTGTTTTCACCCATTTATCCATTCGTACCTAAAACTCAAACCCAGAAAACCATCAAACCCTTGGCGCCAAATTCATTTTCCCCCTCCTGTCCCTTTCCTTTTTCCTGTCCCACTCTAGAATACATACAAAGAGTCACATGCTACCCAAGCCATGTCATCAATCCAAGAGTCCAATTTTGATCAAACGGCCTAAAAGGGGAGATTGGGGACCAAGTTTTTATCTATGGTTGTGATTGATGCTGAGAAGCACAAGATTGGACACATGCTCTTTTCTACTCACACAACAAGCACAAAAGCAAGAGACAAAGAAGACCCCAAAACCCAAGCTTAGTGTATAAATAGGATTGATAAAAAATTGAAAACTTTGTCTAGAATTTTTATGTTCTAGTTCCATCATTTTTAATTTACTGTCATTTACTTTATTTGTAACTTTTAATTTTCAATGCAATTTAAAATTAGTTTTAATTCAGTTTATTGAAGTTTATGCAGTTTTGACTTTCTGTTTATGTTTTTGAAATCTATCCATTGTGTTCTTAAGTGGTTTTTAAACTCATTGTGAAGTTTTGATTAGTGATAAAAAAAACTAGTTCTCAAATCTTCAACATCTTTACTGCTTCAAAATACTGGTTCTGTCCCTGAAAGGACAGTTTGGATCTTCCCTTAGTTTAGCTAAATGTTTCATTCATGATTCTCAGTAGTATTTATTTGCAAAACACAAGTTTAGATTAGTTATCTGTCATCACATGGTTATGCATCTCTGTCCCTAACAGCCTTTTGTAGCCTTTTTTGTAGCTTGTTAAAAGCTCAACAATAGCTACTCTTTAGTTTATAGGATACCTTTAGTATGCTAGTTATGTACTTCAGCTTATTTAGGACTTTAGAGGGCATCTAAGTGCTTATTTATAAGCTCAAATAACACCCCCTTTGACTGCATTTGTGCAAAGCCTGCACAAAGAGTGTGCAGGTGCTACAGTGCACAGTGGAGTTCTTTTCGAGCTTATTTCCTTCTTGTTTAGCTTATTTAGAATCCTTAGGTGTTTTTAGATAAGCTTAGGTTAAGATTGCTAGTTAGTAGCTTATTTGATGCTTATTAGTTAGATTATAGCCTTAGGATTCCATTGAGATTAGCTCATATCCAAACTGCTTGTTCTGCTTATTTTTCCTATTTCTTTAGCTTAATCTTGTTAGTTATTGCTTGTTTAGGACCCCTTTAGTATGCCTTTTAATTGTTTACCCTTTTTAGATAAATTAGTGCTTAATTACAAGCTTATTCATAAGCTTTTTAAGCCCATTTGGGGCTGTTTTTGGCTACTGTTACAGCAGCAGCTCACTAGCTTCATTTTGTGCCTTTTTCAGCTTTTTCATTAGCTTATTTAGGACCCTTTTCAGCTTTTTAGTTAGTTAAATTAGGGTGCTCATTAGGTTTAGCTTAATTGATAGCTTTTGTAGCTTGTTTCATGTCCTTTTGTCATTTTAAGCTCTTTAACCAAACACCACTTTAGTTTATAATCTGCTGCACCAATAAGCTGTTACAGCTTATTATAAGCTTTCCAAGCTTAAGCTTTTGTTAAAAATATTTAATATAGTGCTTAAATTAGTTTGGTAAAAGAAAAACTCAAAAACAAAAATAAAATGGCAAAAAAGGTACTGCCAGGGATCGAACCTGAGACCTCCTGAACAGCCTTCCCACGCCTCACAGACCACTCACAAATCCATCTTTGCCCTTGGGTCTTTCTTGTCATTCATTGCACACTTAATTACTTATATACGTTTTAACTTTTAATACTAAATAAGGCCTTTAGCTTATTTTCTGCTTATTGGTTGCTGAATTTTCAAGTTTCTAATTTTTCTTAGATTTAGTTTACCAAAAAGTATTTTCCTGAAAAGTTTTGTATTTTTCCAATTATTTTTGATATTTTTAAACATTTAATTTCTATTTTCTAGTTTTTAATTCATAATAAATAAATAAAAACTCAAAAAAATACCCGGATTTTTCCTAAAAATATTTTTAGTCGTTTAGAATGTATGAAAATTAGTTTCACATCCTTAGGCCTTAAATTTCATTATTTTCACTTTTGGAGCTCGGGATTAGCCCGGGTTTTCACGTTTTTGCATTTTATGCACTAGGATGTAGTTTAGCTTCGTTTTATAGTTCCTCATGCTTAGTAGTAGTTAATTTAGTCATTTACTTCGTTTACATGTTTTATTTTCTTTCCCGTTCTTTAATTTGTAGAATAGCGTAACCAAAATCGTAAATTCCCGATCCATTCAAGCACTTTAATTCCAAACCTCAAACGTAACCGTCAATTCACTCCTCGTTGGGAAACGACCCGGGTAATCACTTTCCCAGTATCACTTATCGAGTATTCGCGGGTTTTGTGTGTCGACCCTTTTCATAAAAAGGTTGATTTGTAATTCTCTCGCGCTTATTTCGTATTTGATATTTTTATATAATAATTGAATTATCAGTCACCTTATGGCTGTGATGCCATCAGCTTCATCTTCTGACCCCATCTGGATCTGAATCTAGGCCTTCTGAGTTGTGACGCCCTACTCTTTAAAACCTGACGCCGTCGGGTACAAAATAGCAATTTCGCTACTGAGCCGTCACAAATTTGGAGCACGTTGCGACAGCGTCGCCTTCTAATTGTGACGCCGTCACCTTCAATTTCAGCAGCTTGAGTGTATGGATCTTGACTTGGCCAGTTTCTTCATATATTCATGCCTTTTCGTCCGAATAAGTGTCATTCCAGCAATTTGCCTTCAAGAGAACTAAAAAGTGAAAAGGAACGAAATTAAGCAGTAATGGATATAAAAGTGGTCGATTAAGGGCTTAAATGACCCCTCAAAAGTGTACCTTTTAAATCCTTATCATAATCCTATCACTTTTCATCATGGAAGGTGATAATCAACCACCACTCATCAACCCACCACCAAATGACCCTCCAAGAGGCCGTACTCTTGGTGAATACTCAAGACCAAGCTAGCTAGGCTATAGGAACACCATTGAGGTTCCCGACCAAGCCCAAACTACGGCCCTTCGATCCGACACCATCCGGTTGGTGCAAAACGGATGTGCATTCCATGGAATTCGTTCCGAAGATCCTAATCAGCATCTTAAGGATTTCCTTAAAATCGTCGATTCCATCGACCTCGATGCTACTACTCGGGAGACCACGCGCTTGCGTCTCTTCCAATTCTCTTTACAAGACCAAGCTAGTATTTGGCTTGAGAAACTTCCCGCCGGCTCCATCTCAAGTTAGGATGATCTCACTTCTCGTTTCCTTGCCCAATTTTTCCCTCCGGGGAGAACTACTAAGCTTAGGAATAAAATCTTGATGTCTCAACAACGTCAAGGTGAATCTCTCTACGAAGCATGGAATCGATTCAAGGACTTGCTCCACAAAGTCCCTCATCACGACATTGATCTTTGGCTTCAAGTCCAAATCTTTTATGATCATGTCAGTCCCTCCATCCGACAAACCATTGATTACGCTGCCGGTGGAAGGCTAAGTAACCTCAATGTTGAAGAATGTTGGGAAGTCATCGAAGACTTAGCACAATATGAAGAAAAAGGATGGGAAATTCCAGTAGTCCAGGAAAACGGGTTGGATTCCCGAGCACAAATATTTATGAGTATGGAGGCACAAGTAAATGAGTTAATGGAAGTAACTACCCGTGATTATAAGCATGTGAACACTGTCAAGGAATTTTTGCTCCCAAGAAAATCCCGGCAGGATGAATTTGAGGACATAATGTTAACATTTGTCAACAAGCAAGAAAAGGAAATGAAACGCCTCAAAGCTCAAATGAGGAAAACTCACGAAACTTTCTTGGGGCTGGCTGACAACTTCATGCAGAAACTCCATGAAGAAATTGCAAAGAACAATGTACCTAAAAAGATAGAAAAGGTATATGTGATACCGGAACTCGTTAGAATGACTCCCGAACCCTCTCCAATTCCATTAAGTAGGGCAACCCCTCTCAAGGAATCACATCCTTGTTTGAATTCTTGCCTCAACACTCCCTGTTTGTTTCCTAGGGACATATTTTTTGGAAGAGTGCACGTGTCACTTCCCGACTTTCCTAATATAAGGAAACATTCTTTTGGGTTTAAAACAGGATCAAAGAATCCTCATCCCCAATATTTTGATATTTCTAGAATCCCAATTGAAAGACAATTTGACATATGCGTTGCTTACCTTTGTGGAGATTACGAATGGATTGACAAAATGAATCTTAAAATAAAAACCAAAATCTTTGTCAAAAATAGTAATTAGATTTTTTATCCGGGCGGTTTAATAAAAATAGTCTCTTTTGCAAAAATTTGGTCGTGACGCCGTCACACTTGACGGCGTCACAATGCCAGATCAGACGAATAAAAACACCAACCATCCCTTTCATTCTCTACCCTACACATTCTATCCGCCCCACATCACACTACCACGTTTTCTCCACACCAAATTCACCATTTTGCTGCGTCAATCTCCACAAGGTAAGTAATATACATTGATCTTTTTCTAGTCAATTGCTCTATTCCATGCTCAATTTTGATTTCCCCTCTCAATCCAAAAATACCCAATAGATTTAATTTGTGCTAAATGTCGCCCATGAATCTTGTTAATTAGGCTTAAGATTAGGCAAATTGTAGTGTTATCGTGTGGGTTTGATTGTGCGAGAAGCCTAGACGGCTTAGGGACTAAAACCACCTAGCTAATGCACCATTGTTGCTGAAGCAGGGGTGTTTGGGTCAAGGGTTATGGTTAAAAACCTGGATTTTTCCCTTGAAAATGTCGGATTTCAAATTTTCTTGGAGTGACGGCGTCAGGATTTGGTTGTGACGCCGTCAGAACCTTCTGATGTCATTCTTATCAGCGCGAATGTTACTCATTTGTTCCCAATCTTTTTGATTTCCTGTTTCAGATTAGCAAAAGGACAAGAAGAACAAGGGCACAATCTTCTGGTACCTAGGAGAACATTGCTGTCACTATTGCTGGGTGGGGAGTGTTTGTTGAGGAAGAGTGCCAAACCCGTTACAATGATTTGCTTCATCAGACCATTGACTTTAGGGCTGTTGTGGATTGGGGATTTCTTGAGGAGCATGATCTGGCTAGGGAATTTTGGAACAGTTTTAGGAGGGATAAGTTCACTGATCTCCAGTGGGAGAGATTTTTTAGGATGCGTGAGCCCGTGTATCGCGAATTGGTGCGTGAGTTTCACGCGTCTTATTCAATGAATATTATTTCATGCCGGGATAACATTGAATTTCAGGGGATTTGGTTTAGGCTGGGTGGAGAATGGAGAGCTATGTCGGTACTAGAGTTTGGTTGGAGAGTGGGATCGTATGCAGCAAGGGATACTGAGAGCGATGTTTTTAGAGCTAGCTTGGCAGCTAGGATTGCCCATTGGGAGGACATGTGGAGAATTCAGTTTTGGAACACAATAGCGAATGGGGAGTATGTTACTGGGGGTGCCCTCGCCTCGCGGGTCCAGGATCCGCGAATAAGGCTCGTGCACCGCTGTATCACTTTCACCATAACAGGGCGCCAGGGCACGGCTCATCGTGTCACTCTACCAGATCTATTCTATCTCTACTGCATGTTGGCCGAGGGTGTGCACTGTAACATCCTACTCTGGTTGGCTGAGTACTTGAGGACTGCTAGTGGTGTGAGGTATGAGGATAGGGTGTATGGTGGTATGTTTGTCACCTGGTTGGCTCAGTCTTTTGGCATCCTGGTCGGGGAGGTACCCGCGTACCTCAATGTGGTGGCAGCATCGAAGGTCGTCAGAGCTAAGTCCCTAAAAACTATGGAGGTCATCATGGATTGTGGTAGAGGCTACGCATGGTTCCGTGCTGAGCCCGAAGTTCAGGAAGATGATGATGACGAGCAGCTGATGCCAAAGACACCAGTAGGGGGATGGAGCAGGAGGCTCCGTTGACGCCTACAGGCACATGTCCAGTGGAGATTGGCAGGCCCACCAGGGAGCGTGGATGGGCCGTATGGACACGTGGATGGCAAAGAAGGATTAGAGAGCCAGCTGGACATATGATCATACCGTCAGACAGATGCAACATCTGTCCATGCGCGATCAGCTTGACCCACACCTGCAGATTGATCCATTCCCCGGGCGGGAGGAGGACTACCCGCCTTATGGATACCTGGGCCACCTCCCTCCTGGTTATGACTACCGTTATGGACCCCTCCCCAGTGACTCATGTGTTTTCTTGTGAATTTTTTATGGATAATTATGGTTGGTTGTTGAAACAATTTTATTTGGGCATGTAATAATCTAGACTATCTTGACTTTATGACGATGTGGTGAACTTAGAACAATTTGATGTCTATGTATATTTGTATGTGGTGTGATTTATCCATGACTTGTTTGGTTGGATTGTCTATTTGTGTGTCGTATATCTTTTATTGATTGTTTATTCTCATGTTTGAATTTGTGAAAATGCTTTATTTTGTCTTTAACCTCGTCTTAATTACATATAAAGGTATTTTACAAAAGGGATAAGTGTATGGAGGATTACACACGTTTTCAAAAAGAACGTGAACATGAGAATTACGATTATTAAAAAGATATACACGTGTGTTTGTTAGAGTCAAATGCTTGTATCGAGTCATAATGGATGTTTTGCAGAAAATTTTTCCAGATTCTAAAGATATAAATTTTCCAGAATTTTTTCCAGAAAATCGCAAACCAGTTTCTGTCAGGATAACCTGACGGCGTCAGGATCGCAATCTGACGGCGTCACGAGGAGCAGAAACAGCTTATAACTTTTTCTCGTTTTCTGTGCTACTTATAAATTTTTGGAATTTCTCAGGTCTTAATTTTCCAGAAAATCTGCAAACATCCATTCCACAAGCATTATATCCTAGTTTAGTAGAGTCATATATAGTGTTACCGCTGATTTTACACGAAGGTTTCGTTTGTTTTCTTCAAGTGTGCAGGTTTTATTTATCAAGAAGAAGATACATACGATTGGATGGAGCTTTTCACGCATACATTCTTCTTAAAGTAGAATTTAACCACTACTTCACACGGACCCTACTGAGCTAATCAGGGAAGTATTAGTTTCTTTCATTTTTAATTACGTTCCATTATCATAACTTTGATACTTTCGGGGAAAATTGGGGACAATGTTCAGTTTAAGTGTAGGGAGGGAAAATAAAACGGAAACTTTGAAACTATGCTTATCTTTGACTATTTGCCTTATCCAATTTCATTTGTGTAATAAACCATGAGAAATACCAGTTAGGGTAATTTTGGCACCAAATTTAAAATTTTTCATGATATGTAGGAGTGGGCCATTAGTCTTAATAAAGCGTCTCATGGATAGGAAGCTATATGACTAGCACAAAACCCTTTACCACTCAAATTCCACCCCAAAAATGTGAGGATCGCTCTTAGATTTGTAGGAATTAAAGCATTCGTCTTTAATGCTTCGAGAGTGTACCGGCAGTATAATAGATTCTAGAACTTGTTTTGTGATGCATTCCAAGATTGCTAGTGAGACTACACTTGTGTAGTTAAGAATAACTAAATTATAAGATGCATTAGGATAACCCTTGTTTGATACCCTTATTATAATTACTTCTTCCACATCGGTTGAGTAATTCCCCCACACACTTGCGTTGTACTCATCTTTAGTACACGATACCGCTAGTTAACCCCTCAGAGCCTATCCTTTTCGCGGTTCTCGTGATGTTTCGGTTATTCGGAATATCAGCGAAGAGAATTGTTTACAATCCACCCCTAAATGTACACCCAAATCGCCTTAGCCTGCCTTGTATGCACTCAATTTTAGTGCATTATTGTTATCATACTAAACCCTTAGTTCAGTTATCTAGTTGCTTGAATAAGTTGCTAAGTCGAGTCATATCCTTTGTACACAGTTTTGGGACGATTGGGACTCATGGGAAAAGTTAAATTTTATGAAGTGACGGGAAGGAACGTTAAATTCAAATTCCCTTTATTTACGTAATAATGTACTCCAAGTGTTTTGATCTTTTCAATTCGCGTCAAATTAGTGTTAGAGTAATAAAAACTCAAGTGTAGGGATGTGCCTATAAATCCCTATTATTTTGATGTTATCGTAGAGGATGGTAGAGTAAAAGTGTATGGAAAAAAATCGAAAAAAAAGAGTGTTTGTTCAAAAAAATGAAAAAATGAAAAAAACATACGGGCTACCATCCTACATCTATCTTTAAATTTATGTTTATTTGTTTCAAGTTATCAAGAGTTTAGAGTGTCGAGTCTTGGCTTAGCAACGCCATTCTTCTCATGCTTGTAACATAAAGATTTTTGACTTGCCACCACTAAATCGCCTATCCCACCAAACCCTTTGTTCCCTACCGTAAGCCTAATGTTACAACCCTTTAAAAGACCTCTTGGATAGTTTTTCCTAAGTGCTTACGCCAAAGCGATGGAGGTTTGATCTAGTCTCAAGCCTATGGTAATTTATGTACTAGGACCGGTTAATGAGTGTTTATCTTCCATTTCCAATTTGATATATTTCATATACACCCGAGAGATGAGAGTATCCAAACACCACTTGTGAGGTGCTAGTATGTAATTTATGTGCTTGTTATGACTTTTGCGGGGCTTATAATTTTTGTGAATTGTTCTAAACTAATGCTTCATGACCCCTAACTTATAAATTAATTTGCCAAAAGCATATTTGCTTGAGGACAAGCAAATACCAAGTGTAGGGATATTTGATAAGGATTTAAAAGGTACACTTTTGAGGGGTTATTTAAGCCCTTAATCAACCACTTTTATATCCGTTACTGCTTAATTTCGTTCCTTTTCACTTTTTAGGTCTCTTGAAGGCAAATTACTGGAATGACACTTATTCGGACAAAAAGGCGCGAATATATGAAGAAAATGGCCAAGTCAAGATCAAGACACTCAAGCTGCTGGAATTGAAGGTGATGGCATCACAGTTAGAGGGCGACGCCGTCGCAACGTGCTCCAAATTTGTGACGGCTCAGTAGCGAAATTGCTATTTTGTACCCGACGGCGCCAGGTTTTAAAGAGTAAGGCGTCACAACTCAGACAGCCTAGATTCAGATCCCGACGGCGTCAGAAGATGAAGCCGATGGCGTCACGGCCATAAGGTGACGCCGTCACAAGGTTGACGTGGTCAAGATGAAACCCTAATGGCGGCGATCCGACGGCGTCACAATTATAGAGTAACGCCGTCGCAGGTTGTAACTCTATATATAGAATTCGAATTTTTAGACTTTAGAGAGGTAGTTTTGTGGAGTAAAACCTAATAACGATTTTTGGCTGTCTTGGGCAGTATCTTAGGGTTCTCATACCCTATTTTACAACAAGATAAGTAATTTACTTCGTTGATTCAATTATGTCTTCATATGTATGTGTGTATGCTTGCATGTTTTCCATGTCCGGCTAATTTGCTTGTGTGTTTGCTTAGATCTATGAAACCTAGGTATTGAATATTGATTGGTTGTCTCTTATCTTAATTTTAATTGACCTAGGATTGCGATAGGTCATCCGTTGTGTTTTTAATGCTTGAGTAATCTTTGGGAACATTAGTTTATAATCGCCTAGAGTTATTGTAGGCTAAAAATCCAAAGATAACCTTAGAGTTAGTTTATGAATCCTAGATATTTCGTAGGCAATAACCTTAAGGTAGTCTCAAAAAGTTAGGGAAAAAAACATACCCTACGACCTTAGAAGACACAACGCGTTAAGAATAAGGACGTAACAATTCAACCATCAATAGGAGATAACTAGGGAGTAGTAGCGTCTAGGTAAACACATCTTTAATCATCATACGAGCACACATCAATTAGACATAGACTACCCCTTAGCTTAGTTAATTGGACTAGATAATAGTAGAGTTATCGGTAGAAACACCACCCCCCAAATCCAATACCC
This sequence comes from Chrysanthemum makinoi, assembly GCA_910596185.1. Lineage (NCBI taxonomy): Eukaryota > Viridiplantae > Streptophyta > Magnoliopsida > Asterales > Asteraceae > Chrysanthemum > Chrysanthemum makinoi. The sequence goes on along the minus strand of OU343221.1, from coordinate 89,341,138 downwards.
CGAGATTCGTACTTTTTAGTTTTCTAAAACTATAAAAAAGTTAAAAAATAATCTTCCTCAACCCCAACCTTAGCGTAGTAATTTCTCACTAGCATTCCTATTCCCCTAGAGAACGATATCAATCCCGAGGCTTACCCTAATACTACACTACAACGATTAGGTTCACTGCCTAGGTGGTTAAAAAACCTGCTCGAAGAAAAGGAAGTTTCCTTTGACCCCGAACGCGCGTTGTACGCGTATCAGTATTCAACTTATTTTTAGTTGTTTGACCTCTCGGTCCATGATCTCCACAGGTTGTTCAATGAAGTGCAGATCGTTGCTGAGTTTGAGTTCATCGAGTGGAATAGCAAGCGATTCATCGAATAAACATTTCTTTAGGTTAGATACATGAAAAGTGGGATGTACATTACTGAGTTTTGATGGAAATTCAAGTTTGTACGCCACTGGACCAACCCTAGCTAGGATTTTGAATTGACCTATGTATCTTGGGTTTAGTTTTCCAGGTTTACCGAATTGTATGACACCTTTCCAAGGTGAGACTTTCAGCATAACCTTGTATCTAACTTGGAATTCCAAAGGTTTGCGTCGTATATCGGCGTAACTTTTCTGTCTATCTCGTGCTTTTTGTAACTGATTTTTGACTTGTATGATTTTCTCTGTTGTTTCAGGAATAAGTTCTGGACTAGTGAGTTGAACATCTCCCACTTCGGCCCAGCAGATAGGCGATCGCCACTTTCGACCGTAAAGTGCTTCAAAGGGTGCTGCCTTGATACTCGCGTGATAACTGTTATTGTTGGAGAATTCGACTAATGGTAAATGGTTATCCCATCCTTTCCCAAATTCGATTATACAAGCTCGAAGCATGCCTTCCTGCGTTTGAATGGTTCGTTCACTCTGACCATCGGTTTGAGGATGATACGATGTACTCATGTCTAGGTTTGTTCTGAAGGCGTCTTGGAGTGACTGCCATAAGTTTGAGTTAAATCTACCATCTCGGTCAGATATGATAGAGATTGGTGTACCGTGTTTTGAGACTATTTCTTTGATGTAAATTCGAGTCAACTGATCCATCTTGTAAGTCTCTTTGATTGGTATAAAGTGTGCGGATTTTGTGAGATGGTCAACTATGACCCAGATGGAGTCATAACCGTTGGATGTATTTGGGAGTTTAGTGATAAAATCCATTATGATTCGTTCCCATTTCCATATCGGAATCTCCGGTTGTTGTAAGAGACCGGATGGTTTTTGGTGTTCGGCCTTCACTTTGGAACAAGTAAGGCATTTACTGACGTAGGTGGCAATGTTGGCTTTCATGTTTGGCCACCAGTAGAGTAGTTTTAGATCATGATACATCTTATCAGATCCTGGATGTACGGAATATTTGGATTTGTGGGATTCATGCATGATTAATTCTCGTAGGTGATACGCGTACAACGCGCGTTCAGGGTCAAAGGAACTTCCTTTTCGTCGAGCAAGTTTTTCAACACCCTAGGCAGTGAACTTAATCATTGCAGTGTAGTATTAGGGTAAGCCTCGGGAATTGATATCGTTCTCTAGGGGAATAGGAATGCTAGTGATAAATTACTACGCTAAGGTTGGGGTTGAGGAAGATTATTTTTTATCTTTTTTATGTTTTTTTAGAAAAAGAAAAGGTACGAATTTTGGGGTATTGGATTTGGGGGGTTGGTATGTCTACCGATTACTCTACTTATCTAATTATCTAAACTAAGGTAAGTGTAGTCTATGTCTATTGTTGTGTGCTCTTATGATGATTAAAAATGTGTTTACTTAGATGTTATTACTCCCTAGTTATCTCCTATTGATGGTTGAATTGTCAAGTCCTTATTCTTAACGCGTTGTGTCTTCTAAGGTCGTAGGTTATGCGTTTATCCCTAACTCTTTAAGTCTACCTTAAGTTTATTGCCTACGAAATCTCTAGGATTCATAAACTAACTCTAAGGCCTTCTTTGGATGTTTAGACTACAATAACTCTAGGTGATTATAAACTAATGTTCACAAAGATTACTTAAGCATTAAAAACACAACGAATTGTTAGGAATTGGAAATTCCATAGTGAAGAGTCGGTCACCCCAAATATTATCTAGCATAAGATAGCTCGTAGACATATCGTTACTTACGTTATTTATCAGTTTATTAGTTTAGTTTAGCGTAGTGTAACACCGTGGAGGAAGGACGGGTCTTTACCCACTGTATACCTGATCCACAGGCCGATAGGAGGTCGTGTATTTTGTAACTATAAATACCCCTTCCATCCATGAAAGGGGTGATGCTTTCAATCTAACCTTGCATTTTGTGAAGCAAGTCTCTACCAAGAAACTCCCTCTCATCTACTTTCTCTCTCTAATGGCAAACATGTATTTTGATCATCCAAGACCACCTGAATCATCAACACAATAAATATTAAGATCCTACAAATGGTATCAGAGCCAGGTTTAAATACTCATATAAAAACATCAAGACTATCAAAATACATGAAACATCAAAATGCAACATCAAGACTATCAAGTCTATATCACGAATCAAAAACATCATCATTGATCAAAGATACTGATAATATCCGAAAACCTTAAAGAAAATTCGAAACATATGTGTTTCAATCTCTTTTTTGTTTCGGTTCATATAAAATAAAAAAGGTTAACTTAAATCTCCTACAAATTGTTCGAATATGAAAACATTTTTAACAACTAATGTTAAACTGTTTTTTTCATTTGTTCGAGTATTCAAAAGGAGAAATTGATTACCCATCTTACCTTTGTCCTTGGATTAATTTCGCTGCCATGTCACGACCTATTGCCATCCATGTGGCTTATTCCATTCGTGTTGTGTCTAAACACAAATGGATTCGGATTACTTTGTCCTCTAGATTCGAAGTATGCATCTAATTAAGGGGATTTAGGAGCAGATGGGTGATTGATGAAAAGTGAAATATGCTCTTGAAAGGTCTGTGGTAGGAGCATTTTTTTTGGCAAGTTAAGCAAGGGGCGCATCTATTGTGAGTGAGTTTAGGGTTTGACAGGAGTGAGATTAGGGCAAATGACTAAGTGCTTTTTATATCCAAAAAATTAGGGTTATTTCAACTGATTCGTGGGCTTTGCATGGACTGAAAGGTAAATGGACTCATTGGAACATTGGCCGAATTGTTTGAAGTATTATAGGGCTTGGATCAGATTTTGTTAAACTTGTTATGAGCGTGTGTTTTACGTATAATAAGATTGAATTTGGACATGGTACAAGAATACTTTGGACTAGGGCCCTTTCATTGGATGTGTGCTTAATTGGAATTTGTTAGTAAGTCATGGCTAAATATTTGTTTGATATTAGTCGTTTTGGAGGTGCATGGGCTTGAATATTAATCATGATATGTTGGATATTGGTTTTGGATGACGATCATATGGGATTCTCTTAATTGAATCCAATTTGTTTGTGATACGGATATACATCGGGTCTCAAGTGGTATTTTATTCATGGGTCGATTACACTTATTAGGATACTTGAGCTTCAATTTGGGAAAACTAATTAATCTTATGAATCGAATATTCTTAGGCGGTGTATTCACTTGGTGGGTTTTGATTATGAGATTTTCTCATGAGATTTGATGCTTTGATGAGATGATGAGATTCGTTATGTTATGAGGTTTGGCAATTTGGTATATACTCATTCACAGAGATTATTATGTCACGGCTTGAAGTATTTATTGGAAAATGTTGACTACGAGGTTGTTTGTTTGGTATGTCTTATTTGTAGCTTTCACTTCGGTGTCTCACTCAGTTGAGAATGACAAGAGGTTTTGTACATTGGGTACACCGTTTCTTGTTCACAAGGATTAGTACAAGTTTAAGTAACAAATCTAGGGAATTCTACTTCATTATCAAGTTTGATATATCGGGTTTACTTCCCCATGTTGTCACTGCAATTGCCGACATAATCCGTGAATGATGTGTTTACCAAAGTGTTTATTGGAAGGTTGATGACAATGTTGATGTTGGATAATGAACCGCTGAAGAACCGCTGCATGTTCCCCTAAAACAAATATTCACCGAAACCTAAGTTGTCATAAAACATTCAAACTGATATTGTTTACGGTTTTGTCTTGATCTTGTAAAATCCCGTGAAAGAAACTATTTCTCGGTTTAAATCATAGACTTGTAAAATCCCGTGACAATGGAAACATCCTAGTTAAAGTAAAGTGCATTTCCGGATCTATCTTACGGTTTATTCTTGGTTTTGTAAAATCCCGCGAAAGAAACTATTTCTCGGTTTAAACCATAGAGTTGTAAAATCCCGTAATGCTGGAACCATCCTGGAGAAAGGAAAGCGTATTTCGGGATCTTATTTGATGCTGGTGCTACGGTTTCTACTTCGATGAATGGTTAAAAGGGTGTACTTCATGAATTGGGTGTGTGTTTGGATTATCCTCATGGCAGTTTGGTTTTTATAAGGTTTTATGGGGTTATGTGCTTTTAACCATGATCGGGATGAAACCATTATCAAAGTTCACTTTTAAGGTCAAAGGAGGCTAGATTTGATCTTTTAACTAGAAGATGTGACAACGGGATTAATTCACTATTATTTATTTGAGGTTGAAGTGAAATATCACGGGCGAGTGTACTTAGTATCTGAAGGTATCGGGGATGGATGGATGAAGATTCTTCAAGATCCTTGTTCAAGCTTATTATTAAAAACGAATACTTGGAAATCTAGTTATTGTTGGGTGTCTTTTACCTTTTCTTTTACCACTTGGGGGAATTGGGCTCTTACCACCACAAAATAACTATCACTTTAAGGAGTTACATTGTAGTGCTCAGTGTCACATTCAATTGTGGATTTTCAAGAGGTGATGTACATCTTATACTTGATGGTTGGTTGGTTGAAGAGTATAGAGTACTTAGATATTCAATGGAGGATGAAGTCTCGGCACCGCTCTTTGTTACATATGTGCAACTTTAAGTTACGAGTTCGGGTTAGTTTACTGCAGTCAAATTTATCATATTGGGTTTTCTCCATCAGCTGTCACTACAAAGAGCCTACTGAATGATAATGGTGATGATTACATGTTTTGCCAAGAGATGATGAAAAGAGAGAGATTAATGACGTATGAACACAACAGTTCATGCCTCGTACTCTAAAGAAAAGAAAAGTGTACGTTTCAGTGCGCTTTATCTTCAAGAAGAAGAGAAATCTTCTTATGACGTTTGAACACAATAGTTCAAGCCTCGTACTCTAAAGAAAAGAAATGTGTACGATTCAGTGCGCATTATCTTCCGAAGAAGAGAAATATTCTTATTATGACCATTCTCATCAACATGCTTCATACTTTTTCCATGCGCTTTTAGTCATCAAGTGAACCGGGCTGCTGTTGATTGTTTTCTTATTCCACTTGCTCAACTATAATGAAGATGGAGACATAATGTGCTAATGTTGCTGGGGAGAAGTGTGAATAGACTACATTTGGATGATTTTCACTTGTTTAATCAAGAATGGCATCTCCGTATCCAATTCTTGAGGGGGAGAAGAAGTATGATAATACTGCATGGTTGATTGTCATATGAGAATATATGGTCATACGGATCCTAACTCATGTAAGAACCGAGCTTCTTCTTATCGGGTCATCTTTACATGGAGTTTCTTCTTAAGAGCCGTTGGTTGACATCTTCATTCAGATTGATGAGTTTATCGACAAAGTGCTTCCGGTTAATGCTTCACGTATACATCAACATGATGATTCGAACAATCTCTCTGTTCTTGTTTGATGTGATTGGTAGTTTGGTGTTACCATCTTGTGTGTTCGTTGCGGCCTGATTGCTGATTTCCTTGATGAATATCTTTCTGTTTTTGTTTGATTGGGAGGGATTTTAGTTAAGGGGATTTGCAAGATGTAAGTTAATCGGGATGATTTTTGGTGGGATGCTTTTTGGTGTGAGTTGAAGATGTTAACATTCTATTCCCCATTCGGACAATCTTGAAGAAGGTCGAGTCTACAGTCAGTTCTACATTTATCTGCTACATGTTAGAAGACTAAAGACGAGTTGCATTTGATTATCTAAAGACTTCTTCTTAATCTGGGCATTTAATAAAAGATTGTCGGTTTAGGGGAGAGCACTAATTGGGGGGAGTGAAATGTTGAATTCAATCCCTATTTAGATTTGCTCACATTCTTTCTTCAGCAAGTTGATTCCCACAAGATTACAAGTGTTCTTCTCAAAAGATTTCTAGTACATGGGCATATAATATGTTGCTGATTCTGAAGTGTCACAACCAGCAAGGGGGAAGGAGACTCACATCTAAACACAAAGCGAGTAAACTTGATGAACTTAATTCTTCTAAGTGATTGAAGATATCCCGGGAAGACAAATGTTATTACCGCAGAGAAACTCAAGGTTTGACTCATGGCGAGTAAACTTAATGAACTTAAATCTTCTAAGTGATTGAAGGTATCCCGGGAAAACAAATGACATGACCGCAAAGAAACTCAAGGTTTTACTAATCAAGGCTTTTTGTGTTAGTATTCCAACGACGTGGGGGAAGTGATGTAAGAGAAAGTTTCTGAAGATAAAAAGAGGTACACAAGTGTGTGATGATTTCGATGTAATCGCAATCATCAGGGGAGAGAGATTGTGTACATTGGGGATGCTCAGCTGTTTTACTTGAGGGCTTAATCAGTGATTCAGAGATATAATCACTTATTCCGGCGTTGACATCCGCAGAGATAATCAGTGATTCAGCATGCTACTTCAGTGTCATCGGTTATTCTCTCTTTGGGCATTTGGGTACTTCGGGTTCGTAAGCTTCATACACTATCATCAGGGGAGAGAAAAGTATACATCGGGGTTATTCTTTGGCTATCGGACTTAATCTGCTACTTTGATGTTATAAGTTTCTTTGTCTTTGGGTAATTGTGTATGTGGAAAACTAGAAGGGGGGGTTGAATAGTTTTACCAATTTAAAACTTCCTTTTAAATATTTAGATCGACTTATGTCAATCCATTTGATTGTTTATGTTGGACGTTGATAGATGGATATATATAAATGTGAAATGAAATATAAAGAGTAAGAAGCACATCACCACAACACAAGTTATTTATAGTGGTTCGGCTACAAGGACACCTTCCTTGCCCTACTCCACTCCCTGAGTCACCTACTCGAGAGTTCGTAAGCACTACACCAACTCCTTGTGGCGGAGAAGCCTTTACAACGCCGCTTAACCTTTTTCCGGTACAAAGCTAAATACCGAGTTCTTTCACACCAAGGCGAACCACACCTAACACAACGTCGCCTACCCTTTATACGGTGTTAGGCTAACCACCGAGTTCTTTCACACCTTAGGAGAACTAATCCTATCACAACGTCGCCTACCCTTTATTAGGTACTAGGCTAAGCACCTTAGTTCTTTCACACCTTAGCAAAATTTGATTCGCTCCCAGACGGTCAAGTTTTATCACGCAAGCCGACCACTTGTGAATGGTCAACCGTAACAAACTTAAAACAGTCTAGAAACAAATGCAATGAAGTCCAGGAGAGTATAGTGTTTCCCCGGGTCGTTAAGTCCCAACGAGCTGTGCGAGAATAATCAAACGAGTAGTGATCGAGAGGATTTGAACGGAAAAGGATTGAGAGTGATTGATTATAACTAAAGAAAAAGTACATAAACTACAGGGGCTTAAATGCAAATTAAGGAAAATTAAAAAGATAAATTATATTAAATAAACGCTATCACTATTTTTAAATTGATGTTTTTCTATGATTTATAAAACAAAATAACTTAAATAAACTATTTTAATCAAAACGTAAACTTAAATTACCTAAGAACGTGACCTAGAATGAAAAGCACGTTATATGTAAAAATTACAGCGGTGCAAGTAAAACGTAAAATTTGTAAAATAAAAGTCCTACTAATGTAAAAACAATTTTCTTACTTACTAAATGACAAAAGAAAATTTTAGAAAAAAAATTTATATTTTTTTGACTTTTATATTTTTTATTATGAATTAAAAACTAATTTATTCTAATTAAATGATTAAAAATAGTAAACTAATTTATAAAAATGAGCAAAAATCACAGAGATTACTTTACACTATGGGGGACCTAAGAAAAATGAAAATGGGATCAACAGCTTTTACGGATAAGCTGTTAAAAAAAAGCTAAGTATAATAAGCTATAACTAACAAACGACCTTAAATAATAATTGATGCAAGAAATTACCAAAACAAGACTCAAGGACAGTTGGTTAAGAGTGTTGGGTGTGTGGCGGTGTGAGGAGGTCACGTGTTCGAATCCCAGCAGGCTACCATTTTGCTACTCTTTTTAATTTTGCTTTATACTTTTAACCAACTAACAAATAAGCTAATTATAAACTACAATTAAAAAAAAAATCTAATTCTAACGGCAAGTAAAAAAAAGAATTACATCAGAATGAATGGTACGAAGTGAAACAGATTTGGGTTTAGATACAAGATAAGCAAAACAGACACTCTAGCTACAACTTAATCTAATAAGCTCGAATTAGCTAAGGACTCCCAATAAGCTAAAACTTAACAAGGAACCTAAGTTACTACTACATCTATACTAAGAAATTGATCAAATAAGCTAATAATGAAGCCGAATGAGCACTTAACTGTGCTGTACACATGACCCAACCAAACACCACTTATTGAACTTGTAAGCACTCAAATAACATGAAAAGCAGTTGGGAAACAAGATTTATGAACCAATAAGCTAAACTAATGAGATAATCTATCAAAATAAGCTGATAATGACTAAATAAGGGGGGAGATCAGTTGGCAAGACACCTAAACTAGGGAATCCTAATACTAAAAGAAACTAGACTAATAAGCAATTCATGGGACAAATAAGCTAGAATAAACTGAAAACAATCTAACTAAATCTAATTACACTAAAGGGTACTAAAGACAATCTAAATAAGCTAAATGGTTCTCCTAATAAGCACTTGAAAACATCTTGACCTGCTATTGTGGAAGTTCAAAAAAAGCAGGTCCGAAGGGTTCTTTATGAGCTTATTTTGGATAAGCTAGTGGGCGATATAGCTTCGAACTTGAGCTTAAAGAGTCCACCAACCCACCTATCAATTGCACCCGTGCCTAGATTACGGCTTTCACAACTTGTAATAAGCTTGTGAAAAGGATTCAATGGGCTCTGCTGATGTAGTGCATTTGTTGGGTTACTGCAAAAAGAGTCCCCAAACAATGGCCAAAAATGGTTTTGTACCTTGAAAATTAGCCACCAATAGAGCTTCTAATGGAACAAAAGAACTTGCACCAGATTAAGCTTGAACTAAAAGCTACTAAGAACTAAATTCGCAGCTAGGTTGGAGCACGTGACAAGGTAAAAAAAAAACTGTAACAGGGGCTAGTGTGGTTGAGTTGCAGAAAAAGGTGGAGAAGGAAGAGTGGTATTGAAGGGAAACGTTGGGTGGGTTTTGTAAGTCAAACGAGTTGACTAGTTGGGAGGAGTGGGTAATGTGTATTTTATTTTGGGTTAATTTGTTTTAGTTGGTATTAATCACAAGGACCATTGTTGCAATTTCCGAATTCTTCAAGGGCTCAGGGACTGAACCAACTTTTCCAAAAATTATTATAAGGACCATAGATGACAAACTTTATTAACCAAGGACCATATATAATATTTTCCATTTTTGAAAATCCCGGGGACTTGTTTTGCCATTTTTTTTAAAGTTGGGGGATGAAACTGCCAATTATGCAAACTTTGTTTGTTTTTTAGCTGTTTTTACTCACTTTGCATTTAAAACATATAAAACACAATTTTGGGATATTTTTAGTATTTTGATGCATTTCTGAGTGTTTTTAAATGTTTTGCAGTTCAGATTTGACCAAAAATGATGAGTATTTACACACTCATCAATCCCCCACACTAAACTATTGCTAGTCCCTAGCAATCTTTTGAGAAAAACTTAATGGATTTGAATCTCTTTACCAAAAGCCATTACTTCAGGAGTAGCCAAATGTTTCAGTTCAAGTAAGAACTATGGTACAACGATAACCATGTGATTTTGAGCAAACCACCAGCTTCCAACGGATTTGATTTGTCTTTACCCGAAGCCGTTTGCTCTGGACTAGCCAACTCTTAGATAAATTATCAATATTATCTTTGGTGAGCTGATTACCAATTATGGTTTTCCAAATGCCTTTACCACAAGCCATAAACTTGCGGGCTAGCCAACTCTTCACTAATTAAAGATATGGTGAGTTGAACACCATACAATTTTGGGCAAATTGCAAGCCGTCAACGGATTTGAATTATCTTTACCAAGAGCCGTTTGCTCCTGGATTAGCCAATCCTTTTGGTTTTTAGACATGGCGGATGATAATCAGTAAGGTGAGTAAGTGCAAAACACTTACTCCAAAAAAATTTTGGCCAAAAATGGGGGAATTGGGTGGTATAATTATATGATAAAATTTGTGAGAATTCCTCCCCACACTAGAAATGAATATTGCCCTCAATATTCAAAGTACCGGCTGTTATGCCGAAACATAGAACGTAAAAAGGAAATACTACGGCCATTATTTTGAAAGATAGATTTTTTTTTTTTAGGAAAAACTTATATACAACAATGAGGGCAACTCCCCACACTAGGGTGGTAGAAAGTATAAAGAAGTCAGAAATATGGGTGAAAACCCATATGGTGTGCTACTATTTTTGATTCCCGAGTCGCTAGCTTGACTCGACCCCACATTCATTGGTTCATGGGGAAGCAAAGTGGAAGAAACAATCTCCATCGGACTTTCATTCAAGATGTTTGGACAACCATTTGAAGCACGTGAAAGTTCCACACCGATGAGATATATTCCCGGCTCAATATAATGGTACATGGAAATGCCGGGATCAAAGATAATGTCTTCATTCCCGAAGGAGTGAAGAACATGAGAAGTGACAGAATATATGAAGAAAAGAAAGAAAATCATGATGACGATCGTGATAAGATCTTCTTCCTCGTGATCAAGTGCGGTTGCACTCGTTTGGATTTTATTGGTTGAGCTCTTTGGGTTGGAAAGCATCTCGGGAGGGAGGGTTGGAAAATTTGTCATAGAAATACAAACTCTCATGATTGAGAACTTTTCCCCCCGATCATGATTTTTGCCATCCAAGCGATCATACTTCGGCGGAGTCATGATATGAGTGAGTTCACCGGCGAACTCCTCATGAAGAGAATCATTCACATGATGTGAATTTGTGAACTCTTGTTCCATTGTAGACTCATCACTATCCTCAAACTGAGTATCAAAGAGTGGATTCTCAGAAATTAAAGTGAATTCAGAGTCGAATTCAAATAGAGGATTGGTGAAAGTAGCTTTGAATGTTTCGTGAACAAAGTGATCAACATTCTCTATTGGACTGTTGGGATAAGAAGTGAGTGAACGATCATTATAAGGGAGACTTTCAATCTCTCCCAGATCGGCTTCGAAATCAAAAAGATCATCATCACTTTCCGATGAAAGTGGATTGATGTGAGTGAGTTCATCGGTGAACTCCTCAAGAAGAGGGTCAGACTGTGGGAGTGATGCCTCAACATACTCGATGTTTCCATAGGAAGCACAATCGTCGCTAAGATCAGAGAAAGTTTCAAAATGATCTTTTGAACACTCAAGAGGGGAAGAAGAATCACACATATGATCAGAAATTCCCTGTGACTCTCTCGATTGGGACAAGGTCCTCAACACTAGACTTTATGAATTCGTCCGATTCCTTTTTAGGAACAGTATCAAGATGCTCGTCCCCATGTTCTGAGAGTGAGTGGGAGCTTTGGGTGTGATAGCAGTTGTTTGAGGATGAATCTCAACTGCTGGGATATCAACTGATGAACTTGATGAATCTTTATAGAATTTAAGGATATCAAGTGTATCCTCATCATCACTGTCATCAGGAATGAAACGGAATCGAGAGCTAGATTTGGCTGCTTTTTCTTTTGCAATTGATTCCCTAATAGATTTTTCAAAGGCAATTTGGGAATTTAATTTAGCAGCCCGCTCTTCGGCTAACAATTCTTCCATGGATTTCTCATTTGGATTATCTTGGGAATGTTTACATTCCTTCAAATCTTTCACTAAATCCAAAAGATTAAGGAGAAGATTTTGAGGAAGTGGCTCAGGCTGAGGTGGTGCCTGATTCACTTGGTACTGTAGAGGTTGGTCATGATACGAAGAGTCGTAATTGTTACAAGGAAATGGATTCCTTGTTTGACAATCAGAGCTAAAGTGAGGACCTCCACAATACTCACAACAGTGAAACTGATGTGGCTGTGAGTCATATGTGTTGTAGTCATAATTGTTATCAGGAACCCGCTCATAGACAAGCGTGTTTCCCGATTGACAATCAGAACTGGAGTGTGAACCACCACAGTACTCTACAATAAGAAACTGCTGAGTCTCACAAAGTGTGGTAGGCGATGGAATAAATCAGTTGTGTTATGGTAGGAATAGGGATCCTGGTTATAGACAGACCCGTTTCCTGATTCCATCATGCTACAACTGGGGCAATTGCCACCATTATAAGGACCACCACACCATTGACAACCAAGAGGGTGATGATAAGACATAGAAAGAATCAAAGGTTTACAGAGGGGTTGGGATGAAGAATCAAAGATGTGAGAGGGTAAAGATGGATATTTTTGGATTTTTGAATAAACATTTTTTAAATATAAGAAAGAAAATCTTTTTGGGTTTTTGATTTTTAAGATGTTTTTGGATTTTTGGATTTTTATAAGAAAATATAAACATATAGATGGTATGAACAAGGAGTGAATATTCAAATCACTAATCTGCTAAACGTAAGATAATTAGCACAGCTCCCCGGCAGCGGCGCCAAAATTTGATTCGCTCCCAGACGGTCAAGTTTTATCACGCAAGCCGACCACTTGTGAATAGTCAACCGTAACAAACTTAAAACAGTCTAGAAACAAATGCAATGAAGTCCAGGAGAGTATAGTGTTTCCCCGGGTCGTTAAGTCCCAACGAGCTGTGCGAGAATAATCAAACGAGTAGTGATCGAGAGGATTTGAACGGAAAAGGATTGAGAGTGATTGATTATAACTAAAGAAAAAGTACATAAACTACAGGGGCTTAAATGCAAATTAAGGAAAATTAAAAAGATAAATTATATTAAATAAACGCTATCACTATTTTTAAATTGATGTTTTTCTATGATTTATAAAACAAAATAACTTAAATAAACTATTTTAATTAAAACGTAAACCTAAATTACCTAAGAACGTGACCTAGAATGAAAACGCACGTTATATGTAAAAATTACGCGAGTGCGCAAGTAAAAACGTAAAATTTGTAAAATAAAAGTCCTACTAATGTAAAAACAATTTTCTTACTTACTAAATGACAAAAGAAAATTTTAGAAAAAAATTTATATTTTTTTTTACTTTTATATTTTTTATTATGAATTAAAAACTAATTTACTCTAATTAAATGATTAAAAATTGTAAACTAATTTATAAAAATGAGCAAAAATCACGAGATTACTTACACTATGGGGACCTAAGAAAAATGAAAATGGGATCAACAGCTTTTACGGATAAGTTGTTAAAAAGCTAAGTATAATAAGCTATAACTAACAAACGACCTTAAATAATAATTGATGCAAGAAATTACCAAAACAAGACTCAAGGACAGTTGGTTAAGAGTGTTGGGTGTGTGGACAGTGTGCAGGAGGTCCTGTGTTCGAATCCCAGCAGGCTACCATTTTGCTACTCTTTTTAATTTTTCTTTATACTTTTAACCAACTGACAAATAAGCTAATTATAAACTACAATTAAAAAAAATTCTAATTCTAACAGCAAGTAAAAAAAAAATTACATCGAATGAATGGTACGTGTGAAAACAGATTTGGGTTTAGATACAAGATAAGCAAAAGCATGGACACTCTAGCTACAACTTAATCTAATAAGCTCGAATTAGCTAAGGACTCCCAATAAGCTAAAACTTAACAAGGAACCTAAGTTACTACTACATCTATACTAAGAACTTGATCAAATAAGCTAATAATGAAGCCGAATGAGCACTTAACTGCTGCTGTAACAGACCCAACCAAACACCACTTATTGAACTTGTAAGCACTCAAATAACATGAAAAGCAGTTGGGAAACAAGATTTATGAACCAATAAGCTAAACTCATGAGATAATCTATCAAAATAAGCTGATAATGACTAAATAAGGGGGGAGATCAGTTGGCAAGACACCTAAACTAGGGAATCCTAATACTAAAAGAAACTAGACTAATAAGCAATTCATGGGACAAATAAGCTAGAATAAACTGAAAACAATCTAACTAAATCTAATTACACTAAACGGTACTAAAGACAATCTAAATAAGCTAAATGGTTCTCCTAATAAGAACTTGAAAACATACTGACCTGCTATTGTGGAAGTTCAAAGCAAAACAGTCCGAAGGGTTCTTATGAGCTTATTTTGGATAAGCTAGTGGGCGATATAGCTTCCGAACTTGAGCTTAAGGAGTCCACCAACCCACCTATCAATTGCACCCGTACCTAGATTACGAGGGGCTTTCACAAGCTTGTAATAAGCTTGTGAAAAGGCTTCAATGGGCTGCTGATGTAGTCTGTTGTTGGGCTGCAAAAGAGTCCCCAAACAGTGGCCAAAAATGGTTTTGTACCTTGAAAATTAGCCACCAATAGAGCTTCTAATGGAACAAAAGAACTTGCACCAGATTAAGCTTGAACTAAAAGCTACTAAGAACTAAATTCGCAGCTAGGTTGGAGCACGTGACAAGCTAAAAAAAAAACTGTAACAGGGGCTAGTGTGGTTGAGTTGCAGAAAAAGGTGGAGAAGGAAGAGTGGTATTGAAGGGAAACGTTGGGTGGGTTTTGTAAGTCAAACGAGTTGACTAGTTGGGAGGAGTGGGTAATGTTTATTTTATTTTGGGTTAATTTGTTTTAGTTGGTATTAATCACAAGGACCATTGTTGCAATTTCCTAATTCTTCAAGCGGCTAGAGGACTGAAATGAACTTTTCCAAAAATTATTATAAGGACCATAGATGACAAACTTTATTAACCAAGGACCATAAATAATATTTTCCATTTTTGAAAATCCCGGGGACTTGTTTTGCCATTTTTTGAAAGTTGGGGGACTGAAACTGCCAATTATGCAAACTTTGTTTGTTTTTTAGTGTTTTTTACTCACTTTGCATTTAAAACATATAAAACACAATTTTGGGATATTTTCAGTATTTTGATGCATTTCTGAGTGTTTTTAAATATTTTGCAGTTCAGATTTGACCAAAAATGATGAGTATTTACACACTCATCAGTGAACTACACCTTCACGACACAACACCTAATCTCAAGGAGATCTACTCCTTTTTACAACACCATCAAGGATATCACCATCCTTGTAGATAAACAAATACACATATGTATAACGATGCACCTCATCGATTATACGACCTAAGCATTCTTCCCAAATGCTACTTGATTTGATCCTTTGGCATCCTTCACTAATGCCTTTGACACAACGCTTGGCACCCTTCACTAATGCCTTCGTCTTGACACCTTTAGCATCCTTCACTAATGCTTTTGACACAACGTTTAGCACCCTTCACTAATGCCTTCGTCTTGACACCTTCAGCATCCTTCAATAATGCTTTGACACGGATGATGAGCACCTTTCACTAATGCTTTCATCTTGACACTTTCGGCATTCTTCACTAATGCCTTCAACCCAACATCTATGGAGAAAGGAAGAACTATCAACAAGAGAACCTTAGTAGTCTTGATGATGACGAAGCATGGCAACTCATGGACTTGAGCTTGCACGTCTTCAAGAGGTGGTAATCTCTCCTTTAAGAGGAACCTAGTAGATCACACAAAAACAAAAGACAAACTACATAGATCACTTAGATCTGAGGTTAGAGGGTTAGAATACTTTAGGGAAGTATGTGTAAAAAACCATGTGTAAAGAGAAAGAAATGGCTCTCTATTTATAGAGGAAATTCTCTTCTGTTCCCGGATCCCACGGATCCCTACCACAAGGGATCCGGCTAGCACAAAGCTAGGGATCCGTGGTCCGCTCCTCTTTGCCCATGGGTATTTTTGGTTATGGGTCATGGGTCATGGGTTATGGGTTGATTCATGGTTTTCTTTCTAGATACAATGAACTTGGTTAAGTGATATATAAAACCATGGGTTATGGGTCAAAACCATTTGCTAGTATTTTACCCATTTAGTATATACTTGTATTTACCCATTTTAGCATACACTTAGTTTTTACCCATTTTAGTATACTTAGTTTAAGTATATGTTTAACCCAATATGTAAACACTAGTTGTTGTACATATGTATCTAAATCATAAAATAACTTATACTTGTTTTAGTGTTTTATGTGACACCTTAATTGTGTTAGAAAACTATTAACTCAAACTATTTACGTACTCTATTTGTTTCGTTAAAATGATTTTACTTTTGTTATCGACAAAACATTAGAAGATCGTAAAATATAAATAAACGTTTTTACGGCTTATTTGTATTAACAATCTCCCCCTTTTTGTTGATGACAAAACATAAAATTATTTTAAGGAAAAAGCTAAAATTCGTAAAAATTTGAATTTGTAGTTTTTACTTTCTTCTCCCCCTTTTGTCGAAACAAAAAGTGTTAAAAGAAACTAACACAATTTTTATAAGAAAAAAAATGTAAAAGAGAGCAAGTGACGGGAATGGTACTCGTCTTAACTCCCCCTTGACGAGTCCATCCCTATGTAAGGGCGTCAAGGACATAACGTAAAATAAACTAATTGTGTTTGCAACTAAGTTTGCAAATGGTTTGTCTGAGTGACGAGAATGTGCTCCCCCTTGAATATTTCAATGTTGCAATGGGGTGTCATGAAGTGTTAATCCAAAAATGAATTAAGTTGCAAATGATTTTACAATGTCGTTTGACACAAAGCTCCCCCTAGCTTTATGGTGTCAATATCTTCATGTGTATTTTGAATAACTACAAAACAAAGATTAGAAAAACAAGAGTATAGTGCATAATTATCTGCAAAAGAGACTCAAGTTAGTATAAATTTGTGCTCCTGTACCACGGATCCCACGGTTCCCTTCAAGGAGGGATCCGTCTAGTTATCTGGAAGGGATCCGGCTATCTGTTGACAGTATCTTCAGTAATGAAGAAATGTCAAGGAATGCTATTTTGAGAGAATGAGATATATGTATAATATATCAAGCACAACAAAGATAATCATAGCATATAAGTATTCATTCAATAAAACAAGAGATACACAATAAAATCTCTAAAACTAAGAGAATGAACTAGCCAAACAAGTGCTACTAATGCTAAATGAGTTACCCCAATTCAAGGTTCAACTAAACTAAATGATGATCAAGGATGAGAAAGGTTTCCTAAACGTTCTAATTTTGAGTTTTTGAATGTGATGCTCATTGTATTTTAGGCTTATTAACCTCTTCGAAACGTTCGAGGAGGTGATAAAACATGAAACGTTGCTCTTCACGTAGTTCATGTATCAACCTTTCAAATGTTTACAATGATAGCAATCCTTGTCATGGTTTTGAGTTTCTTGAAGTGAAAGTTCAAGTGAAGTGGGTTGAGGATCTTCAAATGAAGGAGGATTTGATGGAGGTTCATTAAATGGTGGTTCTACAATGTTTGAGGGTAGAGGTAAGGAAGCATCAACTTCCATTTGGTTGGGTGGTTGCCTTTGATGTTTTCTCATAATCCAAAATGGACTATTGGGAGGAATGATAGAGTTTGCTTTTGGAGCAAGTGTTTATTCAACACTTTGATTTTGTTGCTCAATCTTTTCAAGTGAACTAGTTGGTAATGGTGAAAGATGAGATGGCCAAGAGGGTAAATCTTCTACATTGTGAGAGTGTGGAGATGATTGTGAGGTGGCTCTAGGCACTAATGATGTTGGTTGAGTTGTGGAGGGTATGTTTGGTATAGTAGAATTTGGTGATGAAATCTTAGTGGGAACACTCTTCTTGGGGATTAGTTTGATTGGTTTCCTTGGTGTAAGGGAAATCCTAGCATTGGTGGACTTAACCGGAGATGATTCGGTTGAGGAAACTTCGTGTATGATTCTAGCAAGTTTCTTTGGTGGTTCTTGAGTGGATGAGTAAGCACTAGGAGCTTTTCTCATGATGAGATGACTAAGAAGAACGGTTGCAATTGCTGATAATTATGTTTTTGTTTGATGACTAAAGTGTTCTTGGCAATATGGGTTATAAGGAGAAGAGTTTTGCAAGTGCATTTAAGACTTAATCCACTAATGTTCTTGGAAATGTGATGATTAACATGCACAAGGTTGAGATTCAGAGTTTCACTTATCTAGGAACTCATTTAAGATGAGATGGAGTGTTTGAGTTAGGAAGATGAGTTGAAATGATTGTTTTATCTATGTTTGACATAAACTGTCACACGGATCCCACGGTTCCTTCCTTGAAGGGATCCGGCTCTCAGCAGTTATGACAGGTTTGAAATGAGGTTTCTAGGAGCTAAAACCTATCTTATTTTGAATGTTTCAGTTTTCCTAAAGGTTTAGGATGAAAGGGTACTTGAATGATTAGAGGTAATAAGTGTTGTAGCAAATGATTGCTTTTTATGGAAGGGGGATGGGACAAGATGACTACCAATGGTTGTCTAAGGATAACATTAAGAGTTATGAAGGTGTCAAGTCATAATAAATGATCCTAGTGATCAGATTTAGGCTTGAGGTGATATTAAGAAAAATTCTTAAAAACTACAAAAATTGAAAAACTAATTTTTGTCTTGTCTTGAGATATAAATGACTAGAAGCAATTTCCTAAAATTGCTTAGCTTATCTTCTTAAGTGTTTTGAGAGGTGAGAAATAGTTTGTGAGTAGTCGAAGCGGAAATATGGTGAGTTTAGATGTGTTGATAAAATAAGACTAAGATCTTAAGTAAGCCTTTAGTGAGTCTAAGCCTTTCTCATCCTAGAAGTGGACTTAGTTGGGTTCTAAAATCATATGCTAAGCTAATGTGATGTTATCTAGAAAGCAGTTTTCATGTATTGAATGCTGTATTGCTGATCTGATGTCACGGATCCCACGGTTCCCTCAAGGGAGGGATCCGGCTAGGCTAATCCTAAGGATCCGGCATCTGCAGATCAGAACCAACACAGAACCTACACAGAAATGATGCGCAGTTTATGCACACTAGTAAATCCACAGATAAACAGTAGAAACAAGCATGTTTATCACAAAACATTAGTTAAAGACAATATCCAAGTAATCATAAACCGAAAGAGCTAAAATGTAATCATTTAAACATAAGATAAAGAAAGCAAGCACAATCCTATTGTCTCTTTCGTCAATCCTTTCTTTTCCTTTTTGACGGCTTAGTGAGGTTGTATGCGAGGTTTTGAATCATGCCCCTCAATTGCTTAAATTCCGCGGTCTCGTTTGGAATGGTCGGAAGTTGTTTGTGGTATTCAAGGATTTCCAATTTGATGTTGGCTACGGGGTCGACATCTTCTTCATCTTCTTCTTCTTCATCGGCCGAGGAGTCCGAGAGAGCTTCCGGTTGCTCTCTATTGACCGTGAACCGTTTAGAGGGTCGTTTGGTAAGAGGTACCATGACGTGGTCGGAAAGATAATGATCATCGTTGATAGGAGATGGTTGCAATGTACCAACATACTTACAAAGTCGTGTTAGGAGCATACCATACGGAAGTACCATGTTGGAAACTTTGAATACCCCAGCCATTCTCCTTACCATGTAATAGGCAAGATTAAATGGCCTTTGATGGATAAGACAATAGATCATTTGCACAAGACATGCGTTTGGATGATCTTTGTTTCCAACTAGGCTAATGACATTTTCCCTAAGGATTTCTTCCCATTTTCTAAACATGGGGTGCATTTCGGAAAGTTCCATTTGAAAGGGATTACGGTGAATGAGCTTCTTGTTTCGGTCGAAACAGGATTGGTCGGTTCTTATTTTGAAAATAGTGTCTCGGATGGTTTCGGGTTCATCAATAGGAGTGTTATAGAGAGGCTTAGGATCAAGTGCAAGGTTTTGAGCGTTAATTGCCCAATCTTGAGAGTACATACAAATTCCTTCACAAGGAATGCGAAGAGTTTGAGCAAAGGTGTTGAGAGGAAGAGTGAAGTTTTGTTTATTGATGATGAAAGTGATTGAAATGCTATCATCGACGTTACGAATGATCCTAAAGCTTTTGTAAAATTCAAAAATGAAAACCGGACAAATTTGTTCATCTATGTCAAGGAGACAATCAAAGTTGATTGTCGAGAAAACTTGACGAATGTCGGTATCTTCAAGGAAACATTCCTTGACTACACGACCTTCGTGGATAAGTCTTTTTACAAGGCTTTTGAAAATTTTACGGTCGGTTTTGGTCAATCCCTTTTTACGATAGTAATGAGTAAGGTAGTGGACGGTGTCATGATGATCTTGTTGAGTAGCTTTGGGCATGGTTGGTCCTAAAAATACAAATTTTCCAATTAGGTAAAGTTAGTTGGGATGGGTTTATGGTTTTGATTTGTATTAACAATGTTGTGAACACAATGTGATTTTGTTAAAAGCCCATTTTCATGATTACTTTAAAGAGCCCTAATTAAGTTAATTGATTAAAATTAAGAAACCATAAACCCTAGGATGAGGATGATGAAAATTAGAACAAGTTAATGTAATTACTTACAATGATGTTCTAGGAAGGAATACTTGAGAGTATGGAAGCTAATGAGGATGGATTCAGTAGCTTAGTCGTTTTGGTGTTATGTGAATAGAGGGAAAAAATCAGTGGTGAATTTTGGCGTATAGTGAGTTACGTTCCACGGTTCCCCGGATCCTTTGTATTTGGGATCCGGCTAGTACAACTAGAGGGATCCGGATACTGTGGACAAAAAGGGAGTTGTTTGGTATTATTTTTGTAGTAGGCTTATAAATTAGCTTGCCCAACAAAAATGGAGGTATTTGATGAGGATTGTTTTTGAATGATGATTTTCGATGAATTACATATCGAGGGTTCATATGTGATGACGACGTTAGTTTGACGAAAAAAAATAATATCATCCCCTATGTTGAAAAAGACTAAAGGTGACGAAAGAGACTTCTAATGATGTTAGTGATTAGTTAAGCAAAGATAACTTATGATAATAAACGGGACTCATGTAACCTATCTAATGAAGAGTAAAACATACCTCTATGCTTCTTGGTTTGGTATAATACCAAAAATACTTCATGAGCTTTTAAAGTAATCCTTTGTACTTGGTGTACATAGGTTGTGATTACTTTTTAGATCCTTCCTTGAATGTTGACTTCATTAATCTTTGAATGAAGACTTTGAAGAGATTCTAGCACGAAGATTTCTTAAGAGCAAAAATGATTAGAATCATCTATCAATGTCCAACAAAATGATTTAAAAGAAAATATGACCAACAATAAAAAATCCTTCTTTGTAGTTTTCAAACATACACGGATCGTATCAAGTCTTTAAAGTACAACATACTTTAAGAAACTTGGTAACGAAGCTCTGATGCCAATTGTGGAAAACTAGAAGGGGGGGTTGAATAGTTTTACCAATTTAAAACTTCCTTTTAAATATTTAGATCGACTTATGTCAATCCATTTGATTGTTTATGTTGGACGTTGATAGATGGATATATATAAATGTGAAATGAAATATAAAGAGTAAGAAGCACATCACCACAACACAAGTTATTTATAGTGGTTCGGCTACAAGGACACCTTCCTTGCCCTACTCCACTCCCCGAGTCACCTACTCGAGAGTTCGTAAGCACTACACCAACTCCTTGTGGCGGAGAAGCCTTCACAACGTCGCTTAACCTTTTTCCGGTACAAAGCTAAATACCGAGTTCTTTCACACCAAGGCGAACCACACCTAACACAACGTCGCCTACCCTTTATACGGTGCTAGGCTAACCACCGAGTTCTTTCACACCTTAGGAGAACTAATCCTATCACAACGTCGCCTACCCTTTATTAGGTACTAGGCTAAGCACCTTAGTTCTTTCACACCTTAGGTGAACTACACCTTCACGACACAACACCTAATCTCAAGGAGATCTACTCCTTGTTACAACACCATCAAGGATATCACCATCCTTGTAGATAAACAAATACACATATGTATAACGATGCACCTCATCGATTATACGACCTAAGCATTCTTCCCAAATGCTACTTGATTTGATCCTTTGGCATCCTTCACTAATACCTTTGACACAACGCTTGGCACCCTTCACTAATGCCTTCGTCTTGACACCTTTAGCATCCTTCACTAATGCTTTTGACACAACGTTTGGCACCCTTCACTAATGCCTTCGTCTTGACACCTTTAGCATCCTTCAATAATGCTTTGACACGGATGATGAGCACCTTTCACTAATGCTTTCATCTTGACACTTTCGGCATTCTTCACTAATGCCTTCAACCCAACATCTATGGAGAAAGGAAGAACTATCAACAAGAGAACCTTAGTAGTTGATAACGCTCAAATTGTGCATGTTTTTAGTAGCGTTATCCGTGCTTTTATGTGTGTTATTTGGTTATAATCATATGATTTTGATGCTTAATCGTACAAAAGTGCGTTTGCTAGTTCATTTGTAGCCAAGTACAGGAAAGTGGAGAAAAAGACGGAAAAAGAAGTAAAACACGAAGATTTCTCCATGTATGAAGAATTCCCGACCAAAGAAAGACTTGCGTAGTATATTCGAGATGGTAAAGTCATCAAGTTAGTGGTCCAAAGACTCAAGAATAAAGTTCAAGAAGGAAAACGAGAAAGAAATGAAGAAATGAAGCTTAAACGAAGACATATTGGAAGACTCGTTGTTCCCAACACACCTTCACCATTTTGGCCATAACTTTTGCATACGGACTCCGTTTGACCCCCGTTCGCTGGCCACGGAAAGCTCAGAGAAAGATCTACAACTTTGCCGTTTATGACTTTTTGTGATTTTTCTCCAACCGATCGGTCGAGCCCCGTAACCGATTCGGTTGGAGAGCTGTCAAGAAGACCAACCGATTCGGTTGGAGCCCAACCGGATCCGGTTGGAGGTCCTGTTTCAGCCATTTCTGCACTACTAAGAGTCCAAACGTGTTCCAATGATTCTAACATGATTCTAGTCCCTTCCTACATGGTTTCTAGTCCCTTCCAAGCTCCTTGGCCTCCAAGAAATGCATTGAATACCCCTAGGCCTTGGTTCAAGTATAAATAGAGGCCTTTGCTACCTCATTTCATCATCCCACCTTGAGAGATCCTCTCACACCTATCCTACCACCACCACTCATCTCTAGGTGTGAAATTCAAGCCTCCACCCTTAAGGACGAATTTCCACCTAGAGAACACAACCACTCTCAATATCTTCACTCCAAAGGTGTGAAACTCTCTCTCAACTTCCTATCCCAACTTGTGTGAAATTCAAGCCTCCACCCTTAAGGACGAATTTCCACCTAGAGAGCAAACCATAACTTGAGAGAACACAACTACTCTCAATACCTTCACCAAAGGTGTGAAATTCAAGCCCACCCTTAAGGACGAGTTTCCACCAACTATCCTATCCCAACTTGTGTGAAATTCAAGCCTCCACCCTTAAGGACGAATTTCCACCAATTACACCAACTTATCTTCCCCAAAAGACCACAAAACTCTGCCAAATTCGTGTAGTGTGCTCAAGGGTTGTCGAAGCGTTTGGACATCATTTTCCGGCTTGGTAGAACTATTGTAGTTGATTGGAGGCTTGAAGGAGTGCTATAATCCTTCATCTTTGCCTATTGTAATTCATACTTTGGGTAAACCTTGTTACTTTTCTATTTAAAGATGTTTGTTATTGATATGATTATTGAGATTTTGTGTTTGATTGGAATAATGATGAATCTTTTGATACTTGCTTGTTCTTATATTGCTTTTCTTGTTGGTTTGATCCGTGACAATCATAACCATCAACTTGTTACTTGTTCTTATAATGCTTTTCTTGTTGGTTTGATCCGTGACAATCATAACCATCAACTTGTTACTTGTTACTTGCTTAAACAAACAAACGACACTTGTAGTGCAACCAAGTCTCTTGGGACGACCTTGATTTACCTTATACTATACTACAACTTGACTAGGGTATACTTGCCCGAATGTGTTCCTAGTTAACCGGTAATTCTTGTTTACAAATTTAAAACCCCGATGAAGCACATCAAGTTTTTGGCGCCGTTGCCGGGGACTTGTTTTGCACTTGTTTGCTCGTTTGATTGTTTTCTTGTTTGATAGATTGTTTGTTTGCTTACATGATAATTCCGGCATCGTCACCATCAAGTTTTTTGGCGCCGCTGCCGGGGATTTGGTTTTTGTTCTTGTTTGTTTGTAAATTGCTTGCTCATGAATAATTGTTGCTTTGATCTTGTTTGATTGCTCTTGATGTTTGCTCATGATGTTTGCTTGAATGCTTGTCTTTTTCTTAAAAATCTCTAATTTCTCATAATTGCTCAATTGATCTTGGCATCAAAATCAAGTTTTTGATGTTGGGATTTCATTTCTCGTGTTCTAAAATGCTCATTTCAATGATTGCTTTCTAAGTTGCTCGAAAAACGTTTGCGAAAAAACCCACCAAAACCACCCAGATCACTCTAACCGAATCGGTTGGCACTCCAACCGGATCGGTTGGAAGCCTCGTACTTAATAAACCCACTACAACCGATCGGTCACTACCGTAACCGGATCCGGTTGGTGTTCATTAAAAAAAATAAAAATAAATAAAAAATAAAAAAAAATTATTTCTGTGTTTCTTGTGTTTCTTGTTGTGTGTTTTGTTTTTTTGTTATATGTTCTCTTGCATTCTCTAGGTTATTTGTTTTATATTTTTGTTTATATTAGTTTCTGGGTTATTTGTTTTTGTTATTTTTTGTTTATATTAGTTTCGTATTAATTTGAATAAGATTATTGTTTTAGATTATCTTGTTTGATCTTGTTTGATTTCTTTACGTGATTAATTGTGTTTGCGCGTCTATGTCTATTGTTATTTTTCGTGATTTTTCTGGATTTTGTGTTTATTTTGTGTTTATGTTCTAAGTTGTGTTTTGTTTTAGTTGTGTTTTGTTTTATGTGTTTTTGATGTTCTTCAGTTTGTGTGTGAAAGTTGGTTTAGTTTTAGTTGTGTTTACTTTCTGGGTTCTTATGTTCGTCACTTCGGGTTCTTATTTTATTTTGTCAAAAGTTTTGAAAAAAAAAAAAAAAATTAGAAAAATCTCCTTCACCGATCGGTCACTACCCGTAACCGTTCGGTTGGAAGGATTGGTCACAGTGGTTATTCCAACCGATCGGTCACTCCCCGTAACCGGATCGGTTGGACTAATCTGTTAAAAAAAAATCCGTTTTTATTTTTTGTTTTTGTGTGTTTGTGTTTAGATTAAATAAGTTTAAATGTCTTTTTGTTTTTGCAAGAGTATCATTTCTTTTATTTGGTTTTTCCATTTTAAGTTTTGTTAATATTTGGTACATTGTTAATAAATAAGTACATTTAAAAATAAAATAAAGTGTTTTGAACTTTGTGGGTATGTTCACTGGAAACCCTCACGAGACTATAACTCGTCCACTCGGGCCACCGAGGGGTTTAAAGGCTTGTTGCATGAGCTAAATGCAACCGTGATGCCTACGAAAGTGAGTTTTAGAATTTTACGCGTTTTTTGTAGTTTAGTTTATTTTTGCAGATTTAATAAGCTCTTGGAGGAAGGATTGATTGGATTGTTGGTGACGTTATACTCTTGATTGAACATGTTTGGATGAAAGATAAATCGATTGATCTCACACGCTTATGCTAGCGTTTGCTTAGCATCTTATCATTTGAAGTTCGATCGTGATGTTTAGCCCTGGAGGTTTCGTTTTTCTTAGACTTATAGTTTTATTTCCCTTATCTTACATGCTTTGAAGTTTTTGCAATTGTTTTATTTTTTTTCTTTGTTATTTTTTTCCTTTGTTTGTTTTTGTTTGGTAAATTATTTTAATAAATTGACTTTTTTAAGTCCCTCGAAAGTAAGGCTCACCCATTGTAAACAAACTTTGTGAGAGGTATAAGGCGGGTCTCCCTGATTCCCTAAAGAAGTTTGGTTTTTAATATGCTTCGCGCTGACCTGCTTCTCCGCTTTTTTGTGCGTTTCAATGGAGCTACCAAGAACTCGTGGGACAAGAATAAGTCATGCTTGGTTTTTTATAAAAAAAAATTAAATAAAAAAAAAATTATAAAATTAAAAAAAAAATAAATAAATAAATAAATAAAAAAAAAAAAAAAAAAAAGAGTCGTAACTAGATTTAAGTTATTTTTCTTTTGTGTGCTTAACTTAAGTGTGGGGGAAAGTTAAATAAGAAAAGCGAAACTCGTTTTCAATTTCCAAATTTTTGGGCCTGTTTTTAAATTTTTGTGAGCTTGTTTGCCCTTATGATCTAGTTGTTTTCACGCGTATAGGTTAATATATTAGAATAACTGGATCAACCCACTGGTGAAATCGGTAATTTTGAAAAACTTGAGATGTGTCCCGATTAATATTGCAATCCATTCTGGGATCGATGACATTTGCTAGCACATATTATAGCCCTTCCACTAAATTGTGAGGATTTGAGCCTGTTTCATATAGCATACTTCTTTATGCTTGATCTTTTGTTTTGAGTGTGCTGGTGATTTTATTTATTCTAGAACTTGTACTTGCAAATCATTACCAGACCGCAGTGAGATCGCATTCGTGTGATATAAGTGTTTATGCGTGATAAAGAGGCAACCTTAGGAATAAACCAAATGGCCTTCCGTTTACATCTAATGATATATTAGCTTACCACATCGGTTAGTTAACCACCCACATGGACCCATTTGTTAGCGCTCATTTTTAGCGCTAGATACCCTTAGTACACCCTCCGAGCCATTCTTTTCTTTTCTTACATCCAGAAAATACAAAAATATTTTACACTTTAAACCTTAGCCTACCCTTGTCAATGTCTAAATGGTTGGTTGCTAGTTGCTTGGTTTGTTGGATTGTTTTTATGATTATGAGTTAGCCGCACTTTGCCATTCGTGTGTACCATTCCGACAAAGACGAAGAGTGCACCTTCTTATTTGTATTTTTGTGGTGATGCTTATACGAAGTGTGGGGGAGATGTGATGTATGAAGAAGAAGTGTTGAAAAAAAAAAAAAAAAAAAAAAAAAAAAGTCATCGAAAAAAAAAAGAAAAAATGATGAAAAAATATATATGTGATGACAATTATAGCCAATGTGCTATATTATTATGAAGATGAAGGAAGATGAAGTATGTTTGAGTTATCGATTAGCCAATGTGCTAAGATGTGATATATATATTTGGTGATCGATATGTGAAGAAGAGAAGATTGTAACTATAATCATTTTCGGGTTTGCGGATTGTTCGTGACTAGCAACATGGGTATTAGACTCGACTTTATTTTTCTTTAACACCAATTTCATATAATAATCCCATGCCTTATCCATACCCTTTAATCACCCGAAGCCTAATCGTTATAACCCGAATAAAAGCCCTCTTTAGATGTTTACATTTGGTGCTTACGCCACGTAGGTGGAGTTTTGTTTCTTGTACAAGCCTATGGTAATATTTAGATCATGACTGAGCAATATGAGTGTACTATTCCTTAATATTATCCATCACTAAATAAATTGAATGTTGAGTGAATTATACATCCATTCTTTTTCGTGAGGTGCTTAGCCATGTTATCAAGCAAGAGAATCCATGAGGTATTGTCAAACATCTCGGTTTTTCACCTCTTAAAGCTTAAAACGATGAATCTTATCTCGTACTTGTACTTGGTAGATTTGCATCACATTTTTCTAATCATTCTTATGCACCGTGTGGGATTTATTTTTTTTAATTTCTAGATTTGCTTGAGGGCAAGCAAAACCTTAAGTGTGGGGGAGTTTGCGCTCATTTTTCGCTTATTTTTGCTTATTTTTATATATGTTTAAAAAAAAAAAAAAAAGTAAAAAATATAAAAACCAAAAATATTTTTAAAATTTTCTTTTCATTTTGTCATTTAGGTTTGTCTTTTGATTTTTCTTTTCTTAGATTTGCTTGAGGGCAAGCAAAGTTTAAGTGTGGGGGAGTTTGATAACGCTCAAATTGTGCATGTTTTTAGTAGCATTATCTGTGCTTTTATGTGTGTTATTTGGCTATAATCATATGCTTTTGATGCTTAATCGTACAAAAGTGCGTTTGCTAGTTCATTTGTAGCCAAGTACAGGAAAGTGGAGAAAAAGACGGAAAAAAGAAGTAAAATACGAAGATTTCTCCATATACGAAGAGTTCCCGTCAAATGAAAGACTTGCGGAGTATATTCGAGAAGATAAAGTCATCAAGTTAGTGGTCCAAAGACTCAAGAATAAAGTTCAAGAAGGAAAACGAGAAAGAAATGAAGAAAAGAAGCTTAAACGAAGAAATATTGGAAGCCTCGTTGTTCCCGACACACCTTCACCATTTTGGCCATAACTTTTGCATACGGACTCCGTTTGACCCCCGGTTCGCGGCCACGGAAAGCTAAGAGAAAGATCTACAACTTTGAAGTTTATGACTTTTTGTGATTTTGCTCCAACCGATCGGTCGAGCCCCGTAACCGATTCGGTTGGAGAGCTGTCAAGAAGACCAACCGATTCGGTTGGAGCTCAACCGGATCCGGTTGGAGGTCCTGTTTCAGCCATTTCTGCACTACTAAGACTCCAAACGTGTTCCAAATGATTCTAGTCCCTTCCTACATGATTCTAGTCCCTTCCTACATGGTTTCTAGTCCCTTCCAAGCTCCTTGGCCTCCAAGAAATGCATTGAATACCCTAGGCCTTGGTAGTAGTATAAATAGAACCCATTTGGCACCTCATTTCATCATCCCCTCTCCATCTTTCTCATCCCTTTCATCCACCACTTGAGAGATCATCTCTAGGTGTGAAATTCAAGCCTCCATCCTTAAGACGATTTCCACTAAAACAACACTCTCTCTCTCTCAACTTACCTTCCCAAAGGTGTGAAATTCAAGCCTCCACCCTTAAGGACGAATTTCCACCTAGAGAGCAAACCATAACTTGAGAGAACACAACCACTCTCAATACCTTCACCAAAGGTGTGAAATTCAAGCCTCCACCCTTAAGGACGAGTTTCCACCAACTATCCTATCCCAACTTGTGTGAAATTCAAGCCTCCACCCTTAAGGACGAATTTCCACCAATTACACCAACTTATCTTCCCCAAAAGACCACAAACCTCTGCCAAATTCGTGTAGTGTGCTCAAGGGTTGTCGAAGGCGTTTGGACATCATTTTCCGGCTTGGTAGAACTATTGTAGTTGATTGGAGGCTTGAAGGAGTGCTATAATCCTTCATCTTTGCCTATTGTAATTCATACTTTGGGTAAACCTTGTTACTTTTCTATTTAAAGATGTTTGTTATTGATATGATTATTGAGATTTTGTGTTTGATTGGAATAATGATGAATCTTTTGATACTTGCTTGTTCTATATAATGCTTTCTTGTTGGTTTGATCCGTGACAATCATAACCATCAACTTGTTACTTGTTCTTATAATGCTTTTCTTGTTGGTTTGATCCGTGACAATCATAACCATCAACTTGTTACTTGTTACTTGCTTAAACAAACAAACGACACTTGTAGTGCAACCAAGTCTCTTGGGACGACCTTGATTTACCATATACTATACTACAACTTGACTAGGGTATACTTGCCCGAATGTGTTCCTAGTTAACCGGTAATTCTTGTTACAAATTTAAAACCCCGATGAAGCACATCACCATTCCAAACTTTTTCAAAATGTCCCTCACATATTTGTCCTAACTGATAAAGATACCATCAGGTTTCTGCTGAACTTGAAGACCCAAAAAGAAAGTAAGCTCCCCCATTGCACTCATCTGAAACTCTCTCTTCATCAGCTCCTCAAACTCCCGCACAAGCTTCTTTAGTGGACCCAAATATGATATCGTCCACATAAACTTGCACAAGAATAATGTATGTGGAATTCTTCTTCAGGAAAATCGTTTTATCAATGGCACCTCTTCTATAGCCATACTTCAGTAGAAATGATGAAAGCCTAGCATACCATGCTCTTGGTGCCTGATGTAGTCCATAGAGAGCTTTAACTACTTTGTGAACATGATGTGGATGATCGGATCTTCAAATCCTTTAGGTTGAGTGACATAAACCTCCTCTTCTATTTCACCATACAGAAATGCACCTTTAACATCCATTTGATAGACCATGAAACCCATGTAAGATGCATAAGCCAAGAATATCCGTATGGCCTCTACTCTAGCAACAGGTGCAAACACTTCATCATAATCAATCCCCTCCTCTTGTCGATACCCCTGAGCTACTAATCTTGCTTTTTTTTTAATGACAACACCCCTTGCATCTCTCTTATTTTTCAATATCCATTTTGTCCCAATAGCATATTTCCCTTCAGGGAGTGGGACCAATATCTAAACCTGTTGATTTTGGAACTGTTGCATCTCTTCTTGCATAGCTTCAAGCCAACTTGAATCTTCCAAGGCTTGAGTAACACTGGTTGGTTCCACTTGAGAGAGAAAGCAGGCAAACAGACAATGGTCATAGTATGTGTGATTGTCTCTTTGTTGATTGGAGACATAAGAGATAAAAGCCACTTGACCATATTTAGAACTTGTTACAGTGCCTCTAGTTCTAACAGGTGCATGAGGATCACCAATAATATTTGACTGTGGATGAGCAATGTTGATCCTTTTAGTAGCAGTGGTGTTTACATCAATAGAGGTATTAAGATTAGTCACAGTTGGTTCAAAATCAGTATCATAGGAAGGTGAGGTGAAGACTCCAGCTTTGGGTTGATGATTACCAAGATCTGAGGGTCTTGGAAAACGTGTATAAGGATCTCCAAAGTCTGTGGACACTCTAGTAGAAATGGGAGTAGTATCAGCATCACCTTCAGCAGATTTGGTGATGATAGGAGAAACAGGATCACTTTCAGCAGAATTGTGATTTCCACTGATTGCTTCTCTTTCACTCTCCTCAGCATTCCTCTCAGCTTCTAGATTAGCTGCATACTCCTGCTTCTTAAGCCTAGCAAGGTCCTCTGCATAATTGGACTCATCTTCACTCTCAGCAGTAGAACTTTTGGAAGTGTCACCTGTAAAATTGTTAGGGGAGAAATAAGGTACAACAATAGGATGCTCATCATCCTCAACACTATCAGAATCAGCATTCATGGTAGCAGCATTGTCAGTGGGAGACACTTGTGAACCTGCATTTTGGTTAGCCACATGTCTAGAATAACCCAAATAGTCAGTTAAGTAATCAAGGTCAAATGACCAAACATGACCTTGTCCTTGAACATTAGGCTTGTCTTCTAGATATCTCAGGTTCAAAGTCTCCTCAATCTTCTTAGCATTCAAATTGTATACCCTATATGCTTTACTATGAGCCGAATAACCCACAATATAACCCTCATCAGCCTTCTCATCAAATTTACCCAGTGGATCACTAGTATTCAAAATAGTCACTTGGCAACCAAAAGGTTTAAGGTAATGAATAACATGAACTTTCCCATAGAGAAGTTCATAAGGTGTCTTAAAGTGAGGTCTAGTGATAGATACCCTGTTTAGAACATAACAAGTTGTGCCAACTGCTTCAGTCCAAAACATGGTGGGTAACTTAGAGTCTGCAAGCATAGATCTTGCTGCCTCTATCAGGGTCCTATTTTTTCTTTCAGCCACCCCCGTTGTTGAGGTGTTCTTGGAGTACTATAGTCCCTTTTGATTCCTTTAGACTTACAGAGTTCTATCAAAATAGCATTCTTGAACTCTGTCCCATTATCACACCGGATACCTTTAACCTTTTTGTTCAGCTGGTTTTCAACAAGAGTAATGTACTCTTTTAAAACTGGAGAGGTTTCATCTTTAGTCCTCAAGAAGAATACCCAACAAAACCTGCTATAGTCATCAATAATAACCAGACAAAAATACTTGTGATCTATGCTTCTGACTTGAGTTGGACCAAAAAGATCCATGTGAAGCAACTGAAGAGGTTCTGAAATAAGTCTCACTGCATTAATAGCTTTGTATGAGGCTCTGTGTTGCTTTCCTTTGTTGCAGGCAACACAGTTATGTTCATTGGTGAAAACTTTAGAAGGAAGTCCTTCAACAAGACCCAGTTTATATAGCTTGTTAATAGTCTTGAAATTCACATGTGCCATCCTTCTATGCCATTTTGTATACTCATCCTGGGATGCTTTAGCCACCAAACAAGTTAAGTCACCTTCTGGTTGTACATCATTTAAGTTGAATGTGTATAGATTGTGAGTACGAGGAACTCTCAGCAAAATAGATGTATCTTCTGGAAGTTTGAAGTCTTTAGACAGCACAAGACATTCATCCTTAGAGAAGAGTACTTTGTTCTTTGTATCACAGATTTGTGAGACTGAGAACAAGTTGAAGTGTTGTAGTTCCTTGACATAGTACACATTCTCAAAGTCCAGTTGAGGTGTTTTGATGGTCCCTTTCCCAGTGATTCTACCATCACTTCCACCAAATGTCACATTGCCTCCTCCTTCAAGGGGTACAAAATCATGCATCATATCTCTGTTTCCTGACATGCTTCTATAGCAACCATTATCAACGATGCCAACTTCCTTGTGGTTCAGAGGATGATCCTACAATAATAACAAAAATATACAAAAAGTTAGTACACTATTGAGGCTCAAGTCATTACTGACTTGAACCTGCCTTGTGGATCTTTAGATTGAGGCCATGCAGATTTATAAGATCCACCATTGTTCTTGGGTTTCCATTGAAATTTAGGTCCCCTTTGTGGCCAAGAACAACCTGCTGAGGGCTTCACAGCAGTATCCCAATAACCTTTCCCTGCATTCATTAATTCAACATATCCAGGCCAATAACCATTTTTAAAGTATGAACTAGTTGGTTGCAGATATGGTCTAGCTACAGATCTTCTCTAAGGAGAAGGTTTATAAGTAGCTTGTGGAATATAAGGTGGTATAGCATTAACATTAGTCCACATTGGTCTCGATTTCCCAGCACATACACCCATTCTTTGTTCATGAAAATCACAATCCTTAATTAAATGAAATTTACTTCCACACACAAAACATGTCTTATGTTTAGAAGATTTATTCAAACCAAAAGATGTTCTATTACAAGCAGAAGTATTCAAACCAGAAACATTAAAGGAATTGTTTTTAACATTATTATTATGCAAAGACTTAAAAGACAAGTCTTCAGAGGAAACTGGCTTGGAAGATGACTCTTCAGCAGCAACTCTTAAAGGCTTGTAGGTAGGCTTGGGTGCAGTCATAGGTGAGGTCTTGGGTAGGTCTAACTTATCACTTGAATCACAGCTGGCATAAGA
>OU343221.1:89170638-89307605 GCA_910596185.1 Chrysanthemum makinoi | reverse complement strand
TCAAGGAATGCCTTGAAGATAAATGACATTCTCGTTTTCTCTACAATCAACTTTGATTGTCTCCTTGATATAGATGAACAAATTTGTCCTGCTTTCATTTTTGAATTTTACAAAAGCTTTAGGATCATTCAGCCAATGATAGTATTTCAACCGCTTTCATAACTACAATAAACAAAACTTCACTCTTCCTCTCAACACCTTGCTCACCTTTTCGATTCCTTGTGAAGGAATTTGTATGTACTCAAGATTGGGCAATTAACGCCAAAACCTTGTAATTGATCCTAAGGCTCTATAACACTCTATTGATGAACCCAAACCATCCTGAAGACACTATTTTCAAAATAAGAACCGACCAATCCTGCCACCAAACAAGAAGCTCATTCACCGTAATCTCTTTCAAATGGAACTTTTCGAAATGCACACCATGTTTAGAAAATGGGAAGAAATCCTTAGGGAAAATGTCATTAGCCTAGTTGGAAACAACAAAGATCATCCAAACTCATGTCTTGTGCAAATGATCTATTGTCTTATCCATCAAAGGCCATTTAATCTTGCCTATTACATGGTAAGAAGAATGGTCGGGTATTCAAAGCTTCAACATGGTACTTCCGTATGGTATGCTTCTAAACACCGACTTTGTAAGTATGTTGGTACATTGCAACCATCTCCTATCAACGTTGATCATTATCTTTCCGATCACGTCATGGTACCTCTTACCAAACGACCCTCTAAACGGTTCATGGTCAATGAGAGCAACCGAAGTCTCGGACTCCTCACGTGAAGAAGAAGATGATGAAGAAGATGTACCCCCGTAGCCAATATCAAATTGGAAATCCTTGAATACCACAAACAACTTCCGACCATTCCAAACGAGACCGCTGAATTTAAGCAATTGAGGGGCATGATTCAAAACCTCGCATACAACCTCACTAAGCCGTCAAAAGGAAAAGAAAGGATTTGACGAGACAATAGGATTGTGCTTGTTTCTTTATTCTATGATTGGATGATTACATTTAGCACTTTCGCTTTATGATTACTTGGATATTGTCTTTAACTAGTGTTTTGTGATAAAAATGCTTGTTTTTTTACCGTTATCAGTGGATTTACTAGTGCAAAATAAACCGCACATCATTTCTATGTAAGTTCTGCTGTTAGTTGCATGCTGGATCCTCAGATTAGCCTAGACGGATCCCTCCCTTGAGGGAACCGTGGGATCCGTGACAACAGCATCAATACAACATTCAAGATACCAAACCTGCTTTCTAGATAACATCACATTAGCTCAAAGATATGATTTTAGAACCCAACTAAGTCCACTTCAAGATGAGAAAGGTTAGACTCACTAAAGGCTACTTAAGATCTTAGTCTGACTTTATCAACACATCTAAACTCACCATACTTCCGCTTCAACTACTCACAAACTATTTCTCACCTCTCAAAACACTTAAAGAAGACAAGCTAAACAATTTTAGGAAATTGCTTCTAGTCATTTATATCTCAAGGCAAGACAAAAATTAGTTTTTCAAATCTTGTGATTTTTAAGAATTTTTCTTAAATATCATCTCAAGCTTAAATCTGATCACTAGGATCATTTATTATGACTTGACACATTCATAACTCTTAATGTTATCCTTGGACAACCCAGGTAGTCATCTTGTCCCATCCCTCTTCCATAAAAAAAAACAATCATTTGCTATAACACTTATTACCTCTAATCATTCAAGTACCCTTTCATCCTAAACCTTTAGAATCCGATTCAAAATGAGATAGGCTTTAGCTCCTAGAAACCTCATTTCAAACTCTCATAATCATAGCTGAGAGAGCCGATCCCGATTAGCCTAGCCGATCCCTTCTGGAGAAACCGATCGGGTAGCTTATGTCAAACATTGCAAAAACAATCATTTCAACTCATCTTCCTAACTCAAACACTCCATCTCATCTTAAATGAGTTCCTAGATCAGTGGAAACTGAATCTCAACCTTCTGCATGTTAATCATCACATTTCCAAGAACATTAGTGGATTAAGTCTTAAATGCAATTGCAAAGTTCTTTCCTTTATAACTCCCCATTGCCAAGAATACTTTATTCATCAAACCCAAACATAATTATCAGCAATTACAACCATCCTTCTTAGTCATCTCATCATGAGAAAAGCTCCTAGTGCTTACTCATCACCCAAGAACCACCAAAGAAACTCTACTAGAATCATACATCTAAGTTTCCTCAACCGAATCATCTCCTAAGTTCCACCAATGCTAGATTTCTCTCCCACCAAGGAAACCAATCAAACTAATCCCCAAGTGTGTTCCACTAAGATTTCATCACCAATCCTACTATACCAAACATATCCTCCACAACTCAACCAACATCATTAGTGCCTAGAGCCACCTCACAATCATCTCCACACTCTCACAATGTAGAAGAGTTACCCTCTTGGCCATCTCATCTTTCACCATTACCAACCAATCCACTTGAAAAGATTGAGCAACAAAATCAAAGTGTTGAATCAACACTTGCTCCAAAAGCAAACTCTATCATTCCTCCCAATAGTCCATTTTGGATTATAAGAAAACATCAAAGGCAACCACCCGACCAAATGGAAGTTTATGCTTTTTTACCTCTACCTTCAAATATTGTAGAACCACCACTTAATAAGCCTCAATCAAATCCTCCTTCATTTGAAGATCCTCAACCCACTTCACTTGAACTTTCACCTCAAGAAACTCAAACCATGACAAGATTGCACATTGTAAACATGTTGAAAGGTTGATGCATGAACTACGGAAGATAACGTTTCATGTTTTATCACCTCCTCGAACGTCAAGAGGTTAATAAGCTCAAACTACAATGAGCATCATATTCAAAAGCTCAAACTTAGAACGCTTAGGAAACCTTTCTCATCCTTGATCATTATTTAGTTAGAATGGTAACTCATTTAGCATTAGTAGCACTTGTTTGGCTAGTTCAATCTCTTAGTTTTAGAGATTTGGTCGTGTATCTCTTGTTTTATTGAATAAATACTTATATGCTATGATTATCTTTGTTGTGCTTGATATATTGTACATATATCTCATTCTCTCAAAATAGCATTACTTGACATTTCTTCATTGTCAAGATAATGCCAACAGATAGCCTATCCCTTCCAGATAACTAGACGGATCCCTCCTTGAAGGGAACTGATGAGTGTCTAAATACTCATCATTTTTGTACCGTTTAAACTGCAAAAACATCTGAAAACACTCAGAAATGCATCAAAATGATGAAAATATCACAAATAAGTGTTTTATGTGTTTTAAATGCAAAAATATCAAAATAAGATGAAAAACTTATCAAGTTTGCATAATTGGCAGTTTTAGTCCCCCAAGTTTCAAAAGTTGTCAAAAACAGGCCCTGGTAATACATTTTGACATAAGCTTTGCGGAGGTACCAACGATGTCCAACCTTAAGTTGTCCAGAAACCCAAATCAAATCCGTGAGTTGTTTTTGAACCTCCGTATTCTCGCTGAAAACCCCAAATCCAAATCTTCTATTCCTTACCCACGCTTGAATGAGCAAAGCTCTGCAAAAGCTGTCATCAAATGGACAATTTCTTTCAAATTTTCCAAGAACTACATTTTGACATAAGCTTTGCGGATGCTATCATGTTGATGCCCAAGTTTGCATCAACCCTCAAACACATGTTAAGCACAAGGAAAAGCCGTTTGAAATGGCAAAACTCCTCTGAACGAGAATTGCTCAAGAAGATCTTGAAGAAGCTTCCAGAGAGTTGGAGTCCCGGAAAATTTCTCTTACCTTGTGTATTTCCGTGAATGGTTGAATGCTTTTCCTTAGCGCATCTTGGTGCAAGCATTAACCTCGATGCCTCATTCAAGTATGGAAGAAACTTTCTCTTCCGGACCTTACTCCTACATGCATGACTCTCGAGCTTGTAGATCAGCAATATCCCGTCCACTTGGCATTGCGTAGACGTATTTGTGGAAAGTAGGAAAGTTCCATTTTCCAAATGTGACTTGTAGTTGTTGATTTCGATCACATCCACGGGTTCCTCTAATTGTTGGACGGATTTCAGAACGGGCGTGTTTTGATGTATTTGAGCAAGAAATCACATATTGCTGATAAGCAGCTTGAAGAAAATTTCGTAGTTTGCGACAATTTCAGTGACCAATTTTACCGGTTTGGCCTGCAACGGCCAGAAGTTTTGCCATAATATATTTGGTGGACAATGGAAATCATTGCCAACTATGCTCCATTTGGAAAGTGATTTCTTTGGAGGAAGAGATTACGCCTTGGTTTACGCTGAGGCTTTGCTCAGAAGCAGCGACGCATTCTCATTTCGCTGAAGCTTCATACCTGTGAAGTTGGCTTTAGTCGAGGAAATAAGAATTTCAATCGAACTTAGGATTACCACTTCACCTGGTATGCTTTGAGGGTGATGATAAATTACCCATCATTATTGCTCGAGATTTGAGTAAAGATGAAAAGTCGCTCATAAAGGTCTTGAAGTCACACAAGCAAGCATTTGCTTGGAAACTCTCCGACATTAAGGGTATCAACCCCTAGTTTTAACTCAAAATCTTGATGGAGGATGACTTCAAGCCGCTAGCCAACATCGAGAAGAGTAACCAAAAATCCATGATGTTATTAACAAGAGGTTCTCAAACTTCTTGATGCATGATTAATTTACCCGATCTCTGATAGTCCTTGGGTTAGCCCAATTCATTGTGTTCCTAAAAAGGGTGGCATAATTGTTGTCACAAATGAAGATAACGAAGACCAACTCGGCCGTTACGGAAGGCGGTTTGCATTGACTATCGCAGTTGAATGACGCCACCCGAAAGACCATTTTCCTACCCTTCATGGACCAAATGCTTGGCGAGAGATTACCGTGGAAATGAATACTATTGTTTCCTTGATGGTTTCTCGGGTTATTTTCGTTATCCCCATTGATCCACAGGGATCAAGACCACATTCACCCTTCCATACGGAACTTTTGCCTGCTGCATTATGCCTTTTGGCTTATGTAATGCTCCGGCACGCTCCAACGATATGATGGCCATTTTCCACGACATGATCGGGAAAACAATGGAGGTGTTTATGGATGACTTCTCGGTCATTGGGGACTCGTTTCAAACATGTCTCTCCCATTTAGATAAAATGCTAAAACGGTGTAAAGACACCAATCTTTGTCTAAATTGGGAGAAGAGCCACTTTATGGTCAAAGAAGGCATAGTCCTTGCCCATAAGATTTAAAACGAGATTGAGGTAGATAGAGCAAAAGTCGATGTTATTGCTAAATTGCCTCATCCTACTACCGTCAAAGGTATTAGGAGTTTTTAGGTCATGCCGGTTTTTATCGCAGATTCATACAAGATTTTTCTAAAATCGCCTGGCCTATGACCCATCTTCTTGAAAAGATGCTCATTTTATCTTCTCACCTGAGTGCATCGAAGCTTTTGAAACATTAAAGAAAAAGCTATGAAGCACCCATTCTTCCTGCTTCCCGACCGGGATTTACCCTTTGAGCTCATGCATGCAAGTGATTTTGCTATCGGCAGTACCCTAGGGCAACGAGATCCAAGCATTTTCAGCTATCCACTACGCAAGTAAGACTATGATCAAGTTCAAAACCCATTACACCACTACGTAAAAAAGAGCTATTAGTGTATGCATTTTGAGAAGCCACCATACTTAATCTTGACCAAATGTGGTGGTATCGGATCACGGCTTCAAATATCTCTCTTTGCAAAACAAGATGCAAAGTCGAGATTACCTCGTTGTTCTCCTCCTCCAGAATTTGATATCATATAATGATAAAAAGTGAGCCGAGAACCCGGCTCATTGGAATATCATTCGTCTCCGCCTAGAAAACTCACCAAGATGTTGAGAAAAAGGAAATAAATAAAACATTTGATTTGATGTAGTACCAATATTTTTCAGCATGGCGCCGCGTTACTGGACGAAGGGAATTACCCGGTAACCGTGCGCCATTCTGTCCCATCGGCGTTTGCAGATGGGAAAAGGCCGCGATATTCACGGTCACCATCATTCACCACGGGATTGATCGCGTCTCAAAGGCCCATGCCTGCTGCGGGTGCGTTCTGACCGGTTTATTATCATTTTACGCAGGTGAAGCGATTTATTTACGTCATCGTGCCCGGGAATATCTTTGAAAGATTTGTAAAGCGCCCGATTTAGATCTGGTGACATGGGGCACCATTTGTGGCATCATTGTCACCGGGTGCAGAATCTACCTGATGAATCATA
The DNA here is from genome assembly GCA_910596185.1 of Chrysanthemum makinoi. Lineage (NCBI taxonomy): Eukaryota > Viridiplantae > Streptophyta > Magnoliopsida > Asterales > Asteraceae > Chrysanthemum > Chrysanthemum makinoi. Next base: position 89,301,341 of record OU343221.1, on the reverse strand, counting down.
ATGACTTTAATAAAGATACCAGTTTTTACTCCATGGAGAGTCAGCCGCTATAGCATGCCCCGATTTGATTGACCAATTTGATCGTCCAAAAAGTAATGCTGCACCCTATCAATGCTTCGACCCCAAACAAGTGGGCAGGAAGTTTCCAACCAAAAAGAATTTTGAAAGGGGTTTAAACCGCTGGCAATGCAACCGCTATCTGGAGTACACTCCAGTGCCTTTAACACCCAGGTTTTGATAGCAAGCTAGTGAGAATGAGGAAGGTCTTCCATTTATAGAGCAAGCATACTGGGACTTGAAACATGCCAACTTTGATATTCGATACTGTGATCACCGGAAAGTTCAAATGAATGAACTAAATGAACTCCATGATCAAGCATACGAGAACTCTTTGATCTACAAACAAAAGACAAAGAAGATTCATGACTCCAAAATCAAGAAACTGCCAACGCTGGTGATCGAGTCCTTCTTTTTCAATTCAAGATTGAAGATTCTCGGGAAAGCTTAAGTCCCAAGGGTCGTCCATTTACTTTGCTAAGGTTTATCCTTTTGGTACTATTGAGTTATCTCAACCCGATGGTCCAAATTTTAAAGTGAATGATCATCGATTAAAACACTATTTTGGAGAGGACATTCCACCCGTGGTTGTCCCGGATCTACAAACTTTCCCTGAACCAATGAATATGGATCGAGTCAGCTAGTGACTCTGGAATCAAAAACAAGAGTATCACCATATGGTTTTCACCCATATTTCCCTTTCTACTTCTACCACCAATTCCAGCGGGAGTTGCCCCCACGTTGTATTATAAAATCTTCTATAAAAAAAAAAAAAAAAAAAAAAAGAAAAAGAAGGTGTATATATCAAAAAAAAAAATAATGGTCGTAGTATTTCCCTTTTGTTCTATGTTTCGCATAACCGCTTGCTTTGAATATTGAGGGCAATATTCATTTCTAGTGTGGGGAATTCTCAACGAATTTTATCATGTAATTATACCACCCAATCCCCATTTTTGGCAAAATTTTTTGGAGTAAGTGTTTTCACTTACCAAAGAAATGGTAATCATCTGGCCATGTCTAACCCAATAAGGATTACAATCCAGAGCAAACGCTCTGGTAAAGATATCTCAAATCATTACTGCTTGCAATTTGCCCAAAATTGTATGGTGGTCTACCACCATATCCTTAAAAGTAAAAGTTGGCTGCAACTTATATTATGGCTTGTGGTAAAGCGCTTGGAAAACCATAATTGGTAATCGACTCACTAAAGATATTTTATCTAAGAGTTGGCTAGTCAAGAAGCAAACGGCTTCTGGTAAAGACAAATCAAAACCGCTGAAAGGCAGTGATTTGCTCAAAATCATTTGGTTATCATTGTACCAAGGTTCTTACTGAATCAAGCAATTGGCTACCCGGTAATGGCTTTTGGTAAAGAGATGAAATCCATTAAGTTTTCAAACCATTGCAGGGACTAGCAATATCTTAGTATGGGGATTGATGATTGTCTAAATACTCATTATTTTTGTACCGTTTAAAACTGCAAAAACATCCGAAAACACTCCAAATGCATCAAAATGATGAAAATATCACAAATAAGTGTTTATGTGTTTTAAATGCAAAATATCAAAATCGATGAAAACTTATCAAGTTTGCATAATGGCGCTTTAGTCCCCAAGTTTCAAAGTTGTCAAAAATAGTCCCTGTAAATCAAAATAAAGAAAAATGTTATTTAAAGTCCCTAGGGATTCATGAGTTGTCAAAATTGGTCCTTGAAATTTAAAATTGCAAAATTACAATTTTAGTCCTTAAACTTTGAAAATTGTCAAAAATAGTCCTTGGATTTATAAAAATGGAAAATAATCAACAATGGTCCTTGTACTATTAAAGTTTGGCAGAATTGATCCTTATTATATCTTTGGAAAAGTGACGCTTTGGTCCCTCACTTTGCGAAATTACGAATGGTCCTTGTTATAATTCAAACCAAATGGACCCTTTATTTTTTACCCCAACCAAACAAAGACCCCCCCTGCCAATATAATTGTGACCCCCATTTTGACCCCCCCCCCCTTTATTAATATCAAATGGTCAAAAATAGTCAAACCCGCCAAAACCCACCAACAATCACGTTTCACTCTCCTCTCCCACACCTGCAATCCCAAAACCAGAGTCAAGTTTTCCACCTTTCCACCTCAACCCTAACAGCTGTATACCCACTCCTCTCCACCTCCACATCCAACAAAACTCTTTAATTGCTTCAAACCACTTCTTCTGCTCATGACTTTTTTGGCGCCAAAACTACAAATGGACAATTCTGATGATTTAGAGAGATCCAATGGCTCAAGATAGGTGGGAAAGTCTCAGGGATGTCGACAGAGTCTAAAAAGATCAATATAAAGGAGAGAGGAAGCAATGTGATGCATATCTAGCTTAATTTTAGTTTAATGTATGTCGTTTTTATTAATTTTCAAATACCAGTGTAATTTAAGTTTTTCAAGTACTTTGTTAAAGTTATTTAAGTGTAAGTGAATCTTTTGCGTCATCATTTCAAGGTTTAGTTTCATTTTCAAGTCTATGCCTCATTTCAAAATCTCATGTTAAGATCAAATGTTGTTCAGAGTGTTAAGACTCATAAGCTAATATAAGCTCCTATATAGCTTATTTAGCTATTAGAAACCCATTAAAATCGGTTTAGAAGCAAAAGCAAAAATACAAGTACAAAAAATCGTCAAAATCAAAATCACAAGAAATGATAATCACAAAATAGGGGTTAATAATGGATTGCCCTTTGGTTTAGAGCTTCTTGGAAAGCTATAGGTTGTGATTTCAGTACTTGGTTCTCAATTTTCACTTGGAATCCAACTTGTAAGCCTTTTACTCATTTTGACATTTCAATTTGAGTCATTCATAAGCTTAAATCTCTGTGTCTTTATGTTCATTAGTTATAGCTAAGTAGAATTAAGAATTAAAACAATTTACTTGCTCATTAGAATCAGATTTACTCTAAATCTATTTTTTAAGTTAAATTAGCATAATTATCATTTCTTAGTTTAAAGATGTTATTGTTGTTGTTTAGTGCTTATTTAGTCTTAATATATTATATTATAAAGTCTGGAATCAAATGCATGGTCTGAATCTTTGGAATCATTTGAAAATCTTCCAACTGTCTCAAAGGACTGTTTGGTTTTGATTTGTTAACTGTAAGAAAGTATTCTATACTTTGTTCTTGTTTGTGGCATATCTCATTAGGTCATATTAGCTCATATAGACAAGGAAAACCAGTCCTTGTTAGTGTAAAAGTCAAAATCACCTTTAATCTCAATCTACTTGCTAACTCTTAGGATTTAGGCAATAAAATTCACCACGAGCTTAAAACTTGTTAACATAGCTTAATCTAATCTTATTATACCATAATATAACATAATAAGTGAGTAGGATCAATCACAAATTCATATTAGTCAACCTTTAGTATAAATCAAAAAGTCAAAATTTTCTTAATACCAGTTTTTGAATAAAATAGATAATTTTATATAGCACTTAATATTATTCAACATTTGAGCTTTGGGATATCAAAATCTAGTTGCTCATCTTCCTAATAGTATTTTTATAATTTCTAGCTTATTTAGCGCCTTATTTTCTAGCTTCTTCTTAGACCTTTTTCAAATAGGGCTTTCCTCAGGCACAGCTTTAACTAACCATTTTCACAGGCTCATAAAAAGCTTAATAGTAAACCATAGCTTGTGAAATTTGGTTCTTTGGAAAGCTAACCTAGCTGTCTTGAAGTTCCAAGCTTAATATTTCATTTTCTAGCTTATTTACTGCACAAGCTTATTGTTTGTCCCATTTCGTGTAAACCCAAACCTGTTTTACAAGCTACTTTCACGCTCACACAGAGCTTAATAGTTGGTCAAACTTGTACACTTTGTTTTTGGAAAGCCCACCAACCCGCCTTGACTCGTTTATTTTGAGCTTAGAACTTTGCCCCTAGCTTAATCTTGTCTACAAGTCTCGTAGGACTCTTGGTAGGATTATCATAAGTGCTTATTTGCTTATTAGAGCTTTTCAAGGTGATTATTTGTGTCTTTTAGCTTAATATTAGTAGCTTTAGCTTGTTGGTAGCTTATTTCACCTTTGGTTCCATCTTGTAAGCTTATTTGAGCTTGAAAATCCAAAATGTTTATAAGCTCAACTGTTGAGCTCATAAGCTTATTCGAGCTATTTTTTAAGTTCTAAAAAATTTGTCTTTTTAAAAGTTGTTTATATTTAGTAGCTTAATCAGTTTCAAAAAAGAAAATCCAAAAGAAAATAAAAATAAAACAAGTTCGGGATTCAACCTAGCCACCCACTCACACACACACACACCTTTACCATTCTACTCTTGGGTCTTTGACCGTATTCCTTTGCATAATTTAATACATAACCCTTTTTGTTCCATTTAGCTTATACGCATAAATTAGCTTATTTCTAGCTTATTAAAATAAGTTGTCACACCTTTTGTATTTTTCTTAGCTTTGTATTGTTATAAAGTATTTTACAAAAAAGTTTCAGAATTTTCTGAATAGTTTTAGTATTTTTAATCATTTATTTAGTTTAAAATAGTATTTAATTCATAATAAAAAATATAAAAGTCTAAAAAATATAAATCTTTTTTCTAAAATTTTCTTTTGTCATATAGTAAGTAAGAAAATTTTTACACTCAGGATTTTATTTCACAAATTTTACGCTTTTTCCTTGCGCACTCGCGTAATTTTATACATAACGACGTTTTCATTTTAGGTCACGTTAGATAATTTAAGTTTACTAGTTAAAATAGTTTATTTAAGATATTTTGTTTTATAAACTGAAAACATCATTTTAAAATAGTGATAGCTTATTTAATATATTTTATCTTTTTAATTTTCTTTAATTTGCATTTAAGCCCCTGTAATTTACAAAACTTTTCTTTAGATATAAATATTCCAAAATCCTTACTGATCACTATCCTTAGTGATTATTCGACATCGAAAGTTAAACACCATTAATCCTGCGGGACTTAACGCACTGAGGTAACACTATACTCTCCGCATCTTAATTGCATTGTTGTCGCAGTTGTTTGTTTTTACGGTTGACCATTCACAAGTGGTTAGCTTGTGTGAAAACTTGACTGCTCAAAGACCAATCAATTTTAGCCGCCGGAGGTCGTAAGTTGTTTTAAACATTCTAATTCAGACTTGCACATATATACCACCTTTTGTAAACAGCTTTTTTTAAGATATCAAAAAGTCATTAACACTTTTCCTAAAGTGTTAACAACACCAAAAATATATAAAACAACAAAACAATCGTAACGTTTTCTATCTTGTATTTTCTTTAAGGTGATTCTTAAAGAGATATGATTTGGTTAAACGAGACGATACCAAAAATATTGTCCAAAAGTTTTTAAACCCTTAGCACAAATCCATACCTACGTCTTTTCAGTGGTACTTAATAAATACATAAAAATCAACCACCGCAAATCAAGGCAAGACACCTACCAACCTGGGTGTGACCATTTATAAGTTCCCAACAAGTGATCAAAACTTGCTGTGTGTCCTTGTGATTGTATTTTTTTCAGAAGCCATTTCATTTGTAATTATTGGTTAAGTTCACTTGTCGCTTTGCTTTGTTTTTTTTGAAAATTGATTTTTAAACTTAGTGCATGCGACTGCTTCCAATTTCTACAAGTCCACTTTCTCGAGCTTGCAAATATTCCTCGTAGAGACGAGGACGTTCGCTTCCTTCACCGGACCGAGGAACGTCTAGTACCACCACCCCCCCGTAATGGGCGTGAAGAAGCCGATGAATGAGCTTCTCCAAGCACCCATCGATGGTTACGGAGATGCCATTATTGTCCCAGCCATCGTACGATACCTTTGAGCTCAAAACCGGTTGCTTAATCTTGTGACCCAAAGCCAATTTTATGGTTTTGAGCGGGATGATCCTCATGAACATATTCGATGGTTTAACAAGATTGCATCTACCATCAAATACAAGAATGTCCCACATAAAGCAATTAAGCTTCTTCTGTTCCCATTCTCTTTAGAGGGACAAGCCCGGAATTGGCTTGAGAAACAACCCCTCGTTCCATTGAGACATGGGAGGATTTAGTCACCAAATTTGTTAACAAATTCTATCCTCCATCCCGAACTACAAGTCTTAAGAATGAGATAATGAAATTTTCTCAAAGATTTGATGAATCATTCGGGAAGGCATGGGATCGTTACAAAGAATTGCTCCGCAAGTGTCCGCATCATGGTTTTACCGAATTAATGCAAATGGATACTTTCTACAATGGTTTGAACCAAACTAACCAACACTCTTTAAATGCCTCCGCTGAGGTAATTTCCGAGCAAGACTACTAAAGAAGCCTTGCAAATCATTGAAAACAAGTCCCAGTCCGCCCTTCCGAACAAAGACATATCGTACTAATGCGTGACCTTCTACTTCATCTCATGTGAGTACATCTAGAACCGATGCTAAGATTGACAAACTCACAGATATTGTTCAGGCTTTGGTTCTTGCTAACAAAGAAAGTCACTTCACACAAACACCATCACATGGTGAAGAAGAAAGTCGAAGTTGTGTTACTTGTGGTGGCCCTCATGCATATTACAACTCAATCACCACGATGGTAGTCCGTTTGAAACTAATGCTATAGCCGGTACTTCACATCAAGGAGGTAATCAATACCGTCCTCAAAATGAACCAAGCTACCGTAATACTTATGTGGGGACCACCGGTTTTAACCAGAATCCTAACATACAAAACCGGAATCGGAACCAACCTAGAATGAACCAAGGTTATCAAAACCAAGGTAATTTCTATCTCGGACTAAATCAAGGTTTCCAACATCAAGGAAACCTTAATCAAAACAATTTCAATCGAGGGAATCAATTTCATGGGAATATGAATCCTAATCAAGGAAATTTTCAAAATCGCGCCCTAATCCGAATATTAGAGGCCAGAATTTTCCTAATCAAACTCAAGCCATTGTTCCAACTGGACCATCATCTGATGAGTTATTGAAACAATTCATGAAATCCCAAGATGAAATGAACAAGTTGTTGGTTAGTCGATTGTCGATCTTAAGAAGTCTTTAAATGATCAACCCTCGGGCTCAGAAAACTTCCGAGCAAACATCGATCGCTAACCCGAGGGGCGATGCAAAGGCGATCACAAACCGGTGGTGTTTCATACGATGGACCAGCTATTCCTACTACCTCTTCTTCTTCTCTCCCGAAGGTAGTGGAAAGTGAACCCGAGGCGACAAAGGACAAGGAACTTCCTACTAATAACGGAGGTTCCAACGATGTCCAACCTCAAGTTGTCCCGAAACCCAAATCCAATCCAGGAGTTGTTTTGAACCTCCAAAGAGTTGAAAACCCCAAATCCAAATCTTCTATTCCTTACCCATCACGTTTGAATGAGCAAAGCTCCGCGAAAAAGCAAGTCATCAAATGGACAAATTTTTTCAAATTTTCCAAGAACTACATTTTGACATAAGCTTTGCGGATGCTAATGCTGATGCCCAAGTTTGAATCAACTCTCAAACACATGTTAAGCAAAAGGAAAAGTCGTTTGAAATGGCAAAACTCCTCTGAACGAGAATTGCTCTGCCATATCTTGAAGAAGCTTCCGTAGAAGCTTTGAGATCCTGGAAAATTTCTCTTACCTTGTGTATTTGTGAATGGTTGAATGCTTTGCCTTAGCGATCTTGGTGCAAGCATTAACCGATGCCTCATTCAAGATGGAAGAAACTTTCTCTCCGGACCTTATTCCTACATGCATGACTCTCGAGCTTGCGTGATCGACAATATCCCGTCCACTTGGCATTGCCGAGGACGTAGTTGTGAAAGTAGGAAAGTTCCATTTTCCAGCTGACTTTGTAGTTGTTGTTGATTATGTCGATCCACGGGTTCCTCTCCTTGTTGGACGAGGATTCCTGAGAACGGGCCGTGCTCTCATTGATGTATTTGAGCAAGAAATCACATTACGTGTGGGTAATGAAGTTGTCACCTTTAACCTTGATCAAACTGAGGGTACTCCCAAACTATGATTCTGAGTCGGTTAACCGAATAGATATCATTGATGTTGCTTCAAAAGAGTACTCTCAAGAAGTTCTTGGTTATGATCATAATTCTTCGAGTGATAATCTCACTCATTCATCTCAACCCATCATTGCCAATTCTACTCCTCCTCTCACTCCATTTGAGGAAAGTGACTTCATCTTGGAAGAGATTGAAGCATACTTGTCTAGTGATTCGGTTCCATGGGAAATTGACGCTCCCATCGACGTCGAGGGGACATACTCATTGAGAAGTTGCTTAATGATGATCCATCATCACCTCCGCCGAGCTTCATAACAAGGAAGTCAATTTAGTTGAGAAAACGAAGAATTTCCGAAATCGAACTTAAGGACTTACCACCTCATCTCGAGTATGAATTTATTGAGGGTGATGATAAATTACCCGTCATTATTGCTCGAGATTTGAGTAAAGATGAAAAGCTGCTCTCATAAAGGTCTTGAAGTCACACAAGCAAGCAATTGCTTGGAAACTCTGCGACATTAAGGGTATCAACCCTGAGTTTTGTACTCACAAAATCTTGATGGAGGATGACTTCAAGCCGCAGTTCAACATCGAGAAGAGTAAATCCAAAAATCCATGATGTTATTAACAAGAGGTTCTCAAACTTTTGATGCAGATTAATTTACCCGATCTCTGATAGTCCTTGGGTTAGCCCAATTCACTGTGTTCCAAAAAGGGTGGCATAACTGTTGTCACAAATGAAGAAAACGAGTTAATTCCAATCATTGGTTACGGGATGGCGTGTTTGCATTGACTATCGTCAGTTGAATGACGCCACCCGAAAAGACCATTTTCCTCTACCCTTCATGGACCAAATGCTTGAGAGATTAGCAGGGAATGAATACTATTGTTTCCTTGATGGTTTCGGGTTATTTTCAGATCCCCATTGATCCACAGATCAAGAGAAGACCACATTCACCGCCCATACGGAACCTTGCCTATGACGTATGCCTTTGGCTTATGTAATGCTCCGGCACGCTCCAACGATGTATGATGGCCATTTTCACCTACTACGATCGGGGAAACAATGGAGGTGTTTATGGATGACATCTCGGTCATTGGGGACTCGTTTCAAACATGTCTCTCCCATTTAGATAAATGCTAAAACGTGTGAAGACACCATCTTTGTCTAAATTGGGAGAAGAGCCACTTTATGGTCAAAGAAGGCATAGTCCTTGGCCATAAGATTTTGAAAAACGGGATTGAGGTTGATAGAGCAAAATTCGATGTTATTGCTAAACTGCCTCATCCTACTACCACAAAGGTATTAGGAGTTTTTAGGTCATGCCGGTTTTATCGCAGATTCATACAATATTTTTCTAAAATCGCCTCTATGACCCATCTTCTTGAAAAGATGCTCCTTTATCTTTCACTGAGTGCATCAAAGCTTTTGAAACATTAAAGAAAAGCTTACAAGCACCCATTCGCTTGTTCCCACTGGGATTTACCCTTTGAGCTCATGTGCGATGCAAGTGATTTTGCTCGGTGCGTCCCTAGGGCAACGTAGATCCAACCATTTTCAAGCCTATCCACTACCAAGTAAGACTATGATGGCTCAAACCCATTACACCACTACGAAAAAGAGCTATTAGCTCGGTGTATGCATTTGAGAAGTTTCAGCCGTACTTAATCTTGACCAAATGCGTGGTGTATACGGATCACTCGGCTCTCAAATATCTTTTTGCAAAACAAGATGCAAAGCCGAGATTACTCCGTCAAGTTCTCCTCCGTGAATTTGATATCATTATACGTGATAAAAAAGGAGCCGAGAACCGGCATGATCATCTCCCGCTAGAAAACCTCACCAAGATGTTTTCGAAAAGGAAATAAATGAAACATTTCTCGAGACACTCAATGCGTTTCTTCGTGGAAACTCTACCACCACATGGTTTTACCGACGCAAATTACCATGCGGGTAACTTCATAGTGAAAGGGATGTCGACCCAACTGAAGAACAAATTCTTCAAAGATGTTAAACATTACTTCTGGGACGACCCTACTTATTCAAAATCTGTGCGGATCAAGTCATCCGACGGTGTGTTTATGGACAGGAAGCTATGGACATTCTCAAAGCAAGCTTTGCTGGACCCACCGGGGCCATCATAGTCCAAACTACACCGCCCAAAAGGTGTTTGATTCCGGGTTTTATTGGCCCACGATTTACAAGGATGCCTACGATTTTGTCAAAACTTGTGACGCTTGACGTTGCGTCACGGAAATATCTAACAAAGAAATGAAATGCCGCAAAACGCCATTCAAGTGTGTGAGATCTTTGACATCTCGGGCATTGACTTTATGAGGCCATTTCCATCATCTCGAGGAAACAAATACATACTTGTGGCCGTTGACTATTTGTCAAAATGGGTTGAAGCGAAAGCTTTACCTACCAATGATGCCCGAGTTGTTGTGAAATTTTTAAAATCTCTTTTTGCTAGGTTTGGAACTCATGAGCTATAATCGTGATCGTGGTACACATTTCTGCAATGATCAATTTGATCGTGTCATGCAAAAGTATGGTGTAACCCAATCGTCTCTACTGCACCACCCCAAACAAGGGCAAGTGGAAGTTTCCAACCGTGGTATTAAAAGAATTGAAAGGAGTAGGCGAAAATCGTGCATCCCGTGGGATAAACCGGATGACGCACTGGGCCTTCCGCACATCTTATAAAACACCCATCGGTGTACTCCATACAAGCTAGTGTACGGAAAGGCATGTCATCTTCCGATTGAGCTAGAGCACAAAGCATACTGGGACTTGAAACATGCCAACTTTGATATTCAGACAGCTGGTGATCACCGGAAAGTTCAAATGAATGAACTAAATGAACTCCGTGATCAAGCATACGAGAACTCTTTGATCTACAAACAAAAGACAAAGAAGATTCATGACTCCAAAATCAAGAACCGCTTTTTCAACGTTGGTGATCGAGTCCTTCTTTTCAATTCAAGATTGAAGATATTCTCGGGAAAGCTTAAGTCCCGTTGGCCTGGTCCATTTACTATTGCTAAGGTTTATCCTTATGGTACTATTGAGTTATCTCAACCCGATGGTCCAAATTTTAAAGTGAATGATCATCGATTAAAACACTATTTTGGAGAGGACATTCCACCCGTGGTTGTCCCGGATCTACAAACTTTCCCATGAACCAATGAATGCGGGGATCGAGTCAAGCTAGTGACTCTGGGAATCAATAGTAGCACACCATATAGGTTTTCACCTATATTTCTGACTTCTTTCTACTTTCTACCACCCTAGTGTGGGAGTTGCCCCGCTGTATATAAAATCTTCTATAAAAAAAAAAAAAAAAAAAAATGTGTATATATCAAAATAAAATAATGGCGTAGTATTTCCCTTTTACGTTCTATGTTTCGGCATAACCGCTTGTACTTTGAATATTGAGAGCAATATTCATTTCTAGTGGGGGAATTCTCGAATTTTATCATGTAATTATACCACCCATTCCCCATTTTGCGCAAAATTTTTTTTGAGTAAGTGTTTTCACTTACCTCAAGAAATGGTAATCACCATGTCTAACCCACATAAGGATTGGCTAATCCAGAAGAAAACGGCTCTTGGTAAAGATATCTCAAACCGTTTACGCTTGCAATTTGCCCAAAATTGTATGGTTCAGCTCACCATATCCTTAAAAGTAAAAGCTAGCCCGAAGTTTATGGCTTGTGGTAAAGGCGCTTGGAAACCATAATTGGTAATCGACTCACTAAAGATATTTTATCTAAGAGTTGGCTAGTCAAGAAGCAAACGGCTTCTGGTAAAGACAAAAAAAACCGTTGAAAGCAGGTGATTTGCTCAAAATCATTTGGTTATCATTGTACCAAGGTTCTTACTTGAACTGAAACAATTGGCTACTCCGTAAGTAATGGCTTTTGTAAAAGAGATGAAATCCATTAATTTTTCTCAAACCATTGCTAGGGACTAGCAATATCTTAGTGTGGGGGATTGATGAGTGTCTAAATACTCATTATTTGTACCGCTAACTGCAAAAAAACATCCGAAAACACTCAAATGCATCAAATGATAAAAATATCACAAATAAGTGTTTTATGTGTTTTAAATGCAAAAATATCAAAAACCGATGAAAAACTTATCAAGTTTGCATAATTGCGCTTTAGTCCCCAAGTTTCAAAGTTGTCAAAATAGTCCCCTGGTAAATCAAAAATAAAGAAAAATGTTATTTAAAGTCCCTAGGGATTCATGAGTTGTCAAAATTAGTCCTTGAAATTTAAAATTGCAAAATTACAATTTTAGTCCCTAAACTTTGAAAATTGTCAAAAATAGTCCTTGGATTTATAAAAATGGAAAATAATCAACAATGGTCCTTGTACTATTAAAGTTTGGCATAATTGATCCTTATTATATCTTTGGAAAAGTGACAGTTTTGGTCCCTCACTTTGCAGAAATTACATGAATGGTCCTTGTTATAATTCAAAACCAAATGGACCCTTTGTGTATTTTTACCCCAACCAAAACAAAAGACCCCCTGCCAATATACCTGTGACCCCCCATTTTGACCCCCCCCCCTTTATTAATATCAAATGGTCAAAATAAGTCAAACCCGCCAAAACCCACCATCACTGTTCACTCTCCTCTCCCACACCTGCAATCCCAAAACCAGAGCTGTTTTCCACCTTTCCACCTCAACCCTAACAGCTGTATACCCACTCCTCTCCACCTCCACATCCAACAAAACTCTTTAATTGCTTCAAACCACTTCTTCTGCTCATGACTTTTTTGGCGCCAAAACTACAAATGGACGATTATGATGATTTAGAGAGATCCAATGGCTCAAGATAGGTGGGAAAGTCTCAGGGATGTCGACAGAGTCTAAAAAGATCAATATAAAGGAGAGAGGAAGCAATGTGATGCATATCTAGCTTAATTTTAGTTTAATGTATGTCGTTTTAATTATTTTTCAAATACCAGTGTAATTTAAGTTTTCAAGTACTTTGTTAAAGTTATTTAGTGTAAGAATCTTTTGCGTCATCAATTTCAAGGTTTAGTTTCATTTTCAAGTCTATGCAATTTTCATTTCAAAAATCTCATGTTAAGATCAAATGTTGTTTGTAGTCTTGTTAAGGACTCATAAGCTAATATAAGCTCCTATATAGCTTATTTAAGCTATTAGAACCCATTAAAATCGTTTAGAAGCAAAAGCAAAAATACAAGAAAATACAAAAATCATCAAAAATCAAAAATCACAAGAAATGATAATCACAGCTGAGGGGTTTAATAATGGATTGCCCCTTGGTTTAGAGCTTCTTGAAAGCTATAGGTTGTGATTTCAGCATTTGGTTCTCAATTTTCACTTGAATCCAAAGCCTTTTACTCATTTTGACATTTCACTGTTTGAGTCATTCATAAGCTTAAATTGTCTTATGTTCATTAGTTATAGCTAAGTAGAATTAAGAATTAAAACAAGTTACTTGCTCATTAGAATCAGATTTACTCTAAATCTTATTTTAACAGTTAAATTAGCATAATTATCATTTCTTAGTTTAAAGATGTTATTGTTGTTGTTTAGTGCTTATTTAGTCTTAATATATTATATTATAAAGTCTGGAATCAAATGCATGGTCTGAATCTTGGAATCATTTGAAATCTTCCAATCAGCCTCATAAAGGACTTTTGGTTTTGATTTGTTAAACTGTGTTAGAAAGTATTCTATACTTTGTTCTTGTTTGTGGCATATCTCATTAGGTCATATTAGCTCATATAGACAAGAAAAACCAGTCCTTGTTAGTGTAAAAGTCAAAATCACCTTTAATCTCAATCTACTTGCTAACTCTTAGGATTTAGGCAATAAAATTCACCACAGTAGCTTAAAACTTGTTAACATAGCTTAATCTAATCTTATTATACCATAATATAACATATAATGAGTAGGATCAATCACAAATTCATATTAGTCAACCTTTAGTATAAATCAAAAGTCAAAATTTGCTGTGGTTGTTTTTGAATAAAATAGATAAATTTATATAGCATTTAATATTAGTTTTCAACATTTGAGCTTTTGGGATATCAAAATCTAGTTGCTCATCTTCCTAATAGTATTTTTTATAATTTCTGCCAGCTTATTTAGCACTTATTTTCTAGCTTTTCTTAGACCTTTTTCAAATAGGTGCCCCAGGTAATAGCTTTTAACTAACCATTTTCACAGGCTCATAAAAAGCTTAATAGTAAACCATAGCTTGTGAAATTTGGTTCTTTGGAAAGCTAACCTAGCTGTCTTGAAGTTCCAAGCTTAATATTTCATTTTCTAGCTTATTTACTGTAGCAAAAGCTTATTGTTTGTCCCATTTGTGTAAAATGCAAACTCAGTGTTTACAAGTTACTTTCACAAGCTCACACAGAGCTTAATAGTTGGTCAAAACTTGTACACTTTGTTTTTTTGGAAAGCCCACCAACCCAGCTTGTTGACTCAGTGCTTATTTTGAGCTTAGGAACTTTTGCCCCTAGCTTAATCTTGTCTACAAGTTCTGTGTAGGACTGTTTGGGTAGTAGGATTATCATAAGTGCTTATTTGCTTATTAGAGCTTTTCAGTGTGATTATTTGTGTCTTTTAGCTTAATATTAGTAGCTTTAGCTTGTTGGTAGCTTATTTCACCTTTGGTTCCATCTTGTAAGCTTATTTGAGTTTAAAATCCAAAATAAGCTTATAAGCTCATGTTGAGCTCATAAGCTTATTCTGAGCTTATTTTAAGTTCTTAAAAGTTTGTCTTTTAAAAGTTGTTTATATTTAGTAGCTTAATCAGTCAAAAGAAAAATCCAAAAAAAATAAAAATAAAAAACAAGTTGCTGGGATTCGAACCCTGGCCATCCAGCTCACCACACACACACCTTACCATTCGCCCTTGGGTCTTTGACTGGTATTCCTTTGCATAATTTAATACATAACCCTTTTTGTTCCATTTAGCTTATACGCATAAATTAGCTTATTTCTAGCTTATTAAAATAAGTTGTCACACCTTTTGTATTTTTCTTAGCTTTGTATAGTTATAAAGTATTTTACAAAAAAGTTTCAGAATTTTCTGAATAGTTTTAGTATTTTTAATCATTTATTTAGTTTAAAATAGTATTTAATTCATAATAAAAAAAAATATAAAAGTCAAAAAATATAAATCTTTTTTCTAAAATTTTCTTTTGTCATATAGTAAGTAAGAAAATTGTTTTACACTCAGATTTTTATTTCACAAATTTTTACGTTTTTCCTTACACTCTCGCGTAATTTTTATACATAACGCACGCTTTCATTTTAGGTCACGTGTTTAGATAATTTAAGTTTACGTTTTAATTAAAATAGTTTATTTAAGTTATTTTGTTTTATAACCTAAAAACACCATTTTAAAAATAGTGATAGCGTTTATTTAATATATTTTAGCTTTTTAATTTTCTTTAATTTGCATTGGCCCTCGTGAATTTACAAAACTTTTTCTTTAGATATAAATATATCCTAATCTTACAATCACTATCCTTAGTGATTATTCGACATCTGAAAGTGTTAAACACCATTAATCCTCCTTGGGACTTAACGACCTGAGGTAACACTATACTCTCCAGATCTTAATTGCATTGTTTCTGAGCTGTTTGAAGTTTTTTACGGTTGACCATTCATAAGTGGTTAGCTTGTGTGAAAAACTTGACGGTTCAGCACCAATCAGGAACCGTGGGATCCGTGGTACAGGAGCACAAATTTATACTAACTTGAGTCTCTTTTGCAGGAAATTATGCACTATACTCTTGTTTTTCTAACCTTTGTTTTGTAGTTATTATAAATACACATGAAGATATTGACACCATAAAGCTAGGGGGAGCTTTGTGTCAAACGACATTGCAAAATCATTTGCAACTTAATCTAGTTTTGGGTTACACTTCATGACACCCCATTGTAACATTGCAATATCAGGGGGGACACGTTCTCGTCACTTAGACGAACCATTTGCAAACGTAATTGCAAACACAATTAGTTTATTTTACGTTATGTCCTTGACACCCTTACATAGGGATGGACTCGTCAAGGGGGAGTTAAGACGAGTACCATTCCCACACTGCTCTCTTTACATTTTTACATACATTTTCTTATAAAAATTGTGTTAGTTTCTTTTAACACTTTTGTTTCACAAAAGGGGAGAGAAAGTAAAAACTACAAATTCAAATTTTTACTAATTTTAGCTTTTTCCTTAAAATAATTTTATGTTTTGTCAACAACAAAGTGGGGAGATTGTTAATACAAATAAGCAGAAAAACGTTTATTTATATTTTTACGATCTTCTAATGTTTTGTTGATAACAAACGTGAAAATCATTTTAACTAAACAAATAGAGTACGTAAATAGTTTGAGTTAATAGTTTTCTAACACACTTAAGTTGTCACATAAAACACTAAAACAAGTATAAGTGATTTTATGATTTAGATACATATGTACAACAACTAGTTTTTACATATTGGGTTAAACATATACTTAAACTAAGTATACTAAAATGGGTAAAAGTTAAGTGTATGCTAAAATGGGTAAATACAAGTATATACTAAATGGGTAAATACTTGCAAATGGTTTTGATCCATAACCCATGGTTTTATATATACCACTTAACCAAGTTCATTGTATCTAGAAAGAAAACCATGGATCAACCCATGACCCATGACCCATAACCAAAAATACCCATGGGCAAAGAGGAGCGGACCACGGATCCCTAGCTTTGTAAGCCGGATCCCAGGGTGGTGGGATCCGTGGGATCCGAAAAGAAGAGAATTTTATAAATAATAGAGCCATTTCTTCCTCTCAGGTGCACTTTTACATACATACTTCCCCAAAGTATTCTAACCCTCGAACCTCAGATCTAAGTGATCTATGTAGTTTGTCTTTGGTTTTTGTGTGATCTACTAGGTTCCTCTTAAAGGAGAGATCACCACACCTCTTGACGCGTGCAAGCTCAAAGTTCATTAGTTGCCATGCTTCGTCATCATCAAGACTACTAAGGTTCTCTTGTTGATAGTTCTTCCTTTCTCCATAGATGTTGGGTAGAAGGCATTAGTGAAGAATGCCGAAAGTGTCAAGATGGAAGCATTAGTGAAAGATGCTCATCATCCGTATCAAAGCATTAGTGAAGAATGCCGAAAGTGTCAAGATGAAAGCATTAGAAAGGGTGCTCATCATCCAGATCAAAAGCATTAGTGAATAATGCTAAAGGTGTCAAGACGAAGGCATTAGTGAAGGGTGCCAAGCGTTGTGTCAAAGGCATTAGTGAAGGATGCCAAAGAATCAAATCAAGTAGCATTTGGGAAGAATGCTTAGGTCGTATAACTGATGAGGTGCATCGTTATACATATATGTATTTTTTATACAAGATGGAGATATCCTTGATGGTGTTGTAACAAGGAGTAGATCTCCTTAAGATTAGGTGTTGTGTCGTGAAGGTGTAGTTCACCTAAGGTGTGAAAGAACTAGGTGCTTAGCCTAGTACCTAATAAAGGGTAGGCGACGTTGTGATAGGATTAGTTCTCCTAAGGTGTGAAAGAACTCGGTGGTTAGCCTAGCACCGTATAAAGGGTAGGCGACGTTGTGTTTGGTGTGGTTCGCCTTGGTGTGAAAGAACTCGGTATTTAGCTTTGTACCGGAAAAAGGTTAAGCGACGTTGTGAAGGCTTCTCCGCCACAAGGAGTTGGTGTAGTGCTACGAACCTCGTAGGTGACCTGGGAGGGGAGTAGGGCGGGGAAGGTGTCCTGTAGCCGAACCACTAAAAATAACTTGTGTTGTGGTGATGTGCTTCTTACTCTTTATATTTCATTTCACGTTTATATATCCATCTATCAACGTCCAACATAAACAATCAAATAGATTGACATAAGTCGATCTAAATATTTAAAAGGAAGTTTTAAATTGGTAAAACTATTCAACCCCCCTTCTAGTTTTCCACAGAATGAATAACACATGCTTTGAAGTAGTAATTATTAGTATATAGCAGTCGAGAACTTTATAATGAGTTATTTCAAAAGTACTAAATCGTCCAAAGACAGGTATTTTTGTTTCATATATTCATCCAAATGGCAATCACCGAAAAGGGACTTATAACAACTCGTAAATTTCCCTACCGATTTTCGCGGCTATTTTTTTTCCTTTCGTTTCGAACTTTAAACACAACAAGCCACATGATTTTTTTTCTTTTTTTTCCTCATCGACGATAATAAAAATTATATAAAATAAATATATAATAAACTTTATATTTTTATTGTATTCGGGCCTCGGAACTCATTGGACTTTATTCCACCTCGTGACTCAACCCGACTCGTTAATGGGCCTTATAACCGAACCAAACTCACACTATATTTTTATTTGGGCCTCGCTACTCTCCCGAGCCCAACATGCTAATAAACTCCTATGGGCCTTACTCTTTTACCAAGCCCAATACCAAACCAACTTTACACCAAGATTAGTCATATGTAAATCATGTTTGTGATCTCTTCTGTGTTGCAAACCGCACGACGAAGGAACAACTAAAACTAAACTAGAAACATAAAACCTTTCTTTATGTCACGTGTGTAGGAGAAATGGAGACAAAACCCATGACTAGCCACCTAAACAAGTACCTGAGTATTTAAATACCCTAATGTCCTTTGACCACCCTTTCTTGACTTCTAAAACCACTCAGATTCTTGTGTCCACTTAGATGTGACACCACATAACCACGCCATACTAGGTTGGTAATGGACATGAATCTTGACCAAGTTCATACAACATGAGGCTAAATGAGCTACAAGCTAGAAAACCTAAGGATAAAGAAATAGTAGAAGCCATGCTTGTTATCCTTTAAACCCAATCTGTTACTATGCACGCCAAGGACATTACAGCCCATCTCATTCTCTCTTGGAACCATGCAAGAACTCACATAAAATATTGGAAGGAGCCATACCCTCTTTGTCATAAAAGCCACTACTCACATCATTATCATTCACACTCACAAGCTAACTCACTCACAATCATCTCTCACCCTCAACACTTTCGCAGCCGCGGGGAGTAAGCAGGAAAACAAAATGCAAGGAGCTTAGTCGCCTAGCTTGCTATAAGGAAACGAGGAGTTATTTGGTTACATTCAAAGGTCCTTTCGTCACGTTCTCATTCGCTTTCGAATTGCCGCCACCTCTAGGTGTTGTAACCGCCGACTCTTCTAATATTTCATCCCCTCGTTATGTTATTAAAATGCACAATGAACCACAATTTAAAACCCGCCTTGAACTAATTTTTATGTCTCGTTAAAATTCATAACGCGTATAATGATTTTTAAACCTCAATTTAAACTTGTTTTGAGAGTCGAACCCATAATGACATATTATACCAAATTTATAAGCTAATAATAAGCTAGTCATAAGCTTTCGTAAAAGTTGAATAAGCTATCCAAGTCAAAATATATTTTCGGGACTAAACTTGCAAAATATTTGGTTTTCTGGTAGAAAGTGAACATTATAGGAAATTAAGGGTTGTTTTGTACATTGTACGTATGCATGTAAAAGCCTAGGGTAGAGACGGTAATTATGGAAAACTTATTTTAAAAGGGTAATTAAAAGTTTGGTAAAATTGTAAACTTTGAAACTTGGGGACTAAAAGTGAAAATATAACTTTTTGGATAAACTTTGTAAAACAGATTTTCAGGACCAAAACTGTAAATTCTGAATGAGAAATATATTTGGGTACAAATTGTCATTTTTCCAAAAATATAAGGGCCAAACTCGTACATTTTATAACTTGAGGGTAAAAAGTGTAAATTTGGAAAAATGTTTAGAAAACTTATAAACTTATAACGAATTTATAAAAACGAGTATTTTGTCAACCGGGTGTTCATATATGAAAATTACTAAGTCGACAACTAATTAAACTTATACATATTTATAAGTATATATAAATATATGAAAACACTACTCGATACCGACAAAACTTAAAGTAGATAAACAAAACTCTCGGAACATCGTCATATTTATAAACCTACGCTAATAACGCTCTATTGAATTTTATATTCAATGCTCTATCTTTTCGGTCGTAAACCAAACGTATGTCATTATTCTGAGACTTGCCATCTCGCTCTTAGGTTCCGGTAGGAGCCACGCTTCATCACACCTCGATCTCTTTGTGCTTTATTCATCAATCGCTAGGTGAGTTTATAGCCCCACTTTCACTTTTATTACTTGCTTTATAAAACTATGGGGTGAGAAACATGCAAAACTCTTTTCGGACCCGAAACTCACACTATTACGCGGAAACAACCTTGAATCCCAACTATGCTACCGTTAGTTTCTTCGGGAGGCGATTGTTATGAATAGATCTATTGGGGATGATGACCCCCCGCTCGAGTTTGACCGATAGGCAAACGCGTCGCGATATCATATCGTATTGATTGAGTGTACTGAAATACACTTGTGGGCTTTTTATTATCATGCTTCTAGATGCATGCACGTCGTAGTTTCGGTCGCATGAACTTGGTACTAGCGTAATAGCCTTTTTGCATATAGTGTCATTCACGGAGATGCTATATGTGCAACTGTGGTCCAACTTGAAAACTTGATTACTTAAACCTATGAACTCACCAACCTTTGTGTTGACATTTTAGCATGTTTTCTCGTGTTTACTTATTGGTGTGGACAATGGCAAAGGCATTCGTTGAAGACTGGCATCCGAAGTGTTTCCAAACATTTTAATACAAATTTTAATGGGACAACATATATTTTATGGGCTTTACTTCCGCACTTTGAAACAATGATGTAAAACTAATTTCTTAAATTAATCTATATTTTGAAAATGGAATAAAATTTCCATTCTTTATTACCTTGTGTTGTGTATATTGATTTAGTAGCACCCCATGACCCGAACGCTTCGCTATGAAATTGGGGGTGTTACAGATTGGTATTCAGAGCCTAGGTTATAGAGAATTAGGTATTTTTCAAAACCTAAACTATAACCAAATTTTCCTAAAAGCACTTCAACGCCACAGCCACATGTCCGCCATGCCTTGCCCAATGCTACACGATGTAATCGTGCTATGTGTTACTACTGTATTTTAGGTTCGTATAAGCTCTCATTTGAATTAAATTAATTATTTCTTAAGGTCGTTAAGTTTCTTAATTAACTCACATTTAAACTTTAAGACTTTTCTTGTTTGATTGGGTCGCGAAGTTTAAATGAGAATAATGTTGATGTAACAAACTGAATGAAATTAAGGAATAATTAACTTAAGGAGAGTGTAGAGTAGACTACGAATGCTTATGCTTATTACCCTTCCATGTTAAACCGTGTATGCCCACTATTATATCGTGACTATGCTGCTCGCCTTTATATTTCGCGGTGTAACGCAACTTGTCACAGCCTCTCACGTTATTTCTGTAACGCATAACTCGCCATGTGATCGATTTCACGTATTTCTGTGTGTAACGCATAACTCTTCACTGTGATCGACTTCTACGTTATTTCGTGGTGTAACGACAACTCATCACTATATCGACCTCTACGTATTTTCGCGTGTAACGCATAACTTGTCACCGCTTCACGTTATTTCGTGTAACGCATAACCGTCATCAGATCGACCCTACGTATATTTCAGATGTAACGCATAACCGCCATCAGACGACCTCACGTTATTTCTGTATGTAACGCACAACTCGCCATCTGATCAACCTCGACGTTATTTCATTATGTAACGCATACAACTCATCACTTTGCTTCTATGTTATTTATTTATGTAACATACAACTACTTGACTCTCGCACACGTATTTGAACCACCTCTCGTCACAGTCACGATATCTTATTCCACTATTATGCTCTATCCTTCGTAACCTCATACGACTCGTTTCTTTCTATTTTGAACTCAACTATCGTACTCTTTTTATAAAACCGCTTGTATTCCGTTTAATGAATCCTTTATCACATTGTTCACTTATCGCCACGCCACCAAATCTTTCTTGAACGACTATCCCTTTTCTATGTCACATTTTAAGTATATATTCTCGCATCTCGTCACCGTGATTGTCGACCTCGACGATTTTCGATTCATCATAAACCACGAGGACGTGGTTTCTTTTAATGGGTAGGTACTATAACAACTCGTAAATTTCCCTACCGATTTTCGCGGCTATTTTTTTTCCTTTCGTTTCGAACTTTAAACACAACAAGCCACATGATTTTTTTTTTCTTTTTTTTTTTCCTCATCGACCTCGATAATAAAAATTATATAAAATAAATATATAATAAACTTTTATATTTTTATTTCGTATCGGGCCTCGGAACTCATTGGACTTTATTCCACCTCGTGACTCAACCCGACTCGTTAATGGGCCTTATAACCGAACCAAACTCACACTATATTTTTATTTGGGCCTCGCTACTCTCCCGAGCCCAACATGCTAATAAACTCCTATGGGCCTTACTCTTTTACCAAGCCCAATACCAAACCAACTTTACACCAAGATTAGTCATATGTAAATCATGTTTGTGATCTCTTCTGTGTTGCAACCAGACGAACGAAAGGAACAACCAAAACTAAACTAGAAACATAAAACTCTTCTTTTATGTCACGTGTGTAGGAGAAATGGAGACAAAACCCATGACTAGCCACCCTAAACAAGTACGGAGTATTTAAATACCCTAATGTCCTTTGACCACCCTTTTGACTTCTAAAACCACTGGATCTTGTGCCCACTTAGATGTGACACCACATAACCACGCCATACTAGGTTGGTAATGGACATGAATCTTGACCAAGTTCATACAACATGAGGCTAAATGAGCTACAAGCTAGAAAACCTAAGGATAAAGAAATAGTAGAAGCCATGCTTGTTATCCCTTTAAACCCAACTGTTACCATGCACGCTCAAGGACAATACAGCCCATCTCATTCTTCTTCTTGGAACCATGCAAGAACTCACATAAAATATTGAAGGAGCCATACCCTCTTTGTCTATAAAAGCCACTACCTCACATCATTATCATTCACACTCACAAGCTAACTCACTCACAATCATCTCTCACCCTCAACACTTTCGTGCACTGTGGGAGTAAGCAAGGAAAACAAAAATGCAAGGAGCTTAGTCGTCTAGCTTGCTATAAGGAAACGAGGAGTTATCTTGGTTACATTCAAAGGTCCTTTCGGTCACGTTCATTCGTTTTCTTTCGACCTCGTCGCCACCTCTAGGGTGTTGTAAGTCCGCTTCGACTCTTCTAATATTTCATCCCCCTCGTTATGTTATTAAAATGCACAATGAACCAAGTAATATTAAACCCGTCTTGAACTAATTTTATGTCTCGTTAAAAAAATTCATAACGCGTATAATGATTTTTAAAACCTCACCCGAAACTTGTTTTGAGAGTCGAACCCATAATGACATATTATACCAAATTTATAAGCTAATAATAAGCTAGTCATAAGCTTTCGTAAAAGTTGAATAAGCTATCCAAGTCAAAATATATTTTCGGGACTAAACTTGCAAAATATTTGGTTTTCTGGTAGAAAGTGAACATTATAGAAAATTAAGGGTTGTTTTGTACATTGTACGTATGCATGTAAAAGCCTAGGGTAGAGACGGTAATTATGGAAAACTTATTTTAAAAGGGTAATTAAAAGTTTTGGTAAAAATTGTAAACTTTGAAACTTGAGGACTAAAAGTGAAAATATAACTTTTTGGATAAACTTTGTAAAAACAGATCTTCAAAGGACCAAAACTGTAAATTCTGAATGAGAAATATATTTGGGTACAAATTGTCATTTTTCCAAAAATATAAGGGCCAAACTCGTACATTTTATAACTTGAGGGTAAAAAGTGTAAATTTGGAAAAATGTTTAGAAAACTTATAAACTTATAACGACTTTATAAAAACGAGTATTTTGACAACCGGGTGTTCATATATGAAAATTACTAAGTCGACAACTAATTAAACTTATACATATTTATAAGTATATATAAATATATAAAAACACTACTCGATACCGACAAAACTTAAAGTAGATAAACAAAACTCTCGGAATATCGTCATATTTATAAACCTACGCTAATAACGCTCTATTGAATTTTATATTCAATGCTCTATCTTTTCGGTCGTAAACCAAACGTATGTCATTATTCTGAGACTTGCCATCTCGTTCTTAGGTTCCGGGTAGGAGCCACTGCTTCATCACACTCGATCTCTTTGTGCTTTATTCATCGAACTGCTAAGGTGAGTTTATAGCCCCACTTTCACTTTTATTACTTGCTTTATAAAACTATGGGGTGAGAAACATGCAAAACTTTTTCGATGAAACTGGCGAAAACACTATTTACGTGAAACAACCTTGAATCCCAACTATGCTACCGTTAGTTCCCGGGGAGCGCTGATTGTTATGAATAGATCTATTGGGGATGACACCCCCGTTCGAGTTTGACCGAATAGGCAAACGTCGGGCGTATATCATATCATATTGATTGAGTGTACTGGAAATACACTTGTTGGGCTTTTATTTATCATGCTTCTAGATGCATGCACACTTTGTCGTAGTTTCGGTTGCATGAGCTTGGTACTAGCGTAATAGCCTTTTTGCATATAGTGTCATTCACGGAGATGCTATATGTGCAACTGTGGTCCAACTTGAAAACTTGATTACTTAAACCTATGAACTCACCAACCTTTGTGTTGACATTTTAGCATGTTTTTCTCAGGGTTTACTTATTGGTGGGCAATGGCAAAGGCATTAAGTTGAAGACCGGCATCCGAAGTGTTTCCAAACATTTTAATACAAATTTTAATGGGACAACATATATTTTTATGGGCTTTACTTCCGCACTTTGAAACAATGATGTAAAACTAATTTCTTAAATTAATCTATATTTTGAAAATGGAATAAAATTTCCATTCTTTATTACCTTGTGTTGTGTATATTGATTTAGTAGCACCCCATGACCCGAACGCTTCCGCTATGAAATTTTGGGGGTGTTACAGGACTTAAGTAGAAAGTCTACTTTATGTGTTTAGAGATTGTGACGGTAACAACAAGGAGTGGTTATGATCGCCTTCATAAGTGACAATAACCATTCCAAAATCATCCAAACATCGCTCCACGTGTTTCCTTGCTGGGCAACCTCTCATCTTCTTTGCATCTATAATATCCCCTGTTTTCACAATCACAGACAAACATATTCACTGGTGGTTTTATTTCTAAAGGTGTGTTTTCTATAACATGATTAGTGAAATCACGAAAACTCCATCCCAATAATAAAAGAGACGCCAAGAAGAATGTAAGGTTTTATTAATCTTTACTTTAATTCGAAAGATTCAATATATCATCTAGGAACATTTTCTGCAATATTTCATATTGTATGAGCTTCTGAATGTATCGAGATATACTATTGATCACTATTTTTTCATGTGCCGGTTGCTACCAAAAACTCAACACTATCAGGTAAATTGAAAATTAACATAACAGAATATTCTAGTGTAGATTAGACTAAAAAGAAAGAAAAAGAAAAAGGCAAGTGCTAACACATAAGTTTCCTCACTATTAAGGCGTAAAGTTTTAGGAGATATTTAAATTGAAAATATATCTTCTGAACATAGTTCTATGATTTTTTTTAATAAAAGATCAGGATGAACAAACAAGACATTTCTGCAACAAACATTTTGAGGGTCCATATATGATCATGCATATCGACTTCAATTACATGACTTGTTAATTTGATTACGATTTCTAAAGTCATTATTTACTAGATTAGGCAAATCCGAGTTATGCAAAAGCGAGAAGCAAGTAACAAGATGAACAATAAAAGTTGCAAGACTTTCGTTGGATAATTTTCTTTAACAAGATGACTTTTTAACCGCCATCATTGTCACTCACAAGTATTTAAGATACATCATTGTAAGTAATTATAAGTACCTTGGATGAGGAGAACCCTTGATAGGCTTTTGGCCATACTTCCTTAAGAATACTCATCAGGCTTTTATATGCAAGCTTGTGATAGCAAAAACTTTGATTGACCTCTTAACCCTATGTCTTACCCAACCAAAACAAAAAATAGAATATTTAGCATCTATAAACGTGTCTTTTTATCGCTAAGCTGCATCTTTAAACAAACTAATACCTCAAAAAGGTAACCAACTTTGGTACGATTTTCTACTTTAAGTAAACAATTTGTTTTGGGCCAGAAAAAACCATAATAAGTATTCAAAACTTTTGATGGCCTAAAATACAAGTTTTACCATAAACTAAGGTCAAGTTTAGGCATATGAGAAATGCACATGACACATGTTGTCATTGCCACCTAAACCAACATCCATCATTTGGTTTGAACTTGACACCTTTGCACAAATCACAAATTCCATCAACATACTTGTATTTCTAAGCCATCAAGTATGGATCAATAGCCTAAAAACCCGTCTAAACTATTTACTAGATTAGGCAAACGCTCTCTGCAAGCATCAACATGTCATCCTTAAAGGTATAAATTTGTCAAGAACTTTTTGAAGTCTTATTTCAATGGTATTAAATAACCAAAAGAGGTATATTTGTTCCATATATGCATTAACTCTTAACAAAAACACACAAAGTTACACAGAAATGCTAATTAAACAGAATGGGCACCCTGTATTTACAACTAGAAGTACATAAACTCCTATTAGACTGAATGTATCTACCAAAAGTCTTTAAAGGCAGATCTACTGTTATATACCGCGGTTGATGCCCCTGGCGAAATATTGTTGGGCCAATTATATAAGGGTAATGTAAAGTTACCCAGCTCCAACTTCCTTCAATAGTATGACTTATTATTTGATTCTGATTTCTAAAGTCCAAATAATTACTCTTTATAAGGTAAATCCAAACAGCAAATAAATACGAAAGGGAAGTGCAAGTATGAGTACCTAGGATGAGAGGGAACCCTTGATGGGCTTTGGCCATACCACCTCCAAATTCTCCTTTGGGTGGGGATATCACAAGCTGTAGTACGATAAGCGGGAACTTTGATTTGCTTAGAACCCATGCTTCTACCAAAAAATGACACAAAAATAGAAAAAATAAATAAATAAATAAATAATAGCTTCTTTAAACAAGATAATAACATAAAGCAGTAACCAATTTGGTCCAGGCCAGAAAGGTAATTACCAAAATAACCTATTTCATTCACCGCATGAGAAATAAGCATCACGGGGTAAAATAGATTCTGAGACAGATCAACTAACACTTCATCTCATCTTGACCAGATACATTGGGTCATATCACCATAAATCGAAGTTTCTGCAATTTGTTTGACCGGAATAAATTATACCTGATATTGACAATTTTAAAACTGACATTGTAGATAGGAGGATAATAATGTTGGCACGTTTGGCCAAAATTGAAAGTTAAACTGCATAATAGCTAAAAAGCCACTTACGAGGGTGTTTATTTCGGCTTATATATGAGCTTATTAGCTTATATGAGTTCGGCTTATATAACATAAGCCACAATTTTGTGGCTTATTTTGCTTACTTATGGGCTTATATAACATTGACAATGTTTATATAAGCCATAAATCAAAATAAGCTTCACAAAATTATAACTATCATTATATAATAAACTAAACTTATGCTATATAAGCTTAAATAAACACCCCCTAAGATGGAGGGTGATTAACATGCATTCTGACTTTGACACGATTTAGATAATAAGAGAAATACAGTACAGCTAAAAACTTTTGAAATACACAGAAACACTGAATGGCATTACTTCACCAAGTCCATGGTTATCATTCTCATGAGATAGCAGTTCATCTTGTATTGCAAACATAGAGTAGGAGAATTGCAGCACAACCAAAATAACCAAAAATATCAAAAAATTCACAAGATTTTTGTGCATAATTTTCACGAAAAAAGTGAAATTCATCATAAGAAATGTTTAAACTGTAAAGCATTAACCCGATTCCTAATACAAGCATGAATCTACATGTAATACATCTAGCTTCCAATCATCTTTGAGGCTTTCACTAATGTGCACTTTAATCTCCATATCTTGTCAGCAGCTCCCAAAAGTCTATATTCTAAACTCCACACTTTGAACGTTGTCATTATCTTTGTCCTCTATTTGAGTCACAGTAACTCTAGAATATCATTGATCAAGCAAAATAAGTGTTTCCACGTAGGAACCTACAAAGAAGTCAGTCGCATATCCAGTAATCCCAATATTAATATGCTCCGAGTAGGATTTATAAACAAAGCGTGAAGAATGTTCGTCATCATCATCTTCTAGCATTTCGATTACAGGTTCACCACTCTTCGTGAATCCGATTGCATTTCCTAACCATGCATCTTGTGTTTTAATGCTGAATACATGTGCAAACGATTTTAGATCATCATTATTCATAATCCATACTTCATAAGTTGGTTTCTCGTCCTCGAAAATGAAATTTAGTACAACAAGAGACTCTCTTAGCTTAGACAAAGATAAAATGCGAGCGTGTGCTAATTTATCGGGGAGGTAAACTTTTGTAAATTCTTCACTTGTCAAATCATATGACATAATCAGATAAATACACGGATTTCCACCATCCACGTTAATGATATCATCAGCAAGCCAATAAATAACCCCATTTATGTCTACTTGATTCCATCCAAACCTAATTGATTTACGAGGCAGACTGATAGACAGACTTTTCCAAGCCCTTGTGCTTAATGTAAAAACCTCGATTTGCCAAAGGATGGTAGTTATTGTGCCAAGGCTCGATGGATCATTAAGATAGCTGATCTTGACAAGCTTAGGGTCACAAGTGTGAGGACAAACCCCAAAACCAACAACAGTTTCACACTGCTGCACTTTAGGCACGACAATATCAATAGATTTTCCAAGAGTAGGATTCCAAATAACAGCCATCGTATTTTCCAAATCAACATTTCGGTATGCATGATGTCTGTAAAAGCAGAATAAGCCTTGAGAGCTGCCACCTATTATTGATAGTTTAAAGGACACAGGTAAAGTCACTGGCGAAGGCAGGAGGGGGGCGGACGTCATGGAAAACTTGCGTTGTGGGAAAGTATTATCATCCACAATTGAAACATAATGTGGTCTATAAGAATCATCTAAACCTTCGTACTTTATAAGTAGATGTTGCGACTGAGCACGGCGTGAAGCGTGATCCCTGATAAATTTAGTGCTATGGATAAGAGACTTCCATGATTTTGAGACGGATCTGAATCGCATCAATGATTCTACCAGAAGTCTTATTATGATTTCAGCTTGAACCTCGAAAGGTATGTTGTCCGACATGTTGTCTTTGAGGTTCCTCGAGTTTCAATATCTAGGGTTTTCTTAAAAGATTTTGTGAGTATTTATTGACAAGGTTCAAGACTAAAGTTAATTAGAAATATATGCATTACAGTGTTCTCGTTGGTTGTGCTCTTGTTAGACTTGCTAAGATGGTCCAACTTGCAGCTTCGAATAGGGTTTGTGTCCTTCAGGATCAACGTAACACTGCACAGAAATAACGTACACATAACTAACTAGGCATTTCGTGATACGAACCTATCCCATACTAGGCTCGTATCGATGTTTATAAGTCCAAATGTAGAACTCTCTCAAAAAGCTAGCTTGATGAGGAGGGGACACTTAGACATTATAAACCACCGCCCAATCCCATACTTGGGTGATGTGGGATCGTAACAATACCCCACCCTTTGAAGAACCAACGTCCTCGTTGGTCACGGCTATGTTGGTCACGGTTGGCACCCCTCTTTGGGTCCAAGCCACCACTCCATAGGCCACCACTCCGAGCTTCGTGGTCACGGCTATGTTGGCCGCAGTTGCATGTTGGTCACGGTTGGCACCACTTCTTTTGGGTCCAAGCCACCACTCCTGGTGCTGCTCATACCAACACTCCGAGTGTTGGAACCTCGAAAGGTTGGGCTGGCTCTGATACCAATTGATACGAACCTATCCCATACTAGGCTCGTATCGATGTTTATAAGTCCAAATGTAGAACTCACTCAAAAAGAGCCAATAACCCTTCATCATCACAGGTAGGAAAGTGTCCAGTAGAAGCATTCTCAGAAAAACAAGGCTTAAGCTGAGACACATGGAAGACAGATGAACTTTAGCAAAGCAGTAGCTGAAGCTTATAAGCAACCTTTCCAATTAAGTTGGATGATCCGAAAGAGGTCATAGAATTTGGAAGAAAGTTTGTGTTGTTTCCCATTTCTAACATGAAATTTGTCGTATAAGGTTGGAGCTTTTAAGTAAACCCAAGCTCCCACCTCAAACTCTCAATCACTCTGTTGCTTATCAGATTGGCTTTTCATTACGTCTTGAGCCCTCTTTAAACTGAACTTCAACATCAAAATGGTCTTTTCCCTTGCCTGAAGTGTTCTGTCCACTGCATCAACAGCACTATCTCTAGCCATATAAGGAATATGCAATGGAGGAGCTTGGCCATAGACAACCTCATAAGGAGAAGTGTGGATAGCACTATGAAAACTGGTGTTGTACCAATATTCTGCCAAAGAAATCCACTTTACCCAATCTTTAGGAGATTCACCAGTCATGCATCTCAAATAAGTTTCTAAACACTTGTTGACTATCTCAGTTTGTCCATCACTTTGAGGATGGTAGGAAGAAGACATCTTCAATTGCACTTGTAACATTTTAAACAAGGATTGCCAAAAAAGACTCATAAAGACCTTGTCCTATCACGACAATTGATTTAGGCAGCCCATGAAGCTTGTAAATATTATCAAGGAAGAGTTGTGCCACCTGAGAAGCTGTAAAAGGATGAGCAATAGGCAAGAAATGTGCATACTTAGACAACCTATCCACCACCACCAATAATGCACTCTTTCCTTGGGACATGGGTAAAGACTCTATAAAATCCATAGAAATATCCTCCCACACCTTGTTTAGAATAGTCAAAGGTTGCAATAAGCCTGGATAAGCACAAAGGTCAGGCTTATTCCTCTGACATATATCACAGTTTCTTACTAGCTCCTTAACCATCTTCCTCAATCCTTTCCAATAGAAATAAGTATTAAGCCTTTGAGTAGTTGCACGAGACTCCTAATGACCACCTGGCACAGAAACTATGAAAGTGGAAAACCAATTGTTTCCTGAGTTCTTCATTCTTACCCACTACCCATTTATCTTTCCTTTTCAATTGTTCATTATGCCAAGTATACTTCTTGCTTTTGCACAAGTTCCCTTGTTTTAAAGCATCCATCACCTTCTTAAGATCTGGATCAGTGGTCCAAGTAGCTACTACAGCATCCATAAGCTCATTTGTAACCCCATTAGTGAGTAAGGTGAACAAAACTCCTTGCCTTTCAACCCTAGACAAAGCATCTGCTACTATATTCTCCTTTCCCTTCTTATACTCTATTTCATAATCAAATCCAAGTAACTTGGGTAACCATTTAGATTGGAAGGGAGTGGTGATCCTTTGATCCAACACATACTTCAAACTGAAATGGTCAGTCCTGATTTTAAAGTGCCTATCCAATAAGTAGCCTCTCCACTTTTGTAATGCCAATACCACTGCAAGTAACTCTTTCTCATAGGTGGATAGAGCTTGGTGTTTAGGAGCCAATGTCTTGCTCAGGTAAGCTATAGGATGACCATTCTGTTGCAAGACTGCACCAATACCAATGCCTGAAGCATCTGTCTCAACAATGAACTCTTGATTGAAATTTGGTAAGGCCAAACAGGGAAAGCTGAGATCTAATCATGGTGTTTGAGCTTTTCAAATGCTTCTTGAGCTTGTGAATTCCAACAAAAAGCATTCTTCTTTAAGAGAGCAGTAAGAGGATGACTAATCATAGCATATCCTTGAAAAAATCTTCTATAATAACCAGTGAGTCCCAAAAAACCTCTTAACTGTTTCAAAGTGGTAGGTCTCGGCCAATCCTTCATTGCTTGGATCTTACTTGGATCTGTGGCTACTCCATGTGCAGAAATTACATGACCCAAATATTCCACTTGTGTTGTGCCAAACACACATTTAGTCTGTTTTGCAAACAATGTGTTGTCCCTCATAACTTGAAAAACCATTCTAAGGTGTTCAAGATGGTGTGTTATAGAAGGACTGTATACCAGGATATCATCAAAAAAGACTAGTGTAAACTTTCTCAAAAAGGGCTTGAACACAGTGTTCATAAGGGCTTGGAAGGTGGATGGAGCATTTGTCAATCCAAAAGGCATAACCACGAATTCATAGTGCCCTTCATGTGACTTAAAAGCAGTTTTAAACACATCCTCTTCATGCATTCTGACTTGATGGTATCCTGATCTGAGATCCAATTTAGGGAAGACTATAGATCCTTGTAACTCATCTATAAGCTCCTCTATGACTGGAATGGGAAACTTATCCTTTACTGTCTGTTTGTTTAAGTGTCTGTAGTCAATACACATTCTCCAAGAACCATCTTTCTTTTTAACCAACACTATAGGGGATGAAAAAGGACTATTACTGGGCCTGATAACCCCCGACTCCAAAAGCTCTTTGATCATGGTCTCAATGGTATCCTTTTGAGCTGGTGGATACCTGTATGGTCTCACATTCACAGTCACATCTGGTGTTAGCAAAGGTATTTTATGATCAAAACTTCTGTGGGGTGGTAGTTCCTGTGGTAGAGCAAACACATCTGCAAACTCTTCTAACAACTGCTGTAATTCTTCTTTCATTGGTAGAGTGATTCGCTCCGAACGGTCTATCTTTTATTAGTCAACCACTTGTGAATGGTCAACCATAAAAGTCAAACTTATTTCGAGCGGAATGTAATGCAATAAAGTCCGAGGAGGTATAGTGGATCCCCGGTCGTTAAGTCCCAACGAGGTGTGAAAAATGTATACACTTGAATCTGTGATCGGGTGATATTGAACAGGAAAGGGGTTATGATTGATTTATACTAAGGAATAAAAGAAAATAGCTTAAACAAGCTATAAGAACAAGTACGTGAAAGCAAAATACTTAGAAACGATTAAAATATACAAAATAAAACGTGAGATTTAAGAAATAAAAGGCCTACAAATATGAAAATTATATTTTTACAATCCTAAATACATAAGAAAATTATTGGAACAAGAAAATTATTTTTATAACTATTTATCTAATTATTATTAATTAAAAACTATTTTTAACTATTTAATAATACCTTAAAATATAAGAAAATATGAAATAAAGCTAGAAAAGTGAAATTATGACTTAGAAAAATCTAAAATATTATAAAAGATATTTTAAAACTGAAAATATATTTTTTAGACTTTTTAAATAGTTATTATTAATTAAAAACTAATTTAAACTAATTAAAATTAAGAAAAATAACAAATGAACAGTAAAAATTATGAGACTTTTCAGGAAAATCTAAAATATTATTCTAAGCCTGGGAAAAATATAAAAAGTTAAATAAGCCCACTAATAAAATGAATTGGGAAATAAGCTTTGCTAATAAGCTAAAAATAAGCTAAAAAGCTCTAAAATTACCAAAGGCTACTACAGCCTAAATCTAACCTAATTTGAGCTAATTCAACTGATTGGGACCTAAAAAGCACAAGCTACAGAAAAAAGCTCGAGACCAGATTTTAATAACTATATGCCAAACGGCCTCTAAGGCCCTACTTTAAAACACTATTTAAGTAGCTAGAAAAAATCACAAAAATTAACTAAAATCACCATGAAACTAACAACCTACCAAAGTGTCTAAATCCAGAATTTCAGCTGAAATGGACTTAAGATGAATCTGTGAAAATTCCACAAAGTTATGCAAAAATTGCTTTGCAAAAACAATAACCAAACACCCTTTTAGCAGTTCTTAAGCATCATATCAACTACGTTTAAGCACTTGCATAGAAAAATAAGCTAGAACACATTAATTAAAGCTAGAATAAGCTAAATTACTAAAGAGACTAAGCCTAAAAATGGGAATAAGCAGTTGGAAAAATCTATCCTAGCTAATTTGGCGAGATGACTAAGCACACAAAATACTAGAGTCTAGTGGACCAAATAAAAATTTTGTAATAAGCACCAAGTAAGCTAAGAACTATTCTAAGTTATCTAAAAGCAACTAAGAAATGTTAAATAAGCAAGTCTACAACCTAATAAGCTAAAAGAGAACAAAGTGAGTCAGCCCAGGACCAAAAGCACTTATGACAAATGGAGGCTTTTTGAGCTTGTTTTAATTTCGATGAACTCCAAAGCTAAAAGCAAACTAAGATAACAAAGTCAGCATAGTAAACATCCTAAAAAGCTAGTTGGGTGGTCAAATTGGCCTGTACACAGCTTAAAAAATAAAATTTGTGTACATGGTCCTTGCCGTTTGAAGTCAGCCGAAATTTCTTCTTTGGTGTCTTGTAGTAAAACTTGACCCACTAGAGGGCCAATAGAGCTTAAAATTAAACAAGCTAACCTATCAACTAATCCCTACAAGCTACTAATCCTAAAAATTGACCTACCTAGTTCACTAAAATCAATTTTAAAACCATACAAAGCTTAAATGAGCTTATTGAAGAAATTTGAGCAAAGGAGGAGTTGGACTGCATTTCAGCAAAACAGAAATTGATAACTCTTACTTCGAAACTTGTTTTGCAAAAAGATCAATTAGAAAACTGAAAATAACTTCAACCTTGTCCAGTTCAAGACCCAAAGTGGGTCAAAATGGGTAAATCTGTGACTTTTTTACCAAGAATAAAGCAAATCCAAACACCCTTCAGATTGAAAACTTAATTTATGAAGTCTGTAAAGATTTTGAAATCACTAGAACTTTTTGTAAACTTAATCAACAACTCAAATGAGCAAGTCACAACTAGGCAACACTTTCTAATATTCAAACATACAAGAAAGCAGAACAATGAAACAGAGCAAGAAAAGCTTTAAGATGGGATTAAAAAAAAACTAAATTTGCATAAACTGAAATTAAAGGTTACATTAAATTGCAAGAAGGTAAAAAATGGGACTAGAACAATAATGTCTAGACTAAAACTAAAAACAAAATTAAAACTAAAAAAACTGACTTACTACTTGCCTTATACATTGGCATACAAACTATTTATACTCATAAGCCATGGGTCTTCTCTCTTCTCTTTCTTGTGTCTTTTCGTGTGAGATAATCAAGCCAAAAAGACTGGCAAGTGTCCTTCTGCAGTCTCCTTATCTCTTTGTCTTCTTTCTCTGTCGCAGGGGGTGGGGAGGTGATGGGTAAATGGGTAGGTGGAGTGTTGCAGGTGGTTGAGTGTTTCAGTTTTAGAGAAAGCAGGAAAAGAGGAGGAAAAAGGGTAGAGGTCTGAAAAAGCATGTGGGAAAAAGGGGTGAAGGGATTTTTTTTATTTGTGTTTGGTTTGGATTATTAATAAAAAAAATCCTTTTGGCTTAGTAGTTATCACAAAGACCAATTGTGTAATTTTCCAATTCTTCAAGGGTTGATCTTGCCAACTTCTAAAATTTATCACATGGACCAATCTTGCCAATCTTCAATAGTACAAGGACCAAATTAAGTATTCTCCATTTTTTTTTCATTTCCAAGGACTATTTTTGTAAAATACCAAATACCCAAGGACCTAAACTACAATTTTCCAAAAGTATTACAAGGACCAATTTTGACAAGTTAGAATTACCAAAGGACTAAAAATGTCCAGGGGTAAATTCTGTCAATCTTTGAAATTTCAGGGACGAAAGTTGCCATTTTGCAAAACTGAGCTTTATAAGGCTAATTTTGACAACTTAAAAATTCCTGAGGGCCTTTTATGAAAAATTACATGTTTTGAATAACTAGGGACTAGATTTTTACAATTATTGAATAAAATACAGTCTAAATATTTTTTCTGTCTTTTTGAGACATTTTAAAGTGTTTTTGACTGTTTTTGCAGTGTAGAAGAAACAAAAATGATGAGTATTTAGACACTCATCATAGAGGTTCTTCACTCTGGCATTGCATCAAATTGAGAGTTGCAGAAGCTCCAAGACAACACATAGAAGACAGCTTAGCACCCCCATTTGACATTGACACTTTTCCCAAACTTTTGCCACTTAACCATGCTATCTCAGATTGGTGAGTACCTCTTAACACCACTGTCTTCCCCTCATAGTTAAATTGCATCTTTAAAGTTTTGAAATTCCACTTAATAGTTTCAAGAGTAGAAAGCCATTGAATTCCCAAAACTAAATCACAACCTCCCAAAGGTAAAAGCATAACATTTGTTTTGAACATCACTCCATTCATCTTCCATTGAAAAGCTTTGACCACATATTGACTAATCATTTTTGTGCCTCCAGCCACTGAAACTTGTAGAGGACAAGTTTTCCTTATGTGACACCCTAACCTCTTGGCTGTGTGATAATCCAAAAAATTATGTGTACTGCCTGAATCCATCAAAGTATGCAATAACTGATTCAAGACATGGCCTTTAATCCTCATAGTATTGTATGTAGGAATACCAGAGAGAGCATTAAGGGATATATGAGGTGTGTGCAGACTAGTATCTTCCCCATACTGACTGACTTCATTATACTCCCCTTCTTCCAAACTCTCTTCAGCCTCCTCTGCCTCCATACCACTTACTTCTAAGGTAAACATCTGACCTTCACACTTATGGCCAGGCATGTATCTTTGATCACAATAAAAACACAATCCTTTTGCCCTTTTTTCATCAAATTCTTTTTGACTTAACTGTTTTCTTGGCCTTATCCCAGTATCAGTGTTATGTTTTGTTAAAGTATGATTAACAGGAGCTGGTAAGGCTAAAGTAGTAGTTTTGGCAGGATAGGCTACATTTCTATTCATAAAAGTACTGGTAGAAGAAGTATTCTTTGGAGTAGGCAAGAGTGGAGTATACCTTTGCTTGGCTAAAGCTGCAGCATTTTCTTGGAGATTTGAAAGACTAAAAGCATCTGCAAGGGTTCTTGGCCTGAACATTCTAACATTCATCTCCATTGTAGCAGGAAGACCAGCAATATACATACTGATAGATTGAGCCTCAGTGATATTTACTTGAGTCAATAAGGCTTCAAAATCACTTTGATACTACTTCATTGTTGTCTTATACCTCAAGTTTTTAAGCTCAGCCATGGGATCCTCATTAGCTTCCCCAAACCTCTTCAGGACTGCTTCCTCATAGACAGGCCAAGTTACCTCTTCACCATGAGTTCTTGTAAACTGTAAGTGCCAAGCCAAGGCTCTATCATACATGTGGATTGAAACTATCTTAACCTTCTCTTCTTCAATCACATTATCAATGACAAAAAACTACTTAACTCTGTACAACCAGCCTTTGACATCATCTCCATGGAATTTTGGAAATTCCATTTTCCCAAGCCTACTAAATCTGCTAGTACCTTCACTATTAGCTAATCTAGTAGTAAAATACTGGTTTTGTGTTACTAACTGATGAATTGTATTATTCATTGTAGCTATTTGTTGAGCTAACTCAGCAACATCATTATCAACATGATTAGTGACCCAATGTTGGATATGAGCATCAACTTGTGGTTCCACTGTATTATTCCTTGTGTTCACCATTTCGATCACAACTAAATCAGTAACTGAATAACAGAATTGCAGTTGTAACTGAATAACTGAATCTGTAACTGAATAACCGTTTTAACAACCGTCTAACAGAATTGCAGCCATTAATGGTGACAAGGTAGCAGGATGATGCTCTGATACCAATTGTAATGTGCTTAACTAGAGTTCTTAAAACTGGTAGTCAACACTCACAAATCACAGAATTCACAATAAAGAATGTAAATTGGAGTGAAATGTGGAAAAGGATTTGTTATTAGTCAATGAGTTTGTTACAATGATTTGAGAGAAACTAAGATGAATTCAATTAAGCTAAAATGAGTAAATGAACTAATGAAACTATTTATAGAGCTGGGAAAAGTAGTTATGACGTGTCTGAACCAATGAAAAGATGCCATCTGGCGCCTGGTGATGTATAGGAGGAAGGAGGATTTAAAGATGCACGTGCCTTGCACGTGTATTTCTAGTTTGAACATATAACATTTTGTCAAACACTTGGTCTACAACATTTTTAACACATTCAAACTACTTGAGAATATAAACACCTTAAAATTTACAATACAAAATCATATATTAACAAAATCCACCCTGATTGACAAAATTAAGTTATCGAACACTCGATTACACATCATAATCAACTTCAAAGTAGCGATCTTACCTCTATTAGGGTTGCGATTAAATTTAAAACAAGCTCAACAATGGTGGATCGTATCTTAGAAATAGAGTGTGAGTCAAGTTTTGGGGGTTTTTTTTATGGTTTGTTTATCTTTTTGTGCTTTAATATTTGTTAAAAGTAAAATGTCTAGATACTTATAATTATAAATAGCTTTAACGAGGGTTTTAGCCCGTGCTTCGCTGCGGGGTGTTAAGTCACAATTGTAATGTAGGTAGCAGAACTGCAGAACATATTAAAGTTTCATTGTTGCAATACATACTCAGAATCGCAATGTACATTTACTAAACACTTATAATATAAGAATCCGAACTCAATTACATCATCATTAGCTAGATCCATACATAGCAACACCTAAACCAACAATTAAAATTTTAAAATTAAGCAGCAATAATGTCTAGTACCAACAATAAGATCAAGCGATCCAATAACATCTTCATTGTTCTTGCTTATGTTAGCTAATGCTCTACTGGCGTCACCCGAAAACATAGCGTATGATCCGCCTGGTCTGTAGTTGTATTGTTGTAAGAGTTCCTATAGCTTTATAGCATACCGACTATCAGCAAGTGGATATGCAAAATAACAGTAATGAGCACACTTTTTGACCCGTTTCGCCTCTTTTTCTTCTTTTATTTAGGTGGTTTACAGAGGTAGAGCAGCAAACATTAAGAGAGGTAGAGCAGCATACATATGTGTATGAATGGAAGATAATAAAAAATGAGAGCATCAGCAAGAATTCCATCAAAAGTGTAAATTATGATTACATAGACGCATCATATTAATGATATTATAATTGTAGAACATAAGCTATAATCAGCGCATACATACATTAGTATCTTCGTTTGATAATAGCCTAACCAAAATAGTAAGGCTAATTAGCATGGTAAGAAACACGTCATATTGGGTTAGGAGGTTCCCCAAAGTAATCCTAAGGCATAATGACCACCTGAATCAACTTATTCAAAACTTATATTATTGTTAAAGTAATATAATTGTAGTAATTATACAAATGTAGTATATTTTCCCAAAAACGATTAAAAGTTTTAGGAAAAATGTGTTTTAAGTACAGATAAACCCATAACTGAACCTGCCCTTTTGCCACTTCTAGCAGTCATACATGATAAAATTGCGTCGTATGTGTTATTGGTATACACACTACTGATCTCGTATATCTGATGTAAGCTAAGCGCTTGCATGCGTCAAATTTTAACATTTAGTTTAATATAAAACACTTACGAATAAAAAAAAACAGAGTTATTAGAGAGGTGTTTGTGTTACCTCATAATACCCTACCATGAAACTCGCATACATTATTTTGTCGGACTTTTAAACAAATCAAAACCCAAATAGAATAACATGTTTATACCTAACTTTATCTATAATTTTGTTTCAGCAGGTCACATGTCCTTATGGTTAGTTACTTAGATGTTTGTAACCGAACGACTACTCAACGTACCATCAACGCATGCTTGCATCAACATTGAAAATGATTGTAACAAACGAGTCACTTGGCTACATGTAGACAGTAAACCTATATAGTTCTACTTTCGTTAGTCTCATTGCACATGCCTAGGCATCACACGACGTGGCTTTTTACAGTATACTACAAACACCGTCACTTAAACCTAATAGCTTATGTGTGTTTGTTTAAGCTTATTTCTGGGCTAGTGAGGTTACTTGATTTCGGCTTGTATTGCATTATATTTCCTATAGGATCAATCGCCTACTCCCCCATATTATTGAACACTTGAAGTACATACTTGTGAGCACCGTACCCCTTTTAATTCGTCTCAACACTCATTGAGCACTAAACGGCTATGAACTCTAATAGAAAAGCATCAGTATACGGTACAAATTATCCTTAATCCTGAAACACTAATCCAAAAAAATATAAATAAATCAAAAAGGCAAAAAAATCTTTCGTCGTTGACATAATCCTCAAGCAATAACCACTGGAAAGTACCTACTAATCCTCAAACAACTTGTACTAAATTCTGGAACAATAACGTTAACCAAAACCATCATGACAACCTACCCAAATAACGACTGCCAAGTACCTAAATTCAGATAATCCCTAATTCCGAAGCAAGTTACAATTAATTCTGAAAACCTTTGGTGAATCCTGAAACAACAACCTCAATAAAAAAAATTCAGCGCAAATAACCTATATCATCAAAAGAATCCAACTATAAAGATCCTTAGTCCCAACACAACTTATGGTCAATCCTCAAACAACAACCTTAACAAAAATCCTATATCATCAAAAGAATCCAAATCTAAAGATCCTTAATCCAAAAAAAACCTGTCATTAATCC
This sequence comes from Chrysanthemum makinoi, assembly GCA_910596185.1. Taxonomy (NCBI): domain Eukaryota; kingdom Viridiplantae; phylum Streptophyta; class Magnoliopsida; order Asterales; family Asteraceae; genus Chrysanthemum; species Chrysanthemum makinoi. Next base: position 89,260,766 of record OU343221.1, on the reverse strand, counting down.
TAAAACAGCAATGTTAACAAAAACCAACACGCGTACCAAAAAAAATTGCAAACAATAATAAGAATATACATTATGATAAACAGATTCAAATCAAGCAAAAGAAAAACGATAATAACATAAGCAAACCTGCGCACCTAACAAAGCCAGAGGTTTTTCTACAAAGGAAAGAAGCCGACAATGAATTACAACTAATGAGAGCAAGAGCAGATAAAGCCGAAAACCCAATTTCAACAAAGGTTAAAACATGTGGCGTTTACACAACACCCCAAGAATGAGACATCGGGTGGGCACGGTGCGGGTTAAAAACCAAACCAGATCCTTGTGGTTTTTAAAAAATGAGAATCCACAACCGCGCGGTTTTGCGAGTTTGCGGGTTCGCGGTTTTGTGGTTTTCGCATTTTGGTTTTACGGGTTTTGCGGTTTTTAAAGTTTTTTTTTTTAAATTCTATTTTTTGCTATATATTTATTATAAAATAAATATATTATAAGGTTACATAATAAGCAAAAACATAGTATATATATATACAAAATGTTGGGTGCTAATATGAAATTTTTAAATCTATACAATAGTAAAAGTCAAATGAGATGAGAAATTTTTAAAATTCGATGATAAGTTGATAAAAAGTATATAATAATTTTTTTTTGAACGAAAAGTATATACAGTAATAATTAACTAATAAAATACTTTTGAAATAACTATGAAAATATAAACAAAAGTATTTATTCATACAAAAATTATGAAATTTAGTTGGTTTATTTAAAAATTAAAATTAAAATATATTTGAATATGACTGTGCGGTTCGGTACGGTTATTGAGGTGTGGTTTTCGGTAGAAACCGAAACAGCACCGCAAAATGCAGTTTTTTTATTTTCAGGAACCGCACCGCGGTTTTTGTTGCGGTTTCAGTTTTTGCGGTATGAGTTTTGCGGTTTTATGCGGGTTTGCGGTGCGGTTTTTGCTCACCCCTATCGTGAAGTAGGAGGTGGAGTGCACTATTCATTAGCTCGGGTCGGAGGTAGGATAAAAAACAGTGACGACCCAAGCAAGCGGATCCAAACCAGAATAGAGACTAAAAAGAAGTAACTCCCAATACCGTCTTTCACGAGTTATGGGCCCCAATACCGTCTTCCATAGTGTATGGGGGAGGTTAAGACGTAGACAGCCATACCCCTACCTAAGGTAGAGAGGCTGCTTCCGGTTCTACCAAAGGTAGAAAAGGACCTCCGGCCTTGCAAGGGGTGAGGACCTCCGGAATAGAGACTGTGAGTGGGAAACGGGGAAAATATAAGCGGGTAGGGTTAAATAAAATCGGGTCCAGAAATTGGTTGGCGGATCGCGGGTAACGGGTTCCCCGCTAAATGTACTTCAGGTAAATAAATGAGTTAAGGGCTCGTTTGGTTTGTAAGTGGGTTTAAGATTAAGATTTGGATTTGGATTTGATGTAAGAGAGAGAGAAAATGTAAAAGGTTGTTTGTTTTATGTATTGGGATATAAATTAGGATTTGAATTTATAATTATATATTAACTAAATATACAAAAGTGGCCTACAAGTTATAAATAATTTTGTTAAAATGAAAATAAAATGACAAAAAACATAAGAGATGAAGAATTAAAAAAAATAGTGAAAGTACATAGAGTGAGAGAAAATCCACCCTTTTCATATTGATTTGAGTATACCCTCTGACAAGGTTTTGACCCCAAATTTGAAGGATATGTTTTCTAACCAAACATTGTAATTTTACTTTGAGCCTAAACCTTTTGAACAAAACCTTCACACCAAACGGGCCCTAAATTATCATTCTTTATAGTTTTATGTATTTAATCAGTATCTAATTTATCATTTTTTACAGTTATATGTAGTGTACTTTTTTTGTCTCTTATTAAATCAAGAAAATTTTGAAAATCCGTTTTTTTTTCTTTTTTTCTGCTTGTAAAAAATGACCATTAAATATATTGATACAGAGGAATAAAATGGTCATAGGATACACAGAAAAACACAAATTCGAAAGTTCTATGTTAATACACAGAACTACAAAAAATGATAAGTTAAATACATTTTCTCAAACATTTAACACTTATAAATATTAAATGGCGCTTTATTTTAGATATTGACAATCCACTACATACCAATGGATGCATTTGGGCCGTTGGATTAAAAAAAATCTTTTAATAATAAAAAACACGGAGGGACCACTTTTGCCAATTCAAGAAACTTACCCCACCAATTCCTACCCAAGACCTTTCACTTTCACAAATTCCCTATCAACAAAATCTGCACTTTCTCTCTCTAACCAAAATAAAAAAATTGTCATAAAAATTCAAAATCAACCGCTTTTAACCGTTAAAATCAAAGAAAAAACACAAAAATGGAAGAATCATCGAGTGCAGAAGCATATCCACACAAAAAAATATGTTAAAAATGAACCTACTGAGTCTTGAGATGAAGGTATGATGCTTCCGACTAATTATTTAGATGTTTTATTAGAATCTTTAGCGATTTTGTATTTATTTATGAATATTATTGCTACTTATGAAGATTTTTGTGTATTTTTTTTTGTTGATTTTTGATGTGATATTGTGTGATGCATGTGATGATCATGTACTTGTTTGAGTTTTATTGAGGGATTGTTATAATACATTGATAAATGTTGTTATAAAATACAGAAAAATGAATTTGTTTTGGCGGTGATTTTTATTGTGATTATGACATGCTTTTGGTTGTGTTTTTTAGTGTTTAAATTTGGTTGAGTTTCTGAGTAAAACACTTTGTTTACATGGATGCACACCAAGTGTTTGATGAAATGTGTGAGTGAAAAGTATCATACGTGTAGTATCACCAGTGATATTTGAAGTTCAACTGTATATATGTATTATCACTAGTGATATTTACTTGTTAAGATTTATTATATGTTATGTATAGTATCACTTTTGATATTTTATTGTTATTGTTTTGTAATCATAGTTAAACTTTTTTTTTGCTAAAAGTTTTGATGATATACTATTTACTGTGAGTAAATGCAAATCTGTCATCAATCAAATTCTTGACTCCATCTCCAGAGATTCATAAAATTAAAGGTATATTGTAACATACAAGCATGTCTCCTTTAGAAGAATTAACTGTGATAAAACCCTAAATGTATGCGGCGTACTTGATTTAACATTTAGCTTATGTGTTATATCATCAGTGATACATACACATTCAGTAGAATGCGTATGTATACTTTTAGTATAATGTTATAATGGTATCCTTAAAAAAACGAATATTTATTCTACAGTATGAACACTTTGTTGTTTTTGTAGATTTTAGTAGTTTATTGAGGGAATGTTGTGAAAGTTAGATGATTATTGTGATAATATGAGAGACTTAACAGACTAAAATAAATATTGTGACTATAACATGCTTTTGTTAGATTTGTGGTAGATATATGTGCATAATGGATAGATTGGGCATGCTTCGATATGTTTAAAAGCGGTATTTGACTCTAGTATTAGTTGGTAGTATATCACCTATGATAAAACAGTTCCAATGATTGCTTATTGTTAGTATATCACTTGTGCTACAACAGTTGCAACGATTGCTTATTTGTAGTATATCACATGTGATACAATAGTTGTAATGATTGTTTATTAGTAGTATATCACCTGTGATACAGCAGTTGTAATAATTGTTTGTTGGTAGTATATCACTTATGATATTTGACGTATACTTATTCAGTTTATATATCACGTATGATATAAAAAAACAATGAACTATTCATACACTAACATGGTATATATTTTATGCAGATTTGAATATAAAACTGAGAACTATCAAGAAGCAAAAAAGCAGGGGCTGAAGGTGAAAGGAAAAAGACCTTCGTGAAAAAACAACCAAGTCAAACTGAAGAAGTGAACAAAGAAACAACATCATCACCGACAACACTAACAATACCAAGCAAATTAACAAAATCCACTGCTAGACCTTTAAGCTTAGAAAACACGAAGAACAAAAACAGAAACAGATACACCACCAACAAATACTGAAAGAAACATCTGTGATATCACCTATGATATCTACAACCACCAACACCACCAATAGTAACTGTTAAACAGACAACAGAGACTGCATGTAAGAAAGCTAAGAAAGTTGCAAAAAAAGAAGAAAAAGAAGCTGCAAACTAAAAAGAATGAAGTGGGAAAGAAGACAAAAGGAAGGGATGCTCATAAAGCTGACAAGAAGAAAGTTGTAAAAAATAAAAATACAAAAGCATCAATTAGTAATTTTCTTTTGCTACTTAAATTGTAATTTTCTCTTGCTACTTTAATTGTAAACAATAGTAATTTCTATTAAGTGGTTTATTTGAATATAACATCTTTTGGTAATTTTATTAGAGTATCACAAGTGATATTAATGAAAAGTCAGATAAAAATACCATTATTTGACTTCATAAAGAAAACTATGAAAATAAAAAAATTACATATTCTAAAAATCAAACAAAAGTAAGATTAATTAAGCATTGCTTTTGAGTAACATAACGATTCGGCCAAAAAAAGGTCAACATATATATCAATTAAAGAATACTATCATAACTAATACATGTCAGAAACAAGTAAAAATAAGTAAACACATAAATGATGTAAACATTTCATCATTTTCATGTTTTATCACAAGTGATAAAATGACAAAATATTTCATAAACTCACAAAGAGCTCATAAAAATTAATTCCAACTATTTATCACAAGAGATACATAACTTCTAATTTATGACAAAGACGAGGCTTGAAACCATGAAGCTCAGCTGCAATTGCTTTTTGCATAGCACCATCTTGACCAGTTACAATGATATTCGGATTACGCACAAAAGCTTTCTTGAATGCTTGGAGCAACCATACACAAGATTCAGTAGTTTCATTCTTAAGCAGACCAGAACCAACAGTAACACATCTCCTGTGATTGTCAATTGCAGTAAAAGGCACAAAAATCATCATGTACCTGGAAAGAGAAATATCTCAGGTGATAATATATACAAAATATGCAAAAAACAATGAAATCTCACAGGAGATATTACAAATTAAAAACCATACTTGTTTGTTTTGTACGTGGCATAAAAAGAGACGATATCACCAAACTTTTGTGATTGCAGTTTGTAAAAAAATGGCTCAATCAAACGAAAGAATCAACAACACTGCAACTGTGGTTCAAAAAAGCACAACAGCTCCACATAACAAATTGAAGAAGCTCAAACAACTTTGATATCGCCTATGATATCATAAGATCCTCCATTACCACAACTGATTCAACAAAATAAAAGAAAGCTGGCACACCTGTGATATCACAGGTGATTTAACATTTGATATCACCTGTGATACAACTGAGAGACCAGCAATATAGAAAAGCAAAAAGGAGAAAAGTGTAACCTCAAGTACAACACACTGGGTCTTTTTATCTTCTGCAATTAACCAAATTACATGATTCCGAACAAGGTTTAAGTTGTAATCAACAACCTTTCTTTTGAACTTTTCAAGTGGCCGAATATATGCAATCACATAAGGATCAGACTTCCCAATCATTTCCATGTTTTTCAAATTATTTGCCTTCACGATTGTTAAGGTAAGCAATCCTTGTAGCTTAAGATCTAGGTCATTGCGCAATTATCGAACAATACATCAAATTTGCATCACCTCAGATATAGAGTGATGGAGAAAGCAAAATACAAAACGCACTAAAATAATTCAAAAAGACGTCATTCAGAAAAATGAAAATAAGCATCAACTAATGCAACATAGGATATGATTACTCATTTACAATAACTACAGTGCACTTTGATTAATTTCCTAAAGCTTGTTTATTCAAATAAATATTTTTGATTTCGTTATATATGAAATGATGGACAAACAAGAACATGTGATTGCTTCTCAACTTGTGCATCCATCTCTTAGGCATTTTGTCAAACACCTTCCATGCATCAAATTTTCATCAATTCACCCATCCCAAAATGATATCATACTAAAACCGAATGCTACTCACAATCTAAACCATAAACTAAAAGTATCAAATAAACAAAATATCACTAGTGATAATACACATATACAGTTCAACTTCAAATATCACTGGTGATACTACACGTACGATACATAGCAAATTCAAAACAACAATGAGACATAAAAACAGCATTCAAATGCAGTTAAAAACAAAATTCAACTAACAACTTGATTAATAAGCAGAATTACATGAGCAAATTACAAGATTATTAAACATTTTTCACTCACACATTTCATCAAACACTTGGTGTGCAACTTAATAAGAAGGAATGTTAACAACTTGATCCACATAATTAACAACCGATCAACAACATTATCAACCGCAACAACATCAATCAAATCAACTTCTGAAACAAACAGTTCATTCAAATAAAATAAAAAAAAAGACATAAAAAATGATGATATGATCGGGAGGTGATGATGAAATGATGATGGGAATGGTGATGGTGATTGGAATGGTGATGGTGATGGTGATCCAACTGGTTATGATCAAATGGTAATAGTTGATTGGAATAACTACTTTTGGAGGGAAATGATGAGAGCAGGTTGAGAGGAAAACACACAGTAACTGTGTGAAAAAAATGAAGCGAATGAAAAAAAAGAAGAAAAGGCTTTATATAGTTGGGATAATTAAGGTTAAACATATTAAATCTTAGGTTAATCCCCACCATTAGATCAAAATAGATGGATGGTGGGGATTTGTCCATTGGTAAACATCAAAATAAAGGTAAACAAATGAAAATTTCTCGGGTGTCTAATGGGTGCCCTAAGGGCAAGGTTTAAAGTGCTTATAAGGGAAAGTTTGAGTTTATTAAAGGGCAAATTGTATAAAAAGATACCCATCTTAGGTCTAATTTCAAATAAAGGTATTACTCTTTTTTTTCCTCAATTTAAGGTACCCGAATTTCTTTTGGGGCCGATTTAGGTTTTTTTCTAACTTTCGTTAACTATTTTGTTAGTAAATTACATGTTTGGTCCTTGAGTTTGTACATGCATTTCATGTTTGGTCCATTTTCGTCCGTCTTCATACGTTTGGATACGTTTTCATCCGTTTCTGTATGTTTTCGTCCGTTTTTACGCGTTTTTGTTTGTTTTTACACATTTTAGTCCCTTTTTGCACGGTTTCCGTCTGTTTTTGCACGTTTTTGTCCGTTTTACACTTTTCCGTCTTTTTTACACATCTTCCTCCGTTTTTGCATGTTTTGTCCGTTTTTACACGTTTTCGCCTGTTTTTTACGTTTCGTCCGTTTTTACACGTTTTCGTCCGTTTTTGCACGTTTCAGCCCGTTTTTACACTTTTTTGTCTGTTTTGCACGTTTTCGTCTGTTTTTGCACATTTCCATCCATTTTTACACGTTTCCATCTGTTTTTGCTCGTTTCCATCTCTTTTTGCATGTTTTTGTCCGTTTTTGCGGGTTTCGTCCATTTTTACACGTTTCGGTCGGTTTTTACACTTTTTCATCCGTTTTTACTGTTTTCGATGTTTCGTCCGTTTTTACACGTTTATATGCACACATTTATACACCTTTTTGTACATGAGTATAAAAAGTGTAAAAATGGACGAAAACGTGTAAAAACGAACGAAAATATGCAAAAACGGACAGAAACGTGGAAACGTGAAAAAACATACGGAAACGTGCAAAAACGGACGAAAACGTGTAAGAACGGGCCGAAACGTGCAAAAACAGATGAAACGTCGAAAACAGACGAAAATATGTAAAAATGGACGAAATGTAAAAATAGACGAAAACATGGAAAAATAGACTAAAACGTGGAAAAAAGGATGGAAACGTGCAAAAACGGACGAAACATCGAAAACGTGTAAAAACAGACAAAACGTGCAAAAACGGACGAAAACGTGTAAAAACGGATGAAAACGTTAAAACGGACGAAAACGTGTAAAAACGGACAAAAACATGTAAACGGACGAAAACGTGTAAAAGCGGACGAAAACGTATGCAAACGTATGAAAACGGACAAAAATGGACCAAACATGAAATGCGTATACAAACTCAAGGACAAAACATGTAATTTACTAACGAAATGGTTAACGGAAGTTAGAAAAAAACCTAAATCGGCCCAAAAAAAATCGGGTACCTTAAATTTAGAAGAAAAAAAGAATAATACCTTTAATTGAAATTTGATCTAAGATAAGTACCTTTGCAATGTGCCCTTTTCTAAATTACAAATCATATTTAATTATCGTGATTTGTAAGTTTAATTTATATGTATTAAATACAATTTGTAATATAAAAGGAATGTTCGTGTTTAATAAATATACTTTGCCAATGCTCTCAGGGCACCGGTTGCCAACAAACGGCTTGTATATTATGCAACACAGACATAGAAGCCTCAATCTTGGCGACAAAATCTGCGACGTAAGTGAGAAAGACGCACGACTAGCGACTTCAGTTGCAACATTCTTATGTGTCTCTAGAAAGCGGCAAGTATTGCGACTTGCGACATCATTGTCATTGAGAATTGACTGCGACATACCTTGCGATAGGGATGAGCACGGTACCAGTTCCGTACCGATCCCGTACCGAATTAGTGGTACCGATTTTTTCCCGAGCATAGATTAGTGGTACCGGTACCGTACCGAACGGGATTCGGATACCGATACCGAAAAATCCGGTTTTCCCCGTTTTTTTTGGAATTTTCCGATTTGGTACCGATCCCGTACCGAATTAGTGGTCCCGATTTTTTTTCACCTTATTTCGTAGTCCCGGTACCGTACCGTATATAGGAAATCGGTATGGTTCCGGTACGGTTTCGGTTCGGTTTCGAGATTCGGGTCGAAATGCTCATCCCTACCTTGCGATATACAACGACATGAATGATGTCGCTACAAATGTCGGAAACATGCAACTTACTAATGTCTGTCGCTACTTCTGTCACTATCTTTTTGAATTCTAGCAGTAAATCATACGTTTCACAAATTAAATGTGATTTTTAAAAGTCAATTTCAATTCGTCCTTATGGTTTACACACAATTGCACCTTCCGTCCTTCTCGCAAAGTCAGTACATTGGTCGCCCTTGATCTTGTCAATTTTTGCATGTTTTGTCCTTTCAAACTAACGACCGTTAGTAAGCTCTCTCTAAATGTCTTCACATGAGGGTACTTTGGTCTTTTACCTATCTTTTCTTCAACACTCGATAAAAGAATTCATCGAAAGTATATAGAAATGCTCCTTTAATAAAAGATGAGTATATGCTCGACATGACGGTGTAGCTAGTTTTACTTAACAATCACTGGTTTATAAGATAATTAATTTAAAAACATACAAAATAAGGATTTAAGTGAGCTTTTTAATTTTGATTGAAAAATGAGCGACTATTATTGCTCTATTATCGACCCGTCCAATGAACGAAAGCTAACAAAATACAAACAAAGGATGAACATAAAATTGTCAATCTAGCAAAGATAATTCTTTTTTCCACATTTAGAAGTATATAATCCTATTTGACCCAAGGTATCTACAAATGTAAGTCTTTATGGACCGATCTACTGTTACACACCGAGGAAGATGCCCCCAGTGAAATGGACATGCTATATGTTCTTTCCGTTTGAGGGAGGAAAAAAAAAACTATTAGAAGATTTTGTGGACTGCTAATAGTAGCTCTTATAACCAGCAATGACCACACTGTTAAAAATAGTTTCTTAACAGTGAGTAATGGAGTGTAATTTTTTATTTTTTTCTTTTTGGCATTTCCTAAGAATTAAGTTTGGTTCTCAAAGAAAATAAAGCGAGTATAACTGTAAAAAGAATCAGTCACCGAGTCACTTGTCCATATCGCTTGAAACATAACAAGAGTTCCCAAATACTCGATTCACATATTATTAGAATGAATAACACATGCTTTGAAGTAGTAATTATTAGTATATATCAGTCAATAACTTTATAATGAGTTATTTCAAAAGTACTAAATCGTCCAAAGACAGGTATTTTTGTTTCATATATTCATCCAAATGGCAATCACCGAAAAGGGACTTAAGTAGAAAGTCTACTTTATGTGTTTAGAGATTGTGACGGTAACAGCAAAGAGTGGTTATGATCGCCTTCATAAGTGACAATAAGCATTCCAAAATCATCCAAACATCGCTCCACGTGTTTCCTTGCAGGGCAACCTCTCATGCTGCTGCATCTATAATATCCCCTGTTTTCACAATCACAAACAAACATATTCATTGGTGGATTAATTTCTAAAGGTGTGTTTTCTATAACATGATTAGTGAAATCAAGAAGAAGGTACGGTTTTATTAATCTTTACTTTAATGCGAAAGATTCAATATATCATCTAGGAACATTTTCTGCAATATTTCAGATTGTATGAGCTTCAAAATGTATCAAGATATACTATTGATCACTTTACAAGTCGGTTGCTACCAAAAACTTAACACTATCAGGTTCAACAAAAACTTAACAGAAACAGAATATTAGATTAAAATGAAAGAAAAAGGTAAGTGCTAGCACATAAGTGTCCACACTATTAAGGCGTAAAGTTTTAGGAGATATTTAAATTGAAAATATATATTTTGAACATAGTTCTATGATTTTTTTTAATAAAAGATCAGGATGAACAAACAAGACATTTCTGCAACAAAACTGATTTTTGAGGGTCAATATAAGATCATGCATATCTGACTTCAGTTACATGACTTATTACTTGATTCTGATTTCTAAAGTCATTATTTTCAGTAGGCAAATCCAAGTTAGATGCAAAAGCAGAAGCAAGTAACAAAGATGAACAATAAAAGTTGCAAGACTCAATCGTTTGGATAATTTTACTGTTAAGATGACTTTTTAACCCGCCATCATTGTCACTACAGGTATTTAAGATACATGACAGATAAGTAAGTATAAATACCTTGGATGAGGAGAACCCTTGATGGGCTTTTGGCCATACTTCCTCCAAGAATACTCATCGGGCGGGATATCTGCAAGCTTGTGACTGATAGCAGGAACTTTGATTGACCTCTTAACCCTGTGTCTTCTACCCAACAAAACAAAAATAGAATATTTAGCATCTATAAATGCGTCTTTTTATCGCTAAGCAGCATCTTTAAACAAACTAATACATCAAAAAGGTAACCAACTTTGGTACGATTTTCTACTTTAAGTAACCAATTTGTTTTGGGCCAGAAAAGACCATTATAAGTATTCAAAACTTTTGATGGAACGAAATAACCATTTTCAAGTTGAACTATTTGATAATTGATCAACTTGAACTATTTTTTGGAACTTAGATGGTGTTTCTCCATCGAATTTTTTTTTAAGAAACATAGAAAATAATACCATGTTACCTTTTTAGCAATTAACCCTTTTTAAGGTCTAAACACCACCAAAATGATAGAGAGAATCATATATAAACCTCTTTTTTGAGCAATGACATTTACCACCAGAGCTCCCATCATGTCCCCTAGTTGAACACCTTCTTTTGTGTTGACATGTATCTTGACCATACGACCCGACTAAATGTGAAGAACTTCCACTTATATTAGACACACTCCCTTCAATACTCAATGAAGAAACAAAAGACCTGTTGGATGACATCGAAGGAGTACAGACAGAACTATCGAAACTCAAATTATATCCACCATTGCTCCCCCTGTACATCATCTTAGCTTGCTGTTCCATCTGGTACTTCTGTTGGTGTTGGAGAAATTGGTAATTAGCAAAAGAAGTAGGAGTATTTTGGGGAATTTGCATTGAACTCGGGTATTGGTTTGCCAAAGAAATATTTTTCTTAAAAACATTCGGAGCGGAATGGTTATCTTTTTCTAGGAGGATATTTTCAGGCACTCGAGTTTTGAAGTTCATGGATTTTCGCACTCTCGGATGACTTAGCTTATCATCAAGAAGAGATGCAACTCTTTTAAATCCCATCACAACATCACTTGTCAAATCAATTAGCTTTCTATGGTGAAAATGATCATGGGGTTGGGATAGTAGAGTGATAATTTCATGAAAACTTTTTACAGCTGATTTATTAGCTAATTCAACCTCCTCCATACTTCACCAAAACTTCAAGAACCAAAATTTTGAAAAGAACTCAAAATCCAAGATTTAAAGAAAATTACTCGATCGTTTGGAACACGGATTCTTAAACCGGACCCATATGCTTAAATTTAATGATAACTACTCAGAACAAATAAAAGATACAATCTTGATAAGACACAGTGGACTTTATACTAAGGACTTTTTTATGAGACACATCAATCAAACAAAAGGGTATCTTATAAACTGCATAAAGATCAAATAAAACAGACAAAAGCAAGGAAATAAGAAAAACTCAAGGGTTGTTTAGGATTGTGTTTTGAATAAGTTATATATGATTGATGAAAAAGAAATGATCAGTTTGAGTGTTTGGATAAATGATGTATGAAGCCTGGAACAAGATTCTTTGAAACTTTCTATGGTTGGAGATTGGCCTAAAGAGAATAAGGAATTCAAGTTATCAGAGAACAAGTTAAGCAGAATAGCAGAGAAGTTGAAAACTGCAGTCTATGTTTGTGTCACTTAAGATGTGGACCCCACAAGAATGGTTCTCCAAAAATAGATAGTGACATACATTCCAATAAAATTATATTCTACAAATAAATAAATTTATCTTTCAATAAAATATCTAAAGAATTTTTTGAATAAAGTAAATATATGAATCTTCCTCATCAGAGATTGAAATCTACAATAACAATTTACATACTAAAAGCCTACATTAAAAGTATTTTTTTAAAGTGAAGAATAAAATAAATTTTGTACAGGATATTTGATAACGAAACTAGTTAACACTTGTATAGCAGCAAGGAAGTGATACATGTCAATACGACAAATTGTTTCGAATAAGAGAATTTTAATTGTGTAAAAAAAAAAGAATTTCCTTTTAAAGGGTGTGCCCTGCTTTAAAGTGGTGTCCAAGTGCCTGTAAATTTGTGGGGGAATATGTTTTGATATTGAGAGATTATATTCTCAGAATAATGTCCTGTTTGTAAATCAATGAGACATGGTTTCAAGACAAAAATAGGTTATAAAAAAAGTTGCACATACAAATGGCTTGTGAGATGTGCAGTAAAACTTGAACACACAAGCTTTACACATACAGCTGGTGAACTGGATGACACACGCTAACGACCTGAAATATAAATTTTGTACTTACAAGATTCATACATGTGGTTAGATACACTGAAGACTTGTTAATCGTGTTACGTAAGTCTACACTTTCAAGATTCCTACACAAATGGATTTCACAGATGACATCCAAATTTAGAGAAAAGTTTGTTTTGGCTCATGCCCTTATCTATCATCTTTTCTTTTCTTTTTTAATCAAAGAATACCCTTTCTGCAAGCTTTTGCAGTTTGTTGAAAAAAGCAAGAGCTTTACATAAAAGCTAACAGAACATGAACACTTTGTTGATGATTACTCAACTTTTGTCCATTCGTATAACACAGTATTATTAAGCGGCATCACATTCCATACATATGGTTAGATACACTGAAGACTTGTTAATCGTGCTACATAAGCCTACACTTTCAAGATTCTTACACAAATGGATTTCAAGGATGACATCCAAATTTAGAGAAAAAAATTTTTCGCTCATGCCCTTATCTATCATCTTTTTTTCTTTTTTTTTTAAATCAAAGAATACCCTTTCTGCAAGCTTTTGCAGTTTGTTGAAAAAAGTAAAAGCTTTACATAAAAGCTAACAGAAGATGAACACTTTGTTGATGATTACTCATCTTTTGTCCATTCGTATAACACACCATCCACTAATTTTTAGAGCTAACGCATAAACATGTTCAAGAAAAGCAAGAAGATAGAGAAAGAACCTTGATTCAAGTAAAGAGGGCCAAATAAAATTACCTTTCACTGTTGAGCAACCCGATCTCACTGATAGCATATTTCTTCTCATTTTTATCATGATAAGACCACTACCAGTAAAAATATACACGTAAGTAACTGTTTAGAAATTTTGTAGTACTTCCTATTAAAAAAGTGAAACCGTGTTCGTAGGCTGTACAACAGCTACATATGAGATATAAATATACCTCCTTATTTGATGTGGTTTGTGTATCCTCTACCTTGTCATCCTCTAACATTGGATCTTACACCTATCAAATTTAAAAATATATCAGACATTAAACATTTCTTCCCATTTTCATCAAGATAAGACATCTATTAATGGAACAAATGTGAATAAATATTTAGAAATTCTGTAATACCTCCTTTTAAACCAGTAACTGTGTTCATAGGCACAACAACTACATATAAGATATAAATATACCTCTTGATTATTGAATCCGAACCATTTTCCTAGAGTCGAGTAGAGATTCTGCTTCATTGTCCGATTTTCTACCTGTCAAATTTAAACATATATCAGACATTAATTGGCCATTTTTGCCCCAACCTCCATTTCATCTAACATCTTACACGCTTAAGTAGAATGCTGTGGGAAACCCATTAAGTAGAATGCATGTAACATCTTACACGCTTCCATGTGGCCGCTATATATTAAATCAATTCTTTTGGGGGTAATTCACTTTGTTAGTTTTATATAAATTTCAAATTCTTTTAGCAGTCATCAGATTATTAGATAATAACCAACATTCTGGATCATGATTGATGATAACTAGTCTTTTTAAGTTTGGAATGAAGATAATGTAAATAACTATAATTAGTTTAATACTATCTATTGAAATTTATCTTTTAGCCATAGTTAAAGTTTCATGTAATTTGTCTATTAAGGGGGAATTGCATATATACAAGTTTTTAATGCATGATGTACAATGCAACTTAAGCATATTTTGGGTATATATGCAAATATGTTAGTTTTAGTGGGTATTATTAAATTCAAAATAAAAACAACAGGTAGCAGATTAACCCAACCCGCCAGACCCATTTTGACCTGAAACAAATTTTTTTTTCTTCTTCAACATGACATGTTCTGACCTAAACAAATTTCTAGCCTGTTCCCGACCCAACCTGATCTTGATAACTGGTATTTGACATCTTACTATTTACAGGGGCTCAAAGAAGATGCCTTCTATTTGTAGATTGAATCCATGGTTATCAAAAGTAATTTCAATATCAACAATACTCCCATTGCTAGTGAATTTGAACAATTCAGCGATATAAAGCCAATCAACAACTTCTCTTCGATATGCAAGGTTCACAGTAGAAGTTGTTATATCCCCTCTTAAACTGTAGTTGATCTTTGCATTTTCTAGTTTACGATCTATGGAAGAGTAAAAGACAAGGTTCAAGGTGTATATGATTGACGGGGACAAAAACTGAGTCTTCAGGTGTGTTTTGAATCCCTTATTGTTTGTTAGATAAAAGCCCTTTGGAAATCTGCATGAAGAAGAAGAAGAAGAAGCAAAGAATGATGCATCAATTTATATATACTTGTGAAACAATAGAGATAAGTCTAAGTATGACAAGTCACCTTGACCATGGATGAGACTCATATCGAGGAGTGGAATCTTCATTTGGAATCAAACAGTGTTGCATGGATATCATGTGACAGTGTTCTCCTTTCTCATTAAGTGAAAACCACTGCATAATTAGTAAGTTGGGAATTAGCTCTGCTCAGATTATCTTTATAGATAGACATAGCCCTTTTTTACCGTTTTGTAATCTTGCAAGTGGATTCCTTTCGATAGAATCTGTTTTAGTTCCTGAAGGGATCTGTAGACGAGAGATTGCAAGGCAGCCTCGATTATGTATTGGTACTCTTCAAACACTTGAAGTTCCACCTATATAATGCATATCCAAGCAAGTGAGCCATACATTCAGGTTAAGTGTCATTTTTTCTTGACATCTTTTATAAATACATAACCATTGACAATAAACTGCTTACTTTTTCTTCAGATGGTTGGAACTCGATGCCTGCTACTAGTAGAGTGGGACCACGCAATTCAAAGTCAAGTTGAAGGTCTGCAGTTTTGTGTTGCCTTGTAAACTGATATAATGGAGCAATGAACCATCCATCTTCTCTCTTATGTATAGTAGGGTAAATAATGAAAACTTTTGTCTCATCCTCCCCATCAATTTTGTATCTCATGGGGTTATATGAATTGACTTCGTGTTTCCATTCATATCCGAATACAAGGTTGACCGTGTATGAGATATGAGGTGACAAGTGCTCACCTCTCACACGTGCTTTGAATTTTATATTATATTCGTAACATCGCTCCCCTGGAAATCTGCGTGAAGAAGAAAGCATTATTAAAGAATGAAAAAATTAAGAACCATATTATAAGTAGATTAAACAAATTCAGAATTAGTTAGTCACCTTGAATTAACACAGTCATCTCGATGTTCTACACTGCCAGCTTCATCGGGTTCCAAACAGGCTTCGATGAAGATTCTTTCGATATGTTCTCCCTTGTCATTCAAACAAAACATCTGTACATGCATTAAATAAGTTGTAATTAGCATTTTCAATTCATCAAACAATTGGGTCAGGCTTGTTCAGTTCTGTGTTAAACGATTGGGCCCAAATTTTAAACTCTTTATCGTTGATGACCAAGTTTTATTATTACTATTTTATTTAATATTCTATGTGTCTTTTTGTATTGCAAAAACAACATCTCAATGCTTTAACAAAAAGCTATGTGGATCTGGTAAGGAATTGGGCTGGGCCTCTTCTGCAGGACTGAGACAAGCTTCAATGTAAGTGTTCCCTCTTTTCAGTTATAGACAGCCGCTACACGCCCAATTAAAAATAAAGTTCATTGGGTTTACAATATGGGAATCAGGGCATAAATTGGGTCAGGCCCTTTTAGATTTGGGTCAAAGGAATTGGGCCCAAGTCTAGTGAGTATGTCTTTGTCGTTGATAACAACAAGGATTGCCCCGAAACCGCCGCGTTGCGGCGGGGCATTTAAATTTCTACCTTTAATATCTGTACACTAACACGGCAGAAACTTTCAATTCACACCTTCATTATTTTGCACAAAATGCTGAATTCTTATAAAAAAAATCAGTTAAACTTATGGTTGTACATATTATGAGCTTTGTTTTTTGCTTATATCATTATTTCACACAAAATACTGAATTCTTATACCCGAGAACGATATTTCAAACCCATAAAACGCCTTCAGGTATACTCCTAAGGTGCAACCGCCCCCTGGTCACTTGTCACCACAGGCTCAAACCCATTGGCCACCTTAACAGCCTTATCACCATGACTCGTTCAAAGAACCTGCCCAATATAAGTTTTAACAATTAACACAAACAAATATCACAAACACAAAAAAACTGCAGGTTACCATGAAATTGTCCCGGGAGAAAATAAGCCCATAAGCTTCATCAGGCTTCATTGTGAATCGAAGTCTTTTAAAAATCGTCTTGTATTATAAGACACTGTCGCTGCAGTGTCGGCTGCAGACTCTGTTCCTTCATTAGACGCGTGCATTTGTATCATATGTCTTTTCTCTGTCACAACTTCAGGTTTGAAATATAGTAAATAAGATTTTTAGCCGTCGCCCAGCATGCCTGACCATATATATTGTAGTTTTTTGTTAATGCAAGGGGTAACATATACCTGTCCAGTTTTGCTGAATCGCAAGACATGATCACAGAAAGTAGAATCGGAAAAGACATCTCCTCCAATAACAATGCCTACAAAAAATGATCACGACAATTATACTATATTATTATACCATATAAACACAACTTAAGAGTCATGAGTCCTTACAATAAAATACAATCACACAAACCCATGTTAACCATAAGAGGAACACCACCAACGGATGTCGTAACAGCAACCAACATTTCTTATCGGGTCGGGTTGCGGGTCACACGTGTCTAGTCAAAAACCCGGATCAACCCGATAACACCCGTATTTGTAAATACCTAAATCCAAACTGAAAAAAAAACTGCAATGTGTAAGCCTACCTTATAATTGGTGATAGCCGCATTATGAATAATCAAGAAGTCATTTCCAGCAACAGATGACTGTGAATGACTATCCCATGAAATGGCCTCTTCGTGGGTCAGCCACCTGGTGTATCCAATTCCAGCATGAACAAAAAAGGATTTGCCCGGTTCTAATTCAATAGCAGACCTCTGAAACATTGATTCAGATAATTGATTAGGTCCCGGGCTCCATAAACTAAAGATTTGCAATATAATCAATCTAGAGACAAACAAAAACATATTACATCCATTAGAAAAAGAAATAATACTTGCAGATTCTTCGTATGAACATAAGTAATGGCTGAATCAGTCTTGGCATCGGACTTGTTAGAAGTTTCAGTACCTACGAATAAAATTTTGAAATAACTCACAACATCGACACTTCTCATTAAAGTGACATGACAACACCTTTTTTTAATTAGCCAAAAACCGTGAAAGTACATAAGCAGATACATTTAAGACTAAAAATGGAAACCACATGTTGAAAGCATGAAACTTCACATTTGGGGCGTGCTTATAGATAATTCTGGAAAGAGGAGTCGGAGGCAAACAATAGCAGGCCAAAAAAAGCGACGCGTAGCAAGCATTTACAAAAAAAATAACAGCAACATGAAATAGAATCTTACATCTACTATAAACTTTCATTTAGACATTTCATTGCACAGAAAATATATATTTACAAAGAGTTAGTTCATGCTTTATACCAAAAAACATCATTCGAATGAGCTAATTACGAAAGAGATGTTGATCTTACCTAACGAAGTTTCGAACGGCAACATGTCGAACCTATGAACACTACACTTACTCTGCCCATACCTTCAACACAACCCCAGCCCAAAGGATTCTCCAAGCTCGTGCCCTGATGAAACATAAGAATGTTCGTTATTATAAAAGTGACCAAGTTGGAAGGATAAAAGCATAAGACAAAAAGTATGATTTAGCCTAAGTAATGCCTCTTTATCATAATACGTAAGTAGCGTACATATTAAGAATTAAAGTTCAACATTTCAATGAAAATCCCACTTATTAGAAATTTTATGCATGTTAGAACTTAAAATGGAGATAGCATCATCAAACTTATTAATGGTCTAGGTTCTTAGCGTACCAACAAATATGATGATGCGATATGCATGTCAGAACTTAAAATGAAGATAGCATCAGGAAACAATCTTAGAAAAGGTGGCAACATCTGCTCATGAGTGGTTCAGATTCCTCGTCTGTTTAATTCATATACTCTGAAACGAATGAACAAATATTTAAGCATTTTATACACGAAGAAAAGTATAGCAATAGAAACATAAAAGACCCATTAAAACCGACCCAATGCATCCCTTTACTCCTGCTGTTTCTCAGCATGCCACAACAATAATCTGAGCAGCAACACGTGGTCTGCCTGAACATGAGCAACTCTTTATGACCCTTTTTATACATATGTCCTGCAACCGAAAAAGCAAGAAATTACTCAAAAGGAAAAAAAATTTGATTTTTTTTATACCGCTTTAGATTTGAAGCTAACCCAATTCAGTAATCCCAAAATCCACCCAGCTTAAACCTTAAAACTAAAGTCATTATACCAATAATTTACAATTTGCAACCGAAAACCCAATTAAAATTACTCAAAAATCGTTAAAAAGTTAAAGACACAAATCAATATAAACAAAATCGCATAAACTAAAGCTACAATAGACTCTAGAAACATAAGGTTCAGTCAAATTATACCATTTTTATGGTGCATCTACAAACAGAAACCAATAAAAGTCTCATAAAATATATCAAGTATATGTTTTGTTTTTTTAATAAAGATTCCACTATCCATCTGTGCCAACACGAAATAATAGCATTAGACAATACTGTTGTCCCTCTTCTAATGTAGTTTAAACTTGAAGTTAATCTTATAATAATGGGTTCAATTCAAATACATACCAAGTGAGGCACATTTTTAACTTATGACCCACCGACCCATCCGAAAAAGGCGAACCTTTATTACTTTTCCATATCGGCCTAAAGCATTCTTAACGCTCCAATAGCTGCATCCAAAAATTAAGTTGTTATCAATAATCATACATAATAAAAACCAAAAAAGAGCAATGAATTACACCATAATAGTGAAAACTGATCACTCTAGCCTCAAACTACCAAAATATAGCCTAAACACGAATGCAAGCTCTTATATATCTAAGGGAATTATAAACATGTTCCTAATTTTCTTGTTCACTGTACATTTCCTAGTACTATTATTGCATATTATAGTATATGAAACACATTATTTGCTTTCTATAATAATTTGACAATTTGCGGCGGGTGTCGTTTCATGCCGTTGATCATTGCACGGTATGTAACCGTTTATGTTTCATCTAAGCAAACCATGTTTTTTTCCTTTTGATTGAAACTTTTATAGAAACTTATGATGTGCCAACGATTTATCATGTGAATGATTTAAAAAAAGAGCCCACTTTTTATCACGGTTTCATACCGGTTCATAGCTTACAAAGCATTAAGATCTACACATATAATAAGTATATAGCTATGATCTTTTACAAACTGATACAACAAAGTAAATTTACTACCTGGGACGCCCGTTAACTTTTCAAATCGTTTCCATTAAGGCCACTCCTATATCTGATCTGCATAGTAAAATAATTCAGATAGGCCATTGCAACTATAAGGCGACAATAATCAGTTTCAGAAAACATCCAAACACCCTTTAATAACCGTAAAAGACACTATTGAAAAGTTCATTACAACATATCTTACACACGTCATGAAACACCCGGTGGTTTAATTAAGATTATTTGAGTGTAACCAAATCTTTATCCTACCAAATAAAAAGAGTTCATATCACCTCTCAAATACCATCTATTTGTCGCCTTCGCACCTTCATATGTGCCAAAAACTGTTGTGATCACAAACACCCCAAAATTGCTTATTTGTAGATGTCCTGCAAAAACCAACCACGTACGCTCTCAAAACTGCATATCCACCCTATCAAAACGCAATTAGCAGCAAATAAGCACTTTAATAAGCAACCCCAAAACACTCATTCGAACTTGCTAACTTCAAAAACAAACTTCAGTTGTTGCTAATTTAGCTAAACGCATCATAACTGACAATTACTTGTGGGCATTTAAAATGAGTTAAATTCATGTTCACCCATTTAGCTTGCTTACAGGAAGTAAATAAGTAAGCTATCGTGGCATTCGAGAATGTGTTTGAGATTTTCAAGTAATTGTCAGCTTAAAACATCATTTGTAGTTATTTACTACTCAATCTAATTAGAGTATACAGTCAAGTTAACCATAAATCATGTACGGTGATATTTAAACCTAGTATAACTGGGTAGCAAACATGAAAGACTATATGAACTTACCATTAATCTAACGGGTACTTTGCACAAAACTGCATAATCCAATAAATTTCTGAAATAAACCATTAAAACGATGAAATAAAATTAGCAATATCAAGTTCATCAAAACTAACAAATTAATAAGCTAAACAATTAATAGCTTAAGATTTAATTATACCTCCAACTTCATGGCCTGATTAACGTGTACGGTGTATCCTAGTCATCACCTTTTTTCAACAGTTTCTTTGGAAAAGCTCGACTTGCAACATCGTTCTCATTTGCTAGATCCTAAGTAAATCAAAATACCCACAAATTTTACAAAAATGAAGATATTGAAAAGGATGAAGAAAAGACTTACGGATGAAAGAGATGTTGCTAACCTACTCAAAATAGTTGGAACCTGCAGTTAAACAAAAAACCATGAATAAGAATACAAACTTTTTATTAAAAAAAAAAAAACTTGAAATCGATTTGTTTACTTCTAACAATTTTTTTGAT
This sequence comes from Chrysanthemum makinoi, assembly GCA_910596185.1. Taxonomy (NCBI): domain Eukaryota; kingdom Viridiplantae; phylum Streptophyta; class Magnoliopsida; order Asterales; family Asteraceae; genus Chrysanthemum; species Chrysanthemum makinoi. The sequence continues at coordinate 89,238,983 of OU343221.1, read as the reverse complement.
CCATGATTCCATCTCAAAAGCAACCAACAATAGCGAGAGTTAAACCATCTGATGGAGTATGAAACAAAATAAGGCATTTAACATCGGATTAAATGAACAACTTGAAAGTGCTTAATAGCTTTTACAACTTACAACAAAGCAATTATAATTTACACACCAGCATACCAGAAAATTTAGCTTGTCTTCAACAGCGTATTGATTTGTATAGATTAATGGGCGTTTGGTAAAAAGAACCTTAAGGAAATCGCGCACCGCCTCTTTACGAAAAACTGTAGATCCAGCCACTGCCGGTTAAATTTTCTAAAACAAAAGCACCACATAAACATATAACGCAACATCAAACATCTAAGAATCAAGAAACAATTACCTAAGACGGATCTCGCAAACAAACGTCGGTGGCTGGTGAAGACGACGAAACAGAGAAGGTATAATGATGAGGATTGAGGATAATTATTAGAATGAATGATAAGAATGATAAAGAAGAGGACCGCCTTTCCCAGATGAAGACGAAGAAAAGTGACACGTATTATCACAGCGAACACGTATGTTATCAAAGGCGCTAGCAGGCCAAGGTAACAGATTTGGGCAGAGTTGTTGGGCTGAGAAGAAACGCAGCAGCCCTAAACGACACAAATGGTCGCCGTTTCATATCGCCCTATTAATATATATATAATGTTCCATTTTTTGTTTTGTGTTAAAGATGGATGTAGAACAAATACTATAAATGGTGTATGCATCTTGGTTTGTAGATATGTATGAATCTGTTATAATTAACGGGTTTTATTATAAGATTACCAATATAATCAAGAACCTCAAAGTACTACTAAAGAACCATTATAGAAACATTAGATAGAGAGAAATGTAAGTTACCTTAAATGGTTAACTTTGGTGCAAGTTCTTCCATTGCTTTGATTGGTATTTATACTAATTACTAATTACAAATACTATAGATTTCACTTTACACTTAAGGGTAATTAAGAGACACTAGATAGGTGTATTATTGATCTAGAATTGAAAAAGGTGGCAAACATAAATGCCAATGTTTTGAGCTTTGAACTCATATATTTCATAACGGAATCTAGATTTAATAACAGATATTTGGTCCAATGACTTATTTTTATTAACTTCAAACTCATGGAAACTGCTACCATCCAATTAGCAGCACATACTAAACTAAATAAAAGTTATTGTAGGGTGATACTACCTACACAATATTTATTTTGTGTTAATCATATAAAGTTCAATAAAATAATTAAGCTAACATTTTATAAATCTAAATTTGCCTTTCTAAAAAAGATAATTAGTTAAAAAATAAATTGAAGCAGAGTAGTTAATTACCGTCTTGCCCCCATTAAGGAGGACTCCTTTGGAGAGAAGCAATTTGAGTTCCTCAACGGATCTGTAGATCAGAGGAGGTACCACATCCTTAACTATCTCTTCATGCTCCTTTGGTATGATGAGATCAACAGGCTCCTGAGATTTTAGTGCTATCTCGAGTTTTTTCACAACATCAGACATCTTTGGTCGCTTTTCACGTGATTCCTGCAAACATTGAAAGGCAATCTCTGAAAATATTTCCAAAGAACTCTGATCCAATGCTTGCACAAGATCATCTTTAAACACAATCTCATCTAACTTGTTCTCTTCGTATCTTTGTTTCCAGATATGTACTATATTTCCACATTGAGCATTGCTATAATCAAAACATAGTCTTCCACATAGAACTTCAAAAAGGACAACACCGAAAGAGTATACGTCAGACTCTTTCGTTAGAAAGCCCATGCGCAGATACATTGGATCAATGTAACCAAATGTATGTTGGATATTTTAGTGTAATTGGATTAACTTGTTTTGACCAATTTTATCATGATAATACATCATTTAGGTTTGGAGGTGCGGAGTGCACACCTACTTGAATTTATATCTGCTGAAGTAGTGTGAAGCTGCTGAAGCTTTGATTCTGCTGAAGTTATGTTCCTCAGAAATTAATTTTCGGAAATTGAGGGACAAAACTTGACAACCTGGAAACCCTAAAACTGCTTTGGCAGTTATCCCGTATCATTGTTATATACGGTTTATTTGGTCATATATTTTCTACTGGTTCAATATATCTCAGATAAACACATACAGAAAATTCTCATTCTCTGAATTGTATCCGATTGAATAATTTGGTAGAACCACCGAATTGATTCGATCTGAAAGTGTTCACACGCCTTTCAGAGATTTAAGCATATCCACAGTGTTCGTTATTACTACATATCCCCTACAATGTACCCACAATATCGGTGATGAAAAACGTATATTTATTAGCAGGTCCTACTTTTGCCAGTCCCATGTCAGAGACTTTAGCTTTCCAGTTCTCGTCCAATAGAATGTTGGAACTTTTTATATCTGTGTGAAGAACTCTGTGATGATTACCTTTATCCTCATGAAGGTAAAATAGTCCCTTAGCAGCATCATGGCATATCCTAATACGTTGAGTCCACGTGAGAGTAGTGGAGCGCAAATGGCGATCAAGGCTACCATTAGATGCATGCTCATACACCAAAATCATCTCACCACCCTCGTTGCAATATCCGAGGAGAAAGATGAGATTTTCATGGGTATAACGGGAAAGCATCATGATCTCCTTCCAGAACTGAGGGTCACCTTGCCCATGCTTACGATCCAAACGCTTAAAAGCAGCCTTAGTTTTCCCCCTTGGTTGAGATACTTCTCCTTCATATACATTTCCGAAACCACCCTTTCCGATAATTTTGGTGTCATTAAAGTTGTCAGTGGCTGATTTGACCTCCTCCAGTTTGACAACAAGATGTTCAAACTCCTTCATGATGGAATCCATTATACGTTGATGAAAGAATGATTGAAAGAGAAAAATAAAATCTTGTGTATTTAGCAATTGCAAGTGCTGAACTCAACTAATAACTGAGATGTTAATATAGCAAAGATGAAGATGGGATGAGATGCAAAAAGTCAAGTCTTGTTATGGCAGGTGAAACTTCTTTAATCAATAATTCTAGCCAATTGTTTTTTGGATGGTTAGCATGTCATTTTACTTGACTAGGCCTTAATTTCTTGAATTTTATGCTAAAGACAACCATATAAAAGAATCAAATGTTAATGTTATAGCTAACACGTTTAATGTCAACGCTTTCTTAGTTCACTTATGAAGCTTCCTGGCATCTTGCCAGCTGAATTTCTTAATTTATTTTTTCTTTTTTTTACTTAATTGATGAAGTAACATAAGAAAAATGCTAACACAATAGTGTAGTAAAAACAAAAAATCATAATTATCCAATGGAAATGAAGGTAGCAAAATACAAATAGAAAGGCAATGATGTACCTGCATATACTCTAATACTCGAAGGCGTAATTTAAGCAAGGTAATAAATATCGCGAGGCGTGGCGTGACGACATCATCAAGTCTCATGTCTTTGCGGTTAAGATGAAGCTTTTGCGTTTATAAGACGGCACAAAATTTGAAAATATTTATATATTTATATCATATTTTATATAATATCGAGTTTACAAAAAGTTATGACATAAGGGGGCGTGACGACATGACCAAACCTCATGCTTTTGCGAAGCTTTATCGGGACTTTTGCGAGCCTTTTAGAACCGTGAATTTAAGTTACACGAAAAGGTGGTAGTTCGAAAAGAATGATCCATTTTTATTAGTGGGTTTTTTACTTTTTAGTTACACGATCATTAATCATCATCTATATGAAGTGAAATTTACATCCAACCGTTGAACTCAATCATTCTACTTCGAAATTAGATAGTAAGTTTTGGGGGTGACCGATCCATCATGAAATTCTTTACTTTAGAATAAACAATAAAAGAATAAAAATAAAGATATCTTATCACATCTCTTTCATTGACTTTAGACTCGCTCAAAAGTCAACCTCTCTATGTGTCTTTTGATATGTCGGTGTGTTTCTTATAACAAAAATGGAATGGGACAGTCATTCGAAAATGAAAAATAAAATAAGATAGTTGCGACCAGTAGAAGTGAGTTATGAACAATAGCAACAACTCACCCCTCACTGCTTCTTAAAGAAGCATTGGAAAATGAGCATTTCTAAAAAAATAGTGAAGCACACCGTTCTTTTGCCAAATGAACACTAAAAATCAAAAAGCTCATTACTCACTGCTCATCACCCTAAAAGCTCCGCACCAAACATAATTATTAAGTGGTATCACATTCTATATATCTACCAAACAGCTGATCAATTTGCGTTGGTACTTTATCTCAACCTTTAAAAAAATTCAAGCTAAAAGATAACCAATCAAATATGAAACACAATAAAAATCGACTTGTTTCAACATGAAGCTTACTAAAAATGAAGCAAAGCAGTCGCCTAGTAAATTAACACACATCAATACCCTTTACAGTACAAGAAACACAAATGATTCTATGAACCGATAAAAGAAAGTCGCCTTTTTCATGTTTTCAAACGGAGGGAGTACTAGTTTTAGCAAGAGAAACTATGGGGCATAAATTGCATAATGTTCCACATGTAAAAGTAATCTAAATGTAAAACGGTATCCCCTCAAATAACGATCTCAGATTTGGTAATGCAAGCAGAAGTATTAATATTCCCAAAGATTTTGGACCAAAAGATCTACCCAACAATTCATACAAATTCAAAAGAACACTACTATTTGAAACATCTAGCGAGGTGGAGTTTTATCCAAACCAAACCAACAATCAAATGGCTAGAAAGTGAGCAAACATCTAAGAATTATTGCTTCCTCGCCCTTCCTTTCTTGGCAGGCTGTACTGTTTGTTCTTTTCCAGTGACTTCTGTTATATCAGCTACAAAACAGACAAGTTATTCACCATTTTTCATTAGCATACCGAATACTTCGATTTACATAGATTATAGCCAAAGCAACACAAAAATGTTGACATTTATAGATCTTACAACTGGCAATATCTCTGTATCACAATTGCCAAATATTAGTCTGATTCAAAGCCAAGATTAATGTTACGAAGAGGGTATTATTACAACTTTTCTTAATTGTTTCCTTGTAGAATATCAGCATTGATCTATGCACTTTAGGTATTAAGCATACAAAATCCATAAATCAAGATATCTACTATCATATTTCGATTGGGATATACAAACTTGGCATTTCTTGATATGGGTTTTGTTTCTATACATTAAACAAAATACTTTTACTGTTCTATTTATCATGACAACTCTTGTTTTAGTACCAAACAGAGTTTCAATGATCACCAAAAGATTAAGATAGACAGAAAATGCAATGGAGAAAGAAGAATAATGTAAAGGGTAATACTTTCGGGACCACGAGCCATGAGGGTGAAGAATATGTTGTTTAGCTTCTCCATCTTCTTAGCATCTTGTGCCTGGTCTGTCTTGAACTTAAGACACTACAGCAAATTGATCCAGAAAATAACTATCAGTCACATGTAGATCTGGAATTAAGAACATAGCATACACAAACAACATATGGAGGCTGAATTTATTGTTGATAAGTTGTTTCCACACATATTTGTTAAACATTATGCTGATGTTAAAAATATCGGTTAAGATTTAGGCAAACTGCATAAAATGATTACAAACTTCTTTCAAATTTTTATTTCAGGCAACCAATGTTTTTACCCCGGAAAAAAACATCAAAATTCTTAATTCACCCCAAAAGTTCAAAATCATCTCCTTCGGCATCATGAGAAAGACAAAATTAGAGACGGTGCTCACAGAGACAATTGCTGGTGAAAGACAAAAAAGGCTCATTTGACCAAAACACAGAAAACTGAAGTTCCATGATTCATACTGCGTTAAGGGTGTAAACGAGTCGAGCTTTTGTCGAGTAACTAGACCTCGAACTCGAACCAAAATCGATCGAGCCGAACTTTAAAGAGCTTTGAGCTCAAGCCCAGAAAATGAGCTCGAAATGTTTATTGAGCTCGAAATGTAATCGAGCTTTCGAGCTTATAAGTGATAAGTATGTTTTTTATATATATTATATTTTAAGGGCTTATATTGAAATACACCAAGAGCAAATACTAATGTGTTGAGATTTTCGAGCCGAGCTCGAGTCGAATTCAAATCTCATCTTATTTCAGCTTTAGTTGGTTTCATAAATACATCATTATAAATAAATCAAGCTTTTCAAGCCGAGTTCGAGCTGAATTCAAGCTTTCTTGATCCGAACTCGAGCTTCCTTTATAAAGGCTCGTCGAGCTATCGAGCCGAGCTCTGCTAAAGTTCGACTTGATTCTACTCGTTTACACCCCTATACTGCATTAAAAAATGCGAAGAGGGCAATGCTAAACTATCTCAATCAAGCATAAATATAGAATAAAACGACTCTGCCTAATTTATTGAGTTTCGTTTACATGTGAAATGTCAAAGTTTATATGACATTATAGTTCATACCAAGATTATATATATCACACTTAGGAGTTTATAAAGTTTTTCGTATGAGATTATGAGTAGTTTTAATCACTTACTCCGTAACATTTATGAATTTATCAAAATGAGTTATCTTCAAGTTTAGTTAGACTGGAAATATTTAACAGGTATGCCCAGCAGATAAATATAACAAAAAGACCTAGGATTAGTATGCTTAGATTGAGTTCTTGGTATAACCAAGGACCAGGAAATTTCATGTTGGTCTTAGTGCCTTACCAATAAGGCAATAAGTCTACATTTACCTAAATAAAATTGTTGTAATGATGTTCTAAAAAGAGCTTAACCTAATTGTGCCACAACCACATGTCCAATATTTCAGCTACGAAATTAGTTAATAGTCTAAAGCAAGCATGGTTACATTTAGGGGTGGCAATTTCTGACCCGACACGAAACCCGACTTGAAACCGACACGAAAATTAACAGGTTTGGGTTGTGCTAAATAGATCCGGGTCAGGTTTGGGTCGACCTATCTAACCCGTTTATTAAACAGGTCAGGTTCGGGTTGGGAATAAAATAAGTGGGTCGACCCGCCAACCCGTTTAAGATTTTTTTTCATAAACTCAAAATTATTTATATTTTATTATGTGGGTTATATGTGTTAAACGGATCGACCCGACAACCTGTTTAACTCGTGTAATGTGCCAAATTTTGTATATGAAAAGGGTTAAATGTGTCAACCCGAAACCCGCTTAACCGATTCAACCCGTTTAACATATTCAACCCATGTAACCTAGTTAACCCGCCAACCCAAGTATATATACGGGTTAAATGGGTTAGGTTTGGGTTGTGTCTAAACAGGTTAGGGTTGACATAGCTGACCCAATAATTTAAATGGGTCAGGTTTGGGTTGGGATTTTTTGACCCGCCAACCTAACAAACCGAACCCGTCAACCCGAACCCGACCCGAATTGCCACCCCTAGTTACATTCATATATCTTTCATTCTTTCCTAGTAACCCTCGGCTCTTAATGATCCCCTGACGTCCATGTTCAGTCCACATGATCATAAGCCATCCTTGTTATTAACAAAAATTTTAAGATCTAAAGGTCGGGGCAAGTATATTTATGGCAACCGAGCTATCACACAATCACAAAAATTTAGAGCACTCTGGAATGAGATGATCACGTTCCATGATATGGATTCTTGACTAGGAGCTACTTCTTTAGTAAAAAAAAATATAAGATTCACTTTCCCTATTTATCATCTCCTTATAAGATGAAAAATCAACTTAAAATATGACTAGAAGATAGTGTACAATTAGCTACTTAAAAAACGTCGCTTTGCTAGTGAAAACAATTCTCTCGACTAGTCTAGAAGAGAACTAGCATTCTTCAATAAAATGCCATATTTCTATATCTACTATTCTCATGCCAAATTTTGTAAGTGAAAAGAGTACATATCAACTATAAGTCTATAATACTTGTTTTTAACGCTCCAAGCATAGACTCTAATAGCAACAACCTAGTACACACATATACCAAGCTACACTATCTGCATTGTATATTGCTTCTTCCTTATATAAATTCCATATATTATAAACCGTGACATGTCATCCCACAAAAGTGAATGGCAAACCTTTTATTAATAACCTTACACTTGGTGCTATGGTCACCCAAACCACCACCTCCACGTCAGCGCCACATTACCATTCAACACACTACCAAACCCACCACCAAACAGGTGCTATGGTCACCACGTAACCAAAAATATAAAAATACCCCACTTCATACAAACACACCCCACAATGGGAAACTGTTTGATGCAAAATTTTGCCCTTTTGGGTACTTGTGCTATGGTGTTGGCGCGTGAAAGGTGTCCCATAGTGACCAGTCTTATTTCATTATCTCCACTATTCGTAATCCTAGACCTTTTCACGTCACACCGGCGCAAAACCACTTCATATATTAAAATGCTTACAATAAATACTACATGGTTCAAGTTAAAACCTCATATCAATTTTGTAGGTAAAAACAAACAGCTAACATTAAACACTTAACCTAGAAACATTAAAAAAAAAATACCTCTTTGTCATCAGTGACCTTAAGGACCAATTTACCATCAGAATGTCTGTACTTCATCACATAACGAGTCTGCAATAAAAAAGTAAAAATTCATTCAATTATAAACAAAATTAAAAAACATGATTTAGATCTTAAAGTACCTTTTCGGGATTAGCACGGAAGAGCTGTACGGATCGTTCGACGAAATCGTCCCATGAGATAATGTACACCATCGGAATTGATCTGAGTTGACGGAGTTAACTAGAGAACGGCGGTCGGTCTATGGTAGTCGTAAACACTTTCTTCAAATATTATTATATTCAGGGTTTACTTATGTTGTTGGGCTGTTTGGTTAAGTTTATATAAAATTGTTGCAAAATTTCTAATTTGGGGCGTTTGTTTAGGTTTATTGACATGCTTTCTTGGAGTAAATTGCATTTTTTGTCAATGTGGTTTGGTCAAATTGCATGTTTGGTCTTTATCTTATCGAAAGTGTAGTGGACGTTCTTATTTTAAACTTTAGTCTATATATTCGGTTCTTGGCCAAAATTGAATGACTAAAATATCTTTTGTCTTCTTCCCGTTGAACATTTACACGAATGTTTCTTTTCTTTTAATTAAACTTAGATTTATAAAAACACGTTTACTAAAACTAAAAAGTTATATCTCAAAACCCTAAAACCTAAAATCTAGCCTCTCATACTTCATTTCATTTTTGCAGCCACGCAAACTTTTCTTGTTTTCTCACTCTAAAATACTTATCTCACAAATCTATGATTTGTTGATGTTCACAAATTTAAAACATAAACTTTGCTGATATTCACATATTTGAAACACATAAACTTAACCGTTAAAATGAAACACATAAAACCACGAATGCCTTTCTTTGATTTGTTGATATTCGCAAATCTAAAACACATAAACTGAAACACATAAAACCCTTTATTGATATTCGCAGATCTGCCACCGCCATTTAACAATGTGATTTCCACTTAATACTGAAGTGTTGATGAACGGATCATTATGTCTTTAGAGGCTCAAGATCGTGTGAGGAAAGTGGCCTCACTAAAATCAGCATAACTTTAGCTACGAGACTCTGTTTCAGACCCATGACCAGTCGATTCGAAGCTTGGAATGAGGAGAACATCGTGATAAAAAGACCTCGTCGGTTACGAAACTTTCGAGCCCCAAAACACTGTATTTTGTGAGTTATTTGCATTTTAATGTTTTTTCGGGGTTTTTTTTTTGGATTTTTGTTTTTAGGTTAGTTTTCGGGCCATGTGTCTTTTGAGGCCCATTTTATTTTTGCACTCCTATTTGACAAGTACTATGTAATATTGGCTATTCAGTTCAAAGAAATACCAAAAGTCTATTTTTGGCAACTTTTGCTAAAAATTATCCCGCATTCGTGTGAATCAACGATTATTAGTATAATCGTTTCTGGTTATTCGTGTGAATCAACATGTCATATTTGTTTATCTCGTTTTTAGTACTACATCAAATACATAAACACACAGATCGAGGTCGACATCGCCATCCCCAGTGCTCGTTTTTCTGGCATAAAGAAAGCAAGGTGAGGGTTTGTGTTTTCGAAATCAAAACAACCAAAAAGAGTGTTTGTATTTTTCTATCGTATTCAGTTAGGGAAAAGGACAAATAAGATTCATGGGATAGATTTTTGGTGGTCGTGTTTTTGTTAAAGGAAAAACAAGAGAGAGAGAGAGAGAGAGAGAGAGACGTAAGCCGGTATTGAAGAAATGAAATGATAAAGTGTGGTGGCTGATGTTATGAGATTTTAGGTTTAGTGTCGAAGATTTTAGGTTAGATATTTGTGTCATATGGTTGGGCTAATTATTTCAAAGTGTAGATTAGACTGAGGTGCAATGGAGCCTTGGTGGATTCGTGGTGATTAGATCTGAGGCATACGTGGTTTTGTTATTGATTTGTGGTTTTTGTTTTTTGTTAATCTTTACTAAATTTGGAATTGTTTTTTAAAGTTTTTGTGGTTTTGTTATTGATTTTCGTGTGAAAGTAGGAGTGATAATCTTGGTTTATGCGCATGTTCTTGAGTTTATGTTAAATAAATAAAAAGAAAAAAAATCATTTGAAAAAATAAAAAGGAAAAAGACAAAGGGTGTTTTAGTCATTTAGCTTTAGCCAAGGACTATATATGCAAGCTAAAGTTCAAAATAGTAATGTTCGGTACACTTTCGAAATGATAGGGATAAAACATGCAATTTGGCAAAAAAGAAACCATATCGTCCAAAAATACAATTTACTTGGCTTTCTTGATTTCGATTCGTAAGCACGGGCTTATTTTTGAAATTTTATATAATTTTATTATATCATAACTAGCAGGGTACCCGTGCGTTGCGACAGCGGGTAGCTTGTAATTAAAATTTTCGACAAACGATGTTTTTTGATAATACGTATTTCGTGACAATAAGTGACGAGAATTTTAGGTTCAAATAACTTCAAACAATGACAAACTAAATTATGTTAAGAGTAGATGGTAAGAATGTAAACATGTCATTTAATTATATTTTTGATAGTTGTATTATTTTTTTAAGGAATATTTTAGTGTGTTTGGGTAGAGTATTTAAAATTTATTCTAATAGCTTCCACCATGTGGTTTATTGATTGTATTTTTACATTGATCAGTGTTTTAATATTTACATTAATTCAATGTGTTAAATATATATGTTGGTGCATAAGTTAATTTTATAATATGCATTTATAATTTCAATTCTTATATTTTACATTTTAGAATGAGTTAGTAATTAATATGAAAAAACGGTCTTCTTAAATTATATGTAATGTAAATATGCTTATATAAGCTTATAAATCTCAAAAAAGACCAAAAAAAATAGGCTTATTAAATACAAGCCAATATCAAATAAGCTTGTAAGCGCATAAATAATCCTAAAAACACTACCTTTGAAACAACTTTGACAAATTCATAAGTTTATTTGACTCGACTTGGAGCTCTTTCTTTTTAGAAAGTTGGCGTGACCAAGTTGTTTGCACTAACATAACTTGAACTTGACATCTATCACATTTTAGTGATGATAATCGAAAGGGTTTTCTCACTAAACTTATATTTTGTAAACTAGACTTTTTAGTTCTTGGGACTTGTCATAATAAGTTTAAGGGAAAACGCCTAACATCTAATGATCTAAATATTTGCACTAAGATACAACTAAGATACAAAATATTTCATGGAGACTATAACAGATTTGTGACTAATTTTGTAACGGTAATTGGCCGTCTCCCATCTCGATATGTAAGACAACGAGGATTTAAGTTCGCGTGTTGCCACGGGGTGTTTGTATGCGTTAGTTTAGTCAACAAAAAATAAGGGTTCGAAGTCAAAGCCATTGTTATGAAAACTATTATTATCTTGGTGTTAATCTATAAACAAAGTTAGTTTAACTACATAACCCAAAAGTGTATACGCCTACTGCTACTATCTTTATCGAATTTCGACACATGATCAGCCCCTATTTAGTAAGTTTCCGCATTAACATACGCTATGACTGCGAAAACTAATTATTAGTGTGAAATTCGCCAACCTTTAACCTGAAAAATTAAGCACCTCAAATTATAAGGTTGTGTAAGCTGATTAGGCTGGAAAAGGTCCTGAACATCCTGTGACATTTGGGAAATACTTGATGAGAGCCCAAACTGTAAATCATTCTCAATAGGCGTATTTAATGTTGTTGCTGCAACATATGGTCTTTGAGCCCCAGTTTTACGCAATACCTGAAAAACCAAGTTAGCAAACTAATCTGTTCACAATAGTAACAACTTTCGTAATACGCTTAAGATGAATACTAATAACTTTCGTAATACGCTTAAGATTCTCCGATAGTCTTCTTGTTGACTCTACCAACAGCCTATCATTGTGAACCATTACCGTATAATATTAATTTCGTATAAACTCATCCAAATTCATTTTATTTCTGCACCAGCCTACACTGAACACAACTTATGCTATCAGCCTAATTCAAATACTTTATTTCTGCATTCAACTTATCCAGAAACATATTGCTACTTCAGTAACTTGTTCTCGTCCAAACACACTTTTGTAATAATCCGATTCAAATGTACCTCATTCATAATTGGGCAAATAACATATTTAAGCATCATACTTGTCACAAAAAGCAGTTCGACGTAGCGAATAAAAAAAATAGCCCTTTTGGCTACTAAACTCGACTAGTTTGTCTTTTATGGAGCATTTTACCTGTTACTCCCGGTCACCACCTATTACTCCCAGTCACCTCTTACTCCCAACTTGACCAAACAGGAAACAAATTACTCTTGTATTCCATTTCAATTGACATTAAATTAGTTTCAATCATAAGATTTAGAGTAAATTACACCGTTCGTCCTTGTGGTTTGCGTTGACCGCAACCTTTCGTCCTTTGACCAAAAAAATTGCACCGTTCGTCCTTAAGTGGCAAACGTTATGCGTCGTTTGTCCTTTGACCAAACGACGTTAAGTTTGACTGTTAAACTCCCCTCATGTGACTTGCACATGAGAGCAAAAATGTCATTTCATCTACCCCTTATATTTTTTCCATCTTCATCCAAATACTTTATTTTTTCCATCTTCATCCAAATAAAAGTCAATACTCATCCACACACTTTATTTTTTCCATCTTCATCCAAATCAAAACAACATAATTATTTTCTTAAAAGAATAGGCAGTGGGTCGAGGGTGTGATGAAACGAACACTAATGGCCCGTTTGGTTTGTTGCTAGGAATGACAATGGGTATCGGATTTGGAATGAGATGGAATGATAATGGGTATGAAAAAGTCTATGATTACGATTGTTTATGTTTGGTTGATAAAATATGGTATGAAAAAGTGTATAGATATTTGAATTTTGTAGTGGTAAAAAGATGGCCCCACGGGAATGGATTTCATAGACACCAAATTGGTGTGTAATGAATCTATGACTATGATATACCCATTTCATTACCGGGCCCACAAAACAAAACAAAACAAACACCTACTATGACTTTAAAAGTCATAGGTTCATTCCCATTATGGGGAACCAAACGGACCCTAAGAACCTCAATTGGTACGAATTTGGAATGAAATTTGGTAAATTGAAACTTGATTTATGCTCTCTAGACTTTGAATAGCAAAACCCCTCTAAAAATTTCGAAAACCCATTTGACTTACAAACCCTAATTTTTTTGTATCTTGGAGAAAATGAAGAACACAGTGGGTGGTCGACCTTATTTATAGATGAAAAGATGGCTTGTGACATTCCACATCTCGATTCTTGGTTTCTCACTACATCTAGCTCATGTCTCCTTCTTCCTTAGCCACGTATGAAGGTCTCTCGTGACCCCTAGGGTGTAGTTCATCCCGTTTTGGGGTGGTGACAAAAAGAGTTTCATGGTTGACATTCAAAACAGTGGGATTGAATCTAAAATGGTGAATGTAAGTGTTGAGGGTTACGTTTACAAAAAAAAAAAAAAATAGGCAGTGGGTCGAGGGTGTGATGAAAAGGGTATGTGTATTAGATTTGTAATTATCACTTTTGAAGATTAGATATAGAAATGATTTTGTGAAGGTTATATTTGATTCAAGGTTAGACTTTTATTTTTGTTTTTCATGATGATAATGAGTTTGGTGAAGGAAAGATCTTTGGATTTTGGTGTTTTCGATGATGATAATGGGTTTGGTAAAGGATTGATTTTTTTATTTTGTTTCCCTCTCTTCTGCTAATGAGTTTGGTGAAGGAAAGAGTATTGACCACAAACTATATAAGGGGTAGATGAAATGACATTTTTACCCTCATGTGCAAGTCACATGAGGGGAGTTTAACAGTCAAACTTAACGTCGTTTGGTCAAAGGACGAATGACGCATAACGTTTGCCACTTAAGGACGAACGGTGCAACTTTTTTGGTCAAAGGACGAAAGGCTGCGGTCAACGCAAACCACAAGGACGAACGGTGTAATTTACTCTAAGATTTATAACAATAGTTACTATTCACTTGATAAAAAACCTTAAACAAATATCTCAATCCAATCCAATCCATTTTGTCTCTCATAATAAACCTTTAATCACACATCTCCGATGATCCCTTTCATTTTCTCAACCAACCATCACAAACGCAAAAAATCCGTTTATATTAGCCTCAATTAGGTCAAGTTAGATAAAAAGTGACAACTTTATTAGTTAATTCAAAATTCTGCGATCTGGGTTTTGTTTATTACTTGATTTAACATCTGGTTTTGTTTCTGTTAAAATTAGTGGTTTTGTTTGTAAAGTTGACTTGAAGATAAGGTGTTTGATAAAAGTCCTCACTAAGATTTTTTAGGTTTTGTTGTTGGGATTGAATTGATATTGATTGATCATTAGTTTTTTTGGGTGTTTTTTTGGATTGAATTGATATTATTGTTGGGTTTTGTTGTTGGGTTTTCTTGTTGGGATTTGAATCCAAGTTTTTCTTCCAGCTGCTACGTTCAAGACTTGTTGAATTTGTAAAGTGCTTATTTGAGATGTTGAATTTTAATATCAAGACTTGTAAAGTGCTTGGGTTTTGGTACAGGTTTCCACCGTGGCTGATAACTTGGATATTTAGGAGAATATATTTAACCGGATACCGGATGAGCAAGTGGTAAAATGCATATAAAGGACAAAATAGTCGGGTCTAGTACTCAAAAGGGCTATTTTTTTTATTCGCTACGTCGAACTGCTTTTTGTGACAAGTATGATGCTTTAATAGGTTATTAGCCCTTCATAATTCTATAGTAGCCTATTCGAAACGTTCCTTATTCTTATTTATGCATTAACGTGATCAAAATACAACTCATTTTTCGTAGTGACCTACTTGATGCATTTCGCATAACAAAATGTTGAGAAAAAGTTTCTGTTTATAAGAGCATCACATTTGGTTCGAAACCCACTGCCAATTTATCAATAAGAAGAGTGTGAGCAAGTATACACATCAGTTCATTATAACAAAGTTTTTTCACGTGTTGAATCATGACTATATATCATCGCACTAAGAATATCATTAACTAACTGGAAGACTTCATTCAAAAACTAACAATAAGTGCAATAGCTTTCAGATAAAAAGCAAAAGGCAAGACTTCAAATGCGTAGTTCCATACTGTGTTGTTCAACCAATCTCTGGTCCTTGACCTGGCTGCTTCCATCTGCAATTAAGCCTTCGTTTGATCCGCTGGAACCAAATGTCCATCATTATGCACCTGATTCAGATAAAACATTGTTTACTAAATCAATGAGACTTGTTAATGATGTGCATATAAGATTATATAAACAGTTGCACACTAACCTCAAGAAAAGTAAGAGGGCCATGGCTTCATAGTCGTTCAGCTTCTTTCCCATCTATTTTGAACATAACAATTACAGATGCTTCAAAATCAGGTTGTCGACCATTCCATTGCCATTACCCATATAATGTTCCCTATATAATCAAAACCAGTTCATTAACCTTGTAAAAACATATTAACTTTTTCTCGTTAATCAACTTAATCTAAGGAAACCGAAAAAATACCCATTGCCTCATCTTCCTGATGCTTGTTATCCTCTCTCTCTTGTTCTCTCTCTAAACACCAATCTCATAATCCGAGCCTGTAAGTACGGAGAAACTGCTTTTAACATGTAACCCACTTTTCTTTCTAGTACAATGTCAATGATATAAATGCGTAAGCACAGAACACACCATCGCCTGGAAATGAAATGTTGATATCACGGACAATACCAGAAGCAAAATTGAGGACGTTTGTTACAAACTTCCCACCTGCAACAATCGTGTAAATCTTTAATTAGGCATGTATCCAATGAAATAGAAATTAAAAAAAAAAAAAAAAAAAAAGGTTAAGCATACAAAAAAGAAAGGCAAACAAATATAAAAGAAAATTTAGGAAAAGAGAAGCCTAACCACATTCCCGAGGATCGATGACAACATATCGTTACTGGCCCGTTTACCGATAACATCATACGTGAGAAAAGTGAGGAGTGTTTGGGTGAGGCTGTAACCTCTGTTGTAAAAATCGGCCCAGGCGGCCGATTAATCCCCGCATAATCGATAATCGCTCACTAAACGCCTTGATTTATCATAATCGGCCTATTTAATCAGTTTGGTCAAAAATCACTTAAAAATCGGTCAATAAACTGATTTATCGGACAAAATCGGTCTAATCGGACAAAAGCGCTTAAAAATTTGTCAATAAAATCGCTTAAAAATCGGACAAAATCACTTAAAAATCGGTCAACAAACCGATTAATCTGACAAAATCGGTTAAAAGTCGTTTAAAAATGGTCAACAAACCGAGTAATATTTATGTTTGACTTTGAACTTTGAAGAATTATGTATTATGTCTATATTTGAACACTTGAAATATTTGAACTTTGATGCAATACGCCCCATACATATAAAATAATATAATATCTAAAATTACATTTTTGTGCATAAAATTTCCAATCCGATTAATCCCCGTCTAACTGATTAATCGCTAGGCCCTACCAAACCGCCTCACTAACGCTTAGCGATTTTTACAACCTTGGCTGTAACATGAACAGAGAGTGTTTAAAGTGGACTAAAAATGTACTTCTCAGAGGTCTAAGCTAATGAAAACAAACCTAGAAGCGAAAAACTCCCGCAACTCCTCGTAAACAGAATTTACGAACCTGTAATAGATGACGATCATCAATATAGTGACGGATTACACATGCATATTTGGTTCAGTTAAATGAGATATATGAATAATGGAACCAATCATCCCATATAAGAGCTAAAATGCGCTAAATTGAGCAATCCCAAACACCCCTTATATGATCCCAACTGTGGAAAACTATAAGGGGGGTTTAATAGTTTTACCGATTAAAACTTCGTTTTAAAATATTTAGATCGGCTTATTTCAATCTATTTAAATGTGTGTGTTGGATGTTTGATAGATAAGCATATAACTAAGTAAGGCAAAGATAAAGAGTAAGAAGCATAAAACCACAACACAAGTATTTATAGTGGTTCGGCTACAAGGACACCTTCCTTGCCCTACTCCATTCCCCGAGTCACCTACTCGAGAGTTTGTAATCACTACACAACACAAACTCCTTGTGGCGGAGAAGCCTTCACAACGTCGCCTACTCTTTATCCGGTACAAGGCTTGACACCGGGTTCTTCTACGATGTAGAACCAAACCTATCACAATGTCGCCTACACTTTATCCGGTACAAGGCTAGATACCGAGTTCCATTACTAAGGAGAAACTACTACCCAACACTACACAACACCTATCCCAAAGGAGACCACTCCTTATTACAACATCAACAAGGATATCAAAATCCTTTGACCCAAACTAATCTATCTTGTACATCGATGCACCATATCGAATGTACACCCTAGGCACCTTTCACTAATTTCTTTGACACGACACCGAGGCACCCTTCACTAATGCCTTCAACACGGACTTTCGGCACCCTTCACTAATGCCTTTGACACGGATCTTCGACATCTTTCACTAATGCCTTTGACTTGATTCTTTAGACATCTTTCACTTATGTCTTCAATACAACACTTCTAATGAGAGAGGAAAGAACTATCAACAAGATAACATCAGTAGTCTTGATGATGACGAAGCTTAGCAACCCATGGACTTGAGCTTGCTCGCCTTTAAGAGGAACTTAGAGAATCACACAAACACAAAACTACATAGAAAGATCCTTTGGATCTGAGGTTAGAGAGTTTACAACACTAAGAGAGAATGTGTGTGAAAGGGGTGAGTTACAATGAAGAAATTGTTCACTATTTATAGACAAAATTTCACAATTGTTCCACGAATCCTTTGCTTGAGGGATTCGTCTAGTGTATTCCTGGGGATCCGTAGGACGCTCCTCCTAAATGGGTTGTGGGTCATGGATCATGGGTCATGGGTTATGGACTTTGGATCATGGGTATCCACATAGATACAATGTATCTAGAAGATTTAGTCAATGGGTCATGGGTTAGCTCCACGGGTTATGGACAATACCCATTATGATTTCATGCATGGTGTCATGCAATGGGTCATGGGTTATGCTCCATGGGTATGAGTCATGGACTTTGGGTTTTACCCAACTATATTCAATGTGTCTAGTTAATGGGTCAAGTACTTTGATTCTTACCCATTACATTACCCATTACAATACATACTAAGTATGTATGTACCCATTATGTAAACACTAGTTGTTATACATATTCATTACTATAACATGAAAACACTATTCCTTGTTTAGTGTTTTATATGAAAACATAAGTGTGTTAGTAAACTATTGGCTCAAACCATTTACGTATTTTATTTTTTTCGTTAAAATAATTTTACGTTTGTTATCGACAAAACATTAGAAGATCGTAAAATATAAATAAACGTTTTTACGACTTATTTTATTAATCTCCTTCTTTTTGTTGATGGAAGGACTTTCTTGCAAAAGAAGTTTTATTTATTAGTCCTTTGTAGAGATTTGTAAACCCTAATCTTATAGTATATAAAGAGGACATGGGGTGTAGGTTTTAACATACATGTCTTCCAAGATGTAGTCGACTTAAAGGTGTGGGTGTGTCCTAGGCGTATAGTCTTGTAAACGCCTAGGTTATTAGTTTAGTTAGTAGTTTAGTTATCTAGACGTGTTCCTATAAACGTCTAGGGTTAGTTAGTGTTAGTTAGATTTAATGATGAAAACCTTGTTCAATAACAAAGAATTGATTACTACTGCTAGTTGGAGTTTTCTACTATTTTGGATTCATTTTTAGTACGCATTTTGGTGTTCTTCATGGAGGGCAATTCGAAACATTGGACGGCTTAGATTGGAAGTGTGATATTGGTTCGTGGTGGTCAAGATCATTATTTGCATACGTTCCCTATTTGGATAATAACAAAAAGGGGAAGAGATGTTTGAGTGGCATGGCATGGATTAAGGGGAAGACAAAGGAAGACATACTTGTTTCATTCATGGTGAGATCCCTGATCTCAATTTCTCTACTTTGTCTAGGGAAGTTCGTTCAAGAATGGTTTTGTCATTATCAACTAGGGGAAGATTGTTGGGAATTATACGTTTGAGTTGATAAGACAAAAAGAATGAAACAAGAGGGACTTAATACGACAAGAAGGAAACCTACAAAAAGATGGAAGGACTTGCTTGCAAAAGAAGTTTTATTTATTAGTCCTTTGTAGAGATTTGTAAACCCTAATCCTCTAGTATATAAAGAGGACATGGGGTGTAGGTTTTAATATACATGTCTTCCAAGATGTAGTCGACTTAAAGGTTTGTGTGTGTGTCTTAGGCGTATAGTCTTGTAAACGCCCAGGTTATTAGTTTAGTTAGTAGTTTAGTTATCTAGACGTGTTCCTATAAACGTCTAGGCTTAGTTAGTGTTAGTTAGATTTAATGATGAAAACCTTGTTCAATAACAAAGAATTGATTAGTTTATTCCGATGTGCATGTTATTAGTCTTTGTTATTGATCCCTAGCTAAGCTTATAAACGATCTTATCAAAACATAAGATTATTTTAAGGAAAAACTAAAATTCGTAAAAGTTTGTATTGGAGTTTTTACTCTCTTCTCCCCTTTTTTTTTCGAAACAAAAAGAGCGTCGAAAAGAAACTAACACTTTTTTTGAGAAAAAAGATATGAAAGCTAGAGAGTAAGAGAAGAGAAGGATTCTCGTCTTAGCTCCCCCTTGACCGGTCTATCCCTTTGTGAGGGCGTCAAGTAATTTAGAAAAACTAAGCGAGTGCTTTGCAATTTTGTTTGCAAATGGTTTCGTCGTTTTAACGAACATGCTCCCCCTTGACGAGTGCTCATTTGTGAGGAGGACGTCAAGTAATGTAATCCTATTGTGAAAGTATTGCAAATGATTTTGCAATGTTTTGCTTTGACAAGAAACTCCCCCTAGCTAAAGGTGTCAAAGTTTTCATGTGTATATTGAAAATCTACAAAACAAATGTTAGAAAACAAGTATATAATGCATAATTTCGTGCAAATAAGAATCAAGTTAGTAATAAAAATGTCTTCTGTTGAACGGATCCCACGGTCCCTCCCTTGGAGGGATCCATCTAGGCTAAAATGAGGGATCCGTCTGCATGTATGCTTAAGACAGCAATGGTGATGTAAAATATGACGTTAACATCAAAATGAGTTATGTATTAAGGCACCAAACATATTCTCAAGATAATATGGCATATAACATATAATTTCATTCAATAAAAACACGAGAAATTATCTACATATCTCTAAAACTAAGAGAATGACTTAAAAATGAAATATGATTCCTAATCAATCTAAGTTAAGCTTAAGACTAGGACACCACTTGAATCCTTAAGCTCAAGGCTGTTTAGGTTTGTTGATCTCATCGAAATATTCGAGGAGGTGATAAAACATGAAACGTTGCTCTTCACGTAGTTCATGTACCAAGCCTTCAACATGGTGACAATGATAACAATCTTTGTCATGGCTAGGAAATGGTGGAGGTAGAAATGGAATTGCTTGAGATGGAAGGTTGGGTTGAGTCTCCACAAAAGAAGGAAGGGTTTGCGGAGGTACATTTGGAGGTGGTTCAACCAAAGGTGGTGGTGGTGGAATATGTGTCGAGGATGGTGGTAGAGAGGTATCTACTTCCATGTGATTGGGTGGTTGACTTTGATGATTCCTCATAATCCAAAAGGGACTATTCGAGGGTGATGGAGAAAAGGATACCGGTGCTAGTGTAGTTTCAACACCTTGATTTTGTTGTTGCGCTATTCTCTCTATTGAGGAGAATGTTGGCAATGGTGGAGGATGAGATGGCCTAGAAGGCAGGTCCTCTAAGTTGTAAAGGTGTGGAGATGAAAGTGGAGTGGTAAATGATAAGGCTCTAGGCACCAAAGGTGATGGTTTAGTGGAAATAGGAGTGTTTGGTTTATGAGGTATATTAGTGTTTGGTAATGGTAGTTTTGTGGGAACAATCCTTTTGGGGATTGGTTTGATTGGTTGAGTTAGTGGAGGGGAAATCCTAGCGTTTGTGGATTTAACGGGAGATGATTCGGTTGAAGAAATTTAGTGAACAATACGAGCAAGTTTCTTGGGTGGTCCTTCGGTGGATGAGTTAGCACTATGAGCTTTCCTCATGATGAGATGATAAAAGGTTAGTGAGATAGAAGCTTCTAGTTTTTGAGAATTAAGTTGTAGATGGTGACTTAGAAGTCCTAACAAGATGGTTTATAAAGGGAAGGATTTGGCAAGTGCATTCAAGGCTTAAACCACTAAGATCCTTTGAAATGTGATGATTTTCATGCACAAGAGTCAAATTCATATTTGTACTGATCAAGAAGGTTAATTGAGGTAAGATGGAGTGTTCAAGTTAGAAAGGAGAGCTTGAAATGATTGTTTTAGCTTAATCTGTCAGCCGGTTCCCACGGTTCCCTCCAATGAAGGATCCGTCTAGGCTAATCCTAGGGATCCGGCTCTCAGCAGCCAAGAAAAGAGGAAAATGATGTTTTGTAAGGTCTAGTACCTATACATATTGATTGTTTCAGTCTTATTAGGTGTCTTAAATGGAAGGGAACTTAAATGATCAAGGGAAATGAGTGATGGTAGCTAATGATTGCCTTTTATGGAAGAAGATGGGACTTTATGAGCACCAATGAGTGATCAAGGATGACATTAATGATTTTGAGAGTGTCAAGTGATGTTAAATGATCCTAGAGATCAGATGGTAGCTTAAGAAAAATTTGGAAAATTCTTTAAAAATTATGATAAATGAAAAACTTGTTTTTGGCCTATTTTGATGTAAGGATGACTAGAATAAATCTGCTAAAATTGAGAAAAATATCAAGCTAAGTGTTTTGAGATGTGAGGAATGATGTGTGAGCATTGGAGCGGAAATATGGTGAGTCTAGGTGAAGTGATAAATCTAAACTATCTTGAATGTGATCATAAATTAGCTATGAGTGAGTGTGAGACCTACTGAGCTTGAGGAAGACTTAAGTGATCCTAAAGAATCATGTTTAGCTAGTATGATGTGGTCTAGGGGAATGGTTTGATGTATGGAGGTCTGCAATTGCATTTATGTTTGCCCGGATCCCTAAATGGAGGAATCCGTCTAGTACAAAGTGATGGATCCGGCTTCTGCAGATCAATAGCATTACAGAAGGTGTGCAGTTTTTTCACTATATTATGCATACTAATTGCTACGAGTTTCTACTGTAAGTGAACATCAAAATAAGTAAATATCTCATAATTCATAACACAAACATGAGTAATAGTTATAATATCCAAACAAACTAGGTAAATCTTGCACAAACATAAGCATCCACTGTAAAATGATAAAAGAAATGTCTAAGACAACCATAAGCCTAATGTCTCTTTCGTCAATCTCTTCTCTTCCTCTTTGCCGACGTCATGAGGTAGTTTGTTAAGCATTTGATCATCCCCTTCAATTATTTGAATTCTTCGGACTCGTTTGGAAGAGTTGGAAGTTGTTCAAAGTAGGTTATGGGGTCCATTTGGACGTTGGCAACGGGGTCGACTTTTTCTACTTCTTCATCCGAAGAGTCTGAGAGAGCACGAGACCTTTTTCCATTGATCATGAGCCGTTTAGAGGGTTGTTTGGTGAGTGGTACCATAACGTGATCGGCAAAAAAATGATCATCGTTGATAGGAGAAGGTTACATTGCACTAACATACTCACGGAGTCGTGTTAGGAGCATACCATAGGGAAGTACCATGGAGTTGACTTTGAACACACCTACCATTCTTTTTACCATGTAATAGGCAAGGTTAAATGGTCTTTGGTGAATGAGGCAATAGATCATTTGGACAATACATGCATTGGGATGGTCTTTGTTCCCGACCAAACAAATGACATTTTCTCTAAGAATTTCTTCCCACTTTCTATAGATGGGAATCATTTCGGAGAGTTCCATTTGAAAGGGATCACGATGGATGAGTTCTTTGTTACGGTTGAGGCGAGATTGGTCGGCTCTAATTTTGAAGATGGTGTCTCGAACAACTGTGGGGTCATCGAGAGGAGTGTGATAGATTGTTTTTGGGTCTAGTGCAAAGGATTGGGTGGATATTGCCCAATCTTGGGAGTACATACAAATACCTTTACATGGAATGCGAAGAATTTGTGCAAAGGTGTTGAGAGGTAAGGTGATGTTTTGGTTGTTGACAATGAAAGTGATTGAGATGCTTTCATGAATGATCCTAACACTTTTGTAAAACTCGAGTATAAAAACCGGACAAATTTTTTCATCAATATCTTGGAGACAATCAAATTTAATTGCCGAGAAGGCTTGACGAATGTCGGTGTTTTCAAAGAAACATTCCTTAACAACACGACCTTCATAGATAAGTCGTTTTTCAAGCTTTTTGAAAATTTTGCCATTGGTTTTTGAAAGCTCTTCTTTTCGATAATATCTAGAGAGGTAGTGGACGGTGTCATGATGATCCTGTTGGTTAGCTTTGGGCATGATTGATCCTAGAAAACAAATATTCTAATAAGGTAAAATTTATCAAGATGGGTTTATGGTTTTGGTTTGTATTAACAATGTTATTTTGAAAAATCTTTAATTACATAGAACCCTTTTATAATTACTTCTTGCAATACCTAATTTCTTCAATTTGGAAATCAATTGAATCTTAATTGAAAATTCTAAACCATAAACCCTAGGAGGAAGATGATGATAATAGAACATATGTGTGTAATTACTTACAATGATGTTCAAGAATGAGATGCTTGAAGATATGAAGCTCTATGGAGATGGAAGCAGAGGTTAGGTCGTTTTTGTGTTTGTGAGGAGAGGGAAAGTGGATTATTTTGGTTTTGAAAATCGTATTACTGATTTCTGTCACACGGTTCCCCCGGATCCCTTGTATTAGGGATCCGACTAGTACAAATTTTGGGATCCGGCTACCGTGGACAGAAAAAGGAGTATTTGGCGTTTGATTTTGTAGTAAGTTATGCAATAGCTTATAAAACAAAACTTTGTAGAATGGGGTTCCTATTTGAATAGACGCTTGGTCAAGGTGTTTTGACGGTTAATTGATTTATTAGATAAATTAACCATCAAGGGTCGATTTTTTGAAGATGGTGTGAGTTTGACGATCTTTTTAGAAAATCAACGAGGAATACTATTCCTAATGATGAGTAAGAAAGGAAAGTAGTGAAGAGAGACTTTTTAGAGACCTTTGAAGTTAACAACCTAATTCGTGTGCTCATATAGTTATATAGAGCAATATTTATAAGCACATATCATCAACATATTTGTATAAGCGTACTATAGATAGATATTAACTAGTTTGTGGGTAAGAGAACATACATCAAACCTCTTGATATGGTTTTTAGAGACCATAAACCCGAAATACTTCATGAGCTTTTAAAGTAATCCATTGTACTTGGTAGAAGTAGGTTGAGATTACTTTTGAATTCTTCTTTGAGAGTTGACTTCATTTTTCTTTAGAAAGAAATGAAGACTTTGGAAGAGTCCTAGTAAGAAGATTTCTTAAAGAAGACTTGTTAAATAATCTATCACTATCCAAAAAAATTTTTTTTTAAAAGATTTCCTTCATTGTAGTTTTCAATCATACACGGGACGTATCAAGTTTTTAAAGTACAACATACTCTAAGAAACTTGGTAACAAAGCTCTGGTACCAATTGTGGAAAACTAGAAGGGGGTTGAATAGTTTTACCGATTAAAACTTCGTTTTAATCTATTTAGATCGACTTATGTCAATCTATTTAAATGTGTGTGTTGGATGTTTGATAGATAAGCATATAACTA
Organism: Chrysanthemum makinoi; assembly: GCA_910596185.1. Classification (NCBI taxonomy): domain Eukaryota; kingdom Viridiplantae; phylum Streptophyta; class Magnoliopsida; order Asterales; family Asteraceae; genus Chrysanthemum; species Chrysanthemum makinoi. Next base: position 89,213,748 of record OU343221.1, on the reverse strand, counting down.
AGTAAGGCAAAGATAACCAGTAAGAAGCACAAAACCACAACGCGTGTATTTATAGTGGTTCGGCTACAAGGACACCTTCCTTGCCCTACTCCACTCCCCGAATCACCTACTCAAGAGTTCGTAATCACTACACAACACAAACTCCTTGTGGCAGAGAAGCCTTCATAACGTCGCCTAGTCTTTATCCGGTACAAGGCTAAACACCAGATTCTTCTACGAGGTAGAACCAAACCTATCACAACGTCACCTACACTTTATCCGGTACAAGGCTAGATACCGAGTTCCATTACTAAAGAGAAACTACTACCCAACACTACACAACACCTATCCCAAAGGAGATCCACTCCTTATTACAACATCAACAAGGATATTAAAATCCTTTGACCTAAACTAATCTATCTTGTACATCGATGCACCATATAGAATGTACACCCTAGGCAACTTTCACTAATGCCTTTGACACGACACCGAGGCACCCTTCACTAATGCCTTCAACATGTACTTTCGACACCTTTCACTAATGCCTTTGACACGGATCTTCGACAGCTTTCACTAATGCCTTTGACTTGATCCTTTAGACATCTTTCACCTATGTATTCAACACAACACTTCTAATGAGAGAGGAAAAAACTATCAACAAGATAACATCAGTAGTCTTGATGATGACGAAGCTTAGCAACCCATGGACTTGAGCTTGCTCGACTTCAAGAGGTGGTGATCTCGCCTTTAAGAAGAACCTAGAGAATCACACAAACACAAAACTACATAGAAAGATCCTTTGGATCTGAGGTTACAGAGTTTACAACACTAAGAGTGTGTGTCAAAGCTGTAAGTTACAATGAAGAAATGGCTCACTATTTATAGACAAAATTTCACTACTGTTCCACGAATCCCACGGATCCCTTGCTTGAGGGATCCGTCTAGTGTATTCCTGGGAATCCGTAGGACGCTCCTCCTAAATGGGTTGTGGGTCATGGATCATGGGTCATGGGTTATGGACTTTGGATCATGGGTATCTGATACGATTACACAACGCGTTCGGGGTAAAAGGAACTTCATTTTCGTCGACAAGTTTTTCAACACCCTAGGCAGTGAACCTAATCGTTGTAGTGTAGTATTAGGGTAAGCCACGAGTATTGATATCGTTCTCTAGGGGAATATGAATGTTAGTGAGAAGTTACTACGCTAAGGTTGGGGTTGAGGAAGATTATTTTTTTATCTTTTTTATATTTTTTAGGAAATGGAAAGGTACGAATCTCGAGGTTTGGATTTGGGGGTTGGTATTTCTACCGATTACTCTACTTATCTAATTATCTAATTAACTAAGCTAAGGGTAGTCTATGTCTATTGTTGTGTGCTCGTATGATGATTAAAAATGCGTTTACTTAGGTTTTATTACTCCCTAGTTATCTCCTATTGATGGTTGAATTGTCACCCTTATTCTTAACGCGTTGTGTTTCTAAGGTTGTAGGGTATGCGTTTATCCCTAACTCTTTGAAGCTACCAAAGGTTAATGACTACGAAATCTCTATGATTCATAAACTTAACACTAAGGTATTCTTTGGATGTTTAGCCAACAATTCCACTATTAACTATATGCTAAGGTTCAACAAAGATTAATCAAGCATTAATAGCACAACGAATGACCTATCGCAATACTAGGTCAATCACAATTAAGATAAGAGACAACCAATCAATATTCAATAACTAGGTTTCATATTACCCAAGCAAACACATAAATAAATTAGCCGGAAATGGAGAACATGCAAGCATACACACAATCAATTGAAGACATAATTGAATTAATGAAGTAAAACACTTATCTTGATGTAAGATATGGTATGGAACCCTAAAATACTGTACAAGACAGCCTTGGTTCCGTTTAGGTTTTTACTCCACAAAACTACACACATAAAACTGAAAAATTCGGATTCTATATATAGTGTTATAAGCTGCGACGGCGTCACTCATTAATTGTGACGCCGTCGGGTCGTCGTCATTAGGTTTTCGTTTTGGCCACATTATCATTGTGACGGCGTCACCTTATGCCTGTGACGTCGTCTCCTTCAGTATCTGACGTCGTCTGGATCAAATCTAGGCGTCGAGTGCGACGCCCTACTCTTATAAAACCTGATGCCGTCACTTGTAAATAAGCAATTTGGCTACTGAGTCGTCATAAAACTTGTTCCGACGGCGTCACAAGTAGAACCTGACGCCGTCCCCTTCAGTTCCAATAGCCTGAGTGTCTCGATTCTTGACTTTGGCCATTTTCTTCGTATATTCGCGCCTTTTCGTCCGAATAAGTGTCATTCCAGCAATTTGCCTTCAAGAGACCTAAAAAGTGAAAAGGAACGAAATTAAGTAGTAACGAATACAAAATTGATCAATTAAGGGCTTAATGACCCCTCAAAAAGGTACATTTTAAATCATTATCAAATATCCCTACACTTGGTATTTGCTTGTCCTCAAGCAAATGTGCTTTTAGCCAATTGATTTATAAATTAGGGGTCATGAAGCATTAGTTTAGAATGATCCACAACACATATAAGCCCTGCAAAAGTCATAACAAGCACGGAAATTACATACTAGCACCTCACATGGGGTGTTTGGATACTCACATCTCTCGGGTGTATATGAAATATAACAAGTTGAAAATGGAAGATAAACACTCATTAACCGGTCCTAGTACATAGATTACCATAGGCTTGAGACTAGATCAAACCTCCATCGCTTTGGCGTAAGCACCTTGGAAAGACTATCCAAGAGGTCTTTTAAAGGGTTGTAACGTTAGGCTTACGGTAGAGAAACAAAGGGTTTGGTGGGATAGGCGATTTAGTAGTGGCAAGTCAAAAATCTTTATGTTACAAGCATGCGAAGAATGGCGTTGCTAAGCCAAGACTCGACACTCTAAACTCTAGATAACTGAAACAAACAAACATAAATTTAAAGATAGATGTAGGATGGTAGCCCGTATAGTTTTTTTTTTCAACACTCTATTTTTTTTTTCTCTCTTTTTCAATTTTTTTTCATACACTTTTACTCTACCATTCTCTACGATAACATCAAAATAATAGGGATTTATAGGCACATCCCTACACTTGAGTTTTTATTACTCTAACACTAATTTGACCCGTATTGAAAAGATCAAAACACTTGGAGTACATTATTATGCAAATAAAGGGAATTTGAATTTAACGTTCACTTCCCGTCATTTCATAAAATTTAACTTTTCCCATGAGTCCCAATCGTCCCAAAACTGTGTACAAAGGATATGACTCGACTTAGAAACTTATGCAAGCAACTAGATAATTGAACTAAGGGTTTAGTGTGATAACAATAATGCACTAAAAGTGAGTGCATACAAGGTAGGCTAAGGTCATTTGGGTGTACATTTGGGGGTGGATTGTAAACAATGCTCTTCATTGATATTCTGTAAAACCGAAACATCACGTGAACCGCGAAAAGGATAGGCTCTGAGGGGTTAACTAGGGGTATCGTGTACTAAAGATGAGTACAATTCAAAGGTGTGGGGGAATTACTCAACCGATGTGGAAGAAGTAATTATATTACGGGTATCAAACAAGGGTTATCCTAATGCTTCTTATCATTTAGTTATTCCTAACTACACAAGTGTAGTCTTACTAGCGATCTCAGAATGCATCACAAAACAAGTTCTAGAATCTATTATATTACCGGTTTACACTCTAAGCATTAAAGATGAATGCTTTAATTCCTACAAATCTAAGGGCGATCCTCACATTTTGGGTGGAATTTAAGTGGTAAAGGGTTTTTGTGCTAGTCATATAACTTCCTATCCATGAGACGCTTTATTAAGACTAATGGCCCACTCCTACATGTCATGAAAAATTTTAAATTTGGTGCCAAAATTACCCTAACCGATATTTCTCAAGGTTTATTGCATAAATGAAATTGGACAAAGCAAATATTCAAGGATAAGCATAGTTTCAAAGTTCCCGTTTTATTTTTCCTCCCTACACTTAAACTGAACATTGTCCCCAATGTTCCCCGAAAGTATCAAAGTTGTGATAATGGAAGGTAATTAAAAATGAAAGAAACTAGTACTACCCTGATTAGCTCGGTAGGATCTGTGTGAAGTGGTGGTTACATCTTTCTTCAAGAAGAATGTTTGCGTGAAAAGCTCCTTCTCATCTTACGTATCTTCTTCTTGATAAATTAAACCTGCACACTTGAAGAAAACAAATGAAACCTTCTCGTAAAATCGGCGGTAACAATATATATAAGACTCTACTAAACTAGGATATAATGCTTGTGGAATGGATGTCTACAGATATTCTGGAAAATTAAGACCTGGAAAATTCCAAAAATTTATAAGTAGCTCAGAAAATGAGAAAAAGTAATAAGTCTTTTGCTCCTCCTGACGCCGTCAGGTTGCGATCCTGATGCCGTCAGGTTATCCTGACAGAAACTGGTATGCGATTTTCTGGAAAAAAATTCTGAAACATTTTTATCTTTAAAATCTGGAAAAATTTCCTGCAAAACATCCATTATGACTCGATACAAGTATTTGACTCGAACAAACACACATGTATATCTTTTAAATAATTGTAATTCTCATGTTCACGTTCTTTTAAAAACGTGTATAATCTTCCCTACACTTATCCCTTTTGTAAAATACCTTTATATGTAATTAAGACGAGGTTAAAGATAAAATAAAGCATTTTCACAAATTCAAACATGAGAACATACAATAATGAAAAGATATATGACACACAAATAAAATGAAAAACAAATACACATGGGTTGCCTGCCAAGAAGCGCTTGTTTTTTTTCAAGTCACGAGCTTGACTCTACCCTTATTTAACGGATAAAGGGGAAGTTTTTTCTACTCTTAAGCTTAAGTGCGGGTGATAGTAGCGATACACACACTTAGGGTGGAAATTTGCTACGTGAGGAGAGGGTGATGGGTGATTTATATGCTCAAAGGAGTGTGCTCCATTCATTATAACCTTACCTAATTCAATTGGTGTAGCGGGTGAATCAAATCTCTCTCCTAAAAATGGATCATCTTCTATCAACTTCAAAAGATTCTTAATTAAGGATCCATCTTGACCTAATAAACCCAGTTTAAACCCATAATTTTTCTTGTTATCAACCATGAATGGGTGATATAAGTGTGTAAGGTCATGGGTTACTCCTATATTAGCTTCCACTCTACATGGCCTAGAGTCTACCACCTTTATCAAGCAACTACCCGGACTATTTATTTTGATGGGTGGATTGGGGCCTAATTCAATTCCAAGATTCACATCTAAAGACGGAAAATTGGGTAAGGTTTTTGGTTGAGGCTCCGGTTCATCAAAATTAGGAACTTCCCTAGGACTAAGAGAGAGGTCATGACAACAAGCATCTAAACCCAAATTCTCTAGTGGCGTTTGGTCCAAAGGTTCTATATCAATCGGGGTTCCTATAGTCTCTTCTACTTCTTCCGGGTAAGTTATAGGCGATGTGTGTTCCTCAAGTGATGGTAGGGCTTGTGGGCTAGGAGTTTCCACCTCATTCTCCATTATATCTAGATCTCCTAAATGTTCATCATGTGTTTTAGTATGATCTAACCCAAATACACTCCTAAGTATCTCAAATCCTTCTTTAGCCATTTCAAATTCTTGGTCCGATTCATAAGAATCATTCTCAAAAATTTGATCACTATGCTCTATTTGCCTAAAAGATTCCTCACGCGTGTCATATGTTTTGGTGAAATCTATCCCACGCATGCAACTAGGTAGTTCAACTATAACCATCTCACAATCTTGTTCGGGTTTAGGTTCCATGTTCTTAAAAACTAGGTCTTTTTTATCATGATGCCTAAGGTTGGATAAATCCTCCTTATCCATTTCCTCAAGTTGTGACAACTGATGGTTTATGCTTAGGAGGCTTTTCTCAAAAAAATTCCAGAGGGTCTCACTAAAAGGAGTTGATTCTAACAATGATCGTTGAATAGAAGCCACACAAGCACAAAATTTATCAAATCCATCCAACCTTACACCCGTCTCCTTTTGGATATCTCTAAGATCACTCACAAATTCATTAGAACAATAAAAAGCAATCCAGTCTGCGAAATTCAATTGTTCCTCATTTGTTAATGATTCAAATGCAACTTCACTTGCCATAGCGACAAATGAAAAGGCTTTTACGAACACAAACACAAACAAGGGAGAAAGACTACAGGAAGCTAAAATTGAGAAAAAAGCTTACTTGATAGGAATCAAGCAAGGGAACCTAAACGAGGTGGAAATATAACTAGCTATTTTATTCCCCGGCAGCGGCGCCAAAAACTTGATACGCTTGCACAGCGCGTTCGGGGTCAAAGGAACTTCCTTTTCGTCGAGCAAGTTTTTCAACACCCTAGGTAGTGAACCTAATCGTTGTAGTGTAGTATTAGGGTAAGCCACGGGTATTGATATCGTTCTCTAGGGGAATAGGAGTGCTAGTGAGAAGTTACTACGCTAAGGTTGGGGTTGAGGAAGATTATTTTTTATCTTTTTCATATTTTTTAGGAAATTGAAAGGTACAAATCTCGGGGTTTGGATTTGGGGGTTGGTATTTCTATCGATTACTCAACTTATCTAATTATCTAATTAACTAAGCTAAGGGTAGTCCATGTCTATTGTTGTGTGCTCGTATGATGATTAAAAATGCGTTTACTTAGGTTTTATTACTCCCTAGTTATCTCCTATTGATGGTTGAATTGTCACGTCCTTATTCTTAACGCGTTGTGTTTCTAAGGTTGTAGGGTATGCGTTTAACCCTAACTCTTTGAAGCTACCAAAGGTTAATGACTACGAAATCTCTAGGATTCATAAACTTAACACTAAGGTATTCTTTGGATGTTTAGCCTACAATTCCACTAGTAACTATATGCTAAGGTTCAACAAAGATTAATCAAGCATTAAAAGCACAACGAATGACCTATCGCAATACTAGGTCAATCACAATTAAGATAAGAGACAACCAATCAATATTCAATAACTATGTTTCATATTACCTAAGCAAACACATAAATAAATTAGCCGGACATGGAGAACATGCAAGCATACACACAATCAATTGAAGACATAATTGAATTAATGAAGTAAAACACTTATCTTGATGTAAGATAGGGTATGGAACCCTAAAATACTGTACAAGACAGTCTTGGTTCGGTTTAGGTTTTTACTCCACAAAACTACACACAGAAAACTGAAAAATTCGGATTCTATATATAGTGTTACAAGCTGCGACGGCGTCACTCTTTAATTGTGACGCCGTCGGGTCGCCGTCATTAGGTTTTCGTCTTGGCCACGTTATCATTGTGACGGCGTCACCTTATGCCTGTGACGTCGTCTGGATCAAATCTAGGTCGTCTGAGCTGCGACGCCCTACTCTTTTAAAACCTGATGCCGTCACTTGTAAATAAGCAATTTGGCTACTGAGTCGTCACAAAACTTGTTCCGACGGCGTCACAAGTAGAACCTGACGCCGTCCCCTTCAGTTCCAGCAGCCTGAGTGTCTCGATTCTTGACTTTGGCCATTTCTTCGTATATTCGCACCTTTTCGTCCGAATAAGTGTCATTCCAGCAATTTGCCTTCAAGAGACCTAAAAAGTGAAAAGGAACGAAATTAAGTAGTAACGGATACAAAAGTGATCAATTAAGGGCTTAAATGACCCCTAAAAAAGGTACCTTTTAAATCCTTATCAGTATCCACATAGATACAATGTATCTAGAAGATGCAATGCATCTAGTCAATGGGTCATGGGTTAGCTCCATTGGTTATGGATAATACCCATTATGACTTCATGCATGATGTCATGCAATGGGTCATGGGTTATGCTCCATGGGTATGGGTCATGGACTTTGGGTTTTACCCAACTACATTCAATGTGTCTAGTTAATGGGTCAAGTACTTAGATTCTTACCCATTACATTACCCATTACAATACATAATAAGTATGTATATACCCATTATGTAAACACTAGTTGTTATACATATGCATTACTATAACATGAAAACACTATTAGTTGTTTAGTGTTTTATATGAAAACATAAGTGTGTTAGTAAACTATTGGCTCAAACCATTTACGTATTTTATTTGTTTCGTTACAATGATTTTACGTTTGTTATCGACAAAACATTAAAAGATCGTAAAATATAAATAAACGTTTTTACGGCTTATTTGTATTAACACCTACATTACACAAAATTTAAGCAAATAATTTCCCAAGAATTGTTATAGATGAACTTACATGATCACGGTAGCTTGAACAAACTTGTCGAGAGTAAAAGTCCAAACTCTAAGAATATCAGTAAAAGTAATAAGAAACTTCCAAACCTAAAATATGGAAAATCGCAAATCAAATCAGTGTATGTACGATCAGAACCACATATATCAAGTGAAAGCACATAGAATAAAAATAATGCTCACCATAAGCACATTAACAGAACTCACTCCCAGATCACATCACACCCCACATCCCCTGATCAGACACCCTGAACACACCCACTCAAACAGACACGATGAAAACTTAGTAATTTGTAGACCGCCCATATAACTGAAAATCTGTCATTTATTTCAGTTCATAATATGAGGCTCAAATTGATTAGTAATCTCAAAAAGCGGATACATTCGACATGGCTGCAAACCTGATAGTTTGCCCCGCCAAGACACGGAGATTCACTGCTTTAATCAAACCCGTTCAAATTCATTATTGCTCTTATAACCATTATCACCAACAGTTTCGTCTAACAGTAAACATAAGCAACTTTAATTTTCAAATTCAGTATATTTAGAGGCTATACCCGCCAATGGCTGCAAGCGTAGCAAGCTTGCCCCGCCATAAATAAATGCGTCTATGTGGCTCAGACAGGTTGACACTCGAAGAAAGCGGATATATCCGTCATGGCTGCAAATCTAATAATTTGCCCCGCCAAGACATGGACGATGACAACTTTAATCGATCTTGTTGATATTCATCACAGCCCCTTGCAATCAACATTACCATCATTTTCATGTCACCATGGCTGCAAATCCGCCATGGCTCCAAATTAGTCCAACTGTGTAACTGGGCACACATGGTTGATACAAATGATTTCACCCTTGCCCGGATGCACCCGAGCACATGCCAAACAATCCGTCTTTCAAATTTAGCCTTTTTTCAATTATGTTATGGATACACGCGGGAACATCAATATGTCAATAACATAAAACACTATAAGACACATGTGGCTGCATCGACACTTTGTTCGAAAGCATATCTAAGCAGACATCAACATAGCATCACATTGAAAGAGCAATATTGCAACTAATATAGCGACAAATAGTGAAAAAGCATATGTCGTTTACTTGCTTGCAAAAACAAAAAATAAAACATAAGTTTGTTGCACTATAAAATTTCCGGTTTTGATGATTTAGTATTAATCCGTAGAAATCAGCCATCCAAAATCCAAATCCCCACAAATCATCATAAACCCTAAACCCCAATCTCATTCTCTTCACATACATCCTAAACACAATTACAAAGCCAACAAAAAACATGCAGCCTTATATAAAATATTCTTACCCCCAAATAAATTAAACTTCTAAAATTTGGATTTTTCCCATAATCAAAACCTAAAGTTAACCCAAAGATTAATTAACAAAAAACAACCAAAACCCCCTAAAATCTAGACTACACCTAACGAAAAAAAAAAAGTTTAAAAAATGAGAACTTACACTTTTGTTGATTAGAGAAACTCGTTCACCACCATAACCCAATGAGTATCTTTTGGATTCCAAACCAATTCAACAGATGGTACCCGCATGAACTTCAGACGAATCAGATGATTTATAGGAAAAACCTTCAAGAATATGTTAGGTACAAAAGTGTGTATAACCGGGTATGTGTGGCTGTAACAAACTCAGTTTCTGTAGCCAGTCACAAATGGCAATCATACAACCACAAATCGCATTAAAATAATCAGTTCCTGTAGATCCTCTCACAAAATCACTATAGATCAATCGGAGTCGGATCGGGTAAAAGTCAGACGGCCGGATCATTTGGGTGGTCGGATTAAAATCGGAGCGGGGAAGTAATGAGAGAAGAATGTGAGAGACAGCGTTTTGGAGCCGACGGATACCAAAATAATTTTTCAGAAATGGGTTAGCAAATGGAAACCGAGCCACAATGTTTGGCAACAAAAAATCACGCATTTTGTAATGTATATATAAGAGCATGCACATCCATAACTTGAGTTATAGTTTAACACCTGCCACGTCAGCGCCACATCAGCTTTAACATTTCACCTTAACATCCCCAAAAAACACCCACATCAATAACATCCCAAGTTAAACTTTAACATTTCATATTTTCAATTTCAACCCCTAAACTAAAACAAACACTTCATTTATTAAAAAACATAACCTTAACTTAAACATATTACAATACCAAATATAAAATAACTAAAGAAAATTACAACGAGAAAAAAAATAACAAAACATAGCAAATACTTATTCATCATCGTCGCTCTCTTGTTGTTGTTCATGTCGTTCAAGATTCTTCTGCCAAACATGCTCCATAAGGTCCTGTTGGAGTTAGGTATGCGTTTTTCGGTCGTGTATTTCTTTTGCCTTACGACTGTGAGTATCACATCTTTCGACCCATCTTCGTTGCCTCAAATTTGCTGACGGATCCACCCACACTTCGTTAGAGTCACGTAATGCAATTTTTTGATCTTTTATAGTCATGTTATGCAAAATAATGCAAGAATACATGATTCTACGTATGTGACAATTTTCCATTGACGTGCCAGTTGTTGTAGTATACCCCAACGACCTTGAAGCACACCAAAAGCACGTTCAATATCCTTTCGGGCACTTTCTTATCTCCTTTTAAAGTACGTATGTTTTTCGTCAGTTGTTGCCGAGAAGGATTTGACGAAAGTTGCCCACTGTGGATAAATTCCATCAGCCAAGTAATACCCCTGTTCATACCTAGTTCCATTGACCATATAAGGTTCTCTTGGGGCATTGTCAGTAAGAATGTCATCGAACAACGGAGACTGGTCTAAAACATTAATATCGTTATTCGCCCCCGCCATCCCAAAAAATGCATGTCAAATCCATAAATCTTGAGAAGCAACAGCTTCAAGCATAATTGTTAGGTATTTTTTTTATCACCCCTAGCAAATTGCCCTTGCCAAGCCACTGGACAACTTTTCCATTCCCAGTGCATACAGTCAATGCTACCAAGCATTCCCAGAAAACCATGTTTTTCTTCATGTTGTTGATAAAGTTTTTGAATGTCGGCCCATTTGGTTTTCTTAAATACTCCGATATAAACAAACCAATAATGCATTTGTTAAAATTATCAAGACATAATTTTGAAGTACTCGCACCCATTTGCAAGTATTCATCAAATGCATCGGGCGAGGTGCCGTACGCCAATTGCCGTATGGCAGACGTACACTTCATTAGAGCACTTAAACTCATTCAACCCGTACAATCGGGTGTTTGCCTAAAGCAAGTAAAATGATCTGGAATATTATCGGAAGTATAAGATTCAATACCTTCAACTATTTGCATGGCTCATACGAAATCTTCTTCGAAAATTCCGGTTTGAATACTTACAACCTTCAACGAAATAGTCGTTGCGCAGACGTTCTTCTGTAATCTCACGTTCACGATATATATATGGCTACTAGCACGAGTAGGAGGTTGAGATGCTTCTTCTTGTTCCAACTGAAGGTGATACTCGTACGCGGAAGCCATAAATTGGAAATCAGTTTCGTCATCAACGTCTGACCAATGCAGAGGAAATTCATCAAATTGATTCGGATCCATTGTGAACGAACTTGAATTTGAATTATGGAAGTGTGAGAGGAAGTATATAAATTGTGAATTTGAATTATGAAAGTGTGAAAAAAAATAGTGTTTTAGTTGGGTATTTATAGTGGTAAAAATTATTTTATTTTTTACTTTTTTTTATTATTATTATATATTTTTTAAATTAACCGTTTAGAGGCTAAAATGTAAATTTTTTAAAACCCCAACAGTAACTAGCCGTTTGAGGGGAGTGATTGGGTAACGCCCCATAACGTCCGTTAGGGCGTTATGGATGTGCATGCTCTAATGTTCAAAGTCACTTAGAGGCTTGCTCGGGCCGGGAGAGTGTCCACTTTAAAAAATGTATTTTCTTGAAAATTTACTTTTTGTCGGAAATCAACTTAACTTTTTTATGGTCTCAAATTAAATTTGTGATTATTAATAGATTTTTTATTTAGACAAACAATTATTCCTAATTACAAAATTATCATTTGTATTCATAACTTATAACATGAATTGTTCTCTGTAAACGAACCGGACGAATACGAACGATGCCTTATTCATGTTCGTTCATTTAATTTTAACCGAACAAATAAACGGACACGAACATTTAAACGGACAAATTTTCTTGTTCATGTTACTTTATTAAGAAAATGAGTTGTTCATGTTTGTTTTTGTTCGTTCATTAAGACATTAAACGAACATAAACGATCAAACATAAATGAACATAGACAAACAAACATAAACTTTATTAAATTATGCACAATATATTATTTTATAAGTGTTGTTTTGTTTAAACAAACTAGTTTTAAAACTATACAATTAAAAGATATGATATACAACTATACGAGCATAAATAAATAAATGAACATAAACGAATGTTAACGAACGCATAATCGGACATTCAGAAACATAAATGAACGGACGCGACTTTTGTTCATGTTCGTTGATCTAGCTAAACGAACGTAAAATATTGTTCATGCTCGTTCATTTAATAAATAAACGAACCTTTTATCGAACGGTTCATGAAATGTTCACTAAACGTTCAGTTCGTTTACAGCCCTAGATATACAAACGAAAAATAAATTAGAAAAATGTTGACAACAATTGTTTTAGAAATTTTAGACTCACTACTCGTGCTAGAGACCTGTAGAAGACATGAACATTTTTCAATCATAAAAGACATTGTTTTACTAAAAGTTAACTACGGTTTTAAGTTATAAGTTTTTTAGGTACTCATAACGTGTAAATCCATTAAGGTACAAGTTTGCTGATATGCAAAACATTGATAGCATTTGTTATTGAAACTCTTTGACTCTTTGTGGTAATAGTTAGCAATGACCAGTTGTAATAGTATTGCTCACAGGATGTTCAATGTTTGTGTTCATCACTTCATCGGATAATATATTTCCTAACTTTCTAGTTTATTAGTGAATTTACATTAGTTTGGGACAGGTATCAGTCTGCAAAGACCTAGTATGAGTACAGAAGTCGTTGTCACAGACAAGCAACCAATGTGCTAACATATCAGTCAGACTTGCACACGCCGACATTTTATAGTAGCTTTGTTGGGTTTATTTTTCACTTAACTGCAAATGCCATATGAGCAGTTGCCTTAGCCCCACGCGATCTCGCAGCTACTAATATGATACCATTGAGTGTGTGGCAAACAACACTACACGCAGCTACTAATATGATACCATTTATGACACTTCAGTCTCAAAGGAGCATGCTAACTTTATATCTGTAAAATCAACTTAAAACCTTTTTACGAAATTATTAGTATCCTACAATTTAATACTTATAAAACCAAAAAAATAGTAACACCTCAACTACAAAGTCATAGTTCGCCCCAAATTAGTCTGCAATTAAGAGATATCAAGTCAGGTTTGATGTAACACTAATCCACGCCAGCAAAACTAGATAATAAGCGGACATATTATAACTTTTTTCTTCTGTGAAGTGGTTTGAAGCCTGGTCTAAATTTGTTAACATGAATACTTTTTTCATCAAATTAAACGTGAAAAACGTTCGGTTGTGTTTATATTTTTCCAACCTTTCAAATCCAATTAACATCTCTAGATTCGTGGTTATAAATCACAAACAAAATTGAATCAACAATTCTTTCCAAAAATAGAAACCTGACTGTCATTCCCGCCATTTTCTCTCAACCACCTCTTTTCCCATCATAACCCCCTTCCCATTCCCACAATTCAATCCGACGACACCTCCCCCAACCAACACAGCCACTGTTGCCGCCACCAATTCACAATCCACATTTTTCTCTAACCAAATTCTTTTCGGGAAAAATGGCTAATTACGCTGCAGTATTAGCCTTATTCTTCACAATATCATCCATCATTGGACCAGTCACATCACGAGCCGATGCAACAGCCCACCCTATAGCCGCTCCTGCCCCATCCACACCAGCCCCAGACGGCGAATCATTTCTGATCAAAGGAAAAGTCTATTGTGACCCATGCAGAATCCAATTTCCCACCAAAATAAGCTACCCCGTCCCAAACACAAAAGTAATTCTAGAATGTAGGGAACGCGAATCAGGTAAAGAGACTAAAAAGATTGAAGGAGTAACAGATTCTAATGGAATGTATAGCATAACGGCTAGTGGGGACCACGAGGAGGAAATATGTGATGTTAAAGTGACTAAAAGTCCTGATCAGAAGTGTCCTGAGGTTATGGATGATGAAAGCAGTGCTCGAGTTTCGTTGACAGATAAAAATGGCGTTAGAGGTAATACTCGACAAGCTAATCCTATTGGATTTATGGTCAAGGAAATCGATCCAAGGTGCAAGGAGATACTTGAAGAGATTGGTATCATGGGAATATGATTTGTTATCTTATTGTAAAGTTTAATTTGTTGTCTAAGATTCTAATTAATTACTTGTAAAGAAAGTTTGTGTTTTTTTGAGGAAGATTATGTAAAAATTCTTGAACTTTAGAAAAAGGGTATGAAGGATCAATCTATCGTATCGAATTTGAATCAAGATCCTACATATCAAGTTTGAGGTTGAAATATATAACAAGAAGAGCTTGAGCTTGTAGAGGCTCGGTTCAAGCTCTTATCGAGTACTTTGAGCCTTTTGTAATGCGTAAGTGATATATAAATGGGTTAATGGTCTGAAAAACATCAACTTGCCACGTTTTACTATTGTGACGATAAACTCTTAATTTTTCTATTATAACAAAAAACTTTTTTAATGACCCTTATTGTAACCAAATTTCTTAATGACCCTTATTAAAACAAAAAATCCGCAAAATCACGTTTCTTAATGACCCTTATTTTATCAACGGCTATCATTTTACTTATCATTGTCATTTTAAATTTACATGTAATTTCCAATTTCAGTTAAATGCAATTTTATTTTGTTTATGCAATTTTCCTGCTACAGTCTTAGTGTTTTTTTTGTCTGTCTCAAATCCTTGTTACTCTTCTGATTAAATTGTTGTTATAAACCTGTATAAGCTCTTGTGAGCTTTTGTTTCAGTTTGCAAATCAGTTTTTATAAGTTACAAAGCCTAAACTTAGTTTTCAAAATTCAGTTTTGCCCCAAAGGGGGGGTGTTTGGAACAGTAGTTCTTGACCCATGTTTGGGTCAAAATAAGTTAGCTTACTTTTAAATCAGTTTAATATTTACTTTCATAATCTCTTATAACAGTTTTAGATACACAATTACTTATTGAAAATGTCATGAAAATTTGGCAAGTCTGCCTAACAGACCCAACTGTCACTTTTTGAGCTTAAATTTAGATAGGTTATAATTAGATTTAGGAGTTAATTTTTAGTTTACAATAAGTTAGATGTATGAACATGATATTTTTCAGCTTAATATGCAATTTGGAAAGCATTTGACAGCTTATTTATAAGCTACAAATGCCCCCTTAGTTCCCATTGGTTCTGTCACAGCAGCCAAACAACCCTCTTTACAGCTTATTATTAAGCTGTTAGAGGGGGCCAAATTTCCCCATTTTTGATTTTTTAGATTCCTTATAGTGCTAAATATATCTGCCTTCACTTACTTTTTAGTTTAGAAGCTTTTAGAGCTTATTTTTAAGCTCTCATCCCCTTATCATGCTTGTTTCTACGCATATATATTTAACTTGGTGCATCTTTACGTGTACTTGTGTATACGGGGTGTAAAATTATATCTGTGTTGCAACTTTTGCATATACTGCCTAAAACCTTGATGCTTGAGGAAGAAAATAGATGCACTCACTACACATATTCTTGCACATTAGCTAATAATGTACATGATAATATAGCTAAAATAGTTGACTGATAGGTAACAGATGAGGGCATGCGACCATTATCATTTATCATTGCGAAAAAATAGCCCTTGGTATAAAGGGATGTTGATGAGAATTATTAAACCACACAAGATCATCTGTACAGCTAATTCACTAAAACGATTGGTGTTTGGATCCACAATCAGCAGCTTTACTCCTACAGAAAAGCTAAAAAGATTGACCGGTCCAAGTGTTGATAAAATAAGAGTCATTAAGAAACGTGATTTTGCGGATTTTTTGTTTTAATAAGGGTCATTAAGAAATTTGGTTACAAAAAAGGTCATTCAGAAACTTTTTTGGTTATAATAAGGGTCATTAAGAAAGTTTTTTGTTTTAATAGGAAAATTAAGAGTTTATTGTCACAATAATAAAACGTGGCAAGTTGATGTATTTTTCAGACCATTAACCCTATATAAATTGTATTATTATTACTCAAATGATGTTATAGTTGGATTTTGATGTTGTTACAAGTAGGGGTGGAAACGAGCCGAGCCGCTCGTGAAAAGCTCGGGATCGGATCGGTAAAAAGCTCGAACGAGCCGAGCCTAAACGAGCTCGAGACTAAGTTTGGGCTCATTTAATAATCGAGCTCGAGCCCGAGCTCTATACAAAAGGCTCGTTTAGTCTCGCGAGCCTAAACAAGCCCTAGAAATATATACATATATATATTTTCTATACGTATAACCGTGTTAACGAGCTCGAGCCTTGTGTTAACGAGCCGAGCTTTGTGTTAACGAGCCAAGCTTGAGCCGAGCTCGAGCTTGTGAAAAATTTCACGAGCCGAGCTCGAGCTCAAAATGTGAGGCTCGAAACGAGCTCGAGCTCGAGCCTTTTATATATAAACGAGCCGAGCTCGAGCTCTAGCAGGCTCGGGCTCGGCTCGGCTCTTTTCACCCCTTGTTACAAGTATTGAATTGAGTTCCCATTCACATACAATATGGTTATGTTTCTGTCTTTTTTAAGCCAGAAAAGTTTTAACCAAAACAAGAATGTCTCAAAACAGGTTGAAAGTGGTAGTTTTGTTATGATATTAACACAGCCTCATGTTAAATATACCCGTTTTGACCCGTTACCCAACCAATGTGACCCACTCATTGAGGTCACACCCATCTTGCCAGCTCTGATGGATCCCAGAAGTTTGCAGTCAATCTCTTGTAGGTAAAGCGAGACAAATTAAAATGTCAAACTACATCAACCTGAACAATAATTGAATAACAAAATTCAACTCGAAGTGGCTACAAATATTACTTGTAAGCTCATAAATTTTGTAGATTACACTTCCTAACTCCATTTTTTTTATCGCTGCCATTCATGATGTTTGTAGTACCGGGCTTGGACTTAGTGTAGAAGCCTTCTTTGCATATGATATTTCCATGACATATTCATGTGCAGATGATCCGACTTTTGTTGTTATTATGTCTGGGTGAGCTTGTAGCCACAGCTCTATCAGATTATGTAGCTGCAGCGTGGGGACTACCGGCTTACCCATGCATCTTAGCTCAACCTACACATGGATATAGAATAAGTACTGGTTTTTGATACTATAAAGTGATAATGTGATTCAACTAATTAGAATTAGGTAACTAGTTGTAATAAAATCAGTCTGAGAGAGATTATTTAGATAACCTGTTGTCTCATTCTTTGCCAAACAAAACCAACATAATGTTAAACATTTAATTGACTCACCTCATTTTCACTTGGAAGTTCAAGTTTGTTTGTCACCAGCTTTTGGATAATTGAAACAGGTACATTACCATCACTGCAACCATATCATACCAAACAATGAGAACATATTCATATAGGACAAGAGATGTGAACTGGATAATAATTAATTCACGTCATTAATGTATATGATATGTGTGGAATATATGTGTGGGTGTGTTTAAACACATATATTTCCAATTCATGGAGCTTCTGACTGAAAAAGGTACGAGGCTGAAGAGAACTCACTTTAGTTTCACATATCGTCCTTTTATCTGGCGTAAAGGTTCCCCTTCCCTGAAAATCATTGAAAGAAAATTAACAATGTGAAGATTAGAAAGAAACATTCATAAGTTACTAACAATCTATTAGTAAAAAGGTGCCAAGAGTCTAAGGCAAAGTGTGTGAGTTTGCGTTCTGGAACTATCTTATTGTTGCGATTGGCAGTAAAAGTATTTCCAATGCTCACAACATAAACATTTTCTGATTCGGGAGATCGGATTATTTAGGCCCATTTTGAATAATCAGTTTCAAACCAACTGGAGAAAATGGATTATCATATCCTATTTACCCCTTCTATTGCGCAAATTTGAGAGTTTTATTCCCATGTCACAAAATGACAAAACAAATCTATCCTTTTTTATAGAAAAAGGTCTTATCTATCAATATTTTTCAGAATAATCAGACCTGATACAGTGATTATTTTTAAACAGCAGAAACGCATCACGCTGCCTTCTACAGGCAGCTTTATTATAACTATTTATTTGTAATTATAATTATTTAGTATCCTATAATCGATCTCAAAATGTAAATGCAAATGCAAATGCAAATGCAAATCCAAACACCCCCCAAGACTACGGATCTAAAACTGGAACAGAATACTCACTGATCTTTAAATGGCACTAGCTGGAACCACATAGGATAGTTTCTTTTCTCCCTGCCAACATTGTTGGCACCAGCATCCAGCATAGCTTGGGCAGCAGTAACACTCAAATTCCCTAAACCATTCGACTTCTTTTTGCGATACCTTCTTAACTTTTTAGGTTTTACTGATTCAGCGGTGTCATCTATATCTTCACCTTTATACTTCTGTAACTGATCTTTCCCTTTAGATTTGCGCACACTTCTTACGGTATACGGTGGCTCTGCTTTGACCATAGATCCCTGAGTATTGACTTTGGAAGATTTACTCCTATTGGCTGCTTCCACAAGATCATCCAAAGGTTTCCAATCAACTTTCCGTTCCCATGGTTTGCCACCTTCTTTTTCTTCCTCAGAAGGAGGGTGACTTGACGGTTGGGCGGTGAAAGAATTCTGCATGTTCATTGTTATATCTCATTATCAATATAAATAGGATTCAACAAGTAAATAGACTGATACCGAGGTACAAAAAGATGGTGACACTGTCCGCACTAGAGACGGTAATCTTAACCCATTTACCTAAAATGGGTCAATAGGTGGTATTTGATCTCTAACGGTCATATAGATTAGAATTCGCCAAAGTATATCGAAATAATTACAAGATCCTAAATTGTGAAGATTAGATTGATATTTTATGTATTGCTGGGTCGACTAACCCAGCCCCAACTGTTTTGATTCCCCTGAAAAGGTCCCCTTTTTTCACCCGGACTTATTTGTTCAGCTGCCCAGCTTGCCCATATAGCTAAAAGTGGGTCGACAAGGGTTATACTTAATATCTAACGGATCCTAAAGATCAAATATCAAAATTCACCCGAAGTTTATTCAGATTATAACAAAAAAACCTCCAAGGCGCCTTATTGGGGGAAGTTAGATTCTCGTTCAGAAAAAGAGTAAAAGAAAAAGCTAGATTATTATTTTTACAGAATCATTTATGTGATCAATTTTAAACACTGATTGTTTATCATGTTCAAAACAACTAGACAAAAGCGTTACGGCCTAGCGGGTCATCCCAACCCGATCATAACTGTTTTGACCCGGACCCATTTGACCTGTTATTCAACCCGCCCATTTTGCCACCTTTAGTTAAAGCTATTGATTTTGTTTACCTGCTTTGAATTGTGATTGATCCTGCTTGAAGTCTCATGTGAACTCGAACTTTCTTCGCCATCTTCCATGGGGTCTTGCTCTTTCTTGACACCTTTTTCAACGAAAAAACTTGAACCACGAGATTTCTTCCTTGAAGTAAGTCTTGACCTTTTACCAGTCATAGTGGTTTGTGCTGACACTCTGGGCGTGCTGACCACTAATGACGAGAGTGATCTCTCTTTTCTTCTTGATGGTAATGCGGTTGGAACAACTTCAGGGGCATTCACCCTTGTCCGTTTGTATGGGAAAATTTTGGCTCGGACATCTTCCAAATTATGGTCCGGCCTGTTTAATGGATTACAAAAAGAATGCTTCATTACTGGCAGGCTTCCATCAATCCATCATATTTACAAAACTTCTATACGGCAATTTATACGGAAACTAGAGAGCATAACAAGGGTGATTTGTCTATGTTGAAAGTAAGCAAATTGTAGAACTTGGAACATATGAACATAAGACCCACCACATAAACTATTCTTAGACATAGACTCATAGCTAAAGCTCAAATAATGGAAATAAGTGTCATGAGGGTTGCAAATAATTTAAAATTATTCAGTATCATCCCATTGGTATCTCATACAAGAACGTGACATATGTAACTGGATGCACCCTTACTGAAATCTGTTACATTTTCCTCAATAATAAGTCAAGTGTATTTTATACCATCTAACAGTGCATATTGCTCATGAGACAGAGTTAATCTTAATTACTAAAACGCAGTAGAATTACTGAAATTCAAGAAACCACTGTGAAATAATAATTCCAAATGAAGAAGCTTAATAACAGCAAATATGCATCTGAAAGTTTGCCAAAAAGGATAAAATAGATAAAACATACATCATTGAACTAGAGGAGTCTGCTATTGTAAAAGTGATTTATCATGTAACCAAGCAGGCAACAACATCTCGTATCCTGATAACTAATCAACTATATATGATGCAGTTATGTTTACTTATGCAGCCTATGCATAAGTAACATAATTGCATCAGATAATATCATAATAGTATTAAAGACCAGGTCATTACACCAGTTTTGTTGACCAATTAGAAGCCTAACAGCAATACTTCTTCAGATGCCATGTGTATAAACTAAGTGATTATCGTGGTTTAAAGAATCAGTATCATAATTCGATAACAGTTAATAATACAAGCATTTATCAAAACAATCAGTTTTCATCCGGCAGATCCTGTAATCCAAACCCTATTGCCACTTCAAATCACAATAGGCAGCTTAAACGCACATATGAACACCCCGCAGCTTAACATGAAAACTTAAGAGTCTTCACTTTTGTGATATGGCGTAACATGCATATACAGATGCACATAAAGTTCATCTTACAGACAATGTAATCAACAACATACTTCCACTTCATGTCAACTACTCGTGCACGAATTTAATGCGTTTGTGCATCAGCCAACATGTCATAACATTAGAGAAGAGAGAGGGAGGGCGGACAAACCTCAGCTTTTCCAAAGGTGAGCATCCAAGGTCGATATTGCATATCGGACAACATTCAAGTTCTTCATCTATAAACTTCTTCCGGATACATTTCCTGCAGACTGGATGATGTCCAAGATGCAAAAAGTAAATTAAAAGCTGTATAGAATTGAAAGAAGGACAGAGATCCAACATTAACGTTAGCAAGTAAGTCACAGAGTATAAGTAGTGTCCTTGTGACCTAAGGCACCTAGCCATACATTTTCAACAAACTTAAACGAATGCAACCACATTTCTATCTTTAATCACATTATTTTGCATAAATTAAACCATAGATGCCAACTGGAGACAAGTAATAATAAGCTTCATAAAACAACACCATACAACTTTGGGGAAAACTAATACCACTAACAAATGTATATCACAAAACTAGGGAAATTCATAGTCATACCGTTTTTCTTTAACCTCTACCCTCCAGAAATCCACAAAACAATATAACAAAACTACGCGGAACTTTCAATCTAGCTAACACATATCTCCACCAACAACATACAAAACATAGAAACTTATAACAAATCACACCAATAGAAAAACAAATTAAATCCCTTTACATCAGTCAATTAGCAATATTCATTTGTTGCCTAATCTTAATAACATCCAACAACAACAATGACAATCCCCAATCGGCCTTAGCAGGGTACCCAAGGGTAAACCCGAAAGTAGGGACTGCTTCTAGTAAGACCTCGCGTAAATGATGCCGCACGTCACAATTTAACCATGAAAAGAACCCAAATAACACCTCATACATGTCAAACGGACTCAAAGCTCACAAATTAACAAACTAGAAAGAAGGGAAAAAACCCGAAAAGCACTCACACGTATGAAGACACTCCGGAATAGTAGTAGCACATCTAAAGAGCTTGTCACAAATAGGACACGTCATGCATGCCGCAATCTCATCTCTCCCAACTTTCACCACTCTCTCACCCACCATCTTCACCTGGCACAAAAACACACGTCAAACAACAACCTTAAACCACCTACATTAAACAAGATATGACAAATTAAACCAAATGGGGTCAGTTTATATGGGATAAAAAGACGTGGTTTGTAATTATGGGTGTAGTACCTTTGACTTTGGGGTGTGAAATTTTGGGATTTTGAGAAGATGGGTGTGATGGATTTGTGTACAGATGATGTCTTGTTTGGGTTGGGTGATCTGAGAGTGTTTGTGTGTTGAATCGAAATCGATGGTTTTTAGTTTTTACTTTTGAGAGAGAGAAGACAAGGAATGTGTTTGGAGCATGGACCGGACTACCCGGACAGTTCCTTGCGTGCTTTCATTGCTTATATTTTTGGGTTTTCTTAATCCAATTCTTTTTTTTATTAAGTGTATTGATTTGCGGGTCTAATTTTAAATTGTTATTGTTATTAACCCATTAGTAATTATATATATATACTAATACTAATTACCGGGGAAGAAAACAGTAATAAGCAAGCATTAAATGCAAAGTTTCACAACTTGGCAGAAATAGTCTTTGAGGTTCAAGTGGCGCTGCAAAATAAGTTCTGCATCATTAATTGCTAACTATAGCAATCTGGCAAAAATAGTCCCTAAAGTTTAAGGGGCGTTGCAAGGTAAGTCCTGTAGAATTAATTGCTAACTATAGCAACTTGGCAAAATTAGTCCCTAAAGTTTAAGTGTCGCTACAAAGTAAGTCCTTATCAAAATTTCAAAACTATTTCATTTTTATATAATTTTTTAAATTAATATCTACACTAATTTTAAACACTCACCCCTGAATTTAACTAATTTCAAATAACTTTATATATAACTCGTTAATGAATAACTAAACATAAAAAAAAAAGTAAATTACATGGTTTGTCCATGTGATTTAGGCTAAATCCTTGATTGAGTCTCTAATCTTTTTTCTTGCATGATTGGTACGTATCTTGAAACTATGTAGCATCATTGGTTTATATCGCTAGCGATAAGGACCAATGATGTTGCATAGTTTAATGGAAGAATTTAACAAAAGTTAGTGATAAAAACCAACGATGTTACATAGTTTCAAGATAAGGACAATCATGCAAGAAAAAAAACTGGGGACTCAATCAGGGATTTGGCCTAAACCATAATGACGGACCATGTAATTTACTCAATAAATAATAACCACAAAATAATAATCAAGTTTGAGAAGTGTTCCATTTAGATCACTTTAACATAAAAATTATATAAAAATGAAACAGATTTGAAACTTTGATTGTTTTTATGGTTGATATAAAGTTTGAGGTTACAAATTGAAACATATCTCAAACTTAGTTACTATTCGATGATTTTACCACGGCTTATTTATATCTCTCTTAAAAATTGAAATTTCATATTTACTTGAATCATGCTTTAAAGCATTATACATAATGTATTGACAAAATTACACATTTGGTCCATGTGGTTTACCCCAAATAACAGGTTTAGTCCCTAAGTCATTTTAATTACACCACACATACCTATTTTTGAAACATGTTGCCTATTTAGTCCCTATTAGAGGAAATAGGGACTATCCGTGTAATAAAAACAAACTGTAAATAATTACACAGATGATCCATATTTTTTAAAATAGGGACTACATGGGTAATAGGTTTCAAAAATAGGTATGTGTGGTGTAATTAAAACGATTTAGGGACTAAACCTGTTATTTGAGGTAAACCATAGGGACCAAACGTGTAATTTTTTCTAATGTATTTAATAAGTAATTGTATTTTGCATTGCCATTATAAGTAATAAATTATTATTTTTATACATTGTTAGGGGTTAGAATCCTTTTAAATTGAGTCAAATATGATACATCATGTTTATCAATCATAAATCTATACTATCTGATAGCGTATTAATATTAATGGTCCAAGCCCATTAATCACACGCTCGGATTAAGCCCATCACTAAGGTCCAATCAACACTTGATAAAGGCCCGGTTTAAATCCCAGGTCACGTAGAGCCTGGAAAGACCTCTCAGGCCTGACTGAGTAATGACAAAGTCTCTGCTCCCCAACTGTCACTAGCGGTTAAGATGTATCATCTAACATTGCACAGTAGGGACGCACGACAAACACCACTACGAGCTAAAAGACGAATGACATATGTCCTCCTTATTTGCTCTCGGATGATCGACACTTGGCACCCTGGCAGCCGTTGATCACTCCCAAAGGGTTTATCTCTAAACCCTACAAGTCTCTCTTTAAAAGAAGAGCAACACACAACATCACACAAGTTTTCACACACTTGGGCAAATACTGCCTCACAGCAGTGAAGTATGGTTTTGTTTAAGTGTTACCCGAGCTTCTTGATTTATATCAATCTCATCGGGTCCTTACCGTTCGACACGGGAAACCAAACAATAAACCATTCCCATCACATCTCTAAACCGATTTACATACCATACGTAAACATGGCGCCATCCGCGGGGACATATTACAAAATAGCTACAAATTTTACGAAAAATTTCACCTATTTTCACTTATTTCCAATGTTGCAAAAATCGTGAATCGGTAGTCGGGCGGTCGACCACCCTGCAGCGAGTAATCGGTCAAGTCGGGATTAATCGGTGATTAATCGGATTGGCATTTCCTGCAGTTTTTTGATATTTCTGGAGACCAAACTAAAAATCTTAACCGATTCCAAGCCTGCTATGTTTCCAAACCTCAATAAAAGGATCCAATTCTGATTATGATGCCCATTGTGCGTTATAAGTGAAATATACGACCCCCAAATTAAGTATAATGCCTAAATTATTATTATTTTTAGAATGACCGATTTGTCCGATTCGGCCGATTTTTTGACTGCTTAGTGTCGATTTTTATCCTAGGCCGATTTTTCGATCGATTTTCAAAAATCGACAAGGTACTCGGCCGATTAACGATTAATCGGCCGAGTTGACCGATTTTTGCAACATTGCTTATTTCTCACTCACAAAAAACAAAATTTTTTCCTCAAAACCACTAGTTTCTCGGTTAAACATGGCTGATGACCAACACCCTAAGATTTCGGAAACAACCAAAAACCACCTCGGAACTATCCGAGTGGAAAAACTTTCTTGTACAGAGAAACACCAACAAAAACCCGAAAAGGATAGTCACGAGCCACCTGAAAACAAGACAGAGAAACCCGAGAGGGAAACACATACATCAGATAACCTTACAACCCTGCACGTGTCATCCTTCTCAAAGAAGCTAACATGGTTCTACGGGAGATACCACTCTCTCAGGTCGCTCACACAAGCTCGAAAATCACAAACACATGGGGTTCAAGGGATAGTGAGGGATGCTAAAAGATGTCAGGAAGTGGGTCCGACAAACGTACAACCCATGTCACGATACACGCACTTAACGAAAAAAACTCAGGTAAACACATTCCAACTCATTTATCCTTATCCATATTACTTCACACATAACAATCAGACAAAACCACGACCTGAGAACCAACCCACATATAACATATAGCATGACAACCTGACATACTCTCCTAGCCCACCCCTAGGCCATAACATGCAACCCACCTTGCACCTAGGGCATTTAGTCGGTTCACCCAAACCTACCTACCCTGGCACACAAACTAGAGTAGAAAATAATGCCCACAGGGAACCAAAATCCCTCAGGGGATAGATTGAGAGTGTCAACATGATTCAGTCATGGCACTCTGGCACAAAAAAAAGCAATGAGGTCATGGAGACCTGGCAACGTACCCCACCGCGAATTATTCTGTGGGACGCGTTCACAACATCATCTGAACCAGTGGTTATAACAGCAATGATAGCCTCACATAGGGTGAGTAGAATATACATGGACGGAGGAAGTTCAGTAGACATAATGTACGAGCACTGTTTCAACAAGCTCTTAGAATACATCAGGTCATGCCTTAGATCCCCAACCACACCACTAATCGGTTTCTCAAGGGAAAGATCATACCCTGAAGGAGAAGTTACTTTAAAGCTCACAATAGGAACATAACCGTTGTCGAGGACAATCCTGTTACAATTTCAAGTAGTCAAATCCACATCCAATTATAATGTCATACCCGGATATCCAGCATTGCAAAATCTCAGCATGGAAGTTTCCACCATTAGGTCGTTAGTAGAATTCCCAACAAAAGGAGGAATCGCTACGGTTAAAAGTGACTACCCGGGTAAAGACGTGAGTCTGACAGTTGCGGCAGAAGAAAACAACATCAGAGAGATCGCATGAGCACCTATTTCGGGAGACAATCCCAAGCAGGTAAAAGTTGTCATACATTGTTAGGTCACCATGTTTGTAACACAAGCATCAATAGAAGAAATAGACAAGAAGTGATCGGATGAACAAACACACACACACACACGATATGAAATGAAGAATAGTTATGCGTAAAGGTGAAATGTGTGAATTGAACAACCAACCCTCAAGTGAGGGTTTACAAGGATTATTTATAGGGCAAGGAGCTAGGGCAACACTACTAGCATCCTTCCCTTCTTATGGGCTTGGGCCAAGGCTCATGGGCCTTCTACACAAGCCTTAGCTTAATAACAAACATAAAGGCCTAACTAAGCTAACTATTACATATGAATCACTAACACTTGTAATCTAGTTTAGGAGTGATTCCAACAATCTCCCCCTAAGTGTTGGTGATGAATGAAGGAGTGATAAACGTTGTAGGTGCTGATATAATAGTAGCTTTGACGTCTTCTAACAATCTTCTTTCTTGTGAGAAGAAGTGCCTTAATTCGAACAATCTCCCCAGTGTAGGAATCTTGTATGTTTTGAAGTATTCTGCTTTGACGTCTTTTGATTTCTTTGTTCTTAAGTTATTTGTTCTTTGTGGTGAAAGTGATAGTATGTTGAGGTTATCCGTATCAGGTCTGCTTCGTTGCTCCAGCGTCTCCACGTCTTTCTCCAACATGCTCACACGCTCTTTAATGTTGGATTTCAGCTTTGATGAAGTTCTTTTAGTCTTTAAACTTTGTAGATTCTTTGTTGATGAAGAATCATTCTGACTTTGTGTTGCCTTTTGAGAGAACTTCAATTAGTGTTGTTATAGGCATGAGCATGTGGAGAATCTGCACGATCTTTTCCACCCGCAAGCATCCATAAGAAGAAAACATAAAACAGGGTTAGAAATAATCCAGCGCTTACAAGTTTGAACTTCGAGAGTGTTAACAGCATAGTGTGAAAACACAACTCTAATTCTCACAAAGGCTGTTCCTGAACTGGAGTCCCACAAGTGAGATAACGCGATGTACCGAAGTACACCTACAGTTCAGATGAGTCGCAGAGATACACCGAAGCATCACCCCTTGACTGTAGACCGTTTGAGACACGCTAAGCGTAATCCACGGGGAGTTACCGAAGTGACCTGCTGTCAGGGCTGTTTGATGTTGACCCTGGCAGGAGTTTCCATTCAATCACTGAGGATCACATGTGTGAACCTCTCATAAATGTTCTCGACAGATTGCTAAGATCTGTGAAGGACACGATAATGTATCACTTGCGTCCTTATTGTTGAACGACAAGTGATAAAAATGTCAAGTGTACCTAAGAGATCTTTTGTTGAATCTCGTGGCTCTAGACTCAATAGTGCGCTTTGGTTTTCCTGAGTGGAGACTAGGGAGAGGGTCTCCTTCTTCAATACCAGCAATCTCTAAGAGAAAGCCGATAGTTTACGTAGGGTTCCCTGTGAGAATGAAACAAGCTTCTGTTGAGAGAAACTTGAGTGGCTAAGAAGGTTTAGTGCATGCGTCACTGGGTCCATGACGACTTTGATCTTCAATACCGATGTCATCAAGTGACAACCAGTAGCATATGAATTGAACCCGATGTCTGCCCTAAGTTGAATAATCTGGAGGGCTATTTCTTTTCACCTTTTACTTTGCTTTTCTTTTTAATTCTTCAACTCATTCTTTCTCCGATTCTCATTTTCTCCTATTTATAATCATACCTAAGGACTTCTAATTCTAACTATTGGTAGTGTCCTTGGGTAGATCCCTCCGACTCTGGCGGATCATAGGACGGTTATTCCTAACCTTAATCACCTTATAACTCCATTGCCATAAAACCGATTTCTTGAAAATTTCTTAAAGTATTTATGAATAAGAAACATTTTGAAACACTTCGAGAGTTTTATTTTGCAGAAATTACCCCCCTCCACACATGCTTAAGTGTTTTGACAGAAATTTGCATGGTGAGGGAGGAGCGAGCACTTTTTGAATTGATCAACTCAAGATAGACAATCCCCCGCGAGACACGGTTACGTTGCATAGTTAAAGAGTTACATTGTCAGCTTTTAGGTGACAACTAGCTCTAATAACTATCTTGAAGGTGTGGACAGGCCTCGAAAGGTTGTCAAACCCGTCAAAGTTCATGTCTACCAAGAGTTTCTCAAATGGTACATTCTACTCGGACAAGTCCTTTGCGAGACCCGTTTACATCACTAGCGAACTAGCTTGAAATTATTACCCGTCCCGGACAAGGATTCATTTGCAATTTCACAACATATTTCTTATCACATAATTTTTCTCCCCCTAAAAAATGGCATATAAATGTTATTTTTGACGAAATTTTGATATCGAATATGTCCATTTCGAGTTTTGCGGGAAGATTACCATGAAGAACAATTTGTGAACAAAGTTTTTAACCAAATACTCCCCCTCAACAAGTGATATTAACTTTTGAGGTTTTGAAAATCATAAGGGGAAGTACATGTCCTTTTGAGCAAAACTTTGAAAAATGAAAGTTTTGATAAGTTTTACTCAAAAGTAAGAAGCTTTCGCTCCTTTTATAAGGATTGTGGCACTGAAGCGTACCACAGGGTCCTTTCATTACAAGTATGGGTTGTGCACTGTTATGTGTGCACAAGCCTTTGTCATAAAAATCACACAACCAAGTAATGGGAAAGAAACAAATCAAGGGTTACCAGGAGTATCCGGTAGTCCAGCAATAACTCCAGGAATGCGTTCTGGACGTTGATAACCTGTGAGAGAAATGCTGGGACGACCGCCTACGAAACTTTCCAATGTTCTGAACTGGTCCCTTCTGAACAACCTTTCATCGATGCGAGTGACGATCCTCTGCACATCCCGTCTTTCCTTAGAATTCCATCTATTCTTCGACCCTATGCCTTCATGTATCTCCCTTAACCGATAAGCTAAACCATCCCTTACACTCTTCAGTGTATGATCCCCAAACTTATGAAGCTCTCTGCATGCCATCAAGCAGTTGTGGTGTAGTTCACTACGGTAGACTACGCCAAACGGTTTGCTGATGAGAGTGTATTGAGGAAGGTGGTTGATGTCAGGAAGGGCTAGCTGAGGTCTGGTGAGGTTGACACGTGTCTGATATGATTCCACGGCTAGTTGTATGTCTTCTACACGTTCCTGGATCACTATGCTTCTGATGAAGATGAGCAAGGACTTGATGTATTCACGTTGGATTTCTGTCGAGAAGTGTCTCATTCTTCCCTGTACCTTGGCAAGATACAGATCTTCAATGTCATTGAGAGAAAAATTCTGAAAGTCCGCTTTACAAAAAACATAGTCCTCTTCGTCTTGTTTTTTGACCACGATTTTCTTGAGAAATGTGTAGTCCCAATTTGACGAGAGAGTTACATGCTTAACAGCAACGATCCGTTTGTCACTAAACACTTCATGTGTAGACTTTTGAACCTGGCAGCTTTTATAGAAGATTCTTTTGCGTTCAGGCCAATGGTGAATCCCATACATCGCCTCAATGTCATACTTCTCCATACTGTTGGCAAACATGTGAGAGGCGTTTTCTTCGATGGCTATGCAGTTGGAGTATATGGCTGCCGGGAACGGAAGTGTCAGTGATGTAGCGTATTTCCTTGACACATCGCTACCATGTAGAAGAAATTCCAGGTCATTGTTGAAGAAGTATCGAAATGGAATTTTAGGTTGATCTGGTTGGCCAATGGTAGGTAGAGGTCTGGTCCAGTCTGTGTAGTATAGAGCCTTGTCCTTTCTGGTGAAGTCAATGTTCGCTTCAGGGTTGAGCCAATCGATGTTGTTAGACATGGCTCGTGCTATGTTTTCTAGATGATATTCAACTTCAATAGCACTTTTCGAGCTGTCTTTGAGCAGTTGAAAAGCGTCATTCTTGATCCGTTTTAAGTCTGACTTGGTCATCTTCTTCACCCGAAACTTTTCTTGAAGGAACTTAGCATGCTCCAAAGTTCGACCTTCTACCATATCTTGACCTTCAGTTAGGGAGGGAGTAGCATCAAAAAGTGTAGAAAACCAGTCGTATTCGGTGTCATCTTCGTCTAGCGATGAGACGACATCAGCCTTAGTCGTCTTCTTCTTCTTCTTTGGCCTAGATGATGATGCTGGTTTCTTTGCTGTGTCGGGAGAGGTGGGTTGTTGTCGGGGCTCAAGTATCTCTTCATCGTCACCACCAGTGCACTCGAAGTGATCACCGGTTTTGTCTGTCTGAGGTGGTAACTCAGAGTCCTGAGGTTTATCAGCAGCAGCAGAACTTGGTGGAGAGCTTCTATCAGTTGGAGTCCTTTGGGGAGGTGGTGGCATGGAGGATGATTCACCATTTTTCTTCGAACGTTTAGGCTCTGTATCTTTGTCCTTATCCTTATCATCATCGTCTTTTGGACGCTTAGGCCTTTCAGCTTGCTCCTTGCATGAGGTCTTGAGTTGATATTCCAGTAATGCCTCAAATAGTTTACTTTTGTCAGAGGTGAAAGTTGCAGATCGTTGAGACAATTGTAGCACCAGCTTGGAAATCAACTCTGCATCAGAGAGAACTGCAGGCTCAATTAGATTGATCGTCATTGTTACCGGGGTGGTTTTCATTGTTTGCTTGACCAATTTCATGAGATTTGGATAGAGCTGTCTGGTGAACATCTCTCTTGTAACTCTAGGAACAGTGTCGAGAAGAAACTTGTGAGTATATTCTCTTGTTGTCTTCTCCATTTCCTTTTGGAAATCTCCTTTGATAAACTTCTGGGTATGCTCCCTTTCTTTCAACAACTTGTTTATCCCGCCTTGAAGCAAGTTGATTTAGCTTTTTGTTGGTCATGTCTTTCTTCCTGACTTGCTTGACAGCATTGACAATCTTTGTCTTAGCTCGGGATATCCAAGAGTCGGTTGGTTTCTTCACAGACTTGGATGTGGATCTGGTTGTGCCTTTTGATGGTGGAGGTGAAGAGTGAGAAGACGAATCTGATGATGATGAGACATGAGGAGACACAGGGTCTTTTGGTGGCTCAGAAGTTTGTTCCTTGGAACGTGTTGGGCTGTCTAGAAGAAAGTCATCATAATCAACATCGTCATCTTTTCCAGACTTAGCCATTTCTTCAGCCTTAATCCTGGCTTCTTCATCTTCTTTTTCTTTATCTGCTTTTTATTTTACTGCAACCTCAGCATCTTTATCAGAAATCTTCTCTGTCTCTTCCTTTTCTGGTTCCTCAAATTCATAGGTGATTGTGTCCTCCAGTCGCCGTTGTTGTGGATCGTGGGTGGTGGTACCAGTTCCCTTATCGGGTTGATTAACCGCATCAGGAACTGGTGTAGATAGTGCACCACCACTTGACCCTCCGGGGCAACGAGTTTGTTCTTTTACGAACTCTTTGGCAACGTGTTAGAGTCTGATACTCTTCACCTTTTTCCTGTAGTCTTTATCAAGTGGCTCTTCTTCCGAGCTTTCCTCTTCTTGTTCAAACACTGGAGTTTTCCCTTTGCCTTTATCAGCTTTTGGACTAGGAGGTTTAGCAACTGTTTGAGTGTCATCGATTGGAGTTTCAGAGTAGAGGACCTCTTCATCCGATTCGGTGTTCTCTGAGTCCTCGTCTGTAAGCTTTTGTTGCGGTTCAGGCTTGGGAATAGGAATGGCTTCCTTAGAGGGAATTTTCCTTTTGAGAACATGAGTCCTCTTGGGATACTTCCTCTCGCTTGTAATGCTTCCTGCACTGCCGCTCCTGGTTTTCCTAGTAGGTGTACCAGCGGATTTGTCATCAAGGAAACCTACTTTTCCTGCTTCAACTGCTACCAGATATCGTTTGTACGAATACAGTTGTTTGATATCATCGTGATAAGATAATCTGGCAGCACTGCTCCTTGTTTCTTTGTTGTAGAGTCCTTAAATCTGACAGTGAGTGTAGGCTTATACAACACGGAGTGTTGTTTGGGGTCATCAAGTCTCAAGGGAATATCAGGATTATACCCTAGAGCTCGTTGGATCAACAGTTTGGTGTATCTGATATACGGGATCTTGGTGCCAAGCTTTTTAAGGAAAGTCATCATATCATCCCATATCAGAGCTTCAACTTCTATGTCTTTCTTGTTGACCAAAGCCCAAAATATTTGTAGTTCCATGAGCTTGGGATGCTCATGACCACTATCACGTCCAGAAACAGATTTTGCAATCATTATGTAGAGGGTTCTCCATGGCTGGGGAATGTTCTTGAGGTCAACAGATGAGTGCTTTGTAATTACCCCGGTAGCTTCATCATAACCAATGTCGACCATGAACCGGAGAACGACCTCTTCAGTTGGAGTAGCATTGAATTGAGTAGGTTCGATGACAGGAATGAGAAGAATGGCCCTCAAATCTGCTGGTGTAATGGTGACTTGTTTGTGGTTTTGAGTTACTGTCATAGCATTTTGACCTTTGATCTTTCGCATTGTATGCCAGAATTGGTGAATGTAGATCTCCGGCACTGTAGCAAAGTTTGTGAGCATGTTCTGATAAGGGTGAGTCTTCAGAATATCTGCAGCAATCTGGCATGAAGACTCAGAACAAGAGAAGGTATCAAAATCAACTCTGAGGTTGTTCTTTCCTATCTTCATAGGGTAACCATGAGGAAAGATATCTGCAATAGTGAGAACATTTGATGCATCCACATTTTCCATTTGAGCGTCCATGTCGTGATAAATTTATGATCAGAAACACGGATTTGCAGGATGAATCTTATGCGTAGGATATGTTAGGTGTGAAATAAATGTGAAGAGTTAATGAGTTTAGGTGGAGTATTTTGTTAAAATTACTTTGACCTTTTGACACTTTCAGTCCCTCCACCTTTACCATTTACATCCAATGCCCATAACTTCCATTTTGGTTACAAAACGAATGATATTTGGAAAGAAACATGACGACACTCCCCCTCGACTTAAGAAATAATGAAATTTTATAAATTTTAGTCCGAGGAGTGTCGGTAAACCAGAAATGTGACCACCATTATTAAAGAAACAACCGGGATAATGTAACATGCAAGTACAAGGTTTTATGAGACCGAAAAATATTTACGTTCTCCCCCTCAACACGTGACATAGAAAAAAATACAGAATTTTGAAATAGTAAAGTGTCGACAGAAGATTTGTACTTGCCATGTTTGAAAGAAATAAGATAGAAGAATATTTTTGTTGTTTCAGAAGATTTTGTAATGTTGTATTTTGTTTTTGAAAGATATTTACAAAAGAGGTTTTGGTGTTTGACTGGTTTTCAGAATGTTTTAAAAGTTCATCCAGTTCCTCTGGAGTCAAACACCGCATACCAATCCGGTGGACCAACTCATTAAACCTAGCAGGAGCTAAGGCTTCGGTGAGGAGATCTGCCAGTTGATATTCAGTACCCACAAAGTATAATTCAACTGTACCCTTTTCCACGTGCTCCTTGATGAAATGATATCGAAGATCGAAGTGCTTTGATTTTGAATGTTGAACAGAGTTGCACGAGATCGCAATAGCACTCCGATTGTTGCAGTACATCGGGATTCTGTCAAATATGTAACCATAGTCTTTGAGTTGTGTTCTCATCCAAATGACTTGAGTACAACACGCCGACATGGATACATATTCTGCTTCAGTTGAGGACAACGACGTACAATCTTGCTTCTTCGATTGCCATGACACCAGTTTATCACCAAGAAATTGTAGAGCTCCTGAAGTACTTTTCCGAGAATCTAAGCAACCTGCGTAATCAGCGTCTGAAAAAGCTATTAGTTCAAAACCAGAATCATTCGGAGACCAGATCCCCAAGTTAATGGTTCCCTTGATGTATCGGAGGATTCTTTTAGCCTCTGAGAGGTGAGTTTCAGTTGGTCTCGACTGATAACGGGAGCAAAGATATACGGCAAAAACAATATCAGGCCTGCTAGCTGTTAGATACATGAGAGACCCAATGATACTTCGGTATTTGGTAGGGTCCACCAATTTCCCATGTAAATCAGCGTCTAGTTTCTTGGTGTGTGCCATTGGTGTGGCATAGGTGGCACAGGTTTGCATGCCAAACTTATTTAAAAGTTCAAGGGCATATTTGGACTGACTTAAGAAAATACCACGGGGTGATTGATGAACTTGCATTCCAAGAAAGAATGTGAGTTCACCCATCATTGACATTTCAAAATGTTTTGTCATTAGTTTTGAAAAAGCGTTTGAGTATTTTAAATGTGTTGACCCAAAAATGATGTCATCCACATAAATTTGAACTATTAAAATGTGAGCCCCGTGATATTGTATGAAAAGTGTAGGATCGACCGAACCTTTGGTGAAATTATTGGCAATGAGGAAGGATGATAACTTATCGTACCACGCTCGAGGAGCTTGTTTGAGTCCGTAGAGAGCTTTGTTGAGTTTGTAAACGTGGTTCGGGAACTGTGGATCAACGAATCCTTCTGGCTGGCTGACATAGACTGTTTCTTTCAGTTGACCATTCAGAAAAGCAGTTTTGACGTCCATCTGAAAGACCGTTATGTTCATATGAGCCGCGAACGCCAGAAATATCCGAACAGCCTCAAGACGAGCAACCGGAGCGAATGATTCTTCAAAGTCAATACCCTCTTCCTGTCTATAACCCTTAGCCACCAGACGTGACTTATTTCTGATTACGGTTCCTTCATCATCCAATTTGTTTTTCCAAATCCATTTGAGACCAATGACGAAGACCCTGTTGGTCTTTCAACCAATTCCCATACTTCAAGACGTTTAAACTGATTGAGTTCTTCTTGCATGGATTCAATCCAGTTGTCTTTGGTCATTGCATCTTTAATGTTTTTAGGTTCAGATTGGCAGACAGTGAGTGCATAAATGCAATGTTCACCGTCTGTGTGAAGACGTTGTCGCGTTACGACTGGTTGATTCGGGTTACCAATAATATTCTCTAGAGGATGGTCGTTTGTCCAACGATGAGTGGATGGTTGATGTTGATATACATTCTGCAGATTGGGAGGATTCAAATGACTTGTAGATGATTCCGCAACATCTGGTGCAGCAGTTTCATTAGCAAACGGGTTGAAGAATGCAATTGGATCAAAATCGCGGTGGGGGTACTTCATTCAGAACATCATCAGCTGGTTCAACGTCGTTGGATGCAGTTTGTTCAACTGTTGTTGTAGAGTCAACTGGTGGTGCTTCTTCAACAGTAGTTGTTGTAACAGGTGTATCAGGTATTGGAATATGACCAGGTTGAGCAACGGAAACATTGGATACACCTGGAGCACGTTCATCAATATCATCACTAAATAGAGGAGCAAATAGCTTTTCCATTTGTTGACGAGTAAGTTGGGAGCTTGTGTCAGCTGATGATAGGGTATGAGGGAAGTTTAAACGGTTGTGACTGGGTTCCAAGCTGTTATGCTCAGAAGCCATTTCTGTAAGCTCATCGAAATTTGCATGAATCGTTTCCATAACCTGCTTTGTACGACGATTCCAGATCCGGTAACCTTTAGAATTATCACAGTATCCAATAAAGACTCCAATGTCAGCTTTGGCTTTGAGATTTCCAAAGTCATCACGATCATTATTCGGGTAGCAAAGGGATCCAAATACATGAAAGTGTTTGAGATTCGGTTTTCGGTTGTGGATAAGCTCAAAAGGTGTTTTGTTGTGGCGTTTTGTAATCATTGAGCGATTCTGAGTGTAGCATGCAGTTGAGACGGCTTCAACCCACAAGTAATCTGGAAGTTTAGCAAACATCGTTTTGGCAGCTTCCACTAACGTACAGTTTCTCCTTTCAACAACTCCGTTTTGTTCTGGAGTTCGTGCAATTGATGTTTGATGCTCAATTCCCACTTTCTCATAATATTCACGAAGAGTTTGATTCACAAATTCAGTTCCTTTGTCTGTTTGAATTTGTCTGACGGTGTTCCGGAGCTGAACTTGAATTTTTGTGAGAAAGGTGATGATTATCTGTGGAGTTTGATCTTTACTTCGAAGAAAATAAACCCAAGTCCATCTGGAGTAGTCATCTACAATTACCAAGATGTAGCGTTTGCCATTAATCGTCTGCACGCGCATCGGACCACACAAATCCATGTGAAGAAGATGAAGCACATGCTGAGAGTTGTGTTCCACCTTTGAAGGAAAATGAGCACGAGTGCTTTTTCCTTGTTCACAAGCTGAACAAGGCGATCTTTAGAATACCGGAATCTCGGGAGACCTTCAACAAGTTTGTATCGAGCAAGGTTGGTTATGGTTTAAAAGTTTAAATGTGAGAGACGTCGGTGCCATAGCCAAGATTTTGTAGATTTTGCCTTTGAAAGGAGACAGATGGGAGATGAAGCAATCATGTCTTGCATTGAGATTGTGTATAAACTTGAGTTGCGGGTGCCAGACATAAGATCGTTTCCTTGTAGATTACGAATGAAACAAGTTTTCTCCCGAAAAGCAACTTCCAAATCTCCATCACGAATGACCTATGAGAAGAGATTGTGAACGAGGCCTTCCACATAATAAACCCTGCTAATTTCGATGTTTCCATTGATGTAATCTCCGTAGCCCATGATAGCTGCGAAGTGATCATTCCCGAATCCGACAGTGCCAATGAACTTTGCAACAAAGTTTGATAACAGTTTAAGATTGCCTGTCATGTGTTGGGAACATCCGCTATCAAAAATCTAAAGGATGATCTCAGACACCTGCATTACACATAGAAGACACATATGGAATAGAAGTAGATGTGGAACCCGAAGAGTTAGAGGGTTCCAAAGCAGTTATAGTCGAAATACACACATCAATGATTTTAGGCATTCATTTAAATCCTAGTGTATTATGAATCCATTTCTGCCATCTCCAACTAGTCTTTGCTTTAGTCTTAGTGAATGCACTAGGTGGTACTACATTCCTTGGAGGTGATACTGGAACTACAGGGACATCAATGTGTTTCTTAGAATCTAAAGAGGGTGGTTTACCAAGCACAGACTTAGAAGCATTAGTGGGCCTAGTGGTATTACGTTTCTTAGGATTCCGTAAACGAGACAAGATAGTTTTAGCAACACATTTATCATGACAATCAGAAAGCATACTTTTACTACATATAACACAAGAAGCTTCAAACTTAACATCAAAAGTACTTAAAGGTTCAGCATTCGTTACATCACTTTTTCCATTACATTTGTCAGACGCAATATCTAAAGTGGGTGCAACTTGAGTTTTATTCAAAGTCCTAGGGTGTTCTTCTACTTCAGCATTCTTTATTGTTCTTTTCTTACGATGCAACTTCCTATTCTTCTTTGTATTGCTCCTAGGCTGTGAAGTGCAGGCGTTGGGAAAAGAGGCAATTACTCCTGTTTCAGTAGAGGGAAGCACATTAGTTTCTTGTGGTTTGTCATTAGATGTTCTACAGTCATTTTGAATCTGTTTAGGTGCAGATACTATAGTGTTACTATGTTTATCTTTCTTAATTTTCACCACCTCTGCCTTAAGATCATGGATAGTGTGTAACAAATTAAGATTTTCAGTACGAGTGAGACCATCTCGTCGTGAGACATCTTTCATGTATGCAAGATGATCATCAAGGTCTTTTGACGCTTTAGCACGAGTCTTTTTAAGTAAATCAGATATGACAGTATGGTTCTTTTTAATTTTTGAAATTTCTTGTTCATATTTTAAGATTTGACACTTCAAAGACGCGTTTTCATCATCCAGTTGCTCAGGTGTTAAATTAAAGGTTTTTGCTTGTAACTGAGAGATTTTGTTTTGCCAAGCGAGTTCACGAGAATGACAATCTTTTTGACACCATTGAAGACGACGTTTTGCATTTGAAAGCTCGTTTGTCAATCGTTCATTTTCAACTTTTAAAGACTTGATTTGTGACACAAAATCAGTATTCTCAACATTTGCAACAGAATCAACAGAATCAACAGAGATATAATCAAATGCATGTGCAAAAGAATAAAGTAACACAACATTATGGATATCAGCACATATAACATCTTCCAAGAGTCGATCAACATCTTTTCGTAACATTTTCTTTTTACGTTTTGTATTTGAAATCGATGTTTTTGTTTTCTCGAAAACGATTTTCATCAATCCAAGTTCCTTATGAAAGTCCCTTTCCCAATACAATGCACAATTTTTAAAATTTTTAACATGAGGTAAAATTCTTTTCTGAAAATATCTCTTTGTTCTCGCGCCTGAGGCGATTGAAAATGTTCAACTTTTATTTCAGAATGAAATTCAATCTCACGTTCTAAAATTTTGATGTCAGAAGTAAAAATGTCAAAATATCTAAGAATTTGACGATTTTCGGGTATTGATTTTACTTCACTGAGTGAAGGTAAATGACCATTAATTTGTGCGTAATTTTGTTGGGGACAAACATTTGAAGACTCAGACTTATGTGTGATAACCCAAGGTGTGTTAGAAGTATCCTTTTGTTCGACGAAAGTGACAGCTTTTGAATAGTTAAATGGTTTGTTATAAACAACATTTGCTAATTTTGATCGACTCTCGTCTTCTGCATCTAATTCCTTTTGACGATGATATTCAACAACACTCATAACAGTCATCAATTTTGTAATGCACGGAAACTTCAGGATTTAGTTTGAATGCTTTGTTTGAAAGCTTTGGTTTGTAATCAGCAAGATTCGGTCCAAATCCATTTGGATTGGGTTTTAAAGTAAACTTTTGAATAGTTGTGATTGACTCACCATGTTTATAAACAACATTTCGAAACTCTTTGAGTTTGTTTTGTAAGCCGACAATTTCTTCAAGATGGTCATCTATTCGTTTCGTTGAATGCTTTTTGTATGCAGAGAACTATTTTTGACAAGTTAACAACTCAGCCTTGGCTTTTTGAGTTTCCAAAGTAAGAGCGTTAAGTTGTTTTTTATGTTCATGTTTCAGCTGTTCTATTTGAGACAACAAAGCATTCTTCGATGCGGCTAGATCACGAACTGTCGTTCTAATGATTTTTTGTTTTGTTGTGATTTAGCAAAAGCGGCTTCAAAACCTTGTTCACGTTTTTCTTGAGTTTTGAAAAAATTGAGTTGCCTTTTTAAGCATTCAAGATCCCTCGGTTAACAGGCATTTTACTGTGTAATTGTTGGTTCAGTGCACAACATTCTTCCATTCGGGATTGTTGGTCTTTAATTAAGAGATCAACATCTGGATTAGGCAAAGGTTCAGCGTGTTCAACGTGAGTCACGACATGATCACTATTCAGATCCTCAAGTATGACCACGAAGTCAATTTGAGTATCAAAGGTAACCATAAGGTCATCTTGATCATCAAATGTAACTCACGGGGGTCTAGTTGAGAATCGTCCGAATGAGATGTGACGGCTCATGTTGAACATTCTGAGCCTCGTCGGATTCAGATGTTAATGGCGAGATATTAGATCGTGATGAATATGGTTTGTTCGGTACCTGAGACAAGCCATAAGTGTCATACACTTTGGCCCGTGTCACTATGTGGAGAGCTTGCATTTGTGCCATCAACATCATCCGCTGCATTAGCCCGCAAGTCTTCCATATCATCATCTGAGTGCATACCGCCATAAAGCTCGTTTTTGGTTGTGAGGGTTCTACCAGCTTCATCCTTAAGAGCCAAAAGTAAAGCCTCCTTGTGATAAGCACTCGCCTAGTCCTCGGCTTTGGGCATGCATTAGCAGTGACCCTTCTCATTACAGCTTGTAGCAACGAAGACCATTTATCCCATTCGAGCATTCCTGTTCAACCACTTGAGCTCTCTGTTGTTGTGGAGCATTAAACCCTTGACCACCTCCCATCTGACGACCATAATTACGATTCTGAACTTCAACTCGTCCATTGTTCACAACATACCGATTCCTTGTGTTTGATGAGAACGAATGCGATTGTTGGATTTGTTTGTATACCGCGTGGAAGGCTTTAGCAATCAAAACAAATCCTTGTTGCAATGCATCGAAAGCATCGAAGTCCTCATTAGCTTCACTGTAAAGTGCTTGATCATTGTTGTTGTTGTATGGAACCAATTGATTTTGTTGAGATTGTTGCTGTGACGGATCATATGGTGTAATTGTTTCAGTTGGTTGAGGAGCGAGTTGAGGAGGATAACTAGTTTGAGCCCACAAAGCAAGTTGTTGATTGTCCGGAAGTGACTGTGAAGCCGGAGTCCATGGATAGCCCTTTCTTTTTCAACTTCTTTTGGTGAGGCTTCAAATAGTCATACAACAATCCGTATGAAGCATGATGGAGATTTTTAGCTTGACGGATGAAAATGACATACTTTTCCCAATCAGAACCAAGACTACTTAGGAACTTAGTGTTGACTGCAATTCTTGGCATAATGATGTTATGTTTGTCCAAGTCATTGATGATGTCTGAGAATCGATGATGATATGACTCTAATGTCTCTCCAGGTTCAATCATGAAGTGTTCATAAGCCAAGTAGATTTTGGATTCCATGTCTTCTTGATTGAGTGCTGTGCCTTCCATGAGAAGATGAATATGTTCCCACATTGCTTTTGCAGTCTTTTGAGCATCAACACTTCGAAGGATTGGATTGGGTAATCCTAAAAGGATATATTGCATTGCTAGCTCATCAACTTCAAATGTAGAAGTTCATCACCCGAAAGGTCACAACAGTTGCAATGTTGGTAAGATCATCTCTTGGTGGAATAGCATTTGGATCTCCGGGTGTAACGAGAATAGGCATCTGAAATGGACCTTCCAGGATAACCTTCTTTAAGAACTTTCCATATGGCTTCTTTAGATCACAAAACCTAAAGAACCTAATCACCCATTGATCAAAGTTTCCGGGAGTGAGCATTGGAGGTCTATCAAGTGATCCTGCCTCATGAATGGATTGTTGGCTACTTAAAGCTTCACACATCTTTGCAAACCAAGTCGGTTCCTTCATAGTATTCCTTGATGGATGTTGATTGTAAACTTTTGTGTAAGGTTGTACTTGAAGACTAGTGATTCGCTCCCAGACAGTCAAGTTTTATAACCTGCCGGACTAATTACTTGTGAATGGCCGTAATCGTAAGAAACTTAAAACTGTTGAAAAACTAATGCAATGAAGATCGAGAGAATAGTGTTTCCCCAGTGTCGGCAATTATGTCCCAACGAGTCAATAGTCAAACGATAGTGATCGAGAGATTTGAACGAAAAGAGGGATTTGATATGATTATAACTACGTAAAAAAGTTTATAAAACTACAGGGGGCTTAATTGCAAATTAAAGGAAATTAAAAAGATAAAAAAAAATATTAAATAAACGCTATCACTATTTGCAAATGATGTTTTGATTTTCTTTTACAAATTTAAATTAAAAAACTACGTGACGTATACAAGAAAATGTGAACTGAAGCAATATTAATCCTAAAAATATGAAAATGACATTTTTACAATCCTAATGATAAAAGAAAATTTTTAGAAAAATAAAATTATTTTTATAACTATTTAATTAATTATTATTAATTAAAAACTAATTTTAACTATTTAATAATACCCTAAAATACAAGAAAATATGAAATAAAGCTAGAAAATGAAATTATGACTTGGAAAAATCTAAAATAACTAAAAAGAATTTTCAAAACTATTTTTATATTTTTCTGATTATTTTTCTATTTTTTATGAATTAAAAACTACTTTTAACTAATTAAATTTCTAAAAATTACAAATTAAACTATGAAAAATCTGGAAAAATATTTTTTTGACTTTTTATATTTATCTTAATCTAGGAAAAATGAAAACTTATTTTTTTGAAACTTTTCTGAATTAATTGTATTAAATGCTAATTAAAAGGCTTAAAACTGATTTAAATCAAGAAAAATACAAAATGACTTAGAAAAATCAAGAAAAATTCAAGAAAAGTCTAAAATAATATTCTAAAGCTGAGAAAAATATAAAAACATAGGGTTGTGTGTAGGATGATGCAACTGCAGTGTAAAGTGCTTAAAAATAAGCACTTAGAATAAGCCAATGAACACCAATAAGCACCAACTGAACACAGAAGCTCTAATATGCTACAAGTACCCAAATGCAACTAATAACAACTGATCTAAACCACTGAATTGCAACTTACACAGATTTGATGTTTTGAGTAAAATGCTAAAAACAGTTTTGAGGGTACTACTTTGAGTCTGAAAATAAGCACTCAAGATAAGTTGAAACTACAAACCAAATGAAGGAACCTAAAGTAGACCTGGGTGGCTACCTAGGCAAAGATCAGGACCTAGGCACACTCTTATGAATACTCAGTAACCTTCTCACAAATATCGTGGCACACTCGAGTTATCTTGAGTGTGTGTAGCAGGGGCACTTAAGCCTATTTTAACAAGCAGTTTTAGAGCTTATAAAAATTTTACAAAAATATACAAAAATGGTGATAAGAAAATAGATCAGTTGAACTTTTTAAACTCCAAGTTTTACATGATTTAACCCAGAAATGAAGCAATGATAATTCACCCCAGTTGGGCTCAAAATGGCTTTTTCAATATTTTTGACTTTTGACAGTTTTACAACTTTGACTTAAATGAGATTTGAAACCAAATTGTGGACTGATCTTGATGTAATATGATGAAATGACA
>OU343221.1:89078716-89170538 GCA_910596185.1 Chrysanthemum makinoi | reverse complement strand
GATGAGACTCTGAGATTAAGGGCAACCATTGATCTTGTTGATTATGCAATCACTTTGAGGCATCGGTTAAATATATGATTAACCTTAGGGATCTCTATGTTGCCAAATAATGAAATTTTTGAGGGCATGGGTAATATAGGGTATCCAACTGATGAAACTTTTACCTTTTGAAA
This sequence comes from Chrysanthemum makinoi, assembly GCA_910596185.1. Taxonomy (NCBI): domain Eukaryota; kingdom Viridiplantae; phylum Streptophyta; class Magnoliopsida; order Asterales; family Asteraceae; genus Chrysanthemum; species Chrysanthemum makinoi. Next base: position 89,170,365 of record OU343221.1, on the reverse strand, counting down.
AAGCTTTTCACAACCCAATGACGATTTTTAGTCCATCACATACTACATTTTATGAGTCATAAAAGTGATGGATGGGATCAATTTGGTAGAAATATTGCCACTGCTTTGATATGTCTTTCTACTGGCACTGGCAGGGTTTATAACTTTTTAAAATGAATTTTTGATGAAATGGTTGCCGACTTGAAAAGCAAAACAAAGTTTTTGATGTACCCTCTCTTTCTACAAATTATATTAGATATTCAAACAGAAATCAAACACCCTTATTTGGTTGTGGCCTTGACCAAAAAGATATTTGGGAACATGAACAGGGGTTTTAGGAGGGTAACGAGACCTTTGTTGCCATCTATGTTACCTGTTGTTACTAATGAAAGTGTAGATACATCAGCTTCATCTGTGTTGGAATCACTTATGACTAGTATTTCAAGTGTCAGTCATTTATATGTAATAGGTTGCTTAATTATGGCTTATAAGTATGTATTTAATGCTAGGCTTATGTAGTAAACCCATGAGCCTATGCAAAGGCCCATAAGGCCAAGGGAAGGGACTAGACATGTTGCCCTAGCTCCCTTTCCTATATAAACAATGTAAACTCTCAATTGAGAGTTGTTGGTTCTTTCATAATAAACATAACCTTTCCTTATCTTTTGTGTGTGAGAATCTGACCGTCTCCTCTCTATCTCTCGTTCTTTATACATCAAACATACTTGTGTTCATATCATGGTGACCTAACAGTGGTATCAATCGCCATTTAGTTTAGTGAAATATTTTTGTTGAAGTTTTGTGAGATACACGTAAGTTTTTTCCCATTCCAAACACTTCACACACGTAAAACTTTGATTTTTGCACTAAAATCTTCAAGATTCTTATGTTTTAAGGTTTATATTGTGTTTAGAATCCTAGTTTTGGCAAAAAGTTGGAATTTTACTTGCTATTCTTCGGTTTACACTCGTTTTTTTACTCGTTTTTCATCTTTACGCATAAGCTTAATATTCACTTTGTTTGTTAAAGTTCAAAACTTTCTTGTTATTTAAGTGTTATTGAAGCTGTTTTATCATAAAAATCGAGTGTACAAAGCGTTTTGGTGCTTAAAAGTTCATTTTTGGTAATTTCTGTTGGCTTTACAAGTAAGAAAAACCCTTATTTTTATGCGTAACTCAATACCCCTTTCTTACGCCTAAATAAACCCTAATCTTATGCGTAACTTTTATGCTCAAGCCCGAGTTTACGCCTAAGCAGTCTTCACGGATAAGGAATCTTCATCAAATTCTTCAAATCTGTTTGTAACTCATTGTTTTCCTTGCTTGGATAAGCTTGAAAAACACTTCGAATTGTGTATATCTCTCTCACTTGGACAAGTGTGAAAGATTTTGGTTCATAACCTAGTCTTACGACTAAGCTAAACCTTACGAGTAAGCCTTTACGCCTAAGATTTATCTTACGTCTAAGGTTCCTTACAAATAAGTCTTTAGTTTACGACCAAGCTTACGTTTAAACATTAAGTTTACAAGTAAGATACTCTTACTAGTAAGTAGGAAGTTTACGCCTAAGGAGGTTTACGCCTAAGCAAGTTACGAGAAAGCACATCAAGTTTACGCCTAAGGAATTTTTTACGCCTAAGATATATTCAACAACGAATCAAGTTTCATTCAACTACAAAGATCAATCATCAACACAAATTTAATTTTTAGGGGAGACTAAACGTTCAATTTTTACGCGAAATTCAAATTTTGGTTTAACAGTGAAATCTTTAGTCAAAATTTTAAATTTTTGGGCCCAAATTCGAATTTTTACGGTCAAATTTGGCGTCAAAATTGTCAAAACTCAAATTTTTCTAGCAACCTTTGAATTGAATTTTATAGTGAATTTCAAATTCCGACAGAGAAAAGTTTTTTCAAAATAATTTTTGGAGGGAAATTAGAAAATCACTATATCGGCCTTGAGTGTGCTATATCAACTTTACACTTTTTTGTTTGATTCTTCCAGTTACATCGCAACAATCAAGGGGGAGAAAAAAAGTATCAATCAAGGTCGCTGATGTACTTCACACAACCTACTGATGATTCTGAAGATCCATTTATGGAATTAAATAAAAGTTTGGTGTTACTAACTAAGATGTGCTCAAAATTTAAAAATTCAATGAGTCAGACTTCATCTAATTCCTGAAATAAAGCAGTCGTACAAGGTGAAAGAGTTGATGTACAAGGAAGGAATGCTCAAAGGGTTGTTAGGAATGCTAAGATTACTGCAAATGATGGTAATGTGGACAATGAGGTTATAACATTGGAAAAGCAGGATGACATGTGGTCGGGGACGATATTGATGCTACTTGTGCAGATATCATATCCACCTATGACACAGAGCCCAACTTTGACAAAGAACAAATGGTTGAGGTAAAATCTACTATTGATCATATTATGCCTACAAATGAGATACAACAAAGCCGAGGCAACTTTGAATTGAAATGAAGGAGAGGTTGACCAGTATGTTGTACAATGTCCAGAAAACTGTCTTATGTCTGAAAATAAAACAACTGAAACGTCAAACCAAACTCTTGAATCTGAAAATATTTTTCTCAATAAGACCATTGCTCAGTTTCAAAAGATTTTTCAAAACTAGAGGCACATTGTACCTCTCTTGAACTTAAAATGCAAAGTAATCGTGTGGATACATTAGTAAAAGAAAATGAGCATTTAAAGGCTCAAATTCAAGCAAAGGGGCTTGCACATGCTGCTTCACAAAACAAATTGAGAAGATTAACTGGCAAGAATATGGATACTAAGTTTTCAAAACCAACGATCTTGGGGAAATCGTTTCTACAACCAATCAGAAACCAATTAGTAGTTAGACAACCAACTGCATTTAAATATGAACGATCAAAATCTTCAAAACCACGGTTTGCCTCCCAAGTTATTGAGAATAATAATTTGACAAATCTAATCACTCCAAATTCCTAGCCTAAGAAAAATGCTTATGTTTCTGTTAAACCTCAACAAGTAGCTGCACCTGGCCCGTCTAGGATTAGTTCGAAATCAGTGTCTAAACGATGCATTAAAATAAAAAATTCATATGATACAAATGACGCGTACAAGAACTATTATCTAGAAAAGGCTAGGAAATGGGCACTACTCCAAAAGGATGGAATCTTAGGTTCACGATCTCGTGTGATGCCTTCTAGTGTATTATAGAACAATGCTAGTAGTGGCAAACCAAAACCTAAGTGTACTCAACAAACAGTTAGAAATAAACCCGTTGAACTAAAAGACAAATTTCAGAAACCTAGTAGGTGGATCAATACAGGACTAAGAATCTTTCCAAAAGAAGTTTCAACATCTCCTAGATCTAACCTTAGATGGATACCCACGGGTAGAGTTTTTAAAACTGTTGGTCTTAGGTGGATTCCTACGGGCAAGATATTAAGTAGTTGCACCAAAACATCTATCCCTGAGGCAGGAAAGGAAATCATCAAAATAATGTGCTCAGGTGTCAAGAAGATAATTGACACTACAACTTTATGCTTCTAACATCTGGAACCAAGTTACACTTGGGGATCCATGTTTCTTCTATTTTGCCCCCTCCTACTTTCTATACAGGTACAACAACTATGGCTTCTGAGCAAAACAACTTAGAACCCAGACACAACCGTCTCAACTTCCCTCAATCGTCAGCTGATCAAACCTTTCAACTCACTCGTCGTCAGATGGAAACGTTGTTTGCTCCTCTGTTCAATTAAGACTTTGATCAACGTGCTCGGATGTATCAACTATTTCCAAGCTCTTTGACGATAATACTCCAATCGGAAACAACAACAACCGTTCGCGTGCACCCCGATTGAATCTCCAAAAGCAAACAAACCGCTTCATGACCGACCCGTGATGATCCTCTTAATCACAATGTACTGCCGCGACTTAATTATTTTGGAAATCGTTTTCAACCTTTTCTCATCGAAGCGACAAATCCGGATGTTGCTAAATCTTCTACCGGCCATGCGAATCCACCTAATCACTACGGTGTATACTAACTCCAACCTTCCACACACCGATGGACCAAAGATCATCCTATTGTCAACATTATTGGCAACCCAACCCGATCCAACTAGACAAAGCCTTCGGTGACGGAGAACATTGCATTTATGCACTCACCAGTCAAAGCGGACCCAAAACATTAAGGATGCAATGACTCATGACAACTGGATTGAATCCATGCAAGAAGAGCTGAACCAATTCAAACGTTTAGAAGTATGAGAATTGGTTGAAAGACCAAAGGGTCTACGTCATTGGTCTAAAATAGATATGGAAGAATAACTTAGATCTTGAGAAGAACGGCTGTGAAACAAGTCCGTCGGTGGCTAAGGTTCTGAACATAAAGAGGTGCTCGACTTTGAAGAATCATTCGCACCGGTTGCTAGACTTGAGGCTGTACAGATTTTTCTGGTATTCGTGGCTCACATAAACATCACCCTACCCAAATGGACGTCAAAACTTCTTTTCTAAATGGTCAACTCAAGGAGACAGTGTATGTTAGCTAGCCGGAAGGATTTGTTGATCCAGAGTTCCCTAATCATGTCTACAACTAAACAAGGCTCTCTATGGTCTCAAACAAGCCCCTCGAGTGTGGTATGATAAGTTGTTATCCTTCTTGCTTGCCAATAATTTTATCAAAGGATCGGTTGACCCAACACTGTTTATTCAATATCATGGGGCACACATTTTAATTGTTGGTTATATTGGATGATATCCTCTTTGGTTCTACCCACGAAAAGTACTCAAACGCTTTTTCAAGACTAATGAAAACAAATTTTGAAATGTCAATGATGGGTGAACTTACGTTCTTCTTAGGACTACAATTTCATCAATCACCCCGTAATATTTTCTCATCGGTCAAATATGCTCTTGAAATATTTAATAAACATGGGATGCAAACCTGTGATACCTATAATACACCAATGGCACATACCAACAAACAGGATGCTGATTTACATGGGAAATTGGTTGACCCTAACAAATACCGTAGTATTATTGGGTCTCTCATGTATCTAATGTGATGGGCAGATATAGTGTTGTATATCTTTGCTCCGTTATCAGTCAAGACCAATGAAAAACACCTCTAAGAGGCTAAAAGAATCTCGATACGTCAAGGGAACCATTAACTTGGGGATCTGGTATTCGAAGGATTCTGGTATTGAACTAATAGCTTTTTCAGATGTTGACCATGCAGGATGCTTAGATACATGTAAAAGTACTTCCGGAGGTTTACAATTCCTTGGTAATAAATTGGTGTCATGGCAATCGAAGAAACAAGACTGTACATCGTTGTCGTCAACTGAAGCAAAATATGTAGCCATGTATGCGTGTTGTGCTCAAGTCATTTGGATCAGAACACAACTCAAGGGTTATGGATATGTATTCGACACGATTCCGGTGTACTATGACAACAAAAGTGCTATTGTGATTTCATGCAACACCGTTCAACACTCAAAGTAAAAGCACATCGATCTTCGATACCATTTCTTTAAAGATCACATGGAAAAGGGAACGGTGGAACTATACTTTGTAGGTACAGAAAATCAATTGGCGGACCTTTTCACCAAATCCTTGCCTCCATAAGATTTCTTGACTTAGTTCACGAATTGGTATGAGGTGTTTGACTCGGAAAAATTTGGATGAATTTTAAAACTCACTTGTAAAGTCAAACACCAAAACCTCTTTTGTAAATATATTTCAAAAACAAAATACAAAAATATAAAATCTAATAAAAACCAAAAATATTTTTCATTTCAATTTTAACTGAAAAACAAATATCGCAAGTACAAAACTTCCATCAACAGCGTGTTCTATCAAACATTTCACCATTTTTCCCGAACAAGTGTTGAGGGGGAGAAAGTAAATATTTTTCCGTTTCATAAAACCTTGTACTTGCATGTTAACAAAAATACATTGTTTCTCAAATGTGTTGTTTATTTATCATGGAAAAATACCCTTCTCAGACTAAAAAGTTTGTAAAATTCAATATTTCATAAGTCGAGGGGGAGTATCGTCAAGTTTCTTGCCAAAATGAGTTTGTGTTTAACCAAAATGTGAGTTAAAGGATCTTGGTTGAAACCTTTTTGAGGTTAGGGGACTAAAAGTGTAAAGTTTGGAAAAACAATTTTAACAAAATCACAAACATTTAGTGCACCTACACTTGTGCATTTACTCCCCTAAACCACCTCATCCACGATCCAAATTCAATCTTCAAATCCGTTCATCCATTCAAAATTCTGTAAGTAGTAACATATTTGGATCATGATTTGAAACAATGTTTTAAATTTTCTCAACGATCCAACAGATAAATCTTTCAAAAATGGATTTTGAAACTTTCGACTTATGAACAAATTGGGTGTTTTTCGTATAAGTGTGTCTGTGATGTATTGAGTAGTGTTAAAACGTTCATTATTAAGTTTTATACATGTTTCAATCATCTAAAACCACCCAGAAACTCCAATTGAACGAGTTTGACTTTAGGGTTCATACGACCCTATTTGGGGATTTTGATTTCTGAGTGATTTGATGTTGAATTGTGAACAATAAAGTGTTGTAAGGGCATGTTAAACATATTTCTAACAATCTATTAAACCCGAAACAACATATGCTTCAAAATTTATGTTTATAGGGTTTAAGGGTCGTTCAACATGAATCTTTTGATTCTGTGGTTAAAATTTGTTAAACTTGTTTAGAACGTCTCCTATGCACTCTAAGATATCCCAGAAACATAATTTGTTTGATTTGTTTGGATAAATTTCTTAAACGTAAAATGAGGGTTTAGGGTTTAAGGATTCTTACGCCTAAGCCTTTCTGTGTATAAGAGATATGTTTGGATGCCATTTGTGTGTTATTTGAGTTGATTGCACTGAATTGTAAAGAATGGCTTAATCGTAAAGAATCAAGAGGTGTTCATAATTTACGCATAAGAAAACCTTTACGAGTAAACTTTACGTGTAACTTGTTACGCATAAGACGTCTACAGTAGAATATGAATTTCTTGGAAAGAAATTCGTAAACAAGGGTTTTTACGCATAAGCTTTACTCTTACGAGTAAGCCTTACGCGTAAAATTTAGTCTATTCCTATGAATAAGCTAAAAGCCTTCGAATATGCCTTACGCGTAAGAAATTCTTACGCATAAGCATGGTCTTACGCTTTAGCTTATTCTTACGTATAAGCACCATTTTTTACGAATAAGGATCCAATTATACTCATAAGCTACTGTTCACCAGTCCTATGCTGTTACGCATAAACCACTAGTGTAATGTTACGCATAAGTCACAAAGCTAAGTTACGCATAAGCAAACAAATGTAAAAATTGTTGTGTTCTATGTGATAATTGGACTTTAAAACTTCAAAATTAACACGTTCACGTAACTTATCACCACAACTTCATGATATTGGACATATGTGACTTAGGACTTGTAACTAACATAAATGTGATATCATCAAACAAGGTGTTAGATAATAAATCAGACTTAAACTAACACATTGTGTTTCCATATGTCTGTTTCTTTGTCTAATAACTTTCAGATCACAAAATGGCTGCAAATCAAGCAAACATCAATGCCCCAGCTGAACTCACCATGGAAAACACATTCCTTGCTGACTACAACAAAACTATTGGCAAGAACAACTTACGTGTTGATTTCCACAACTTCACCGAGAATCTTCTTCTGAGAGTTCTTGGACATTCTTCAACAACACCCCTTCAATCTCATGCTCACCAACTCAGCTACAGCACCAGACTTCTATATTCATTAGTTATGGCACACCATGGAGAGGATTGATGATGATCATGTGGTTAAAGTCACTCTTGACACTCAGGAAGTCACAGGCAATGTTGCTGATCTTCGTAATGTTCTTACCTTGCCATTTCTCCAGTTGAATACGTAAGGACTCCAAATGAAAAGGAGATTCTGGATTTCTTGGTCAATATCGGGTATGATGAAGAAACTGGAATTATATCTACACATTCCAGAGATGACGTCAAGAACATCCCGCAACCTTGGAGAACTCTATATCTCATGATCGCAAAGTCAGTCTCGGGAAGGGATAGAGTTCATGAACACCCTAAGCTGATGCATCTACAAACATTCTTGGGAATGGTCCATGTTAACCACATCGACTATGCTAGCCTCATCTGGGAGGACATGATGGAGCACCTAAAGAAGGGAGGAACAAAGATCCCTTTCATCCGCTACACAAAGTTATTAATTCACAACCTTCTCGAGAAGCACCAGAATATTCCCAAGAGACGGAATGACCCCAACAAGCATACAATGCTGGATGATCCTACCCTCTCAGTCGGGTTCAAAGGACAACCACTCAAAAAAGGAGTGGAACTCCCTACATGACTTTTGATTGATACAATCAAAGATCTTCCATCATCTGATTCTCTGAGGGGAAGCAACGATTTGTGTTGGATTCATGGATGAGAAAGTTACTCCAGCAGTTAAGACTAGGGCCAAGAAAGCTGGTAGTTCTGCAAGCTCAACTAAGTCTAAATCTAAGAAGACTAGCAGATTGATCAAGAGGAGAATTACCGCTAATATCGTCAAACCAGAACCTACACCTGAACCTACATCACTACATGATGAAGATTCAGAAACTGAGTCATATGAGATTGTTGTCTATAGTGAGGTCGTGCTGATGCCTCAACTATTAAGAAGGAGAAAAAGGATAAGCCTGCAAGTCCTACTTATGAAATACTTGACCAAGACATTGATGCTTACGAATCTCGTGATGAAGAGAACAAATCTGACAAAGGGAAGAAACCTCTTGAAGTAGAAGAACAAGAAGACTCAGACTGGGAGTATGACCTGAAGAAAGAAGAAAAACAACTTTATAAGTCTCTTAAACAACAAAGAATGGAACAAGCAGCAGCTGCCTTCTCGGTTAATCAACCCAAAAGGCCAGGTGGTTCTAGCGGTGGCGCTCCACTTACTACAGATACCGTTGTTGTCACTCAACTCCATACCGATCCTGTTAATCAACCCGGTAAGGGCATGTGAGACATCACCAAACCTGCCATTCAGGAAGATCAACCAGTAGAAGAAGAAGCGCAAGGTGATGATGAAGTGATGTTCGACACTGGAGATGACGAACATGATAAGGATGAAAGAATTACAAATGATGATGTTTTGGCCTGAAGGAATTGAAGCAAAAATCTTTGCGAGAAGAAGCGCTGGTGAGGAGGAAAGGCTAAAGGAGGAAGCTGGCAACTACATAGTTGACAATCCAACTCACAAACCTCAACAGTCTTAGGAAACTCTTGACACATCCAAACCAGAATCATCTTCTCAGTCATCACTACCACCAACAAAAGAAACAACAAAGTCAACATCAAAATCGATCAAGAAGAAGGCCGACACATGGACATCTCATGTAAAATCTAAGATTCAAAAATTTGTGCTCCACTCATGAACCAGAAAACAAAAGCTTCTTGAATCACGAATGAATTTACTGGCCGATGTGGTCACAGATCTTACAACACAGATGGACACGTTTCAAGGCCAAAGAGAACAGATTCAGGAGTTCCTCTCTCGGGACGTTCAAGGTGAAATTAATCAACAAATCAGGAACTACACTCACACATTTCTCCTAAACACAGTTCCTGGTGTCACCAGAGAAATGTTCAAAACGCAACTCCAACCAATGGTTAAAACCATGGTTCAGCAGGTCATTACTACTACACCGATGGTCATGCAAACAAGACCTGTCAATCCCCCAGTTGTCTCCGAAGATGAATTAATTGCAGAATTGGTGACGAAAATGGCTGCTAGAGCTCCATCTTTCACCCAGGACGATGTAAAACTTTATGATATTCTTCTCGAGCGACAACTCAAGTCATCTTGTAAAGAAGACATGGGACCAAGAAATGATGACGACAAGAATGAGGATCCAAACGCCAAAAGACAAAAGAAGACCGGTGAGTCATCATCATCCATGCCACCACCACCTGCTAAGACAACCACCACCCCTCACAACAAGCTGCACAACAACCACCATCTGAACAACCAAAGGATACAAAATCCACACCACCTCAGCAGAAAACCGGAGATTACTTCTCATACACTGGTGGTGAGGACCATGATATTCCTGAGCCCCAACATCAACCAACGCCACAATCATCAACAAGACCAGAATCATCCTCCAGACAGAAGAAGAAGAAACCTTCAGTCGTCTCCAGGTTAGATGATGATACTTCAGAGGAGTTTGAATGGTTTAACAACATGGTTGGGCTAATACGCTAGAAGAAGGTCAAGAGCCGATGAGATGGTGAAATCGGAGCAGGTTCAAATCCTTAAAGATGAATTCAAGATCATGAAGATGACTAAACGGGAACTCCTCAGGATCAAGAATGATGCATTCCACTTGCTCAAAGAAAGATCTGGAAATGCTATTGAGCTAAAATATCATTTGGAAAACATTGCCTGTGCAATGTCCAATAATATAGATTGGCTCAACCCGGAGTCCAACATCGACTACATGAGAAAGGACAATGAACCATACTACACAAATTAGACCAAACCACTACCGACGATCGGAAAACCAGAACAACCAAGGATCCCATTTCGTTTCTTCTTCAACAACGACTTGGAATTTCTTCAACATGGAAGCAGTGTCAGTAAAAGTATGCTACATCTCATACGTTCAACATACCAGCTGCCTCGTTCTCCAACAACAAAGCAATTGAAGAAGATGCCACAAACTTGTTTGTCAACAAGGTTGTAGAGTATGACATTGATGCAAAGTTTGGAATTCATCACTAGACGGAAAGGAGAAGGCTTTACTACAGATGCTGCAGAGTTGGCAAGTCGAACAAGGACGTGAAACATGACCAAATAATTGTTGCTGACATGTCTGTTAAGATGGCTACCAAGTGGGATTACTCCTTCTTGACTAAGATAGTCGTCAAAAGACAAGATGAAAAAGAGTATGATTTCTATGAAGCTGACTTTCAGGATTTGTCACCAACGACATTGAAGACATGTATCTCCTAAAGGTACAAGGAAGGATGCGTTAGTTCTCGATAGATATTCAAATCAAGTACATCACTGCACTTCTCATTTTCATCCGAAGCAAAATCGTTCAAGAGGGTGTTGAAGATTTACAACTCGGAGTTGAAAGCTACCATAAACAACTCAATCTCACCGCACCACTTCTACACTTCAACGAACTCAATAAAGAACCTCAGTACAAAATCTTACATAAACCAAAGTTTGAGATCGTATACCGAAGTGAAAATCATCATACGTGTTTCATGGCGTTTGATGAAATTCACAAGTTCTGTGACACCATCCTAAAGATGGTTCGAAGTGGATTAGCGTATCGTTTGAAGGACATTGAGTTGGGTATGGTTCAGCCGAAGAGATGGAACTTTAAGGATCGCAAGGAGGTTGATACATCGGGACCAGATGCGGCGGTTGGAGAGCTATGTGGGAGGAAGACCAAGCTTCTCAATTCTGACATTCCAACATCCACAAAAAGTAGCTGGCCGTTTGTAATCATTGGGTACTCTTTGACATTCTTGACTGTGATTTTGATTGGTTGCCTTATTAATAATGGTTTGTGCATAAATAACAGTGTACAACCCGAACTTGTCTAGAAAGGACCCTCTGGTACGCTTCAGTGCCACAATCCTTATAAAAGGAGCGAAAGCTTCTTACTTTTGAGTAAAATTAATCAAATCTTTCAATATTTTCATAATTTTGCTCCAAAGAACAAGTATTCCTTCTCGTGTTTTCTAAAACCTCAAAAGTTAATATTACTTGTTGAGGGGGAGTATTTGCAAATATAATTGTTCAAACAAAAGTTCTTTATGGAAATCTTCCCGTAAAACTCGAAATGGTCATATTTTAAATCAATATTTCATCAAAAATAACATCAATATGCCATTTTTGATGGGGAGTAAAATACGTGATTAAAATATGCTGGAAAATAAATGAAATATCAGTGTGCAAAGACTTAACTCACGAATTGACAAACTCTGAAATGTCACAAATCGAAAAGACTTGTCGTCAAGACTTGTCATAGTAGATCGTACCAATTCGAGAAACTCTTGATAGATATGAACTTTGACGGGTTTGAAAACCTTTTCAAGGTTTGTTCACATCTTCAAGGTTGTTATTAGAGCTAGTTGTCACCTAATAGCTGACAATGGATCTCTTTAACTATACAATGTAACCGTGTCTCGCGGGGAATTGTCTATCTTTAAGTCAAAACTCATAAGCACATGCGGAGGGGGAGTATTTATGAAAATATAAAACTCTCGGAGTGTTTCAAACATGTTTTTCATTCATAAACACTTTGAGAGATTTTCATGAAAATGTTTTCATGGCAACATAGGATAGTCATGGAGTTATAAGGTAAGTAAGTTTAGGAATAAACATCCTATTATCCGCCAGAGCCGGAGGGATCTACCAAAGAACACCACCAATAGTTAGTATTTAGAAGTCCTTAGGTATGATTGAAAAAAGGAGAAAATGAGAAACGGAGAAAGAAGGAGTTGAAGAATTAAAAAGAAAAGTTAAAGAAAATGGTGAAAAGAAATAGCCCTCCATGATTCATTCAACAGGACAAGGGTTCAACTCATATGCTACGGTTGTTACAAAGTGACACCGGTATTGAAGAAAAGTCGTCATGGACCCAGTGGCCTAATGCACTAAACCTTCTAAGCCACTCAAGTTCTCTCAAAAGAACTTGTTTCATTCTCACAAGGAACCCTACGTAATCTATCGATTTTCTCTTAGAGATTGTTGGTATTGAAGAAGGAGATCCTCTCCCTAGTCTCCGCTTAGGAAAACCAAAGCACACTAATCGAGTCCAGAGCCACGAGATTCATTAAAAGATTTCTTAGGAACACTTGATTTTTCATCACTTGTTGTTCAACATTAAGGACACAACTGGTACACTCTAGAGTCCTTCGCAGATCTTAGCAATCTACCGAGAACATTTATGAGGGGATTCACAATTGTGATCCTTAGTTATTGAATGGAAACTCCTGCTAAGGTCAACATCAAACAACCCTAATAGCGGTCACTGGTAACTCCTTGTGGTTACGCTTAGTGTGTCTCAAAGCGGTCTACTGATCGGAGGTGATGCTTGGTGCAGAACCCTGACCCCAGCCAGATATAATTCGGTATATCGTGTTAGCCTACTTGAGGGCCTCTACATTAGGAACAACCTTTGTAAGAATTAGAGATGTGTTTTCACACTATGCTGTTAACACCCTCGACATTCGAACTTGTAAGTGCTAGAAATCCCGCTAAGGAGATTCCTTTCAAGAATCGAGTCCTGAAGATGTGGGTCATTACTTGAACATTCAATGTAATGCCAATTGTCCCTCAACGGGATTAGGATGACTAATTCGCACGACCAAGGTAAATGGAATCAAGAAATTCATGAGTAAATTGAATTCTTTGAAAAGTCCACAATGATCGATTGGTATTTTTCACTAACATATTCATGCAGGTACTGATGAATGATCCTTGGAGGAAAGACCGTACCATTCTCCACATGCTCATACCAACAACCTCACACATGAAGTTCTCTCATACTCAAAGGCAACACAAAAGTCAAAATGATTCTTCCTCAAATAAAAGAATCTTCAAAGTTTAAAGACTCGAGAACTACATCAAACTTGGACCACATAGAGAAAGACGTGGAGACACCTAACCAATGAAGCTGACAAATGGCAGAAAACAACATACGATCACAACATCCATAAAGAACAAAGAACAAAGAATACAACGACGTCAAGCAGATAAGTTAATGACTTCAAAGCATTTCTACTCACAAGAAAGAAGAATGCAAGAAAGACGTCAAGCAACCTTATGAATAACACTTAGGGGGAGATTGTTGGAATCACTTGTGACTAGTATTTCAAGTGTTAGTCATTTATATGTTATAGGTTGCTTAATTATGGCTTATAAGTATGTATTTAATGCTAGGCTTATGTAGTAAGCCCATGAGCCTATGCAAAAGCCCATAAGGCCAAGGGAAGGGACTAGACATGTTGCCCTAGCTCTCTTGCCTATATAAACAATGTGAAATCTCATTTGAGAGTTGTTGGTTCGTTCATAATAAACATAACCTTTCCTTATCCTTTGTGTATGAGAATCTGACCGTCTCCTCTCTATCTCTCGTTCTTTATACATCAAACATACTTGTGTTCATATCAAGGTGACCTAACAATCTAAAACTCAATCCTAACCTATGGAGCCTGTCTATGACCAAAGATCACCTAAACTCGAACCACATTCACCAAAATAGCCACATACCGTTCCACAAACCCAGCCTCTAACTCTCACTCATGAATAAAAGCCAAGACCTATGTCTGTGGATGCTCTTATTCAGCTGGTTCCTTAATTGATCACTAGGATAGATGTTTTTGAAAAGGATCTAAAACAAACCAAACAGACTTTGGGAGAAGTTATTGTGAAACTAGTTAAGAAGATTAAGAAGCTGGAGGAGGTTGTCAAAAGGAAAGGGGCATTTCTAACTGATTTAGAAGATGATGATGCAGAAAATTCTTCCAAACAAGGGAGGAATTTGAAAAATGGTGAATCAACAGCTTTTAAGACTCCTACACAAGAAAAATATTCTGGGGAGACAAACACTAGCTCCTAGGGATTAGAAGCAGCCGAAACCCTTGTCAAAGCCCTTAGTCAAAGGACCAAAACTCATAAGAAACAGGTCAAGACAGGATTAAGGAAGATATTAGATACAGAGGAGGTTAGTACTGGTGAAGAAGTTAGTACTGACTTCACAAATGTTAGTTCTAGTAGGGCTGATGGTGATAAAGTTAATTCTAGTCGAAATAAGGTTAGTATTGGTGATGAATCTGTTATAGAAATTCAAAGAAAAGGAAAGCAAGTACTTGAAGAGACTCCTCAAACTGTTAAAACAAAAAGACAAATCAGAGAAGAGCAGGCATGAAACATATTGGTTTTCATAAACACACAATTAAGCACAATTATGGGGCGTATGATTTAGAGTTCTAGAGAGAGAAAGTGAGATGTTCTAGAGAGATAAAACAAAGGAAAAGTTAGATTACCAAATGAACATCCAACCCTCTCCCTGTGGGGAGGGCTATTTATACAAAAGACTACTCCTCCTGGGTATTGGATCGAGCATACGATGGTAAAGACAGTCCTTCTTCCACTTGTTACTTATACTACTAATAACCTAACTAATATATTTGATACGTGTACGAGCTATAATATGCTAAACATACATTGGGGTGACCGACACTTCTGCGTGGATTTTCTAAATCCTAACAATCTCCCCCTAAGGGAGGTCACCCCAATAATTACATTGAAAGCATCCTAGCAATTAATCAATTATCATTGATGCTCCAGCTCGTAGACCTTGTAGCTTCAAAAACTTTAACAATGTGTAATAGTAATGATTCCTTGACTTTGAGTGATTCTTTGATATGTGATCAGGAGCTTTATTTGAGATCATCAGCAATACATAATCTCAAAATTATCTGATGTAGGATTGCCAACATGTGAAGTTGTGACTTAAGGACCGACATGCTCACATTCTGGATCATGACATCTTCTCATCAGAGTTGCAGAAGCTTTTGTTGATTTAGGACATTTGCAGCAGCGTAGCAGAAGCATGGAGTGAAGATATCAGAATCACTTGATGAAGATATGCATATGTCATGATTTCTTTGAGATGAACGTGATGTGTGATCATGCGGCTATGGATTGACGCCTCAATTAGGATCAACTGCAACCATCGGGTATTCCTGCATACAACAGTTAGCAAAAAAAGCGCACAAAAGTTCTTTGCTCACTTTCGTTGAATTGAGGTACATGGCCCACGGTTCCCCATTGATCAGTACAAGTACTGCATGTGATCAGGTATAATTCCGAGGAATCTCCTTGACAGGGTTTTGCTCGATGTTCTTAAACCGGAACGTCTCAAAGAAGACAACATGGAGTGAGTGAACCAGCGAATTGAGATTCACTGATTGATGAAAACTAATTTGAAAATCATGTACTGCTTAATATAAAGGGTTTTGCAATACAACGAAGGTTTTATTGGAAAATCAATTATCAATTATAAATACCCTTTTAATTTTGAGACATTAATGCTCAGTCGATGTACTACAGAAAAGAATTTTTTAAGCTCAACGACCAGTTTTTCAAAGGTATCCGTCAATCCATTTCCTGGAGCAGGATTGATTCAAAGTATGAATCGCCCCATCGTTTCTGTCCAGTTGTCACATGTTTGATCTATTAGATATATCTCATATGCCACCCACCAACAACTTGTTTGATGTTTGCTCTAGAAAGTTTTCCATCTTCATTGTGAATGTGTTAACACATCACTCAGATGTTCTGGCAATACCACAAGGATAACGCGTAGGACTCTTAAGATATATTCTCACTTTCCATATTGTGTGAAACAGTGAGTCTTCATTGATTGTGTCCTAATGAGATTTATTGATGATCTCTTGGCTCTAGACTCAATCGTGCACATTTGGTTCCTATGCCAGAGACTAGGGAGGGTCTCCTTTTTAAATATCAACAATCTCTAAGAGAAAGTCGATAGATTATGTAGGTTCCCGTGAGAATGAAACAAGCCCTTTTAAGAGGAACTTGAGTAGCTTGGGAAGTTTAGTGCAGTGCCTCACTGGGTCCATGACGTCTTGTCTTCAATACTAGTGTCACCTTAGTAACCACCAGTAGCATATGAATTGAACCCGGTTTCTGCCCTAAGGTTGAATAAATGGAGGGCTATTTCTTTTCACCCTTTTTCTCATTTAATTCTTTTTCATTCTTCAACCCCTTCAGTGCTTACCGAGACTTCATTACTAGAACCTTGTTGGGTTTATTCCAATACTAGCTCTGTCTTAGTCCGCACTCTTCCCATTTCTCACTTTTCTTCTTTTTTTCATCATACCTAAGGACCTCTACACTATCTAGTGGATTGTCCCTAGGTAGATCCCTCCGGCTCTGGCAAGATCATGGGAACGAATACCTAACCTAACCATCCTTATATCTCCATGCATAAAGTAAATTTGGTCGGTCTTTTTGGTATTGTTCTTCTGCCGTTGAAACCAATTGAAAACCATTTGAAAATCAATCAAGGTACTTGTGATACAGGATCAAAGCATTTTGTACCTGAATCGTTTTTGATATTTTTAGAAAAACTCCCCCTCAACATGTGCATCAAATATTTGAAATTGTTTTAGCACATGAAGGCAAGAAGACTTAGAACTCTAAGAATGAAGAATTAAATTCTTTTATCACCATTTTCTAAAATTATCATCATATTTTGGGAAAGGATGTGATTTTCAAAAGATTGCTCCCTTATTGATGTGAAGAATTTATTAATACATTTTAGAGCATACAGGGGGAATATGAAGCAAAATTCATGATCATAGTGGCCAATGAAACCATTTAAAGTTACAATCAAGGTACTCTTGTGAAAAGAACATTAAATTTTAGTACCTTAATAGTTTTGTTAACTTTTCGAAATGCTCCCCCTCAATGTGTGCTTCGATATACGAAAAGGTTTAGCACATATGGGGAGAGAAGTCAATTTATTGAGTCTTGAAGGTCACATTTTATCAGATTGCATATTTATATCACATTTTCTCCCCCGATCAAAAATTTCAAATCCTTTGAGATTTTGGATCTCAAGTGATTTAAATATGTAAAAGAAATCTTGTTGGAGAAAAATGTGTCTGGTTTTATTTGATCTGAAACGAAACACTACTCTGTTCCCTCTTTAGAGAAAGAGGGAAACTACAAGCCATAACCTATCACTACTATATACATTATAGTTATTGTTGTTCATAGTACAGTCACCACATTACATAATATAGTAAGACAAAATAGCTACTACAAGAAGATATATTCATTATGTTCGCTGGAGTAGCTTGTAGTGTCCTTCACGTACTCTTCCACCCACAAAACTTTCAAGGCTGCGGAAAATCTTTCTTGTCTTAAGTCTTCGTCCTATAGCAGCAATGAAATCTTCACACCTTTTCACATCTTGTTCCGTCTAGAACCTCGTGTTGTTCCCCGGCCTCATCTTAAGCTTATAATCCTTGACCCTTGAATCTAATTCTTCTTCAACCATCTTCAGCGTACCATCACTGAACCTGTATAGCTCACACAGTCTCAGAAGCATTCTTGAACCATATTTGTCTATAAAGACAACCGCTCTTGGAGAATCAATCACTGAGTAGTCGCGTTTAAATTCATGCCCTGTGGCTTCCCATTGATGTCTAGTGAGATTGACCTAAGCCTGGTAGCTTTCCATTCCAAGCTGAAAATCACCTACTCTTTGTCGAATCACTAACCCCCTTATCCATAGATTCCAGCAGGACTTCTTTTCACTGTGGCAGATGGTCAAGATGCCCTTGAAGGTTCAAAAGGTACAGATCTTCAAAGTCACTAGGGAACAAGGGCTTGAAGTCATTTTCTTCAATTACATGGTCTTTCAAGTCAGCTCTTCTAAGAACAATCTTCTTCAGATAATCATAACCATAAATTGGGAAGATTTCCACGCTGACCACGCTTAGAATTCGCAGCTTGGATCGAACAGCTCTGCGCTTCTTTTCTGCACCATGTCTTTCAATGTAAAATTTCTTCTTTTTGAACCACTAATGAGAGATTCCGTATGAAGCAACAATATCATACTCATAACTGGTCGGGTACCATCTGCTCAAGACCTGGATCTAAGTAAGTTGCAGCCTTCATCTTGAAATAGATAAGGCGGTCTTCTTTGTATTCCAAAGACGTAGGTACTCTAGATCTTTGTTGAAGAAGAATTCTGATTGAATAGTCTTCTGTCCGGGTTCACCGCCAAGAGGAAGAGGATTGTTGACATTAAAACGACTGATATTCTCATCAACTTGATCAGTCAACATCTTGTGGCATTCTTCCATTTGGTATTGAAGATGAGCAGCATCAGAATGAAAAGCTTTGACGATTTCGTAAGCTGGCCCTTCAAGATCCTTTGGTGTGAGTGAAATGATTCCCTGTTTGTTACAAAACCATTTAATGAAGCATCCCATGTCTCCAGTGAAGTCCAAGAGTAATTCTTCAGAAGGATCTTCATGGTTGGCAACAATGGTGGTTGCCCGGTTTTTATCAGGGATAGTCACATCGGACTCGGGAATGGCCCATGTTGGTTCAGTGGCTTCAGCTTGTTCTTCGGGCCACCAACTTTGAGTCATTTCTTTAGAAGGTTCAGGCCTAGAGGATTTGATGTATTTTCCTTCAATGTATGCATTCCACCAATCTACATTGTCTGAAGGCTTGGGAATGTGTTTCGTGGAGGCATCATTATCCTCTGAATCAGATTCTTGAACAACATAGGACTCCTCGTTCATAGTCTATTCTTCAGGAATTTTGGAGATGGTAGGTGTGAATCGGGAGTCGGTTGTGGTCCAAGCTGCTGATGTCTTTTGAGACCCTTGACTACTAGATGAACCAGATTGATTAGAAGGTTTTGGTGGTGGTGTTGGTGGATTTGTCTTATGAGTTTCAGCAGCACCAGAAGATCCACCAATTCCAGATGATCCAGCTCCACCAGTTGGAGGCGGAGGAGGTGGTGGCTGTTTAGGAACTCCAGACATAGATTCCAGCATAACCACTTTTCTCTTCTTCTTTCCCTCCCTTTCACGAATGTCTTCCAGGAATTGCAAATAATTATTGCTTGATGGATTCTGGAGAGCTTCATCGACTTATTGTACTTCATCTTTATGCTCATCCGTTAAACATTTACGTGGAGAAGCGATCTCAATCTCGGTGGGTAAATCCTTAAATCTCTGATGCAGCGGAGCCTTCATTGCCCATTCCATCGCATCCTTAACTTCAGCTTCAATGGCATTTATAACTTCTGTATCAAAGTTAAAACTCTCGAGCTTCGATAAACGACGGTCAAGATGTTTAACCGATTCAGGCAGGTGATGTTTCTCAAGAGCTACAATTCGTTTCATAGCCTCTTCTAACAGTTGTTCAGTTATTTTGATGGGCGGTGGTAATGCAGGTGGTGTGGCAGAGTCACTAATGGTGAGGACAGGTGGAGGGATGGTAGCGGACACGAGTGGTGGAAGTGCGGTTGCTTGAGCAGAAATGGGTGGTGGAAGTGCGATTGATGGATTTGTTACTGATGAAGTGACAACGGGTATCGACATCGGAGGAATAGTTTATGTGTTTTGCTGGATAGTGACCGAGAACATAGATTCAACTTCTTCTCTTTCATCGTTTTATTTGTCAGAATCTACATCCGAGTGCGTCGCCGAGGAATTGGTCACCATAAGTAATGTCGGCTCAAGATTTTTCGGGGATGACAGATCCCGCTGACACGCTTGCTTCATCCAAACGTGTTCCTCGATCTTGTCTTAAGAATCTCTGTGAACCTTCCAGCCGGTCGTTTCCCCAACCTCGTGTCTTGCTGTCGGTGTCCGTTTGTTCATTCTCGTTTCAATCGCACGATGCAGTTCAGTAGAAGGTTGAATTCATGGCTAACTGACTGAGTGTCACTAGAGGCAAGGATGTCCTCTTGTGTATCAGACACATCTTTTTCCACTCCAATTTGTTCTTGAGCTGAGGATGATTCAACGCTTATTTTCTTGAGCTCAAATTTCATTGTCGTTTTTGGAGTTGGAGTGGAAATGGTTAACAACATCTGAGCCGCTTGTTCCGCTTCTTCTCTAGCAATACCTTTACCTCTGCCTTGAGAGACGGGAGTGGTTTGGTGTGGTACTGAATCCGGTTCTTGTGTCATAACCCCCTTCACTGCCTGTCTTTGAGACATATCAAGACTTTCCAGGCTCTGTTGGATGCCTTGTTGGAGTGCCGCCTCGTATTCATCCATTAAATTCATCACTTTCTCAGGTACCTCGGACCCTTTTCCTTTTCCCTTTCCAGCGTCTCTCTTTCTCCTATTTGCATTTGAGATGGAGAATCAGCAGACACTGATCTATCTTGTCTCTTCTTAGGGAGGCTTGCGTAAGTACACACCGAGGATGTGGATTTGGGTTATGTGGGAGTAGGATTGGGTGTGTCATCAGTGGTTGTGCTAGAGGCTTTCTTTATGTATTTCTTGAAATAATCTGCCTTCTTGATTCTTTCGGTGAGAAGATCGTCGGGAATTGGCATTCCAAAGACCTCTTTGTTCATTCCTTTGGCAACAAATTTCAGGTTACCAAGCTCAAATTCAT
The DNA here is from genome assembly GCA_910596185.1 of Chrysanthemum makinoi. NCBI lineage: Eukaryota > Viridiplantae > Streptophyta > Magnoliopsida > Asterales > Asteraceae > Chrysanthemum > Chrysanthemum makinoi. The sequence continues at coordinate 89,149,144 of OU343221.1, read as the reverse complement.
GACCAAACCCTCATGTAGAACGTTCACTTCTTGGAGTAAACCGATGTTTCTGACGCAAGTCGGATGATTAGCCGAGAACCTCATGCTAGGAATCACCCTCTTGTCTTTGGATTTCCTTCCTTTGACTTGATTCAAAAAATTAAATCATGATGAATGTGTCCATAGCCAAGGAGAATTCTTCCCAAATGAGTTCAAATAAATCGATATTTTCCCTTTTAACAATCCCACATGATTTGTAGAATTGGAGCCTTACTCAACCAAACACGAAGTTTACCGGTTAAACAGGTTGAGAATGGTGGCAATGGCTCTCCATGGTTGATACAAATCGTTGGAGATAATTTCTGAGACCTTTGTTAACTTCACGGGATATCCCAATTCTTGACAAAGTCCATTAGTTCATCGCGGTTGGTGGAGTAACAAATGGATTTGCGGGGGTCGTGGAGTGATTCTAAGGTCTCCCGAGAGTCTCGGTGTTGATTTCATACCACTTGTCATCAAGTTTACAAGTGTATATGGCAGTGATCTTTTCCCATGTAACGATGTTCCGGTATTTGCGGGTAAATGGCGAGAATCGCGGCACCACATGGTTAAGGCACCAAAGAAGTTGGTGTTCTTCAGAATATCAACAGCAATTCGGTAGATTGGGTTCGGTTGGTTTCTATCAACATCCATGAAGCAGTTGCTTTTAGCAATGTCCACCCATTCATTATGCGGAAGAATTTCCTCATCGGTAGGTACAAAGGGTGGAGCAGTGGTAGCAAGATTTTCTGAAGATGTTGTGCCAGCCATTGTAATTTTGTAGAGCATACATACAACAACAACAATATTCGGAAATTTTGTTAGGTTAGACATGTGGTAAAATGCATAGACACATACCAAGTGAGCCATTAGCATACAATGACCAAGTTATAATGAGGATATAGGAAAAATCGCATGGAAGCATACATTATAAGAACAAGTCGCATCAGACAAATTACATTCATGTGAGGACAAATCGCATTATTGACAAATCGCATAATGCATAAGACAAATCGCATAGTGAACAAATCGCATTTCATCGAAACGCATAGGTCAAAGGTAGTCAACAAAACGCACATGTCAAAACGCATGGGACAAATCGCATACAACAAATCACATATTCTTGAAGACAAAATGCATTATGGACAAATCGCATTGGTCAAAGGCATTCAACAAACCGCACACGTCAAAACGTGTGAGACAAATCGCATACAGCAAATCGCATACAACAAATAGCATATGACAAAACACATACGAAGTGAAAAGAGACAAATCGCATTACACAATTGATACGACAAATCGCATCAATTATTTTAAAATGACAAATCGCTTTTCAAGATCATATGGGACAAATCGCATACAGAAGTTTTGAGGACAAGTCGCTTTCAAGCAACCATTGACAAATCGCTTTCAAGAATATACAACGAGAGACCAAGAACAAGATTATCAAAAATTCCATAGATAAATCAGGCATGCAAATTCCACATAGATTAGACACAGCTACCAAGATACAACATTCCTGCCACAAAATCCTAAAAACCACTACACACCAACTCACCAAATTCTAAATACCCACGCATAAAAGGGAGAAAATCACACAAACAAACCATCAATTCCTACCCATGAATCCCAAAAGCATAAGCATCTAAAACCTACACCAATTATCATTTTAACACATAAACAAACCTAGATGCAGATTGGGTCGAAGGGAAAATGCACGAAGGAATCTACATATAAAAATTTGTTAGAATGATGTTTCAAACAAGGTTTTATGATGAAAAATGTGTGTCACATGATCAGTAATCCTACCACAAGAACTTAAGTTTGTCAAATCGCTTCGAAGAATGGAGTAGCGAGAAAAAACGTGTGAAATTTTTACTAGGAAAATGAAAGGTTTGACCTAATGAGACAAATCGCTTCTATTATATCTAGGGATAAGTTATCAGAGATGGCACATTAGTCCCCTGTACTTTGGCAAACCGCATGCAGAGAAATGACTAGCCAAAACATTAGACAAATCGCATACCCAAATAATTAGGACAAATCGCATGCAGAACTATACATAACATAGACAAATCGCATGCAACATAACACATATCAGAACATGAATTGACAGATTAAATCGCTCTAAGTAACATACATCGCTATCCGAATATCGATATCACACAAACCAAACAAGACAGGTGGCACACAAAACATGCATTCAAGTGAAGCACAATCCACAACAGATACTGCACATATCACAACAGATATTGCACATTTGGTATAATTTCAGGAATGGCAGAGTGATAAATTCTCCCCCTCAATTAATGACACGAATATGAATGAGTGATCATTGATTGAGAATAACCCATTAATGAGTCCAAGACACCATAGGTATGTGAGTGTTCATAGACATGTATAAAAGGAAAAATAGAACTCTTTGTTGAACTTCATCTAAAGACCTGTGCCATTATTGAATGACATTTCTAGGACCGTAGATGTTATCGATACCAGTATTTTTGTAATTTTCTTGATTTTTTAAATTATTTATGGATTTTTTTAAAAGGTTTTTAATTAACTATTATGTATATGAGTATAAAAGAATGTAATTTTTTTTTGTCAACCGATGAGGTACGAGTCCTGAGCAAAGGCGACCAGGAATCATAGTATTAGCAAATCAATTCTGACAAGCTAAAGTTCCCGAATGAGTAGTCTTCAATTCAGTTGGGAACCAAGTCATGATGTTCAAGATTGAGTTGAGCATTGTGCCTGAAAAAGAGTTAGGAAAATCTGCACTAATAGCACATGTAGAATAACAATTGGATGGGTTAGTAGCAGAATTGTCCTGTTCTTCGGATATTATACAGTCAGGCATTGGAATGTCATTAGTTGTCAATGTTCTGATGGGAATCCACTTAAGTCCAAAATTCTTAAAGATTTTTCCTGAGGGCATCCACTTAAGGCAAGAGCTAGGAGTGTGATTCCATTTGGATCCTATGTTCTTAAATAATCTACCAGTAGGCATCCACTTAAGACAAGAGCTAGGAGTGTTAGATCCTTTAGTCACAGTAGAAGATGTAACCATTTCCCTATTCTGAATTTTAGACATTTTGCAGTAAACATGATTCTTAGGGGAGTGATCAGCCTTTTGATACTTCTTACGTGCTCTAGATGATCTTCTTACATTCCTGATCCTAGGGCTTTGAGCATTAGTCTGAGAATCGTCATTAATTTTATCGGAATGAATTAGTGAAGTGACTGGTTTTGACAAAACATTGTTCTCATCAACTTGGGAGGCAAACCTTGATTTTAAGGGTTTAAATCTTTCTGACTTAAATGCATTGAACGCCTAATTACTGGGCCAGTTCATTAGTAATTTGTGGCCTTCCCCAATGTTGATGGTTTTGCAAACTTAGTGTTCACTCCATTTCCAATAATTTTTCTAAGCTCATTTTTTAAGTCAACTATGGCGAAGTTCTTATCCTGAAGTTTAGCTTTGAGGGCTTCAATGTCTGCTAACAAAGAGTTTGTTTGATCTGAAGACTTGGTCTCATCCTCTTTAATAGGGACACATCGTTCTACTTGTTTCTTTTTTAAAGACTCATTTTCCCTTAACAATTTGGCCACACATAATGCTAATTCATCATTCCTAGCTTTGATAGAGTCACTAACCTCTATATTAAGATTGTTCACACCCATATTAATTTCCTTATGCAGGTATGAGATTTGTTTTTTTCAGATTACATAAGGTTGAGTCTTTGTCTTGAAGCTGAGTTTTTAACTGGTTAATTTCAAAAAATTCTCGAAATTGTGGGAATTCTGAATTTATGCAAGCTTTTGTAGCAAGAAAACTTTCTTCTTTTTGTTGTATTGCAATTTCCAGAGAAATGCAATGTTTTTTAAGAATTGAGTATTTGTTTGAAAGTTCATCGAAAATTTTATTATCAACCACGTTGTTAGTCATGATGTGTTTTATCATTGACTCAGCCTCAGTTACAGAACATTTGTCAACCACATGTTCTGTAAGGTCATTAGTTTGGACAGAATTAAGCATAGATGAATTATTAATAAGAGTTACCAAAGATTCTGCACTCAATGAAGATTCTGCACCCAATGTTTGTTCGTTCAACATTTTCCACTCGGCATCCTTCTTATGTGAGACAAGAGTATCTGAACAGCTTGTTGCATCCATTTTTTATGTGTCTGTAAGTCTGGCTTCAGCAATACCCGATAGATTTCCCAACTCCTCACATCTCTCCATTGATTGCATCTCATATTCATTCATGTAATCCATGTTCTGGGTAGCTTTCTCAATGTAGTTCTTCACATTATCCATAAGATGGATAAATGTATCAATGAACTCATGGATTTCCATTCCAGTATGTTTTTTGAAAGAAATTTCAGTCATGTGTTGATCATAATCATGTGAATATTCCCCACTGATGAATGGCTGAAATTGTTTGTGGATTACTTGAAGTGCAGCACTAGACCCATCCTTTTGAACCTTTTCTTTGGTAAGTTATAGCTCCAATTGTTCTAAGTTTAACAGCAAAGTTCTAGTTAATGTGGATAAGTCCTGACGGAAGAGGGCCCTACATGTTCGTTCCATAGTTATGGGTAGAAGCAATATGATGTGAGAGTAAAGTAGCTGATAGGGCTCAATGCCGCATTCGTTTTGCATAGCATTCTATAGCATTAATAGGTGTAACTCTTTCTCATTGGACCCAGAGTGTGAAGATTTTAGATCATCATTGGCTGAATCAATCATGGTTAAACTTTCTAAGTAGTAAATAATTTCTTTGTTCTCCACAGTATCATATAGTTTGAGCACATTGGAGATTAAGGGATCAGTTGTGTAAGACATTGTGTTAAAATCAGATGGCAAGTCTTAATTTTCAATAAAATGTCAGACAGTTGAACACAAATCGATTTAAACAATCCTCCTTATGACAAATCGCTTTAGACAAATCGCACTCAGGACAAGTCGCTCTCTTGACAAAATGCAGTACTGACAAATCACTCTTTTGACAAATCGCTCCTTAATTACCAAATCGCTTAAAGGACAACTCGCTTAGCATACAAATCGCATAGAAGACAAATCGCATAAACTGACAAATCGCATAGTACATAAGTACACTCACTACATCCACTACTTTGTCCTTTCTTGTCATTTTGTCTCAATAGACAAATCGCTTAATGGACAAGTCGCTTCTCTAAAACTGACAAATCACACAAAATGAGTGACAAATCACTTCAATAAGCATTCACGGAGGAGACAAATCGGAGGACAAATCTTATAGAAGAAACACAATCCGAGAGACAAATCGCATCCAACAAAAATTTAAAAACACCACTTTTCAATCCAAAAACAACCCAACCACGATGATTCAAGCCTTCCAATTCAAAACCTAAACACTTATAATGATTCTAAACACAAAAGTACTATCAAAATCCAAACTTTAACACTAGAAATGATCCAAATGATGCAAACTACTCTAAACTCATTCAAACCTAAAAACCTTATGAAAACCACTAGATATCCAAGAACATGAGAGATGAGTGATCAAACCATGGCTCTGATACCATTTGAAACATATTGGTTTTCATAAACACACAATTAAGCACAATTATGGGGCGTATGATTTAGAGTTCTAGAGAGAGCAAGTGAGATGTTCTAGAGAGATAAAACAAAGGAAAGGTTAGATTACTAAATGAACATCCAACCCTCTCCCTTGTGGGGAGAGGGCTATTATCTAAAGACTACGCCTCCTACATTGGATCAGCATCTGATGGGTAAAGACCGTCCTTCTTCGGTGTTACTTATACTACTAATAATCTAACTAATATACTGTTACGTCTACGAGCTATAATATGCTAAACATACGTTGGGGTGACCGACACTTCTGCATGGATTTTCTAAATCCTAACAAGGCAAGCTTGGCTTAAATAGCAAGACTTCAAGCTGAAGAGGAAAAAATTGTTGAACAAAAGAGCAAGGATGAATTGATTGCAAGGAGAATGCAAGAGCAACTTGAGTTATCAGAATCACAAAAGAAAAGGATGGCTCAAGCACAAGAAGCTGCCAAATTCTATACTGATGAGGATTGGGACTTAGTAAGAGCCAAGCTAGAGGCAAATAGGGATATATTAGATGACATATCTAGTGATGACTATGCTAAGAAGATGGTAGAGCTTATTAATGAAAAGAAGAGGTTATTCAGAGAACAAAGAGAGAGAGAGAAAGAAGAAACAGACCTATGACCAAAGGAGAGCAAAAAGAATATATGATGAATTATTTAAAGAGTCGAGGGAAAATTGGAAGATGATTCAGATCAAGAGGTTGTAACCTGATCAGTTGGAGGAATAATTTGAAAAATGTGTGAAGCAGGTTCAAAATTTTACCCCAATGGACTCAGAACTAGAAGCTTCAAGGTTTAAAAGGCATGGTTTAACACTTCAATTAGAAGAGGTCAAGAAGCAAAAATTTATAGATGGTGAAGATGTTTTTGATATTGCTAAGAACGAATCTGTAAAGAAGAAGAAGAATTTGAGGTTAAAAAGCCAATTCTGAAATGGAGTAGGAGAAAATCTGTGGCAAAGAAAGGATTGAAGAAGAATAAGTCTGATACTGAGGAGGATGTGGAAGCATATATGGATGAAAGGGTAGATGAACCTTCTTCAGAAGGGTTTACAATAGGGGAAATTCCACAAGGATCAGTACCTGCTGCCATGATTGTTACGTGGCAGATTATTAAAATTGGGAATAAAGGGGCTTATCGGTTGTAGGGAATATAACGATGTAGTATATGTTAACTTTCGTGTTTGCTCAATGATCTAACAGGGATGATCTTAAGAGTTATACATGTTGATGATCTTTGAAGTATGGTGATAGAACTGAAGAAGAGCTTGAGAGTTCTATGGGGGATCTAAAGACCATGTTTGATCCACCATTTCAGTGGATGCGATTTGAAATTGCCTTATCAACAAGAAGTAGTGGATGGAGATACTTTCACAGTTGTGCTATTCACTGCTTAACATTGGAGACTGCACACATCTATATGTTGACTGAGGTTGAATATCCACTACTACCTAGAGTTTGTAAGGTCATGCTTGAGAAGAAGCTTTTAGGAGATAGAAAAGATGAGATATGTTATCAACAGCAATGATTTTAGGGATGTTTGAAATAATTTTTAGGGTGGGCTGTAGGGTATGGATTGGGGGTTGAATAGGCAAAATGGAGAATGAGGAATTTTGTACTTGGTAAAGGTGCTTTGCACTAACACAACAAATGGTTTTCAGTCCACCATGTCTAACAAACATAAGGACTGGCTAATCCAAGAGAAAACGGCTCTTGGTAAAGATTTCTCAAATTCGTTTGTAGCTGACAATTTGCCAAAAGTTGTATGGTTATCAACTCACTATATCTATGTTTGTAAAGAGTTGGCTAGCCTACAAGATTATGGCTTGTGGTAAAGGCAATGGAAAATCCATTAATATGGTTGACAGTTTGCCAAAAACTGGATGGTTTTCAACTTACCAAGGCTTCATGTTGAAAAAGTTGAACTGGTTATTAATTCACCAAGGTGATGACACAAATCCACCAAAGAATTAGCTAGTCCAAGAGCAAACGGCTTTGGTAAAGACATATTAAATCTGTTGATAGCTGATGATTTGCTAAAAATCATATGGTAATTCAACTCACCATGTTTCATGTACTACGAGTTGAAATGATTATCAATGTACCATGGTTTATACACCAAACATTGGCTACTCCAGAGTTAATGGCTAACTGGTAAAGAGACATCAAATCCATTATATTTTCAATGATTCACCTCTCGGAGTTAACACACACGGAAGTGATGAGAATAGTCTGAAACTTTATGAATTGATGTACATATAGTCAATGTTGCTGAAAAGATCTGCAATGAAACTATGAATTCTTTGGTACTTAGAAGATTAGATGTTGCAAAGATCGAAAAGTGAAGATTTATAGAGTTGCAGTTCAAAATAATTCCAAGAAGATAGATCATAACATCCTCAGGAAGCTCATAATGAAGAAACTTGAAGTTCACATGTGAAGATCAAGTTAGGAGAGGATTGTTAGGAATTATTGTAGAACAGACTCAAGTCTGTTAGTTATATTATTAAGTCTGGTAGGCATAGTTAAGTCTGTCAGTACTAAATTAAGTCTGGCCGTACTAAACTAATACTGTTTAGTTAGTTAACTCTGTTCTTGAAACAGAATGGTTATATTAGAGATATTTTAGGAAAGGATATGTACATGTCTTAGAGATATCTTAGAAAAGGATATGCATTATCCTTTCACATGTTTTGTAAAGCTGTTAGGGTTTCCTTGGTGTATAAAAGGAACTCTATGGCATTATGTTTAGATAATCCAAGTCTAATAGAGTTTAATAGTAAATACAAAGTTAGTTTTATAATTTTGTTCTTCATATTTCTTGTGTTAAGATTCCGCATTAACATTTAAGCATTCGTTGTTAGTGTCTCTCATATAGTTGATTTGGATTTATTCAAGTTAGCTATTGTCTTATTAAGGCTACTTAGATCCAGTATTTTGGACCTACATTTTCGGTGGCAAAAGTTGGTCACTAGTTTGTTTCTCAATCAGTTTCGCCACACTGAAAGTGGGAAGGCTGATATTTGAGGGGCGGATTTGGAGGCTGTGGGTTTGTGGCAGTGGCAATGAAGGTAGAACCTTTGTGTTCTTTGGTTTGGTTTTTTTCATGGTAGTAATGAAGGACGACGTTTGTTCGTATTGGGCGGTAAAATGATTGGTAGTGAATGTAAGGTGTTTTGATATGTTGTCGAAATGGGAGGTAGTGGAGATGGAAGTGGCAAGGAATTTGGCCATGACGGCTTTGAGTTTGGATATGTTGTCGGCCAGGGTGGCCATGGATTCTTGTAGGGAAGGTGGGTATCGTCTTGGATGTTTCGAGTAAGTCAATGAAAGCACCATTTGATAGAGACCAATTAGAGATGGTTAATCTCTTAAGAAATAGATAAGAAAATGATTTGATAAGGCTCTTAGAGCGGGCAAGACTCCAAGCAAATATTGGAAAAACTAGAACTAGACTTTAATCAATTTTCTTCTTATTTTATTCATGAGCCAACATTACATTTATATAGTAGAAAGACAAATGCATACTATCATAATATTATGGAGAACACATAAATAAAGGGAAAATGGAAACTAATGAAATAGTGGTGGTTGCCACTTTAATTCCTAAAATTATGCATCAGCATGTCAACTAAATAGAGATGGTGCATAGATGATCTTGACTTGATGTGTAGTGCACATATTAATACCCCGCGCCTGAAAAAAAGCCTTGTTCTCAAGGCTCATGGTTTTTTATCTCGGGTCAGTTGGCTCCCATGGTGGTTCCAGTTTGTTTTGGAGAAAACCAAAAGCAAGTGGTTTGCACTTGTGTCCCGAGAAACAATTTAACATACAGTTGCTATGCATTCAACGCGTCTTTGTTTCATCTCCATGGGGCTTAAACACTTGACCATATGTGTAGCGTACGGTGGGATGGGAGACGCTATCACGGGTGAACTTTTTGGTGGTAAAAGTTGGTCACTAGTTGGTTTCTTAATCAGTTTCGCCACACTGAAAGTGGGAAGGCTGATACTTGAGGGGCGGATTTGGTGGTTGTGGGTTGGTGGTGGTGGCAATGAAGGTAGAACCTTGGTGTTCTTTGGTTTGGTTTTTTCATGGTAGTAATGAAGGACGACGTTTGTTCATATTGGGCGGTAAATTGATTGGTGGTGACTGGAAGGTGTTTTGAGATGTTGTCGAAATGGGAGGAAGTGGAGACAGAAGTGGAAAGGAATTTGGCTATGACGCCTTCGAGTTTGGATATGTTGTCGGCCAGGGTGGCCATGGATTCTTGTAGGGAAGGTGGGTATCGTCTTGGAGATTTCGAGTAAGTAAATGAAAGCACCATTTGATAGAGACCAATTAGAGATGGTCAATCTCCCAAGAAGTAGATAAGAAAATGATTTGATAAGGCTCTTAGAGCGGGCAAAACTCCAAGCAAATAAAGGAGAAACTAGAACTAGACTTTAATCAATTTTCTTCTTCTTTTATTCATGAGCCAATATTACATTTATATAGTAGAAAGACAAATGCATACTATCCTAATCTTACGGAGAACATGGAAATATAAGGAAAGTGGAAACTAATGCAACAGTGGTGGTTACCACTTTAATTCCTTAAAGAGAAAATTATCAAAATAGGCCAAAAATTCATGCATGGTTCATGACTTGGTCACCTTTTTGGCCTTTTTCTCATTTTGGTCATGATCGATTGCTCAACTGCTCGAATCCGTCATTTTTTATGACATGTGCTATACGTATTTAGGGCCCAGGCCCAAAAAAGATAACCGGGCCGCCACTAAGCCCAATGACAAATTGGCTATGGTCCAAACACACAAAGACGCACGCAGAACATCTGAAAATGGCCTGTGTACTGCAACTATGATCATTGCGGATTCTTACCCGACAAGGATCACCCTCTGGCCACTAACAAATATAAGTGAAATACTAGGAAATCCTTGTATTTGGACTCGCCTAAAAAGGAGACGCTAACACAATTACGAGGTATGATTTTCTCACACATAACAACATACTCAAAATCCAACATTCTCTTTCAAACATGATTTATTACTCTCACGTCGGAGCTTAATTGTGGGGTTCGTCCCCAAGGTAAGGCTAACAGTTTACTTTTATTTGTGCAGGGAATCATTTCATTACTTGGTTTAGTACAGATCCAGTCCACAAATAGCTTGTTGATCCGGCCCAATAAGCAATCTCGATCCATATCTGATGATGTACCCTCGAGCGGCTCGAAGGACACTCGCCGAGGCGTGTCGAAAACCCTTATATTCGAAGGCCCAAGTTAGGTCTCGGAACATTCATAGGCGTCAAACCATTAATTAGCACGAAGGTTACCTCGGAAATTTTCCATTCGAAACCCTAAGCCCTTGGGGTATGGTTGTGAAGGAGTAGCGGATAGGAGAACCCGTGACTTGGTAAAACCGATCTCCCTCTCTTCTCTGGCTTCCCGCCAAGTTTGAGCGTGGGTTACTAAGCCTTAGCGGTTACCCACAAACATGGGGGCCCCATGTTCTCCGACATTCACGCGAGGTGCCCTAACCTATTTCTTCCACTATAAATAGGTTGGACGGGCAATGGATTATGGTAAGCTGATTCAACACTCATCTCTTTACTTACACACACTTATACAGCCATAACTCATACTTACTCTCCGCGGAGGTGGTTCGAGGTCCAACCCTGCGTAATCACTTAACGTAGTGTCCATTATTTCTTATTCTCGGTGAAAGACAATCTTGGCTTGAACATACACCCCATACCTTTGATCATCATCGAAGCACGGTAGTGCAATTTATTGTACAATCGGTGGCGCCATCCGTGGAACCCGCTACTATTAGTCGTAATCACCAAGTCTTAAAACCTAACCGGTTACACTACCTGGGCATGGAACAGGGAAGTGAAGATACACCTCCACGGGTTTCTCTACCACTGGTCCCTCTCAACACAACTAACAGCATAATCTAGCCCCATACAGCCTCCACCTTCACTACGATCTCGTTGGAAACCACTCCAGACATTACGCCTCAATTTACGCTAACCCTATTCGAAATGTACATCATTGAGGCAAACTTGAAGCCTTAGAGTCTTTACTAAGGGCTCATAAGAGGAAGTTAACAAAATCACGAAGGAACTAGAATATTCCAATGAGGAATACGATGAAGAGATTGAGGTAGATGAGAGGCCTCGGCCAGATTGCCAGGCGTTCGGCCCCTCGAAATGGTTCTCCTTCTATAAGAAGGCCTAATGGAAGGATTGTGGGTTTTGAAGAAGGTCAGGGAGATCAGGGAAGAAGGGAAAGAGTACAAGGTGAAAGAAGGGCGAGAACTCTAGCGGAGGAAGCAACCCAGGGAACGGAGGGGTAAACCTACCACCTCTCTAGCTGCCCACTTAGGAAGAGAATGGATGGGGCTCGATACCCCCATCATATGTCTCGGTGTTCGGAGGACCTCCTCCATACTCGAGGGATGAATCAGTTACCTCCTCCAGGGAATGAACCCCACTGCACCTTCAAACCTATAACACCTACCTCGAATGGTTCTCTCCACAACCAGAGTTACCAATAAATGCCCTATGAACACGTTCCTACACAGTCGATGGGTGGAAACCCTTCGTATCAACCTTCTGATCTACCACCGCATACACAACCATTTCTAACCCGTATAAACCCACACACTGTTTATCCATCCATATAACCACTATGCGAGAAGCCTCGGAGCTTGCACGCCTTTTGTGAAGTGGATCGAAGACTACCCTCTACGGCGATGTAAAGATGCCCACCGCACATAGGCACCTCACGATGGGAAAGGCGATCCTGATAACTTCTTACACTTGTTGAAGGCACTATCAAGATGCGAAGTGGGTCATGCGTAGCATGCCACATGTTCACATACATACTACGAGAGTCCGCAAGAATATGGTGGAATGGACAGAAGTTGGGGAGCATTGTAAGTCTAGACGACCTTAAGGTTAAGTTCCGATCACACTTTGCCAACGGAAGAAGTACACAAGACCCATCTGGTGGATACCATCAAGCAAAGGAACAACGAAAGCACAAGAGCCTTCGTTACAAGGTATCTGATGAAACTTTGCAAAATCTGGGTTTGCACGAGGATCAGAGGATCTCTAGTTTTGTACATGGCCTTCGGACTCGAAGCTTGGTGGAATTCTGTCCACCGATCTTCCTACCACTTACAAGGCGATGGAAGACTTACACTTGGATTGATTCTAAAGAAGTAGCAGCGAACTCAGATAGAGCAAAAGGAAGCCTCGACAAGTTCTCCAAAGGGTCCTCTGGGAAGGATTCAAGAATAAGAAGAAGACGGGGCCGCTTCACTCCCTACAACAAAGGCTCGAATCATGGACTCTTGGCAAACTTGGTCAAATCTCGGGGAGATTCTCTACAGAAAGCCGCGAAGTCCTTCGACCCACCACCTCGGATGTCGGCCGAAGCAAAGCCGGGGACATGTCAAAGTATTACCACTTTCATGAAGACCATAGGCCGCGACACAAAAAGGCGCGAGAGAATGAAGAAGCCGATCGAAGAGGCGGTACGATCGAGAAAATTAACACGGTTAAAGGCATCAAGAAAGGAAAGACAAGTTTTAGGCCGACCCCAGGTGAATGGAAAGGAAACAAAAAGAGGATACCTGAGAGGCTCGATACTAATGGTGCACGCAGGCGCATCAACCTTGAAGCGGAAAGAAGTAGATGGGGAGGCTGGGGGCGTAGGAAGATAACATTCCCTTCCATCACAGGCGGACACCGGTGACCCGTGGTCATCAAGGTGCGGGTCTCAACGAGGGGAAGTAAACCGAAGCGTGCATGGATTGTGGAAGCTCACGCAAGATCATTTATGAGCATTGTTTCCTAAATCTCAAGTCATCTTGATCGCTTACGCGGCGTTGAGGGTCAAAGGAACTTCCTTTTCGTCGAGCAATTTTCCAACACCCTAGGCGTGAACCTAATCGTTGTAGTGTAGTATTAGGGTAAGCCACGGGTATTGATATCGTTCTCTAGGGAATAGGAATGCTAGTGAGAAGTTACTACGCTAAGGTTGGGGTTGAGGAAGATTATTTTTTATCTTTTTTATATTTTTCAGAAAATGGAAAGGTACGAATCTCAGGGTTTGAATTTGGGGGTTTGGTATTTCTACCGATTACTCTACTTATCTATTCTAATTAACTAAGATAGGGGTAGTCTATGCCTATTGTTGTGTGCTCGTATGATGATTAAAAATGTGTTTACTTAGATTTTATTACTCCTTAGTTATCTCCTATTGATGGTTGAATTGTCCGTCCTTATTAACGCGGCGTTGTGTTTCTAGATTCGTAGGGTATCGCGTTTATCCCTAACTCTTTGAAGCTACCAAAGGTTAATGACTACGAAATCTCTAGGATTCATAAACTTAACACTAAGGTATTCTTTGGATGTTTAGCCTACAATTCCACTAGTAACTATATGCTAAGGTTCAACAAAGATTAATCAGGCATTAATAACACAACGAATGACCTATCACAATACTAGGTCAATCACAATTAAGATAGGAGACAACCAATCAATATTCAATAACTAGGTTTCATATTACCTAAGCAAACACACAAATAAATTAGCAGGACATGGAGAACATGCAAGCATACACACAATCAATTGAAGACATAATTGAATCAATGAAGTAAAACACTTATCTTGATGTAAAATAGGGTATGTAACCCTAAAATCTTACGTACAAGACAGACCTTGGTTCGGTTTAGGTTTTACTCCACAAAACTACCTCTTTAATGAAAAATTCAGTTCTATATATAGTGTTACAAAGCTGCGGCAATCACTCTTTAATTGTGACAGATGAATTCGTGTCATTAGGTTTCGTCTTGGCAGCGTTATCATTGTGACGGCGTCACCTTATGCACTGTGGCCGTCGCCCAGTCTGGCCAGATGCGGATCAAATCTAGGCCGTGCATTGCGCGGCCTCTACTCTTTTAAAACGATGCCGTCACTTAAATAAGCAATTTGGATACCGAGTGCGTCACAAAACCGCGTTCCGACAATGTATGCATTATAATTGCGCCGTCCCCTTCAGTTCAGCAGCAGGTGTCTCGATTCTTGACTTTGGCCATTTTCTTTGTATATTCGCGCCTTTTCGTCCGAATAAGTGTCATTCCAGCAATTTGCCTTCAAGAGACCTAAAAAGTGAAAAGGAATGAAATTAAGTAGTAACGGATACAAAAGTGATCAATTAAGGGCTTAAATGACCCCTAAAAAAGGTACCTTTTAAATCCTTATCAAATATCCCTACACTTGTTATTTGCTTGCCCTCAAGCAAATGTGCTTTTAGCCAATTAATTTATAAGTTAGGGGTCATGAAGCATTAGTTTAGAACGATTCACAACACATATAAGCCCCAAAAAAGTCATAACAAGCACGGAAATTACATACTAGCACCTCACATGGGGTGTTTGGATACTCACATCTCTCGGGTGTATATGAAATATAACAAGTTGGAAATGGAAGATAAACACTCATTAACCAGTCCAAGTACATATATTACCATAGGCTTGAGACTAGATCAAACCTCCATCGCTTTGGCATAAGCACCTAGGAAAAACTATCTAAGAGGTCTTTTAAAGGGTTGTAACGTTAAGCTTACGGTAGGGAAACAAAGGGTTTGGTGGGATAGGCGATTTAGTGGTGGCAAGTCAAAAATCTTTATGTTACAAGCATGCGAAGAATGGCGTTGTTAAGCCAAGACTCGACACTCTAAACTCTAGATAAATTGAAATAAACAAACATAAATTTAAAGATAGTTGTAGGATGGTAGCCCATAGGTTTTTTTTTCTTTTTTCAACACTCTATTTTTTTCTTTTTCTCTTTTTTCTATTTTTTCGATTTTTTTTCCATACACTTTTACTCTATCATCCTCTACGATAACATCAAAATAGTAGGGATTTATAGGCACATCCCTACACTTGAGTTTTTATTATTCTAACACTAATTTGACCCGAATTGAAAAGATCAAAACACTTGGAATACATTATTACGCAAATAAAGGAAATTTGAATTTAACGTTCCCTTCCCGTCATTTCATAAAATTTAACTTTTCCCATGAATCCCAATCGTCCCAAAACTGTGTACAAAAGATATGACTCGACTTAGCAACTTATGCTAGCAACTAGATAATTGAACTAAGGGTTTAGTGTGATAACAATAATGCACTAAAATTGAGTGCATACAACGTAGGCTAAGGCGATTTGGGTGTACATTTGGGGGTAGATTGTAAACAATGCTCTTCATTGATATTCCGGAAAACCGAAATATCACGAGAACCGCGAAAAGGATAGGCTCTGAGGGGTTAACTAGGGGTATCGTGTACTAAAGATGAGTACAATGCAAAGGTGTGGGGGAATTACTCAACCGATGTGGAAGAAGTAATTATATTACATGTATCAAACAAGGGTTATCCTAATGCCTCTTATCATTTAGGTATTCCTAACTACACAAGTGTAGTCTTACTAGCGATCTCAGAATGCATCACAAAACAAGTTCTAGAATCTATTATACTACCGGTTCACACTCTAAGCATCAAAGATGAATGCTTTAATTCCTACAAATCTAAGAGCGATCCTCACATTTTGGGTGGAATTTAAGTGGTAAAAGGTTTTGGTGCTAGTCATATAACTTCCTATCCATGAGACGCTTTATTAAGACAAATAGCCCACTCTTATATGTCATGAAAAATTTTAAATTTCATGCCAAAATTACCCTAACCGATATTTCTCATGGTTTATCACACAAATGCAATTGGACAATGCAAATAGTCAAGGATAAGCATAGTTTCAAACTTCCGGTTTTATTTTCCATCCCTACACTTAAACTGAACATTGTCCCCAATGTTCCCCGAAAGTAACAAAGTTATGATAATGGAAGGTAATTAAAAACGAAAGAAACTTGTCACACTCCCAAAATACCTGTTTTGCAGCGGAATGGAATACCTGGGGGATTACTGCCATAGCATCACAGTTACAGTTATAGTTATATTGAACAATCTAATGTGTCATTTTGAAAATACATCGTTTGATTAAGTAAAATAATCAGAGTTTACAAAGCATAGGTCCCAAAAGATTTCCAAAAGTACCAACATGAGTTTGTTACAATCAAACGATAGTTAAGTGCATAAAATCCATGTGAGACGCGTCAACTCAACGACTCCATGCAAGCCATGATGATATGCTAAATACCTGAGATAAAACATGCTAAAAGTGTCAACAAAAAGGTTGAGTGAGTTCGTAGAGTTTGGTTTATCATGAAAAGCATTTAAAGAACATTCCCAACACAAATGCATTGTAAATCCACTCAGTTGCAAGTCCCGCCCATACAAAACTTGTAACAAGTGTGTTCACAGCCCATTGCACAAAATATAGTATAATTTCAAATAGTTCCACGTCCGTTAGTTCATGATTGTACCAAGTCCTTTAGTTCAACATTATACCAAGTCCGTTAGTTCAATATTATACCAAAGTTCGTTAGTTCGATATTATCCAAGTCAGTTAGATCAATATTATACTAATAGTGTTACTTAGTACCAATAAAACATTCAGCTCAGATAAACATATAGTTTGCAAATAATTGTGATTGTCATAAAAGTTGTTGAGCATGTATCTCCCCCAAAGAGTTTAATAAAACAATTAAGTAATAGAAAGTCGGGCTATGAACTCACGGTAATCTTTAAAAGTTTAGAGTACTTATGAAAGTAAATGAAAATAGTTGAGCATGTATCTCTCCCATAGACTTTACAAAACAGTTAAATGATAGAAAATGGGGATATGAAACTCACCTAATGCAATGATTATGATGAAAAAAGTGGATACACTGAAATGAGGTGCAATCTCTATCTGCAACCTAA
Organism: Chrysanthemum makinoi; assembly: GCA_910596185.1. NCBI lineage: Eukaryota > Viridiplantae > Streptophyta > Magnoliopsida > Asterales > Asteraceae > Chrysanthemum > Chrysanthemum makinoi. The sequence goes on along the minus strand of OU343221.1, from coordinate 89,131,614 downwards.
TATGAATGATATGTTCTAATGTAAGTCATGAAACAATGTCGTACATGCAAGTCCACATGTAACCTATACCACTTGTGCATTTTTGAAAATAGAGTTTATCGTCTAAATACACGTTTATGTCGTATTGTCAAGTTATAAAATACTTTACACGTATTTATGTTGTATCGATGTCCTACGATAGTCGTTTAATGATTTATCAAGAAACTATAGGTTTTCGTCGCAAAACAATATATTTTTACTAGTCAAAATGGCCAAGTAGCCTCGTAGAGCTAGTCGTAACTTGGTGAATATCGAATGTTGGAAAACAAACACTACGGTTTTGGAATGCTTGTAGCAATATCTAAAAGTCTTAGCATTTAACTTTTGATCATAGAAGTCTCGATCATAGAAACAAATATTGATGAAGTAAGGTAGTCGGACTAAAAATATAGTTTAAGGTTAGTTTTCGGCTAAGTTTGAGTGATCGTATATTATTCGTTATATCTTCGCTTGACGAACGGTTGAACATTTTGGAAAATATGCTAGGTGAACTCACTTTTACTTAAAGACATTATTTTCTCAAAAGTACTCTATCGATAAGAAAAACGGCTCCAAACATGGTCCTTCGCAATAACCATTTTGGCTTATTAGAAAATATATGAGTTAATACTTGTGAAAATAGTTACGATAGCCATATTTCAAACGCGTGTAACTTAGTCGTTATAGCTTGGTTTTCTACGTTTTATATATCCTCGGAATCGTGATAGTATGTATTAATATATTTTTGATAAGTCGACTCTTCTAGTTTACGTTAAATACTCGTTTTTGTCCTAAGAAAAACCCTTGACAGCAAGTACGATTTCAGAAAATTAGTTTTCGTCGTTAAACTTGAAGTTAGCATATTTTTTTCGTTATAAACCCGTTTTAACCTGTTCAAGCGACAACGGTTTTGTTTTTAAGTCTATTTTCTGAAAATATAAGCCAAAATAATCCACAACCCACTGAAATTTCCATATTTTACAAAATAGGACAGCCCTTAATTATTTGTTGTCGAAAATGATTTTTCTAGTTCAAAGCTTGTACTAAACCCTTCCAATCAACACCAAAGCTATTATAAACCTACCTTACACCTTCTTAGGGTGTCATGGGTTCCTAAAATTCACCAAAATTGGTAGGGTTCATGGAAATATTAATAAGGTAATTTAAACTCATAGTATGTAGTAAAAATCAAATAAAAGTGGTATAAACACATGGTATACTTGCATGATTTGTTATAAGAACATAAAAATACAGCAAATATAAGTTTAAAAGAGTATGAAAAATGATTACAAGCTTACTTGAATGTTTGGAGAGTTTTGTAGCAAATATACCTAATTAATCTTGAGGTTTTTATTTCAAAACCTAAACTAGATTACTACTAGGACTATGTATTACTTGATTCTTGAAAAACTTTGATCTTCTTCTTCTTTTTCTTATAGCAGCCGAACCACAAGGATGGTAGAGAGACTTTGCTAGTTTACTACACATCTAAAAACTTGATCTATGTGTTTATTTAGGAAAAATAATTGCAAGTATCATGAAATATCTAGCCAAAAGGGTAGGATGGTCATTTATGTGGACAAATCAAAATTGATTTCTCTTGTGACAAGGGGGGGGGGGCGTGGAATATGGATGAGGAAGCAAGGATTTGTTGAATTTTGTAATAAGATGTATTTAATACTTTGTTATCTTTCAAATTAAATGTAGATATTTAGCTATTAGGTGTAGAGTTAGCTAGAAATCAATTTTAACGGAACAAAACAAAATATATCAAAATCATAAAAATTATAAAATTACATTTCTCGCAAGTATCGGGTGATTATATAATTATTGTATCGAAATTACGTAAACCGTCGTAAATATATATATATGACAATATATATACAAAATAAATTCAAAGCATCGAGTAAACTAATAATATAATTTTTATAGTCTTAAAATGAGTATTAAAATATATCTGGACAATTGTTGGAAGTGTCGGATCAATTATTCAAAATAAATGATCGTGCGATAGCGTTTATTTAATAAATAAATATATGTTAATGAAATATGCAAACCCATGCATGAACCAATATGAAAATGATGTTACTGATGATATGTTGACTAACTCTAGTCTATATGAAATGTTCTTAATGATGTTCCATGAATACGCAGCTAAACCCTCATGGTTACGCAAATTTGATACTCGCAAACTTAGTTTACGTAATGATGAGTAATAACCATGAATAAAGATTTTTTTTATCCGGGAATAAATAGTGTTTCGTGAATAGTAAAATTTTAAAATAACCTCTCAAAGTCTCAAACCAACTTCAAAAATGATAAATAGTAAAATGATGTATAGTAACCGATGAATAGTAAATTCCCGAGATGAATAGTAAATTCCCGAGATGAATAGTAAATTCCCGAGATTAATAGTAAAATTAATGTTTGAGAAATGACCTAAAATTATGATTTGTAACATTCATCCACCCAAAAAGGAATTCAGTCCCTTAATTCAGTTCGTGTTGGTTTCTCAGGTTTAGGGTTTGTGATGACTAACGAGGAGAGAAGACATGAAGAAGTGTCGTTACGGCTATCTAGGATAAGAGTGTATAAAACATCGCGATAGAGAAAAATATTGGAAGAATCTCCCATGAGTATCACTCTGACTTTTAGGAATATGTGAAAATTGTTATGCTGCACTAAGATTTATAACTAAGCACTCCCAACATAACATGATCCCTCCAGAATTAGACATAGTTAGCTAGGCTATGTATAATTAAGGAGCGATAATGTGGACGTTCGTTTAGTTGTTATAACTCTCAATGTTTAAAGAGATTTAAACCATGTCGTTAGAATGGCAGTTAAAGTAAAAGGAAGTAAAAATTTTTGTAAGTGATAACAAATCAGAAAGGAAAATAAAGTACGATAGATGAGAATATTTCACGAGTGGTTTATCAACGATAAATAGTCTTAAGTCTTAAAGATCCGAATACTAGGGAAGACATAGACTTAGTACGACATCGTGCATAAGGAAATAAGACTGTTAATTTCTAAACTTCTTCAGTCTGCCGTGTTGTTGATACCTTGGTGAGCTTCTCCTCCTTCTAACATATATGCTCTCCCATGAGCACCTTCAACTTGTTGACCTTGGTTTTGGGGACATTGGTTCCGATAGTGTCATTGCTCACCACATCCGAAACAGGTGACTATGGTTTTACCTCTACAATCCCTGGCAAGGTGTCCCGGTTTTTGACAGCTGTAGCACTTAGCAGGGAAAAGACCCGAGTGATGATACTTACATCGATTACATAGTGGGTAGGTTCCAGCATAACCTCTGCCTTTTATTGGTGCAGCAACATAAACCATTGCAGCTTCTTGTCTTCTATTCTGTTGTTGATGATGGTTAGTGTTACGATTTTGGTTATCATTATTATAACCTCCCTGGTCATTTTACCATTTCCTTTTGTTGATGTTAGTTTGGTTGTCGTTGTTGTTGTTGTTGTTGCTATTGCGGTTATTGTTGATAATGTTTTCCCTTTTCACAACTTGAGCCATGAGTTTTTGAGTTATCCTGATAGTCTCTTCAATTGTTTATGGATCGAAAGAAGTTACATCTCCTTGAATACATTGTGGAAGTCCTCCATGAAATTTTCGATAATTTCTCATTGTCGAAACCATCGATGGACAAGAGCGACCAACTCTTGAAACCTTCTGATGTAGGTCTCGATGTCATAACCAGTAGTTACTAACTCATAAAATTCTATCTCTAGTTTCTTCACCTCGATGCGTGGACAATACTTCTTAGTCAACAACCTCTTGAATTGATCCCATGTGAGCTTTTAAGCATTTTCCATACCAATAGGCTGTGCATAAGAATTCCACCATGACATTGCCTCATCTAAGAGTGTACTAGTGGCGAACTTCACCTTGCAGTCATCTGGGCAATTGCATAGAAGAAATACAGACTCTATCTTCTTAAACCAACGGATCATAGCAGTGGCTCCTTCTATGCCTTTGAACTTTGTGGGATCACCGCTCATAAAGTCCTTGTATGTAAAATTTCGAAATCCATACCTTCCTGCAGCCCCTGCATGTAGTAAGTCGGCTGGCTTCAACAGCAGACCATAACCCAGCAGCAGTAGCAAGTCTGGCGGCTTCAGCAGGCGGCGACCTCGGCGGCGGCGACTACCGTTGCTCGTTCTTTCTCTAGTGCCCTAGCTATACTATCCTCTACATACTTTTGGATAGCAGCTTGTATCATAGATGGTGGAGCTTTCTTTGGCGCCATAACTCTTCAAAATAAGAGGAAGGGTGAGACGTAGCAAAGTCCTATGTTAAGAATAAGCGCTCTAAAGAGATGTGATATGAGGTGAGAAGTTTAAGGTTATTTTTCAAAATGATTGACAGTTTCTAGACGATGGGTTATGAGGTGTCGTGAGTACTTCAAATGTATGACAGGTTAGTGATTTAATGTGTAAATAGCGTCTAACACGACATGTTGGTGGTGAAACAAGGAGTGAGAGCGACTTCACCCTTCTTGAAGGCTTCTTCTCGGCATCCGATGTTATCGGTGATGTGTTTAGTGCTGAGTCAGTTGGTGTCAATATTGTAGTAGGGAATGTCAGGACATTCTCCACATTGGAGTCTGAAGAAAGAATAATGGAATGGGTATCTGAAGATATCTATGTGACAATCGATTTGAAATGAAAGTAAATAACTCACAAAATGTGCGTATGAAACCGCATGCATAGTGAATATGCACTTATGATGAAATGATGAGATGCTATGATGATGTAGTTATAGTCTAGGGTCAATGATGCAACCTAGTTCTCTATAACTCTTGCTCTGATGCCAATCTGGCACACCCCCAAAATACATTTTCTGTGGAATGGAATACGGAGGATGACGCCATAGCATCACGATTCACAGTTATATTGAGCGACCTAAAAGTCGTTTTGAAAATACATCGTTTGATTAAGTAAAATAATCAGAGTTTACAAAGCATAGGTCCCAAAAGATTTTCAAAAGTACCAACATGAGTTTGTTACAATCAAACGATAGTTAAGTGCATAAAATCCACGTGAGACGCGTCAACTCAACGACTCCATGAAAGCCATGATGATATGCTAAATACATGAGATAAAACATGCTAAAAGTGTCAACACAAAGGTTGAGAGAGTTCATAGAGTTTGATTTATCATTAAAAGCCTTTAAAGAACATTCACAACACAAAGGCATTGTAAATCCACTCAGTTGCAAGTCCCGCCCATACAAAACTTGTAACCTGTGTGTTCACAACCCATTGCACAATATATAGTATAATTTCAAATAGTTCCACGTCCGTTAGTTCATGATTGTACCAAGTCCGTTAGTTCAACATTATACCAAGTCCGTTAGTTCAATATTATACCAAGTCCGTTAGTTCGATATTATCCAAGTCAGTTAGATCAATATTATACTAATAGTGTTACTTAGTACCAATAAACATTCAGCTCAGATAAACATATAGTTTGCAAATAATTGTGATTGTCATAAAAGTTGTTGAGCATGTATCTCCCCTAAAGAGTTTAATAAAATAATTAAGTAATAGAAAGTCGGGCTATGAACTTACGGTAATCCTTAAAAGTTTAGAGTACTTATGAAAGTAAATGAAAATAGTTGAGCATGTATCTCTCCCATAGACTTTCAAAAACAGTTAAATGATAGAAAATGGGGATATGAAACTCACCTGATGCAATGATTATGATGAAAAAAGTGGATACACTGAAATGAGGTGCAATCTCTATCTGCAACCTAATATGAATGATATGTTCTGATGTAAGTCATGAAACAATGTCGTACATGCAAGTCCACATGTAATCTATACCACTTGTGCATTTTTGAAAATAGAGTTTATCGTCTAAATACACATTTATCTCATATTGTCAAGTTATAAAATACTTTACGCGTATTTATGTTGTATCGATGTCCTACGATAGTCGTTTAATGATTTATCAAGAAATTATAGGTTTTTGTCGCAAAACAATATATTTTTACTAGTGAAAATGGCCAAGTAGCCTCGTAGAGCTAGTCGTAACTTGGTGAATATCGAATTTTGGAAAACAAACACAACGGTTTTGGAATGCTTGTAGCAATATCTAAAAGTCTTAGCATTTAACTTTTGATCATAAAAGTCTCGATCATAGAAAAAAATATTGATGAAGTAAGGTAGTCGGACTAAAAATATAGTTTAAGGTTAGTTTTCGGCTAAGTTTGAGTGATCGTATATTATTCGTTATATCTTCGTTTGACGAACGGTTGAACATTTTGAAAAATAGACTAGGTGAACTCACTTTTACTTATAGACATTATTTTCTCAAAAGTATTCTATCGATAAGAAAAACGGCTCCAAACATGGTCCTTCGCAATAACCATTTTGGCTTATTAGAAAATATATGAGTTAATACTTGTGAAAATAGTTACGATAGCCATATTTCAAACGCGTGTAACTTAGTCGTTATAGTTTGGTTTTCTACGTTTTATATAGCCTCGGAATCGTGATAGTATGTATTAATATCTTTTTGATAAGTCGACTCTTCTAGTTTACGTTAAATACTCGTTTTTGTCCTTAGAAAAACCCTTGACAGCAAGTACGATTTCAGAAAATTAGTTTTCGTCGTTAAACTTGAAGTTAGCGTATCTTTTTCGTTATAAACCCGTTTTAACCCTGTTCAAGCGACCACGGTTTTGTTTTTAAGTCTATTTTCTGAAAATATAAGCCAAAATAATCCACAACCTACTGAAATTTCCAGATTTTACAAAATAGGACAGCCCTTAATTATTTGTTGTCGAAAATGATTTTTCTAGTTCAAAGCTCGTACTAAACCCTTCCAATCAACACCAAAGCTATTCTAAACCTACCATACACCTTCTTACGGTGTCATGGGTTCCTAAAATTCACCAAAATTGGTAGGTTTCATGGAAATATTAATAAGGTAATTTAAACTCATAGTATGTAGTAAAAATCAAATAAAAGTGGTATAAACACATGGTATACTTGCATGATTTGTTATAAGAACATAAAAATACAAAAAGTATAAGTTTAAAAGAGTAGGAAAAATGATTACAAGCTTACTTGAATGTTTGGAGAGTTTTGTAGCAAATATACCTAATTAATCTTGAGGTTTTTATTTCAAAACCTAAACTAGATTACTACTAGGACTATGTATTACTTGATTCTTGAAAAAATTTGATCTTCTTCTTCTTTTTCTTATAGCAGCCGAACCACAAGGATGGTAGAGAGACTTTGCTAGTTTACTACACATCTAAAAACTTGATCTATGTGTTTATTTAGAAAAAATAATTGCAAGTATCATGAAATATGTAGCCAAAATGGTAGGATGGTCATTTATGTGGACAAATCAAATTTGATTTCTCTTTTGACAAGGGGGGGGGGTGTTAGATATTGGATTTCACAAACACATCACATAACAATATATGGTTCGAATTATGTAAGAGTTTAGAGAGAGAAAGTAGAGATGGGAGCCTTTCTAGAGAGAGAAAGTAAAACAAAAGAAAGAAGGTTAGATTGAGTGAAAGGTCCAACCCTCTACCTAGGGAGGTAGAGGGTATTTATAGTTACATACTACACGTCCTCCTACGGACTGTGGATCAGGCATACAGTGGGTAAAGACCCGTCCTTCCTCCACTGTGTTGCTCTAAACTAAATAGCTAACTAAATAACGTAATGTCTACGAGCTAACATATGCTAGACTATAGTTGGGGTGACGACTCTTTACTATGGAATTTCTAATTCATAACAATCTCCCCCTAAGGGAGGTCACCCCATGAATTACATTTTGTGTCCTAGCATTCTATTCTTGACTTCGTTCTTGAGCTCGTAGACTTTAATTCTTCAATGTCCACATTTTTTGTGCTTTTGTAGTGACTCTTCATAGTCCGAGTATTTTGTACTTTCAGTGGAGGTCTTTGATCTGATCCACATCTTTAATGATCTTTGAGCTTTCATTGAGATCATCAGCCACAGTAAATCTCTGGATCACCCTTTGTTGTGTTGCCTTCATGTGATGTTGTGACTTTTGGACCGACATGCTCAGACTTTACGGATCATGACATCTTTCCATCGAGTAGCGAAGCTTTTCTTGGTTCATGATATCTGCGGCAGCGTAGCGAAGCATAGTATGAAAATATCGAGCCAGGTTACGTAGATATGCACCGATCATGATTTCTTCAATTAAGTGTGGATGCTGTGAGCATGCGGCTTTGGAATTGACTCCTCAATTGATCATTTGCAACCGTCCAAATGTACCTGCAAACAACGGTTAGCAATAAAACACACGAAAGTGTCTTTGATCACTTTCGTTGAATTGAGGTACACGTCCCACGGTTCCCGTTGATCGATACAAGTCTTGCACTGTGATGGTATAATTCGAAGAATCTCCTTGACAGGGTTTCGCAGTTGCTCTAGTTGTTCTCAAACCGGAGCGTCTCAAAGAAGACAACACGGAGTGAGTGAACCGGCGAATTGAGATTCACTGATTGATGAAAAATGATTTGAAAAAAAATCGCGTATTGCTTAGAAGAAATAATTTTGCAATACGACGAAGGTTTTATGAGAAAGATCAATTTTCAATCAAAAATACTTTTTGTATTTGAAAAGAGTACACATTCGATGTGCTAGAGAAAGAAGTTTGCACATCGAACGGTTTTTCCAAAAGTATTTTTTCAATCAGAGATACTTTTTGAGTTTGAAATATGAATACATATTCGATGTGCTAGAGAAAAGAAGATTTGCACATCGAACGGTTTTTCCAAAAGTATTCGTCAATTCATTTCCTGGACCAAGGTTGATTCAAGAATGAATCGCCCCATCGTTTCTATCTAGTTGTCACAAGCTCGATCTTTTGCAAGATCTCACATGTCACCCACCAAGAGCTTGTTTGATGTTGGCTCTAGAAGGATTTCCATCTTCATCGTGAATATTTACATATCACTCGGATGTTCTGGCAATACCACAAGGATAATGCGTAGGACTCTCAATATATACTTACTTTCCACATTGTGTGAAACATCAAGTCTTCATTAATTTAGTGTCCTAATGAGATATTGTGGATTATCTCTTGGCTCTAGACTCAATCGTGCACATTTGGTTCCTATGCTGGAGACTAGGGAGAGGGTCTCCTTCTTCAATATCAACAATCTCTAAGAGAAAGTCGATAGATAATGTAGGTTCCCCGTGAGAATGAAACAAGCCCTTTTAAGATGAACTTGAGTAGCTTGGGAAGTTTAGTGCAGTGCGTCACTGGGTCCATAACGTCTTGTCTTCAATACTAGTGTTACCTTAGTAACCACCAGTAGCATATGTATTGAACCCGGTTTCTGCGCTAAGGTTGAATTATTGGAGGGCTATTTCTTTTCACCCTTTTCATATTCATTTCTATTTCATTCTTCAACCCGATTATAGAGACTTCATAACTAGAACCTTGTTGGGTTTATTCCGATTACTAGCTCTGTCTCGATCCGCACTCTTCCCATTTCTCATTTTTCTCCTTTTTTCATCATACCTAAGGACTCTACACTATCTAGTGGATTATCCCTGGGTAGATCCCTCCGGCTCTGGTTGGATCATGGGAACGAATACCTAACCAAACCATCCTTATAACTCCATATATAAAGTAAAATGGTCGGTCTTTTGGTACAATTCATTTCTTCCATGAAACCAATTGAAAAATAATTTGGAAAAACAATCAAGGTACTTGTGATACGAGATCAAAGCATTTTGTACCTTAATAGTTTTGATCATTTAGAAAACCTCCCCCTCAATATGTGCATTTGATTTCTAAATTGTTTAGCACATTGAGGCAAGAGGGCTTTAAAATATTTTCTTTGATCACAATTTTCATAGAAAAAGCCATTTGATTTTCTTGGTAAATTCTCCCCCTCAAAATGTGCATAGGATACTTGAAATCATTTTATCACATATAGGAAAGAGTTCTTTTGAAGCACATCCACGATCACAAAAACCATTAAGAAAACCATTTGAAAACTCAATCAAGATACTTTATGTTAAAACATAAAAGCTTTTGTACCTCGATAGTTTATTTTCTTTTAAAATGCTCCCCCTCAATATGTGCTTCGTGATTCGAAAGGATTTAGCACATATGAGAGAAGCGACTGCACAATTGAATCAAAACGATCACCTTTTATCAAATTTCATTATTAAATCACAAATTCTCCCCGATCAAAAATATCAAACCCTTTGAGATTTTGGATCCCACATGATTAATAAGGTTTAGAAAACATGGGAGAAAATGTGCCAGATTTAAAAGCTCATCTTGTTTTTGGATAAATGCTTCCCCTCAACATGTGCATTATGTATATTGAAATCGTTTGGCACATGGAGGCAGGAGTGCCTTTGAAGGACAAATACCAATTCCATTAAAACAGATTTGAGATTTAAATCACGATCTCTCCCCCGATCAACAAATTTCAAACCATTTGAGATTTGTGCTCCCAAAAGATTTAAATCATTTAGAAAATTTTGGGGAAAGACGTGGCAAGATTTGATTTTGAAAAATGACAAATAAGGACCATTTTAAGACATTAAATATTGTTAGTGTCAGGTATGATTGTTTTAAGAGATCTTTTAGTAAAATAAAACAATTTCACAATCAAACAAGAACATAAAGAATTTCATTTTGACAGATCTTTGAGTTTTAAAGAAAATCATACCATGACAAAACATTAAATCTTTAGATCACCACATTTTAATGTACAAACCGGAACTTTTATGAAGAAATATTGTATGAAAATATTATATTTTAAATCATTCTCCCCCTCAATCGATGACCGAAGTCGATAATTGAGTGACATAGGTTTTGATAAAAATAAGTCCGGTGATTTTCAAAATTAAGACCAATTTATTTTCAAAACAATATTTTCCATTTTCAAAACAATATTTTCAAAATTGTTTAAAAATGGTATCATTCACTACTTTTTCTGCACAAGATCACGTTAGGTGGAAGAATCATAAGCTGCTTTTGTTGATGTTGTTGTAGGGCTTGGAAGAAAACCGTCTGCTAATGCAGTGAGACTTCTTACATTGCATTTTAATGCCAACTGAGGTCAAATTAAGCTCCGTTTCTTCAATCAAATAGAAGAAAACCATCTGCTGAAGAAGTGAGACCTCTTACGTTGCATTTCATGCCAACTCTCTATTGAAGTCAAATTAAGCTCCGTTTCTTCATTTGCCAACCCAAGAAATAGTTACCCTTTCCTTTCGGCATCCAATCATCTTCAATTGTGGGATCCGGATCGGGAACATTCTTATATACCAATATACCTGCATATGTTAGTGAACACACATACAAATATATGGTGGTCGACAACACCTAAACAGCAATCGACTAATAAAAGTCAATTCAACATGTCAATCAGTTCATATAAGGTATGGGAATAATCTGTTCATCAAACTCTAATCATCTAATCCTAGCAATCATATCCTAGGCACCTAGTCCTTCAACATAGGTTAACATCATTTTTAATTAAGCATATTAGGATAATTAGACAAGCCCGATAGATGATATAAATTTGAAAACATTCTCCCTCTCAATCAATGACTCATTTTTAGAAAAGTTTAAACACGCTGAAGTCATAGATTGAGTTTTCAATTTTTTACGAAAACTCTGAAACTGATTAATTTAATAGCAACTCATTTACCACCATTTTTGAAAAACAACAAATATTTTCCTGAAGAATTTTAGACGGAAAAACATTTGTGTAGGAACAGAATTCATTTTGACGACATGCTTTCCTTGTTTTGTTTTAGGATAAGTGCACGAAATATTTGAAAATTGATTTAGCATAGCACTTTCCTTTCTTTGAAGAGCGGGTTGCTATCTGAAATAATAGCAAACCATTGTTTAAGCAGTTCTGATGCGAAATAACGTAAGCCATCATTTGAAGCTGGTTCTGATGAAATAAGCGTAAGCCATAGTTTGTGACATGTTTTAGAAAAGAATATTTACACCTCTGCTCGAACTTCATCTATGGTCCCGTGCCATTATTGAATGACATTTCTAAGACAATAGATGTTATCGATACCAGAAGACATGTCTTGAGAAAACATATTTTTGGTATTTTGAAATTTTCGATTTTTATGGGTTTTGAAGGTTTATATTTTTCTATTTTGTTTTTGTTGGTTTTATATTTTTGTATTTTGCTTTTTTGATAAATATTTACACAGATAGAGTAGATGATATAGTAAAAAGATGATGATACGTCTGTCAGAGATAAGGATATCGGCGACCGCACGTCATTATAAGATAGAATTCGTCATCTCTTATACTTCCACCACCAAAGCTTCCGAGGCTCGGAATAGAAGATAGAACATGAGCCTTTGAGAAAAAGAGACTTTGGCGGCTTCCCCCAAACGAAAATCCTTTAGTGGCGGATTCAAAGCTTTCTCTCAAGCTTCCATTAGCCAGGTGCACAAAGAAGCACACCATTATCATCGATCCTGCTGCTCCTTTAAGAATAATCACCGTGATTCTTCGTTTGAGGTTATATCATCCAATAGAACAGCAGCAACGTATCATCCCACATTTGAATAATCTTCTCAAATTCCTTTTCCACTGAAGTCTGAAGCAATCCATTCCAAAAGGTGTCAAGAGAACAATTCCCCTAAGTAGTTGAATTAATGAAGTCAGTCTCTTAGACTAGAGCTCACGAACCCGAATACACATACCCGAAGACAAAGAAACTTATACCATCGAAGTAGCAGATTAAGTCCAATAGCCAAAGAATAACCCGATGTATACTTTTCTCTCCCCCTGAAGAAAGTGTATGAAGCTCAAGAACGAATTACCGAATGCCCAAAGAGAATAACCGATAACATTGAAGAAGCGGGCGAATCACTTATTATCTCTGCGGGTGACAATCTCTGCGGATGTCAACACCGGAATAAGTGATTATATCTCGAATCACATGATTAAGACCTCAAGTAAAACAGTTGAGCATCCCCAATGTACACAATCTCTCTCCCCTGATGATTGTGATAACATCAAAATCATCACACACTTGTATACCTCTTTCATCTTCAGAAACTAACTCTTCCATCTCTTCCCCCACATAGTTGGAATAAGAACACTAAAAGCCTTGATGAGTAAAACCTTGAGTTTCTCTGCGGTCATGACATTTGTTTTCCCGGGATATCTTGAATCACTTAGAAGAGTTAAGTTCATCAAGTTTACTTGCCATGAGTCAAACCTTGAGTTTCTCTGCGGTAGTAACATTTGTCTTCCCAGGTTATCTTCAATCACTTAGAAGAATTAAGTTCATCAAGTTTACTAGCGTTTAGATGCTTGTCTCCTTCCCCCTTGCTGGTTTTGACACTTCAGAATCAGCAAAACATTATAAGCCCAAATACTTGAAATCTGTTGAGAAGATCGCTTGAAGTCTTTGTGAGAATCAACATGCTGAATAATGTGAGCAAGTCTAATTGGGGATTGAATTTGACATATCACTCTCCCCCAATTAGTTCTCTCCCCTAAACCGACAATCTGTTTGATAAATGCCCACATTAAGAAGAAGTCTTTTGATAATCAAATGCAACTCGTCTTTTAGTCTTCTAACATGTAGCAGAGAATGTAGAACCGACTGTAGACTCGACCTTCTTCAAGATTGTTCAGTTGGGGAATAGATAGTTAACATCTTTAACTTACACCAAAAAGCATCTCACCAAAAAGCATCCCAATTAACTTACATCTTGCAAATCCCTTAACTAAAATCCCTCCCAATCAAACAAGAACAGAAACATGTTCATCAAGGAAATCAGCAATCAGGCCGCAACGAACACATAAGATGGTAACACCAAACTACCAATCACATCAAACAAGAACAGAGAGATAATTCGGAATCATCATGTTGATGTGTACGTGAAGCATTAACCGGAAGCACTTTGTCGATAATCATATCAGTCGGTGTGAAGATGTCAACCAATGGCTCTAAGAAGAAAAACTCCATGTGAAGATGATCCGATAAGAAGAAGCTCGGTACTTACATGAGTTAGTAGCCGTTTGACCATATGACCATATATTCTCATATATCAATCAACCATGCAGAATTATCATACTTCTTCTCCCCCTCAAGAATTGCATACGGAGATGCCATTCTTGATTAAACAAGTGAAAATCATCCAAATGTAGTCAATTCACACTTCTCCCCCGCAAAATTAGCACAGGATGTCGCCATCGTCATTATAGTTGAGAAAGTGGAATAAGAAAAACAATCAACAGTAGCCAGATTCACTTGATGAAGCGCATGGAAAAAGTATGAAGCATGTTGATGAGAATGGTCATAATAAGAAGATTTCTCTTCTTCAAAAGATAAAGCGCACTGACACATACACTTTTCTTTTCTTTAGAGTACGAGGCATGAACTGTTGTGTTCATACGTCATAGCCGATTAATATCAAGGTTGAGTTACTTGAACCCGTGAGTTATGAGATATCAATCCTTGTGTTATCCACACTTTAAACCAGTCCATGTATTGAAGGATCGAAGTATCTGCAACTGAGTAAGGACTACTTGCACTAACATTACAAGCTTGTTTGCATATATATTGGTTAGTGACATTAGTATCCAAACCCTTTGGGGTTTCACGGTCAACATTGATTTTGCCATCGAAAGCATTTTCGGTAGGTATCCACCTAAGTCCAGCATCCTTAAACATTCTACCAGAAGGCATCCACTTATGGCAAGGTCTACGATTGTTGATATTCTTATGCAAATTGGAAGACTTATTGTTATTCCTAGACTCCAAAGATTTAGCAGTTTGGATCCATCTAGATGAAGTTTTAGGTTTGTTTTGCATCATAACATGTTGAACCTTAGCCATGTAGGTAGTCTTAGTGGATTGTACCTTGGCATGTGAATTAGGAAAATGTTTCTTATGTGGAAAAGACCCAGAATTTCTAGTTTTTTTTTCTACATGCTTAGCATTCTTATACACATAACTACTTTTTGATGCACGCCAATCCTTAGTCTTGTTCCTAGGTAGTGGTTTACAACTACTAGCAGTGTCTTGAAATCTCGTAGAATTCCTCACCCTCGGTCTTGCACCTAAAATTCGGTATTTTTGAATCTGTGCCTTTTTCCTAGCTTTTTCTAGATAATAGTTCTTCCACTGAGTCATTCATATCATATGAATTCAGGGTTTTAATGCTTGGTTTTGACACTGTTTTCGAACTAATCCTAGAGGTCTTTGGGAGTAGGCGTGGCTACGTGTTGAGAGTTAATGGAGCTAGAAGCCTTATTCTTAGGTAACTCTGGTGAAGTGACTGGTTTTGACAAAACTTGTTTCTCATCAACTTGGGAGGCAAGCCGTGTTTTTGAAAATTTTGTTCTTTCAGATTTAAATCGGTAGGCTGCTAACAACGGACCGGTCTCTAGTGGGATGGCCAGCTTCCCAAGGTTGATGGTTTTGTAAACTTAGTGTTCACACTTTTCCCTGCGGTTTTTCTAAGCTCATTCTTTAAGGCAACAATGGCGAAACTCTTTTCCTGAAGTTGAACTTTGAGTTCATCAATCTTTGCTATCAAAGGGTTTGTTTGTTCCATTGACTTAGTTCTAGCTTCTTTGACTGAGTCACTTAGTTCTATGTGATGCTTTCTCAAAGACTCATTTTCCTTTAGTAATTTAGCCACATAAATTAACAATTCATTATTTCTTGTTATAGTAGCATCAATGTCTTGTGTATTCATGACTAAATTACTTTTCAAATTCAAGACATAAATATGTTTCTTCAGATTATAAATGGTTGAGTCTTTGTCTTGAAGCTGAGCTTTCAAAGTGTTAATTTCAAAAAGTTCACGGAATACAGGAAGTTCGGATTTTTACATGGTTTGTTAAGTTGAAAACTTTCTTCTTTACTATGTATCGCAATTTCAAGTGAAATGCAATGTTTTTCAAGATTTGAGAATTTGTTTGAAAGTTCATCAAAAGCCTTTTATCAACCATATCTTTTGTTTTGAAACACTTAATCTCGGACTCAGCCTCGATTCTGAAGATTTATCAAAGTCATGTTCACATCATGATCAGGTTTGTTTAAGTACTTTAGCGGATGCATTGTGTTGAGCGATAAAGGGTACCTCATTACATGACTCTGTTCAATTTACGGTCTTATATCGCATCCACATCATGTGTAACAAGAGTCACTGAACTGGTTGTTTCAAGCTTATCGTCTCTGAGCCTCTGTATTGAGTGTCAACTGATCCAACATCCACGGTGCCATACGGTCTCAACATAACAATTTATTGATTGTACCGAGATTCATTCGCCTTCGATCACAACATCCACTTCTTGTGTGACGGGAGTTCTTGAGGTGGTTACATCATTCTTTGTTGTTTCGATATACGCATTCAGCAACGACCTTTCGATACATTACCCGACTTATCACAAATATATCTCAAGCGTACCCGACTCTCATCTACTTTTGCATCTTTCTAAGTAACTTCCTCAATATACTTCTCCACATTATCCATGAGATGGATAAGTGTCTCCGTGAACACGCTAATTTCCATTCGAGTGTGTCTCTTGAAGGACATTTCATCATATCTTGATCATAATCGGATGTGAATTCCCTTCTAATGAATGACTGAAAGTGTTTGTAGATCACTTGAAGTGCAATGCTGGAACTATCCTTATGAACCTTCTCTTTGTCAAGTTGTAGCTCCAATTGCTCTAGGTTTAACAGTGAGTTCTGTAATGTGGATAAGTCCCCGGAAGAGGGCAATACATGTTCGTTCCATTGATGTGGGTAGAAGTAACATGAGGTGAGAGTGAAGTTGTTGATAAGGTTCAATACTACTTTCCTTTTGCATGGCATTGCAGCTGAGCACGGTGCAAATCTTTCTCATTGGACTCGGAGTATGAAGAACTCAAATCATCATTGATTGATTCCATCATCACTGTAACCGTTCGATTATAGCTAATATTCTCATGGTTTTCTGACATCATACAGTTTGAGTACTTGAAATCACGAATCGAAGTGTAAGACATGATGTTGATGAATCCACGGGATTTTACAAGTCTATGATTTAAACCGAGAAATAGAATCTTTCGCGGGATTTTACTAAAATCAAGACCAAACCGTTAAGCAATGACCAATGGAACGTGTTAAGATGACTGATGGATTATCACAATGATAGAAAATTGTGTGTTAGGACTTAGGATTGTTTGTAGGAATAGCAGAGATGTTGTTTGGTTGAGATTTGGATTGGTTTATGCTTGTTTTTACGGAGAAATTTAGGTCTAAAATCATAAAAACCTCAATAACTTATGTTCGGAGTGGATTTAGGCCTCGAAGGTTGACCTTTAGTTCATTCGGCGTGCCATTCTCCTCATTCTCACGGTCGTTTTGATGGGTAGAACGCTGAAAACGGAGTTACGGATCAAAAGTTATAGCCGTTTGAAGTTTTGTCAGGAAAAGTCAACAAAACGCACCCAAGACAACTCGCACCCAAGTCAACTCGCTTTGATGACAACTCGCTTAATAGACAAGTCGCATGAAACACAACTCGCTTCAATAAGCAAGAGACTCAACTCGATTATGTAGGCAACTCTCTTAGCAGGCAACTCTCTTAGGCAACTCTCTTAGGCAACTCGCATAGGCAACTCTCTTAAGATACGTTGAATCTGGACAAGTCGCATAGGCAACTCTCTTAGGCAACTCGCATAGGCAACTCTCTTCAGATACGTTGAATCTGGACAAGTCGCATAGGAAACTCTCTTTACAAAGCAACTCTCTTCCAAGAAATGTCAAAGCAACTCTCTTCAAATTTACAAAGCACCTCTCTTCCAAGAAATGTCAATCCGTGACTCAACTCGCATAGTACAATATTCAAAAAACCACCACTTTTTAATCCAAAAACAACCTAACCACGATGATTCAAGCCTTCAAAATCAAAACCTAAACACTTATGATGATTCTAAACACAAAAGTACAATCAAAATCAAAACTTTAACACTAGAGATGATCTAAATGATGCAAAATACTCTAAACTCATTCAAACCCAAAAACCTTATGAAAACCACTAGAAATCCAAGAACATGAAAGATGAGTGATCAAATTATGGCTCTTGATACAAATTGTTAGATATTGGATTTCACAAACACATCATATAATAATATATGGTTCGAATTATGTAAGAGTTTAGAGAGAGAAAGTAGAGATGGGAGCCTTTCTAGAGAGAGAAAGTAAAACAAAAGAAAGAAGGTTAGATTGAGTGAAAGGTCCAACCCTCTACCTAGGGAGGTAGAGGGTATTTATAGTTACATACTACACGTCCTCCTACGGACTGTGGATCAGACATACAGTGGGTAAAGACCCGTCCTTCCTCCACGGTGTTGCTCTAAACTAAATAGCTAACTAAATAACTAGTAAATAACGTAATGTCTACGAGCTAACATATGCTAGACTATAGTTGGGGTGACCGACTCTTTACTATGGAATTTCTAATTCCTAACAGGGGGGCGTGGCATATGGATGATGAAGCAAGGATTTGTTGAATTTTGTAATAAGATGTATTTAATACTTTGTTATCTTTCAAATTAAATGTAGATATTTAGCTATTAGGTGTAGAGTTAGCTAGAAATCGATTTTAACGGAACAAAACAAAATATATCAAAATCATAAAAATTATAAAATTACATTTCTCGCAAGTATCGGGTGATTATATAATTATTGTATCGAAATTACGTAAACCGTCATAAATATATATATATATATATATATATATATATATATATATATATATATATATATATATATATATATATATATATATATATATATATATATATATATATATATATATATATATATATATATATATATATACAAAATAAATTCAAAGCATCGAGTAAACTAATAATATAATTTTTATAGTCTTAAAATGAGTATAAAAATATATCTGGACAACTGTTGGAAGTGTCGGATCAATTATTCAAAATAAATGATCGTGCGATAGCGTTTATTTAATAAATAAATATATGTTAATGAAATATGCAAACTCATGCATGAACCAATATGAAAATGATGTTACTGATGATATGTAGACTAACTCTAGTGTATATGAAATATTCTTAATGATGTTCCATGAATACGCAGCTAAACCCTCACGGTTACGCAAATTTGATACTCGTAAACTTAGTTTACGTAATGATGAGTAATAACCATGAATAAAGATTTTTTTTTATCCAGGAATGAATAGTGTTTCGTGAATAGTAAAATTTTAAAATAACCTCTCAAAGTCTCAAACCGACTTCAAAAATGATGAATAGTAAAATGATGAATAGTAACCGATGAATAGTAAATTCCCGAGATGAATAGTAAAATTAATGTTTGAGAAGAATGTTTGCTCGGTAGGATCCGTGTGAAGTGGTGGTTAAATCTTTCTTCAAGAAGAATGTTTGCGTGAAAAGCTCCTTCTCATCTTATGTATCTTCTTCTTGATAAATTAAACCTGCACACTTGAAGAAAACAAACGAAACCTTAGCGTAAAATCGGCGGTAACAATATATATATGACTCTACTAAACTAGGATATAATGTTTGTGGAATGGATGTTCTGATTTTACGGAAAATTAAGACACGGAAAATTTCAAAAATTTATAAGTAGCTCGAGAAAACGAGAAAAATTAGTAAGCTGTTTACTGCTCTCTGCGCCGTCAGGTTATCCTGACAGAAACTGGTCTGCAATTTTCTGGAAAAATTTCCAGCAAAACATCCATTATGACTCGATACAAGCATTTGACTCAAACAAACACACATGTATATCTTTTAAATAATTGTAATTCTCATGTTCACGTTTCTTTTGAAAACGTGTGTTATCCTCCCTACACTTATCCCTTATGTAAAATACCTTTATATGTAATTAAGACGAGGTTAAAGACAAAATAAAGCATTTTTACAAATTTAAACATGAGAATAAACAATCAATAAAAGATACACGACACACAAACAAGCAAACAATTAAGCATGGGTTGCCTCCCACAAAGCGCTTTTCTTTATTTATGAGTCTTGTAGCTAGACTCGAAGTCGTGCCCCTACGTTTTCTCGTTTTTCATTCTCAATGAGAATTCTATCATATTGACAAAATTTTCATCAACTCTATACCTAGGCCCTAGGGTCAAGCAATCCTTATAATAAAGTCTCCTTTTCTCCCACATGAAATTCAAACCTTTTTCAACATCGTCTTCGCTTTTTTCCTCAAAAGCTCTAATGTTGTCTCGTTCAAAAAGGGATAAAGGGCCATATCCGTTCGTTTTCCAAGGCATCCTATAGGTGATCTCCTCATTCCCTTCCTTAAACCTAACCGTTCCTTCAAACTTGTTATGACTCATTTTAGACTTTTCAACAAACGGTTTTCCTAGAACTACTTAGGATAAGCTATAGTCAATGACACATCCGATGTCTTCTAGGACCACAAAATCAACTAGGTAGGTGAAATTTCCTATAAAGACGTGTACATCCTTGACTCTTCCCACAAAGTTGCAAACCCCTCCTGGATACTTAGGGTTTCTCCTAATCTTAAGTCGCTCATTCATAATATCATTATAAACAGCTGATGACATCACATTAATGGGAGATTCCGTATCTATGTAAGCATGTTCGACATTCCTATATCCGATCATACAAGGAATTTTTAGGTTCCAAGGATTTCCTCTCCTAATCTTTGGACATATCCTAATGATGGGTGATCGGGGATTATCGATTATGTATTGATGGTAAGCAACCTCTTCCTTAGTGGGGTAAAGATTGAAATAAACACTATCCTCCTCATTCACG
Source organism: Chrysanthemum makinoi (assembly GCA_910596185.1). Lineage (NCBI taxonomy): Eukaryota > Viridiplantae > Streptophyta > Magnoliopsida > Asterales > Asteraceae > Chrysanthemum > Chrysanthemum makinoi. The sequence goes on along the minus strand of OU343221.1, from coordinate 89,110,768 downwards.
TTTTTATCCACTAAGCCATTTTTCGAATTACTGTTGATCATGGAGCCAACTATAGTGGCGTAGACCACTTTCTCAACAGCTTCCCTAATTGTGCTATCAAATACCTTTTGCAACTCTTGAAGGTCGGTGTTTCTACTCACATAACGGCTTCGGCGGTTGTGTTGGCCATTGGGTTGGGTTTTGAGTGAAAGTGATTTATTTGGTGGTGGGTTGATGAGTGGTGGTTGGTTATCACCTTCCATGATGAAAAGTGATGGGGTTACGAACAAAGGTCACGAAGAAGGGGGATAGACTACGAGGAAGCTAAAAATGAGAAAAAAGCTTACTTGATAGGAATCAAGCAAGGAAACCTAAACGAGGTGGACTCCTAACTAGCTATTCTATTCCCCGGCAGTGGCGCTAAAAACTTGAAACGCATACGCAACGCATTCGGGGTCAAAGGAACTTCCTTTTCTTCGAGCAAGTTTTTCAACACCCTAGGCGATGAACCTAATCGTTGTAGTGTAGTATTAGGGTAAGCCACGGGTATTGATATCGTTCTCTAGGGGAATAGGAATGCTAGTTATAAGTTACAACGCTAAGGTTGGGGTTGAGGAAGATTATTTTTTATATTTTTTAGAAAACGGAAAGGTACGAATCTCGGGGTTTGGATTTGGGGGTTTGGTATTTCTACCGATTACTCTACTTATCTATTCTAATTAACTAAGCTAGGGGTAGTCTATGTCTATTGTTGTGTGCTCGTATGATGATTAAAAATGTGTTTACTTAGATTTTATTACTCCCTAGTTATCTCCTATTGATGGTTGAATTGTCACGTCCTTATTCTTAACGTGTTGTATTTCTAAGGTCGTAGGGTATGCGTTTATCCCTAACTCTTTGAAGCTACCAAAGGTTAATGACGACGAAATCTCTAGGATTCATAAACTTAACATTAAGGTATTCTTTGGATGTTTAGCCTACAATTCCACTAGTAACTATATGCTAAGGTTCAACAAAGATTAATCAAGCATTAATAACACAACGAATGACCTATCACAATACTAGGTCAATCACAATTAAGTTAAGAGACAAACAATCAATATTCAATAACTAGTTTTCATATTACCTAAGCAAACACACAAATAAATTAGCCGGACATGGAGAACATGCAAGCATACACACAATCAATTGAAGATATAATTGAATCAATGAAGTAAAACACTTATCTTGATGTAAAATAGGGTATGGAACCCTAAAATACTGTACAAGACAGCCTTGGTTCGGTTTAGGTTTTTTACTCCACAAAACTACCTCTTTAAAACTGAAAAATTCGGATTCTATATATAGTGTTACAAACTGCGACGGCGTCACTCTTTAATTGTGACGCCATCGGGTCGCCGTCATTAGGGTTTTGTCTTGGCCGCGTTATCATTGTGGACGGCGTCACCTTATGCTGTGATGCCGTCGCTTCATCTCGACGCCGTCTGGATCAAATCTAGGCCGTCCGAGTCACGCGACGCCCTACTCTTTTAAAACCGATGTCGTTACTTGTAAATAAGCAATTTGGCTCTGAATGTCGTCACAAAACATGTTTGACGGCGTCGCGTCAATTGTATTTGTCCCCTTCAGTTCCAAGAGCTTGAGTGTCTCGATTCTTGACTTTGGCCATTTTCTTCGTGTATTCGCGCCTTTTCGTCCGAATAAGTGTCATTCCAGCAATTTGCCTTCAAGAGACCTAAAAAGTAAAAAGGAACGAAATTAAGTAGTAACGGATACAAAAGTGATCAATTAAGGGCTTAAATGACCCCTAAAAAAGGTACCTTTTAAATCCTTATCACACCGGCGAACACTCATGGCCCCTTGGAGAGGTACCGTTGGAAATCACTATAGGCGAAGGCCCCTTATCCCGCACAGAAACACTCACCTTCGTCATAGTTAGATCAGATTCTCCTTATAATTTGCTAATTGGGAGAACAACTATGCAAAAGATGGGCATTGTTGTTTCCACCATACATGCTGCCATTAAGTTCCAAACCCCCTTTAGAGTAGGAACTGTTCATTCTAATTATGGGGCGGATAAGGGGGTATATGGTGTCAAGAGTGTCAAGGAAGAATCGGAGGAGCCTCCGATAGCAATGAAGCAATCCTAAGCTGTACTGATGCAGAAGAGCGGGTTGTAGTTAACCCTAGCTACCCTGAACAAACAGTGGTAATAGGAAAGCAACTCCCGGTGAATTTCAAGGCGAAGCTCACGGAACTGTTGCGGACTAACCTTGATATTTTTGCTTGGAAATATTCTGATATGACATGGGTCCCAAGAACATTCCTGATTGACGGACAGCCCTTCGGCACGGAGCATAAACTCAATGAATACAAAAATATTGAGCCAATGAAACAGAAAAGAAGGAGCCTAGCTGATAAGGTTTTAAAATGTACCTTTTTGAGGGGTCGTTTAAGCCCTTATTTGATCACTTTGTATCCGTTATTACTTAATATCGTTCCTTTTCACCTTTTAGGTATCTTGAAGGCAAAATGCCGGAATGACACTTATTCGGACGAAAAGGCGCGAATATACGAAGAAAATGGCCAAAGTATAGAATCGAGACACTCGAGTGCTGCTGAAGAAGGGGACGGCGTCAGGCACAACTAGCGACGCCGTCGGACAAGTTTTGTGACGACTCAGTAGCCAAATTGCCCATTTACAAGTGCGGCCGGGTTTTAAAAGAGTAGGCGTCGCAACTCAAACGGCCTAGATTTGATCCGCGACGTCGAGGACGAAGGGATGGCGTCCAGGGCATAAGGTGATGCCGTCGCAAGACTAACGTGGCCAAGACGAAACCCTAATAATGGCTACCCGACGGCGTCACAAATTAAAGGGTGACGCCATCGCATTTGTAATCTTATATATAGAATCTAAATTTTTTAGTTTTCAGTGTGTAGTCTTTGGAGTAAAAACCTAAACCGAACCAAGGCTGTGTATGCTTGCATGTTTCCCATGTCCGGCTAATTTACTTGTGTGTTTGCTTAGGGAATATGAAACTTAATTATTGAATATTGATTGGTTGTCTCTTATCTTAATTGTTAATGATCTAGTATTGCGATAGGTCATCCGTTGTGTAGTTAATGCTTGATTAATCTTTGTGAACCTTAGCTTATAGTACCTAGAGTCATTGTAGGCTAAACCATCCTAAGAGTACCTTAGTGTTAAGTTTATAAATCCTAGAGATTTTGTAGGCAATAACCTTTGGTAGTTTCAAAGAGTTATGGATAAACGCATACCATACGACCTTAGACACACAACGCGATTAAGAATAAGGACGTGACAATTCAACCATCAATAGGAGATAATTAAGGAGTAATAAAACCTAAGTAAACACATCTTTAAATCATCATACGAGCACACAATAATTAAACATAGACTACCCACTAGATTAGATAATTAGATAAGTAGAGTAATCGGTAGAAATACCAACCCCCCCCCAATCCAAACCCCGAGATTCATACCTTTCCATTTCCTAAAAAAACATAAAAAGATAAAAAATAATCTTCCTCAACCCCAACCTTAGCGTAGTAACTTCTCACTAGCATTCCTATTCCCCTAGAGAACGATATCAATTCCCGTGGCTTACCCTAATACTACACTACAACGATTAGGTTCACTGCCTAGGATGTTGAAAAACTTGCTCGACGAAAAGGAAGTTCCTTTGACCCCGAACGACGTGTGTAGCGTTACCAAGTTTTTGGCATCGCTGCCGGGGAATAGAATAGCTAGTTAGGAGTCCACCTCGTTTAGGTTTCCTTGCTTGATTCCTATCAAGTAAGATTTTTTTCCATTTTTAGCTTCCTTGTAGTCTATCCCCCTTCTTTGTGTTTGTGTTCGTAAAACCCTTTTCATTTGTCGCTATGGAAGTGAAGTTGCATTTGAATCATTAACAAATGAGGAACAATTGAATTTCGCAGATTGGATTACTTTTTATTGTTCTAATGAATTTGTGAGTGATCTTAGAGATATCCAAAAGGAGACGGGTGTAAGGTTGGATGGATTTGATAAATTTTGTGCTTGTGTGACTTTAGAAATTTTTTGAGTAAGACCATCTGGAATTTTTTTGAGAAAAGCCTCCTAAGTATAAACCATCAGTTGAATGATCTTAGGTACCATGATAAAAAAGACCTAGTTTTTAAGAACATGGAACCTAAACCCGAACAAGATTGTGAGATGGTTAGAGTTGAAATACTTAGTCGCATGTGTGGGATAGACTTCAAAACATATGACACGCGTGAGGAATCCTTTAGGCAAATAGAACATAGTAGTCAAGTTTTTGAGAACAATTCTTATGAATTGGACCAAGAATTTGAAATGGCCAAAGAAGGATTTGAGATGCTTAGGAGTGTATTTGGGTTAGATCATACTAATGAACATTTAGGAGATCTAGATATAATGAAGAATGAGGTGGAAACTACAAGCCCACAGGCCCTACCATCACTTGAGGAACACACATCATCTATAACTTACCCAGAAAAAGTAGAAGAGACTATTGGAACCCCGATTGGTATAGAACCTTTGGACCAAATGCCACTAGAGAATGTAGGTTTAGATGCTTGGTATCATGACCTCTCTCTTAGTATTAGGGAAGCTCCTAATTTTGATGAACCGGAGCCTCAACCAAAAACCTTACCCAATTTTCCGTCTTTAGATGTGAATCTAGGAATTGAATTAGGCCCCAATCCAACCATCAAAATAAATAGTCCGGGTAGTTGCTTGATAAAGGTGGTAGACTCTAGGCCATGTAGAGTGGAAGCTAATATAGGAGTAACCCATGACCTTACATACTTATATCACCCATTCATGGTTGATAACAAGAAACATTATGGGTTTAAACCGGGTTTATTAGGTCAAGATGGATCCTTAACTAAGAATCTTTTAAAGTTGATAGAAGATGATCCATTTTTAGGAGAGAGATTTGATTCACCCGCTACACCAATAGACTTAGGTAAGGTTATAATGAATGGAGCACACTCCTTTGAGCATATAAATCACCCATCACCTTCTCCTCACGTAGCAAATTTCCACCCTAAGGGTGTGTATCGCTACTATCACCCGCACTTAAGCTTAAGTGTAGGGAAAACCTCCCCTTTATCCATTAAATAAGGGTAGAGTCAAGCTCGTGACTCGAACAAAAACAAGCGCTTCTTGGGAGGCAACCCATGTGTATTTGTTTTTCATTTTTATTTATGTGTCATATATCTTTTCATTATTGTATGTTCTCTTGTTTGAATTTGTGAAAATGCTTTATTTTGTCATTAACCTCGTCTTAATTACATATAAAAGGTATTTTACAATAGGGATAAGTGTAGGGAGGATTACACGCGTTTTCAAAAAGAACGTGAACATGAGAATTGCGATTATTGAAAGAGATATATATGTGTGAGTCAAATGCTTGTATTGAGTCATAATGGATGTTTTGCATGAATTTTTCCAGATTCTAAAGATATAAATTTTCCAGAATTTTTGTTTTAGAAAATCGCAGACCAGTTTCTGTCATGATAACTTTGGCGTCAGGGATCGCAACCTGACAGCGTCAGGAGGAGCATAAACAACTTATCTTACTTTCTCTCGTTTTCTATGCTACTTATAAATTTTTAGAATTTTCCAGAAATTCTGTAAACATCCATTCCACAAGCATTATATCCTAGTTTAGTAGAGTCCTATATATATTATTACCGCCGATTTTACGCGAAGGTTTCGGTTGTTTTCTTCAAGTGTGCAGGTTTAATTTACCAAGAAGAAGATACATAAAATGAGAAGGATCTTTTCATGCAAACTTTCTTCTTGAAGAAAGATGTAACCACCACCTTACACGGATCCTACCGAGCTAATCAGGGGAGTATTAGTTTTTTTCATCTTTTGTTACCTTCCATTATCATAACTTTGATACTTTCGGGGAACATTAGGGACAATGTTCAGTTTAAGTGTAGGGAGGGAAAATAAAACTGGAACTTTGAAACTATGCTTATCCTTGATTATTTGCTTTGTCCAATTTCATTTGTGTAATAAACCATGAGAAAATGTCGGTTAGGGTAATTTTGGCACCAAATTTAAAATTTTTCATGACATATAGGAGTGGGCCATTAGTCTTAATAAAGCGTCTCATGGATAGGAAATTATATGACTAGCACAAAAACCCTTTACCACTTAAATTCCACCCAAAATGAAAGGATCGCCCTTAGATTAGTAGGAATTGAAGCATTCATCTTTAATGCTTAGAGTGTGAACAGGTAGTATAATAGATTCTAGAACCTGTTTTGTGATGCATTTCGAGATCGCTAGTAAGACTACACTTGTGTAGTTAGGAATAACAAAATGATAAGAGGCATTAGGATAACCCTTGTTTGATACCTGTAATATAATTACTTCTTCCACATCGGTCGAGTAATTCCCCCACACCTTTGCGTTGTACTCATCTTTAGTACACGATACCCCTAGTTAACCCCTCAGAGCCTATCCTTTTCGCGGTTCTCGTGATGTTTCGGTTTTCCAGAATATCAATGAAGAGCATTGTTTACAATCCACCCCCAAATGTACACCCAAATCGCCTTAGCCTACCTTGTATGCACTCATTTTTAGTGCATTATTGTTATCACACTAAACCCTTAGTTCAATTATCTTGTTGCTTGCATAAGTTGCTAAGTCGAGTCATATCCTTTGTACACAATTTTGGGACGATTGGGACTCATGAGAAAAATTAAATTTTATGAGATGACGGGAAGGGAACGTTAAATTCAAATTCCCTTTATTTGCATAATAATGTACTCCAAGTGTTTTGATCTTTTCAATTCGGGTCAAATTAGTGTTAGAGTAATAAAAACTCAAGTGTAGGGATGTGCCTATAAATCCCTATTATTTTGATGTTATCGTAGAGGATGGTAGAGTAAAAGTGTATGAAAAAAAATAATAATAATAAAATAATAAAAAAAAAGAACATGCGGGCTACGATCCAATATCTATCTTTAAATTCATGTTTGTTTATTTCAGTTATCTAAAGTCTAGAGTGTCGAGTCTTGGCTTAGCAACGCCATTCTTCGCATGCTTGTAACATAAAGATTTTTGACTTGCCACCACTAAATAGCCTATCCCACCAAACCCTTTGTTTCCCTACCGTAAGCCTATTATTACAATCCTTTAAAAGACCTCTTGGATAGTCTTTCCTAGGTGCTTACGCCAAAGCGATGGAGGTTTGATCTAGTCTCAAGCCTATGGTAATCTATGTACTAGGACCGGTTAATGAGTGTTTATCTTCCATTTCCAACTTGTTATATTTCATATTCACCAGAGAGATGTGAGTATCCAAACACCCCATGTGAGGTGCTAGTATGTAATTTTTGTGCTTGTTATGACTTTTGCAAGGCTTATATGTGTTGTGAATCGTTCTAAACTAATGCTTCATGACCTCTAACTTATAAATTGATTGGCTAAAAGCATATTTGCTTCAGGACAAGCAAATACCAAGTGTAGGGACATTTGATAAGGTTTTAAAATATACCTTTTTGAGGGGTCGTTTAAGCCCTTATTTGATCACTTTTGTATCCGTTATTACTTAATATCGTTCCTTTTCACTTTTTTGGTATCTTGAAGGCAGAATGCTGGAATGACACTTATTCGGACGAAAAGGCATGAATATATGAAGAAAATGACCGAAGTCAAGAATCGAGACACTCAGGTTGCTGGAACTGAAGGGGACGGCGTCAGGCACAACTAGCGACGCCGTCAGACAACTTTTGTGATGGCTCAGTAGCCAAATTGCCCATTTACAAGTGACGGCTTCAGGTTTTAAAAGAGTAGGGCGTCGCAACTCAGATGCCCTAGATTTGATCAGACGGCGTCGAGAGGCTGAAGGGGCGGCCACAGGCATAAGGTGACGTCGTCGCAAGACTAACGTGGCCAAGACGAAACCCAAATAACGGCGACCCGACGGCATCACAAATTAAAGGGTGACGCCGTCGCATTTGTAATCTTATATATAGAATCCGAATTTTTTAGTTTTCATTGTGTAGTCTTTGGAGTAAAAACCTAAACCGAACCAAGGCTGTCTTGTACAGTATTTTAGGGTTCCATACCTATCTTACATCAAGATAAGTGTTTTACTTCATTAATTCAAGTATGTCTTCAATTAATTGTGTGTATGCTTGCATGTTTCCCATGTCCGGCTAATTTACTTGTGTGTTTGCTTAGGGAATATGAAACTTAATTATTGAATATTGATTGGTTGTCTCTTATCTTAATTGTTAATGATCTAGTATTGCGATAGGTCATCCGTTGTGTAGTTAATGCTTGATTAATCTTTGTGAACCTTAGCTTATAGTACCTAGAGTCATTGTAGGCTAAACCATCCGAAGAGTACCTTAGTGTTAAGTTTATAAATCTTAGAGATTTTGTAGGCAATAACCTTTGTTAGTTTCAAAGAGTTATGGATAAACGCATACCCTACGACCTTAGACACACAACACGATTAAGAATAAGGATGTGACAATTCAACCATCAATAGGAGATAATTAAGGAGTAATAAAACCTAAGTAAACACATCTTTAAATCATCATACGAGCACACAATAATTAGACATAGACTACCCACTAGATTAGATAATTAGATAAGTAGAGTAATCGGTAGAAATACCAACCCCCCCCCCCAATCCAAACCCCGAGATTCGTACATTTCCATTTCCTAAAAAACATAAAAAGATAAAAAATAATCTTCCTCAACCCCAACCTTAGCGTAGTAACTTCTCACTAGCATTCCTATTCCCCTAGAGAACGATATCAATTCCCGTGGCTTACCCTAATACTACACCACAACGATTAGGTTCACTGCCTAGGGTGTTGAAAAACTTGCTCGACGAAAAGGAAGTTCCTTTGACCCCGAACGACGCGTGTAGCGTTATCACTAGCCTCCGAAAGAAACGCTGCAGCACCAAAGAAGTTGATGAACTGACACAAGCGGGCATTATAAGGGAAGTTAAATACCAAACCTGGGTGGCCAACCCTGTTATTTTCAAAAAGAGCGACTGACACAAGAGCGCATGTGCGTTGACTTTACGAATATCAACAAAGCATGCCCGAAGGATTGCTACCCCCTACCAGAAATTGACTGGAAGGTAGAATCCTTGGCAGGCTTCCGGCTAAAGTGCTTCCTAGATGCCTATAAAGGGTATCATCAGATCCAGATGCCCTTCGGATTGAAGAACGCAGGGGCAACATACCAACGACTCGTAGATAAAGCCTTCAACAAACAGATAGGCAGAAATCTCGAAGCATACGTTGACGACATGGTTATTAAAAGCAAGACAGAGGAGGACCTACTCCTTGATGTGCAAGAAACCTTTGACCAGCTTCGGGCGATAAACATGAAGCTGAACCCTAAAAAATGCTCCTTCGGTGTCGAAGAGGGGCAGTTTCTAGGGCATTTGATCACTAAGCAGGGGATAAAGGCTAATCCCTCCAAGGTCAAGGCAATTACGGATCTCCAAGCTCCTAAGTGTTTAAAATATGTGCAAAGTCTGAATGGAAAGCTAGCCGCTCTAAGTAGATTCTTGTCGAAGGGGGCTGACAGGTCCCTACCGTTCTTCAAAACACTTAAAGGATGCGTTGATAAGAAGACTTTTCAGTGGAGTCGGGGCCTTGACGCTTTTGAAGATGAAGGAGTTCATTGAGATCTTTCCAACACTTACGACCCCAATCAAAGGCGAGGTGTTATTCATATACTTAGCATCCTCAATGGAGAGCATTAGCTTGATCCTTATGGCAGAACGGGACAAGCGACAAATCCCCATTTAATTTGTTAGCAGGGTCTTGCAGAGGGCAGAGATCGACTACCCAACATTGGAGAAGTTAATATTAGCTCTAATCTACGCAGCAAGAAGGCTCCGGCGATACTTCCAGGCCCATCCAATCACAGTCTTAACCGACAAGCCACTCAAACAGATCTTGTCGAAGCCTGAAAAGTCTGGAAGGGTGGCTAAATGGGCAATTGAACTTGGGGAGCATGAAATAGAGTTCAAGGGTCGAAACTCTATTAAAGGGCAAATTCTTGCAGACTTCTTGGAAGAAACACCTTCCGAACCGGACACAGGAAAGGAAGAGCCCAAAGCCAAACTCACCGAAGTGCAGGATGGTGGAAACTTTATGACGAGCATCAAGCTCAGATGGCTCTGGAGCAGGTCTAATGCTAGTCAGTCCTGACGGGAAGGAGCATACATATGCTCTTCGTTTTGAGTTTTAAACCACAAACAATGAAGCGGAGTACGAAGCCCTATTAGCAGGCCTTCGATTAGCTAAATATATGGAGGTCAAAGCTCTTGCCGTTTTCGTAGATTCTCAATTGGTAGCTAACCATGTGACAGGCTCCTATGAAGCAAGGCAGCCCGTCATCAAACAGTACTTGGAAAAAACAAAGGAGATGCTGGAGAGCTTCGATTCTTACACCATCCAACATGTTCATAGGAATCAGAACAAGAAGGCAGACGCACTGAGCAAGCTAGCCTCTATGGCCTTAGCTCATCTCACCAAAGAAGTAATAGTTGAAGTCTTACCTGAAAGGTCCATCATTCGCAAGGAAGTTACAGACGTGGTTCATGAAGAAGGAGAGACATGGATGACTCTCATCAGGGAGTACTTGATAAGTGGTCTTCTCCCCGAAGATCCCAAACTAGCAAGGAAAATACGGGTTAAGTCCCCGCAGTACCGGCTAATGGGGGAAACCCTATATAGAAGGTCGTTTCTATCACCTTGGTTAAGATGCGTGGGACCCAAACAGGCTACGAGCATCATCACTGAAGTCCACGAAGGATCCTGCGGCCTCCATGCAGGGCCCCTTTCAGTTGTCTCAAAGATAATGAAGTTAGGCTATTACTGGCCTTCGATGCATAGGGATGCGGCAAAAATCATTCTCAAATGTGAAGCTTGTCAAATACATTCAAATGTTCCCAAGCTGCCGAAGCAGGACATGACAAGTGTGACATCCGCATGGCCCTTCTCCCAGTGGGGAATTGATATCGTAGGACCTATGTCTGTGGCTCCTAGAGGAGTCAAATTCTTGCTGGTGGCAATTGATTACTTTACTAAGTGGGTAGAGGCTAAACCCTTAGCCTTTGTTACGGGGAGACAGATCGAGAAGTTTTTGTGGGAGCACATTGTGTGTAGATTCGGAGTGCCCCACATCATTATATCCGACAATGGAAAGCAATTTGCTGAAGGAGTCTTCTATGACTTCTGTCAAGGGCTCAACATAAAGCAGTCTTGTACATCCGTCTACCATCCATAAGGTAACGGACAGGTGGAGGTTACAAACAGATACATCGTCAAAGGGATCGAGAAAAGGCTGGTACGAACTCATCAGGGTGGGTGGACGAGCTCCCTCAAGTACTGTGGGCTCATAAGACGCACCCTAAGTCAAGCAATGGTGAAACACCCTTCAGCCTAACATAAGGAACAGAAGCGGTCATCCCTTCAGAACTAAGTGTACACACTAAGCGTGTGGCAACGTATGATGCCTCCCAAAATGATGAAAAGATCAGGGAGAACCTTGATCTACTAGAAGAAAGACGAGAGATAGCCTTCATCCGAGAAGCCATGCACAAGCATAAGATCAAAGGCTACTACAACAAAAGGGTCAGGCCTTCCACCTTCAAGCCTGGGAAATACGTGTTACACCTCAACAGTGCAAGCAAAGCAGAATACCAGGGGAAGCTAGGACCTACCTGGGAAGGACCCTACCTAATAGCTAAGGCCTACGGCAACGGAGCCTACAAATTGGCCACTCTTCTCGGAGAACCCATCGACAGGACATGGAATGGTACGAAACTCCGAAAGTTCTATGTTTAAGAAGTATTTTTACTTTTTCATTCTTGTAATTAAAAGCTTCTCATGGGAAAGCATACATTATTAGTAGTTGTCTTAGTTTTCATTTCAAGAATGATGTAATCCTCTCTACCAATTCAATGATGAATAAGACATTTCCGACAAATCTCTTGCTTCGTTTCTAAAATACAAAGATTTGTTCAACCAAATCGTTTATGAGTTTCAATGTCGAATAAAAAGGCATACGGCGTAACAAACGCCTCATTACTTAAGCCTATTGAAACATTCACATTAACTCTCCTAGTGGTTTATGGCACTTGTGAAAGTACAAACAAGGTCATATTACTTAGATGATTTGAGATAGAGTGGGTCGCGACCCTCTGTCAATGATCAAAATTGGTCATTATATTCTTGGTGTTGAAATTTACACACAATGAGGTTGTTTAGCCTTAGGTTGTAAAAATTAAGCGTTGGAAAAATGGCGTAAGAGAAGTTCACAAGACAAAAAAAATAGCTTAGTGTGTAGGGATACTCTCCCACATCATGTCATTCAAAATGAGGGCTAATGCCCTTGTACCTGAATATGGAGCCGAAGCCCCATTTAAGTTGTCTTTGGCCTAGGCCATACATCACAAATATTAAATTGTTTGAGGAACCAGACACACATCATAAATAAACATCAAATTGTCTTATCAAGGGTACATGCCACCCTTAGAACCAAATCACTGCCAACATAACAGCCTTCACTCTGGCTTCTGAGGAGCTGGAGTTGGAGATGGTTGAACTGAGGCAGGCTTGGTGGAAACCGTCTTCTTGGTAGGAGTCACAGGCTTGATCTTGCGTGGCTTCTTTGAGAGGAGATCTTCCAGAGGTTCCATGGGGTCTTTGGTAGCTTCAGCCAGGAAGGGGTACTCTGCAGTTGCAAATGCATTTCCTGCATCTTCGTATTCTGCCTTCGACGAGGGACGGTAGCACTCAATTTTGGAGAGGTCTACGGGTTTACCTGTTATAGTAGCCTCCTCCAAAGCTAAGCACCGTCCATGGAAGATAGCTGCATTGATGACCTTCCACATTGCAGCTCCCAACTCGTCACTATGATAGAGCTCCATGGCTATGTATGGCACCACCTTAGACACGACCTTCAAGACGGTCTTTTTGCAGCATCTTTTACCTCATCTGCAAGCCGTCAACCTCCTCCCTCAACTTAACTTCCACCTCTCCAAGCCTAGCCCTCTCACTTTCCAAACAGGCACACTTCGCCTCTAGCACAGCATTCTGACCAGTTAGGCTAACAACCTTAGCCTCCTCCAACTTGAGCTTGCCACATTCAGTTGTCAATTCGGCTATCTTCTCACAAAGGTCTTGGACGAGTGGATTCTTCTCAACATCCCTCTCAATCTCGTCACATTTAGCCTCCAGCTTGGCATACTCTTGATCCCTGTGCTTCTCTCTCTCAAACATGACATCCATTTCTTGTCTCGCCTTGGTAATAGCCCTGAGTGGTTCCCTGGTTCGACCATTTAAATGGTTATCCAACACTGCTTGCCTAGCCACACTCTTGTCATGTAGATCACAAACCCCTTCAATGGACATGTTGTCTAGCAATCCTTTCCATTTGGAGGGGGTAACATGATCCACGATACGGTGGCAGGACAAAGCATTGGGAAGCTCCTTTGTATCTGGAAGGCCTACGAACAATACAATGAACAAGAGTTCAGATAGTTACCATGATTATCAATTCATATATTTTACAAAGGGACATTGCTTACCATGCATCACCACAGTCTCATCCGGCAGCTCAAAGGAAGACTTAACATACTTCTTGCCCTCGACACTCTTACGTGCCATAGCGCCTGGATCCGGAGGTCGGGAGGAGATTTTTCCTCTTGTTTGTAGACTTGATCGCTTTGCTAGTTGTTCCCTTCACCTGCTTCAATCTGTCGCTATACCAGTGGAGCTCGTGATATGGACATCCTCCTCTGCGGGATTGTCCGAATGCCACGTTCTCAACCAATTGGGAGGGACCCTCCAACCCTCGCTGTGGGGTGCTTTGTGGCAATAGGCTCAGTTGGGAGTGTCTACATCATTGTTGTTGACAGATGTGGAAGGTGAACCAACACCGCATGACTCTTCAGCTTTTCTCCGGGCATGAAGCTCAAGTCTTCATCAAGGTCTTGGTACATGAAGTTCCTGAATGACATTTCTACAAAAAGCAAGAAAAATAAATATCTGCTACATTGGCCCTACTTAAATAAAAGTAGAAAACATGATTTGTCCATGGTAAATGATACAGTGCTTGTTGGGAGACCCTCCCACTCTGGGCAATCCCATCCATATACAAGATTGGCTGGGGAACACTTGCACATTTGCAGGATATCTAGCCAAACGCTGATAGCATGGATCCCTTCACACCTCATACGGCAAGGGGTCATTGTATCGTTTTGCATCAAACATGTACTCCTTACTCAACAAATCTGGATAGTTGGGTGGGATAATAGTGTTTTGCACATAGAAAAAACTGCCTTTCCAAGCTGTTATGTTGGTATACACCCTCGCAAACAGATTTGGCACATCTCCATCAGGTCTTTTAGCCAAGGTTAACCAGTTACCCCCAGGATACAAATTCAAAAAACCCCTTAACACTTTAAGAGTTGGTTCATAGCCATATGCTTTACACATTACTATGAATGTGGTCAGTTTGGCTAAACCAAATGGGTTGAACCTAGAAATATGCACCTTGTAATATTGCATTAGCTCTAAAATAAGCAGGTGCATGGGAATCCTAAGGTTGGAATGGCTAAAAGAATGAGTGTATAGCCCTACGAAACCTTTTGGAGCATCAAAGATACCCTGATTAGACTTGGGCAACATGATTTTATACTCTGGTGGGATCGGGTAATCAGCTAGATGGTCGTGTAAATCTTTTGCAGTTAAGGTACATTTTTTGCTGCTTAATAATGAACTTTGAATCCATTCCTATTTTAAACTACAAGCAAGAAGGAATATTTACCTTTGGTTTCGGAGCTGCTGGGCGATCAAAAGTTTACTGCGTGAAGAAGAAGACGGAGGGAGTAAAATGTTTTAGGGTTTCAACCATTTTCCCTTAAATACTCTTTTTCACCCATTTTTACACCGCACACGTGTCCATGGGATTAACTTTATCCGGATTTCAAACGTTTTTAAAATTTAAAATAGTCTTTTTGGTCACCGGGTAAAGTGGGGATTTGTGATGATCAGAAGCGGGCATAGAGAGATTAGTAGGCATTAAATGCGGGTTAGGCATAGTTATCCTATAAATGATAAGCTTTGCAGCGAGAGGACATTTTTCTTCGCAGGATGAAGTCGAAAGCAATGCCTCTTCGCTCATATGCATCACTTTCGACTGTGGGGCTTGATGATGTACCCTCCGAACAGCTCGAAGGACACTCCTTCGAGACGTGTCGAAGCTCTTCAATTCGAAGGCCCAAGTTAGGTCTCCAGAACATTCATAGGCGTCAAACCATTCGTAAGCACGAAGGTTACCTACGGGGAATTCGCCATTCGAAGCCCTAAGCCCTTCGGGGTATGGTTGACGAAGGAGTAACGGATACGAGAACCTCCTGACTTGGTCAAACCCATGATCTCCCTCTCTTTCGGCTTCCCGCCAAGTTTAAGAACGTGGGTCACTAAGCGGTTACCCACAAACATGGGACACCCTCATGTTCTCCGACATTCACGCAGAGATGCCCTAACCCTATTTCTTCCACTATAAATAGGTTGGACGGGCAATGGATTATGGTGTCGATTCAACACTCATCTCTTTACTTACACACACTTATACAACCATAACTCATACTTACTCTCAGGCCAGAGGTGGTTCGCAGGGTCCAACCCCTGCGTAATCACTTAGCATAGTGTCTTCGTATTTCTTATTCTCAGGTGAAAGACAATCTTGGCTTGAACATACACCCCTCATACCTTTGATCATCATCGAAGCCTGGTAGTGCAATTTATTGTACAATCAATATCCAAACTCGTCACATTTTTTGTACTAACAAGTTGACACCATCTCGATCCACGTACTAACAAGAAACTTTTTTATTTTGTAGTTTTATAAAAAGTATCGAAATAAAACTTTGAATCGGTAAAATATCTTATAAATATGCCATAGTTACGTGAGGAGGACCACACTTCATGAGGGCTTACGGGTGCAAACCTCATACGCTTTTCATTATTCATTTTGTGTGTAAGAGCACAAGGTTATGTCATTCGTCAATTTTTCGTGGCATTCTTGAGCCACTATACGGGCCAATATGTCAAAGTTGAGCCAAATGAACTTGAGTTAGTGAAATGGCTCAAGCCAATGGTGTTTTTTTTTTTTTGAGTGAGTGAGTATTTATAGTGGGGTATTTTGTGGGGACCTGATAACGTGTTAGTGGTGTGTTATGAGTGATGGGTGTTTTAGTTATTGGTTTGTTATTGGATGAAGATGAGGTGACGCTGATGTGGCATGCCAATAACGTGTTGTCAGATAGCACCATACCTAATGCTCTAAGGCACATCACATTTGGTATGGCTTTCCTCGCTTGTACCGTAGAAACTAATTACCATTATTATTATTTTGCAGAATGTACAGCCATGCAGTGCATTCTGGTAACACTCATGCTTTCGAGAACTTCTAAAAACAATTGGATCATCAGAATCATTGCATATTTTTTGGGATAACATTAAGGTTAAATGTTGATGATCTTGTTGTTTAAATGTTTTTGGAGTGTGATTATCGTTATTTGCAATCGTGACAATGAGTTGATGCGACTCGATGTAGGTAAGAAACACAATTAGTGATTATAATTGAATCTTGCTATAAAAGTGAGTAACAAACCAGTAATGATTTTTTTAAGCACATATATATTATATATAGTACTAAGTTATGTAGAATACAACAACTAGGGTAGGGTATATGTAGAAAGTTGGACGCAGACAATCATACCTTTACTCGAGGGTAATGAGACTGCTTTTAGAAAGACATCTGACAAGTTATAGGGTATGTTTGGATTAATGGGTTGGAAATTTGGGGCTTGGGCTTGGGGGCGACACTGGTTTTTATTATAAGCCGAAGTTGAAATTTGTATTTTTGTAAACTTGTTTGGCAAATGGGCTTAAGCTTAAGCTTATTATTGCAAAACTTCTAAAAATGATATAATTAAATGAATTTTTGTATATGTGTTAGATATTTTTGTGGGTAAATAAGTAATTTATTGTTCAAAAGCCTCTGGCTAAAGTTTTTAGCCCCTTGATTTTATAAGCCCGCATAACAAACGAGACTTATGTTGGTGGGTATCTCCCAGAACAGGGTTAAGACAATCAATGACAGTAGCAATACCACTAGGTGGTTACCGGATATCACTTGGAATCGTGTGATCACTTTCCAAAGTAAACTATTCGACCCTAATGCCTGGGTATCACGAATATCTACTTGGGATAAGACCAAATGCCGTTAGAGAATTAGGCACAATTCTATAACCCTTTCGCTAATAAGTGTTTACGTTTTATGTGTGTTCTTCATGCATTATCAGATCTCCTATTTATAGGAGGTTACTCTTGAGCTATTCCAATGGAATTATGAGTATTAATCGGCCCATTATTAGCCTCATAATTATCCCCATTATAGCCGTTAGTGGTTACATGACCAATTAAACGTTGTCATAATGCGGTTGTGCTGCCATTTAGCGATACTTTCCATAAGCAGTTATTTCCACTAGCGGACTTTCACTTGCAGTGGAAATCTGACCTATCGATGGAAGCACCTTGCTTATCGATTTCATAGCACTAGCGATGGATACACCGCCATGGAAACACGCCTATCGCTGGAAACACGCTTATCGTGAAAAACACAAGCGTACTTTCCACAAGAAGTACTTTCACCGGCAGTACTTTCTACTAGCACTACCAATACAAACCACTATTAGAGTCAGGTTGTTCATGGACCTTATGGGTGTACACTCCGTACCTCCTAAACCATTTCAAGGTGTGAACTAATCCCACAAGTGCACTAAATTTTCCAACAATCCTCCCCAAATTTAGTTCACTTCCTTTGCATGAAAATAAACATCAAGCAAAACATGTGCATAAATGAAAATGTCCCGATGATTGAATTTCCATCTTAGTAAATTACACGTTTCAAATATTCGAGAATCGGGGTGTTCTAAGAATTGAACCCTTCAACCCATTTGAATACACGAGAAGATAAAATACACACAAGTTTTCAAACACTTAACAGCTCTGACACTATACAAGCCATGTGTCCATATCCAAATTCATAAATGTTGTAAAAGCTAAAAAGTCCAAAGCTTCACGGAAGCGCAAAACTTCAACATTTACATAGGTGGTTCCTCTTTAGTCATGCTCCTGCCAAGCACTTTTTCAAAGAACATTAACCATTAAGAAGTGAAGACTTCATCCTCCTTTCAAACAGGTTCGAGCACAACCTTGGGATGTAAATAAAACATGTGCTCCAGTCACTGAATGTTCACTTTCCACATTGAACTCACTCCCAAGTTTCCTTAGGAGGGAGTTGGGTGTCCTAGCATTCGCCGACTAAGTTAGGACTTAAACCCATCCCTTTAGCAACTTTATAACCAAGTCTCTAGCCGAGCACTTTCGTCAAGTGATCAGCTAAGTTCTGGTGAGATCTCACAAACTCTATAGATACCACCCCATTCATGATAAGCTCACGAATCATGCTATGTCCGACACCTAAGTGTCTAGACTTACCATTGTACATCTGGCTATAAGCCTTAGCCAATGTAGCTGCACTATCACACCGGATAGAAATAGGTGCTATAGGTTTAGGCCACAATGGAATCTCAAAGAGCAAGTTTTTCAACCATTCAGCTTCTTTACCAGCAGCTGCTAAAGCCACAAATTCAGATTCCATTGTTAAACTGGTGATGCAAGTTTGCTTCTTGGATGCCCAAGAAATTGCACTTCCACCAAGTAGGAATACTCAGCCACTGGTAGACGAATTGTCTCTCATGTTATGATCCAACTTGCATCGTGTAACCTTCCAACACCGATGGGTAACCAAGATATGAGAGACTATAATCCATAGTTCTCTTCAAATACTTCATGCCCTTTGAACGCTTGCCGCTGATGAGCACTAGGATTACTAGTATACCCGCTCAATTTTCCCACTGCAAAACCAATATCAGGTCTTGTACAAGTCATGGCATACATCAGTCAGCCAATTACCCTAGAATACTCAAGTTGAGATACAGCCTTGCCATGATTAGGCATCAGCTTATCACAAGTATCCATAGGAGTACTCACTGGAGTACAATCAAAGTAATTTAATTTCCTCAGCACCTTCTCAATATAATGAGACTGAGATAGAAATTCTATTACTTTCATGTTTAATCCTTATACCAAGGATAACATCAGCCTCCCCATGTCCTTCATGGAGAACCTTGATGACAAAAATTCCTTTGTCAGGTCAACCCGATTTTGTCAGTGCAAAGATCAACATGTCATCAACATATAGACAAATGATGACTCCTTTACCAGATTCATCAAATTTGCTATATACACATTTGTCAACTTGGTTAAGAACATAACCACTAGACAAAACCACTTCATCAAATTTTTGATGCCATTGCTTAGGTCCCTGCTTAAGTCCATAAAGAGACTTAATCAGTTTACACACCTTGTTTTCATTGTCTGGCATGATGAAGCCCTGAGGTTGGTTCATATAAACCTCCTCATCCAATTCACCATTTAACAAAGCTGTCTTCACATCCATCCATGAATAACCAGATTGTGAATAGATGCCATAGCAATCAGCATCTTATGGTATCGATACGAGCCACATGGGGCATAAGTATCAAAATAGTCTATTCCTGACTTTTGTTTAAAGCCCTTAATGACTAGTCTAGCCTTGAACTTTTCAATAGTTCCATCTACCTTCATTTTTCTTTTGAAAATCCATTTGCAACCCAAAGGTTTGCAACCAGGAGATAGATCAACCAACACCGTGTTAAGTTGCCCATGATGGAATCCATCTCATCATTGATTGCTTCTTTCCAGAAAGCAATATCCTGGGACTTCATTGCTTCTTCAAATGTTTTGGTGTCATCCTCAACAATGAAGCAATAGGAGTATTGGTCTCGAGACCTCATCCTCGGTACCTTCAACTAAGTATAGTTGAAACTCGGTCCAAATGACTTTGGAGTCCGACCTTTTGCTTTTCCCGAGCACAGTTCAGTTGTTGAACCACAACCTCATCGTGGACCACCGATGGTTCACCATCGTGGACCTCTGATACACCAGTGTCATGAGTTCCATTAGGAATCTCGACTTGGTCTAGGACTGATGAGAATCTATTCTCATCAAAATCTGCATCCCTTGATTCAATTATTGAGTTAACTAAAACATGTTCATTAGGTTCAATAACATAGAACCTAAAAGCCTTGGAATGCTCAGCATATCCAACAAAGATGCAGTCAATGCCTCTTTCACCCAAAGTTTTCAACTTTGGATCGGGAGTCTTACAACAGCCCTACAACCCCAAACCTTGAGATAGTTCAGTTTGGGTTTCCTTTTAGTCCAGAGTTCATAATGGGGTAACCTTGTTCCTTTTGTTAGAACCCTATTTAATAAATAGCAAGTCGTTAACATAGCTTCACCCCATAACCCTTGACTCAATCCTGAATAGGACAACATGGAATTAACCATCTCCTTCAGCACCCTATTTTTCCTTTCGAAATACCATTTCTTGTCTGAGGAGTATAGGGCAGATAGTTTCATGGATAATACCAACAGATCGAAAGTACTGAGTATCCATGTACTCACCTCCCCTAGCAGTCCTTAATCTTTTGATCAAAGACCCAAGTTGTAATTCAACTTCAGTTTTAAACACTTTGAATTTATCTAATGCTGTATCCTTGGTATGTAAAGTATAGACATAACAAAATCTAGAATCATCATCAATAAATGTCACAAAGTACTTCTTATTCCCTAAAAAAGGAGTGGCATGCAAATCACACAGGTCACTGTGAATAAGCTCCAAGATCTTAGTCTCACGACTAACACCCTGAAAGGGTTTCTTGGTTATCTTGGTCAACTTGCAAGTTTTACACTATTCGTCCATGTCAAAAGGGGATTAAACCATCCCTAGACATATCTTGCATCCTTTTATAGTGAACATGACCAAGTCTAGCATGCCAAAGGGTAGAATCAGTCCGATCATATGTGGTCACAAAAGCGAAATAACACTGTCGATTGGTAATATTAAGCCTGAACATTTGATTACATAAATAACCAAAACCAATAAAAACACCACATTTAGAAAGAACAAATTTATCCGATTCAATAACTTGTTTATATCCATGATTATTCAAAACACTACTTGAAACCAAGTTCTTCCCCTATCGAGAACATGAATAACATTAAACAAAGTTACAATATTTTCTGAACTAAACCTAAGATCTACACAACCACGACCATGCACCAAGGTCTGTTGACTCATTTCCCATGTGAAGAATAGAACCATCATTCAGTGACTCATAAGTCTTGAACCACTTCTATCTTTACACACATGAACTGTTGCTGAGTCAACCCACCACGCAACATCATCATCCCAATACATAAAAGATTCAGATACATATGTAACATAATAAATCTGAAAAGACTTATTAAACATATTTTGACCTTTCAGTGAGTTGGTTGAACCACCACTCCCTGAACCATTAGTGCTTGATCCATTGGCTTTACCACCAAATTTAACACCCTTGCATCCCTTTAATGTGACCAGTCTTGCCACATTTCCAACAAGTAGGTGTTGCCTTCTTGTTAGGATCTGCCCTTGTGTTGTCATGATATTTGTGTTTGCCTTTGTTGTCATTGTACTTGGTGGAGTTGTTATGCTCCACCATATTGACAACGATGGTCCAGAGAAGCATTGCCACTCTTTGGCTTGTCATTATCCTGCACCTTGAGAGATTCCTCAATGTGCAGATGACTTCTAACTCAACAAGAGTTAACTCCTCCTTCATATGTTTCAAGGTATGCTTGAAATCTTTCCATGAAGGAGGGAGTTTGTCAATGACACACGAGACTTTGATAGCCTCATCCATGTTCATTTGTGTTGTGTAAACCTTCCAAGTATACCAAGAAGTTCATTGTATTGTTCCATAACCTGTCTTGAATCATCATTTTGTAATTTGTGAAATTACTAACAAGGAACTTCTTACTTGATGCATCCTCAGCCATATATTTGGCATCCAAGGAATCCCACAGTTCTTTGGAAGACTCAAAGTTCTGATAAATATCAAACAAAGAATCGGACATACCATTCGAATAAGACCTCGTGATATGTAGTCATCATTCTCCCATTTGCTCCTCCTCCGACCTGCTCCACAGAGCATCATCACCATCATCATGAATGGGTGTGGTTAGCACATACACCACACTCATACTTGGACAGAAGAAGTGCATCTTCTTCTGCCACCTCCTAAAGTCCACCCCTTCAAACTTGTCCACCTTAGCAAAGTTTGAAGCCATGTGTTTCATTGCAGCAGTTGCCATTGATTATCACAAAATTGTTTACTTTGATTGTTGGTGGGTATCTCCGAAATGGTTAAGACAATCAATGACAGTAGCAATACCACTAGGTGGTTACCTGATATCACTTGGAATCGTGTGATCACTTTCCAAAGTAAACTATTCGACCCTAATGCCTCGGTATCACGAATATCTACTTGGGATAAGACCAAATGCAGTTAGAGAATTAGGCACAATTCTATAACCCTTTCGCTAATAAGTGTTTACGTTTTCTGTGTTTCCTTCATGCATTATCAGATCTCCTATTTATAGGAGGTTACTCTTGAGTTATTCCAATGGAATTATGAGTATTAATCGCCCATTAATAGCCTCATAATTATCCCCATTATAGCCGTTAGTGGTTACATGACCAATTCAACGTGGTCATAATGCGCTTGTAATCGCCATTTAGCAAGACTTTCTTCATAAGCAGACTTTCCACTAGCAAGCATACTTTCACTTGCGGTGGAAATACGCCTATCGCTGGAAGCACGCTATCAGTACTTTCATAGCACTAGCGTGGATACACCACTTCAGGAAACACCGCCTATCGGGAAACACCGCTATCGCTGAAAACACAGCAAGCAGTACTTTCCACAAGCAAGATTTCTTCCAGCCATTACTTTCTACTAGCACTACCAATACAAACCACTATTAGAGTCAGGGTGTTCATGGACCTTATGGGTGTACACTCTGTACCTCCTAACCCATTTCAAGGTGTGAACTAATCCCACAAGTGCACTAAATTTTCCAACAACTTATTTTATAAATTGGCTTATTTTAGAAACCCATGCCTTATAAGCCCCCCATAAGCTCCTCCCCAAACACAGCCTATGTGAGAATATGATTGTGTGTCAACATGACGTGTATAAATATGAGTGTGCAGGTAACTAACTTGTAAGTTATATGTAGAGTGAATGATTATCACCATCTTGTTTATGTTTCACAAATAGGTGCAAACATTGAGGATACTCGTATCACTTGCACTTGTAGAAATATTTTTTTCATCATCCAACAGGCCATCTAGTATCTATACTACTTATAATGCATTTAAACACTTCTCCTTCTATTAATTTTTTAATATTTTCTAATATAGATTTAAAGCAAATACAAGTAACAAAGCATAATTTACAAGTATTTAAGCACAATTACAACTAAAAAAACACTATTCAACCTATACAATTAATACACAATTTAATTTACCCCTTCACCAAAAAATACAACTATTTAACCACAATGTACAATCTAATTAAGCTAACAAAACAAAAATTTGAGATCCAACATCCCAAAACAAAAATTCGAGATCAAGCAGCCCAAAACATGAATGTGACAAAACTTATCATATTAAACATGACTACTTGTGATTTCAGAATCGCCTTTAATTAAATCTAATCATCCATTCAATCATTAGCACTAATTCAGTAATTCACTAATCTTTTAATCTCAAAACAATCTACACTATCTCTTAACACATCGTATAATATAAGCTAATTAAACAATAACGCTTATTTACGATCTGCTCCACATATTCTTCCATTTCACAACGTCTCATAACAATTTCCCCATCACAACGCCTCCTTTTTTTACATCTTTCAGATTCATCAAGATGTTTACCTTGAAAAAAACAATTCATGAAAATCAGTTAAACTTCTTTTTAATATTCAAAAAAAAAGATCGAAACAAAAGTGTTTCCATCCTCCTTTCTTTCGGTTTAACAAGAAAACAAGAAACGAAATACAAAACCACACCTACCCGAGACCTTTAACAGATCTTGAAGTCGAAAACATTTCTGTTCTTCGTGGGTTCGTGCGTTGGCTGTGAAAGAAAACAAAGAAGTTTAGTTGGTGATTCGAGTGGCTATAAGAATTAAAGGGACGGATATTTGTTTGTTAAGTTAAGTGTTTATTTGTGAAGTGGATGATAAGAGTTGGTGGCTGCAAGTAGAGAGAAAAAGTGACAGTGAGTTTGTGTATGCGTGTGTTGTGATAGGGTAAAATTAAGATAAGCAATTTAGGGTTAGTTTTTTATACGGAAAGTTTAGGTTTTGGACTTATAATTATTTATTTAAATTTGAATTGGGCCTAAAATATTCGGTTGGCCTGGTAGAGTTAAATTGATTTAACATAAAACAAATGGTTGTGTAGAATTTGGTTAAAGAGTTAATTTATGTTTACTATTATTTTCTTTTGATATAAACACTTGTGAACACATTAAAAGAACTAGCATGGTATCCGCGCAATGCGGCGACGGATACCCGATGACTAATTTTGTGACGATCAAATGTTTTTCATATATACGTTTGTTTTAATAGTAACTTTACCCGGATGAATGACACTTTTAATTAAAAATGGGCTTAGTCACCAATACGCCAAACGGGCTCGGGATTTAACGGAAACGACGAGCAGTGGCCAACCCAGCGGGCTTGAGCCCGAACGGGCACGGGCTAAACGAAATTATTGATATCCGTAAATTTATTGTCAAAAAGAACATAATAAACTAAAAAACATGATTAATCGTAGAAATTTTATTTAGAATTCGCCACGTAACGCCAGTAGCACCGCGTCTTGTAATAAATTAATAGGTGAATAAAAATTTCCGTATCTTATTGAACTTTTATTTTGTTGTTGGATTAAATTTAGTCAATAGGTACATATACATAAATCCTTGGACTTTGTCATTTACGCCTATGTAAGACCAGCTCAAAAAATAAGACCAATTCTTAACAGCTTAGTGTGAAAATGCAATACGAAAGTAGAAATGTGAAATGAGTCATTAATACATTAAAATTTAAAATATATGAATCCATGAAATCTAGATATATTTTTCATGATAATAGGTGATAATAGGCGTTTACGTATGATACTATGATATGATAAAACGTAATTAAGAGTGGATTGTGATAGTTGTGTTACTTAGGGCTCGCTTGGTTCAAAGTGGGGAAAGGAAAATGGAAAAGGAAAGGGAAAGGGAAAGGAAATGCAAATGAATGAGTGAGGTGGGTAATCAATCCCTTACCCCTCAATTTATTCTATAATGGTTCATTATTCCCATTACTTAATCAATCCCTTTACCCCTCCCTAACCAAGCACTATATAATGAGTGAGGTGGGCCCTTTTGAATACCTTACCCATTCCCCACCCCCCTTAACCCCCCAACCAAGCATGCCCTTAGTTTTTCGTGTAAAACGGTAAGGCTAAATGGAAGCGGATTAACCACTTAGCGCCACATCAATTTTCTTTTTCTCACTTCCCATCATTCTCTCTCACCATTCATCTGTTTTGTTCATTATATCTCATCTTTATAAAATTATATCTCACTAAATACTCCACACACTCACTAGGGGTGTTCAAAAAATCCGAGAAACCGACGAATCGAGTCGATCCGTTCAATCCGAAACTACAAAAAACCGATAACCGAAGAAACCTAAATTGAGAAAACCCGAAACCGGAAAACCCCGCTTATCACGGTTCGGTTTTGGTTTTTACTGTTAGTTATTCACGGTTACCCGAACCGAACCTTATATAATATACATGTAGGTTTCAATAAACTATCATAAAAAACAAGTATTAACTATATTATTACACGACTTTTATTGTATAACGCATTTTTAATTACCTAATATGATCATTTACTAACGTCCATGGATTACATATTATTAAAGTGATCGTAACATATAAACGTCAAATAAATATTATTAGTTTTATTGTTACACATGATAATAATTTGAAGTTTTTATTGTGACAAAACAATTTTACTATAATTTTAATCTCTTCAACGTTATTTAATTTTACGAAAATGACATATTACATTCAAATTTATGTTATTGTTTGTCCGATTCGATTCGATTAATTTTTTAGAATGGTTAACCGCTCATTTCGGGTATCTGCATGTCCGGTTACCCGTCTAATGCGGTTCAATTTCGGATAGTAAAATGAACTCCCCGCGATGGATAGTAAAATTATCCAATCGAATTAAGCCGAACCGCCCCGTAAACACCCTTAACACTCATAAACCAAATATTTAATTATAAAACATCTACGATAGTCCCTTTTTTAGCATTGTCACAATGATGAGCGAGTCACCATACTAAAGCAAATTGACCGTGACTTGGGGCTTGTGTTTTGGTCCGGTCGCGCGTGAGTGGCAGGTCACAGAAGGTCTTCACGACCACTCCATCTAGTCTAAGAACCCAATGTATAATTGAGAATCAAAAGCTGATGTAACACTTACGCTCAGTTCTCGAGTTAAAAAGGAAGAGGAAATTAAAGGAAACGGAAAGTATTTTGTGTTCTTGAGTTTTTTTAAGGAGGAAAGCGAACTGAAAAGGAAATAAAGGAAGATTTGATAAGAATCTTCCTCCCTTTTGGGAGAAAGGAAAGAAAACGAACCATATGTTGTGAAAGACTAATATACCCTTTTTAAAACATTTAACATTAATAATTAAAGGGCATATATGTAATTTGACCAAGTTATTTTCCTTTCCCTCCACCTAATACGACATGATTACTTTCCTTTTCCTTTCTTCTATCTCAAGAACATAACAACTAACACTTACTTTCCTCTGCCATTTCTTTTCCCTTTCCTATTCTTTTTCATTTCCCTTCCCTAAAAACTTAAGAACTGAGCGTTAAACAATCAAGTGTCCGTATGTCATGTATCTTTTCAAAAGAGAATAGTTTCCCCATTTCACACTATTCAAATTATTTTTTTAATATCAAAAATGACTTTCGGAATGTGAGGGTCGGTGATATTAAATACAAATTATTCAAATTATTACGAGTATAACATAAATATTCATGAATAATTATCAATGCAACAAAATTTTGAAAAACATGCTATTTCTAAAGAGGTAAAAACATAATTATTAACGGTTAGTTCAATTGAATAATTTTATGAGAAAATTTTGGATGAGGACCGGTCGTTTCACGATTTAACTTTTTTTATACCGTAATTTTTTTTCTTCAATAAATAGACATGAGCTACTTTAGAATAGGGCTAATTAGTGAAAATGATGACACGTGTTCCCTAGGTATAAGACTTGTCCCCTAGGTGTTCTGGCAGAACGACTTGTACTGTCAGGGTGATTTGTACCTTGGGCGACCAAAATTTTGTCGTTTAGTGAATTATTTTTTGTCATTTAGTCACTAAACGACAAAATTTTAGTCGCCAAAGGTACAAGTCGCCCTGACAAACACCTAGGGGACAAGTCTTACATCTAAGGGACGTGTCATGATATTAACTAGGTAGCCCATGTAAACTTATTAAAAAAAAGAAATTCCGATCTAGAAAAGGTTAAATTATGAGACGACCGGTCCTTTTTTGAAATTTTCTCTAATTTTGTTTGTTACAATAAATTTTGATAAAATTTATTTAACTACAGCTCTTTAACTTTTCTACGTTTGTCATGATTATTTGCAATTACCACCCACTTATTTTACTTTTGATAAAAATCACGCTTAGTTGTCCATGTAAGCTTTATGCCTTTATGGATTGTAAAAATGAAAAAAGCCTCTTTCGCGGATGTTGCTTCACATATACTACTCATCGTACGTAATCATGCAATCCAATAGGTACGTCAATACTTTTTTTTTATATTCACATATAGATTGCCACGACTACACGAATCATCCAATCATCTCTAAGAGCAAGGGGTGTGTCAATTTGCCCAATTATCTTCATTTGGGCCTCACGTATGTCACCTCACCTCCACATCACTCTAACACACTAACTAAAAAATACCCTGTCCTTAAACTTCTTTCTTCTCCCATTTGGGCACCTAACTATCATTTTATTTCTTTTCCATATTTTTCAAACACAATAAAATTCATTTTATTTAAATAAAATTATTTCATTTAAATAAAATTCATTTAAATAAAACCTGTGTAAACTCCCAAACTTAAAAATGCTTTGTATTCTTCCAAAACACACACACACCCACCCACCTCATCTTCTTCTTCATTCACTGAATTTACACACACACACACTAAAACATTTACTCAGTTAAAATCACAAACAAGAGAAAAGCTGAGATGTAACCTTATAAAATATTGAGTGGTGCGTTTATATTCAAAAAGTTTTTGTCGTTTACCATGTCGTTGCAGCGGCGAAGCCTCAGTGGCGAGCTCAATGGTGTGAGTGGCGAGGCACTTGAGAAGCAAGCAACCTCCGTAGGAAAGCGGCGAAAACGATTTTACGACACCCCTTGCTCTAAGATAATTAGATGTTTTATTAAACCGTTTTGATTCGATATTTCAAAAACTTAGGCATATTAAATTATGTTTTTTCTTAATCAATTATAAACTTGACAACTTAAAAAAACATTAAATTAATTAAAAAAACACACGATTTGTATTTTAAAAAATACACGTTTTGCATCAATGGTCGAACTAGAATCACAATTTCATGAAGTATAATTATTTGACGCTATACACCGTCGCTTTGCGCGGATATACGTCTTGTTTAATTATAAATAACAAGAACTATCAGTTCAAATCTCGCCAGGTAATTATTTTGAAGATGGTGAATGAGAAGGTTGGAAAGAGCTGCGGGGTATCCTGGTTATGCCAGAGTCTTTAGTAAAAAACATCCCCTCCTCAAATAACTTAAATAGCGAAAAGATTGTCCGTTTACCCTTTTTTTATAAACAGCTTATCCTATGACGCTCATGACGTGAAAAAATTGCATATGTGGAACACATTAACATAACTAGATTTGTTAGTGTTTATTACTAATCAAACAACACCTTGAGTAATAGGTACATTCATAGAATTAAGAATATAGGTAATGGTATATGTTAGAAAAGTAACTTAAATTATAGGGTTTGTATTAGGGTTAATCTCCTTAATGAGGAGAGTTCAGTATTGATAAATATATATAGCAAAAGAGTACAACAGACTATGCTAAAATACAGGGAAATACTAGGCTAATTAGAAGGATATCTTTGACTACGATATGTACACAATAACTGGTCCTATTACCCCAGGCGAAGAGAGGGATGGTCCAACACTGGCTTGGATGAAAACTTCAAATGAGGACAAGGTTTGCATCAATATCCGAGGAGCGGCGGCCGAAGGTTTCTGTCGCACCACTGTGGGAATGAAACACGAGGTGTAACGGAAAGGAACATAAGCACAAGATAATAGAACATACCAACGTTAAGATTTAAAAGAAAGAGTACACCATTACAATACGGTTTAGCCGACATCGGCAAATATATTACAAAGTTTAGATTCCAAATATTGCGTTTTATTACATAACGATTTGTAGTGACAAGTGAAAACTTCATTATGCAAGACACAGTAGAAAAGCTTACTAACGATCACAGTAAAGAGAAAAAGCAGGTCAACTATGAAAATAGTTGGTGAGTATGCACGTTTAAGTAAATAAGAAACTGCGTAAAGATATTCAAAGGTTTCGGTCATCTTAAATAATCCACAAAACAAAGGCATTGTAAATCACAGGTCCTAGTTAAAACATACAAAACTTGCAACTTTGTGTGTTCACAACCCATTGCACAAAATATAGCGTGTCGGTAGTCAAGTATAAGTGGTCATAACAGTTCACAATATAACACCGTATATAATAATGTATGCGAACCGAAGCCCTAGAATAAATAATATCGTCCGTAACATAGTGGGCGAGAGAGGTTGGACCTCAAATAAGCGCTATCCATACTACCTACTAATAGGAGACTAACAATGCGAATGTCTGAGCGGTACATCATACAACTATTATATACAATTAAGAACACTCAGAACATGGGAGAATGCACACTCCACCAATAAGTGAGAATTGGTATTGCTCGCTCACATAGGGAGACTTTGCACACTCCACCAATAAAGAGAATTTTTGGGTCATAGATGCATCTGATTCAATAAGTTCAAATAAGGCATAATTTCGTAATTAAGTTCAAGGATTTGTTTCAAGTTCAAATGCTCAAGTCAAAAGAGTTCACAAAAGTAAGAATCAATTTAATTTAAGTATGGTTCATGCATTTCGCCCCAAAATATAGTAAAAACGGTAAAAAGGGAATGTGATTACTCACCTGTTGCAATAGTTATGATGACAGTGGATGCACGTAAAATGAGACGCTAACACTCTAACCGCGACCTATTAGGAATAATATGCTCTAATATAAGTCATGAAACAATGTCGTGCATGCAAACTCATATGATATCCATACCATTTGTAGAAAATAAAGTTTATAAATTGAAAAATAATCTTATAATGTCTTGACAATTTATAAATTATTTTTACATGTATTCGTTGAAATGATATCCTTCGATAATCATTTAGTGATTTATTATGAAATTATAACTTTTCGTCGTAAAACAATGTCATTGAAAATTTCATGAAAGTGAATAAACGGCCTTGAAGAACTAGTCGTAAAATGGTGCACATCGAGTGTTAGGAAACAAACTCAATGGTTTTGGGAAGCTTGTGTCATTATCTCAAAGTTTTAGCATTTAAGTTTTCATCCTAGAGGTCTCGATCATGGAGAAAAATATAGGTAAAGTATAGTACTTGTGTCCAAAATATCGTTTAAGGATGGTTTTCGGCAAAGTTTAAGTAACCATATTTTATTCATTACAACTCCGCTTAACTAACGGTTGGACATTTTGGAAAATAGGCTAGGCGTACTCACTTTTACTAGAAGACATCATGTTATAAAAAATTACTACATCCATGTTAAGCGACACTCAACATGGTCGCCGTTGCGTAGTATGTGTCTAGAAATATATTAATTTGTTTATATAATAAAGTTACTAACAACTTTAGGTAAATGAGTGTAATTTAATCGAATTACAAGTCCGTTTTCTACGTTTTATATGTCCTTAGCTTCGTATCAAAGTATACTAATATATTTTTGATAAGTCGACACTTTTCATAACGCCTAATCCTCATTTTTGACTCGTACAAAGTGAACGCTTAACATGCTGAATTTTCAG
Source organism: Chrysanthemum makinoi (assembly GCA_910596185.1). Taxonomy (NCBI): domain Eukaryota; kingdom Viridiplantae; phylum Streptophyta; class Magnoliopsida; order Asterales; family Asteraceae; genus Chrysanthemum; species Chrysanthemum makinoi. The sequence goes on along the minus strand of OU343221.1, from coordinate 89,079,416 downwards.
AATTTTATAGTTTTAGATAACTCTAACTTGAAAATTTCATATCTTCTTCGTTATAACTCCGTTTTAATCCGTTCAAGCTGCCCGGTTTACGTTTTAAGTATATTTTCAATTATCTAGGCCAAAATTTTATCTACTGTCGAGAATTCCAGATTTCAAAAATATGGACAGACCCTGCAAGTAACTTGCAATACGAAAGAGTTTTCTGGCATAAAACCTATTCTAACAATTCAAAACAATTCGAGCTATTCTAATCCTACCATACACCTTCTTAGGGTGTCATGGGTTCCTAGACATCACCAAAAGTGATATGTTTCAAGAGATAATTATAGGATAACTTATATAAACTTATAGTGCTTTAAAAAAACAATTTAAGTGGTATAAACATCCATATAAATTGCATGTTTTACTCAAACATGATAAAATGAACACAACATGAATATGAAAGATGATGATGAATATGAAATGCTTACTAGTAACTTGATGAGGTTTTATGAACAAAGGATTAATCATAAACACCCAAGGTTTTTATTTCACAACCTTAATCAAGAGTGTGTCTAGGTGTTAATTAACTTGACTAGAAAATTTTATGAGAATATTTGGTCCCTCCATACATTGGTTTATGGGTGCTAGAGAGAAAAAAAAAATGTTTCTTTTTACACTTTGTGTAATATGAGAATGTGTAGTTATGTAATATAGAATT